>JAUNZM010001176.1:2500-602500 GCA_033459285.1 Clamator glandarius | reverse complement strand
ATAAAAGTCAGCACAAACAAGAAAAGGTTTGTATCTTTTTTGAGACTCCAAAAGCCACAAATGCTTTTAGTTGCATTGTGTATCACAATGGTACTCATCATTTTATTTATTTAGGTAGATAGACAGACAGATATTTATATTTATTGATTGTGTTGTTTTTTCAGTGTTTGGGCCAGCACTTGAGTAAGAGTTCCACAACAATAAAGACCTTTTCTTCAGGTCCACATGGCTGATCACAGTGCTGACACTTCTCTCTTTAGGCATGCACAGAGCACACTTTAGAAAGTCAGTGGGAGTTCTGCATAGGTATGGAGAGGAGGCTATTGGAGATGACATTTGCCATGTGGCCCTGAGGTGAAAATTTTGTCCCAAGATATTTCCTTCAGCAAGATGTTGTTTCCTGTTGTTTTTTTTTTTTTTTAACTGAGATGATATTAAAAAACACCATTGTCAAGAGATTATTTGATACGTGTTATTATGTTTTAGTATCAACATAAACATTGGCCGAACTAAAACTGGTGATAGTAGTACTGTTCTGTGAAAGATCCACATTACTTTTTTCTGATCTATGCTTCATTGCACTGCACTCAGTTAAACAGACCAATCTTAGAATAGATTCCAACTTGTTATATTCCATATGTACAGCTATTTGTGTAGGTTATTTAACACATTATTTAATTCTGTGATAATGGATTAATTACTGTTGACTGGAAATGTTATTAATCCCCAGAAGTTCCAAGGAAGATGTAACAGCAACCTATAACAATGCGGCTCAGAAAAATAAAATTTGCATAGAAAATGACAGATATAAAAAGAATTTACTGTTTATCATTACTTTGCTGCTACTATTTTTGAAGCCTAAACTAGCTTGAAAGGTAATTCTAGATTTCCTGTTTTCCTGTTCATAAAAGAATGAACTAAGTGATTGCACAAAATCAGTTTCCCTAACAAAATCTCTAATAAATTGTTTTGTTCTGTTTTTTTGTTTGCTTCTTTTTCCTTGCTGTTAGCTTGGTAGCCACAAAGGAAACAGACAGTGCAAGATCTCGTAGCATGCCAATGTCGCCATCTGATTTCCTGGATAAACTAATGGGTAGGATGTCAGGCTACGATGCAAGGATCAGACCAAATTTCAAAGGTAATTTCAAACCTAAACTTTCAGGATTTCAGTATTTCTTCTCACACAGATGCTGTTTCTGGAACAAATATGAAAATTAGGAAGTGCACTTACTGAAATTAAAAGTGGGGTTTTTTGCCTTTCTGTGCTATGGCAGTTCATTTAAGTAGCAATAGAATCTGTTCCTGTCACTTTTACAGCTGCCCAAAATGTAAACTTTTTGAAAATTTAACTTATCACTAAATTTGAATTTTCTAATAGGATTTGTTTTTTTTTTTTTTTCTTTTCTGAAATGCTTGTTAATAGATTCAAGTTCCTACCTTGGACTACCATAGCCTACAGCTCTCCGGGAAGTTCTGTGAAAGAGAGGCCAAATCTTCATACCTGCATGATTTTAACTAAAAGGAAAAGTGTATTAATCATATGATTATCAGAATAAAACTCAAGAGAGCTGATCTTATTTACTAAATCTGTCATCATATTAGATTACTCACTCCTGTGCCCCAGCTGAGCTTTGAAATGGCAAAAGGGTCATCTTTTCTCCCGTTCCTTTCCCTGTTCTCACTTCTCCACTAAAACTGCAGGTTTTCAATACCTGGAATTGTCTCTTGATGTGTGCTTTTTATGCATTTATCACAAAGGACATTCAAACAAGACACAGGAGAATCAAAGAAGATCGGAAGTTGAAAGTTTGCAAATGCAATGATTAAATCTTGCAAGGGTCTTAGCACACACAATATTATGCAGATTTAGGCATTCTAAACTATTTAATGAAGGATTATGTGAATTATATACTTATACAAATACACAAACTGCTACACAGAAAATACTGCCCATTTTAAATTCTTCTGTCTGGGAAATTCAGGCAAATTTTACTTCTTTTTTTCAGAATGAAAGAGTTCAAATAATATAGTAGAACTGTAATTAACTCTATTTTTGATCCTTTAAATCAAGTTTGCAGTCTAAATTTGCCAGAATATACTTTCTTCTAAAGAGTAAACTTACTGTTATAAAAATTATATTCTTTTTGCTTTGCCTTATCTACTTCGTCCTATGCTTATTTCTTTGAGTTTAAGAGATCCTTTTAGCTCCGACATTTCACTGTAAGTTGGGTTTTACTGCACGTTTACAACAAAAATATTCCTTCAGGTAGACAGTCCTTTTCCAAGTCATCTGCCACTACTTTGCTTTTAGTAAGTTAACGGTGCTGGTATTTCTCCAAAAATTATAAATGTGCACTGGAAATTCAAACACATCACTATAACACTTACAAGATGTATCAATAACTCTGATGATTATACAGAACAAATGCCTTGAACTTTCCTTGTGAGAACTACTTTGAAGAATGTTCTAGTGCCTGGTTTCCTGGAGGGTTAATGTATCAAACAATATTTGTAAAGTAATGCAAACCACTGCATTTCTAAAATTGTTTACTTATGTGCATGGTACCTCTTAAATTATTTCTGTGCCTTATTAAAGTTACCTTGACTTCTTGCCACAGTATATATAGCTTGCAAACTGCATGTTCAGCCTAATGAAAAGCTGTGATGGGCAAAAGACAACCTAACCACTGCAGTTTTACTTCCTTCTTCTTTGAGACTCCTGAAGTCCCACAAAGTGAAAATGAGGAGTATACAGCTTAGGAGTTGATTTGGGAACTGGATTTTGGAGTTTGTCACAGACACCATGCAAACACAATTTTCTGATAGAACTACAGTGAGGAACAGGCAGATGGTTTAGAGATTAGTGAGTTCAATAAAGTACTTCTTGAAAGCATGATTCAAAAGTCTTTGAGCCTTGTTTTATAACTATTGAAATTTAAAGAGACAAAACTTAATTTGACATTGTTCTTTTTCTGAAAGTGCACATTCTAAATCTTCTAGACAGCTATGCAGTTTGAACAAATCTGCCCAGAATGATTCAGATCTATCACTCTGAATAAGTATCTCCTTAAGTGACTTTGCTACTTTCTGCTTAGTTTTATTAGTCCTAGAACAAGTGCTGGGGCTTAATGCCTGTTTGTGGGTTTTTTTTTAATCTGACGACAGTTTCAAAGAAACAGAATAAGTACTAGTAAAATAATTCAAATAATTTTAAATTCTTTGTTCTTCTGATAAAATTCCTTTGTAGACAAGATTTTTAACTATCATGTTTCAGTTGTTGCTAATCTTGGTCTATAACATATAATTAGGTATATTGTCTGAGTTCTCTGCTTTTGGATAGAAATTCTGCATATTTCTTCTTGTCCAACAGAATAATAGGAAAATCTCTCAGTATTTATTTAGCTATGGAATAAAACAGAAAATTAAGACCTCTTCTAAAATCTTTGTTCCACTGCAAAATATTCTTACCTCCAGTACATCGATCCTATAGCAAGGTACTCTCTTATTCAGCTGTTCCACTTTTTCAGACTATATCTGCACCTGCAAGTAGAGGAAATGCTTCCAGGTTTGAACACAACTATATAATCCATGTGTAAAGATTGCCATGGTCCCTAGATGCTCAGAATTAACCTGATATAGAAGATATGTTATATTTTTAAATCTATTCTGATAAAAATCTAGTAAAGTGGAAATCTGGGGAATTTACATAGGAAAATGTAAAGTGTTCCTTGCCCTGGTATTGCCAAACAGTGTTCAACAGTCACTAGTTTAGTAACTTCTTAAGCTAAGACTTAGGTGAAAAAATTAATATATGAAGAAATTAATAATACATAAATATGTTCTTCTGGTCACTTCTGGAAGCTGTTCATACTTTTGAACTTTCTACTATTTTATGGCAATAAAATCTTCATGTTTTGGAATAGTGGAATGTATAATTTTTTATATATTCTTTAAATTTGGTGACTATTTTACTGATTTTATTGCCACTTTACATATTGAGAAATGGAGGAAAAGGATTACTTCCTTTTGATCTTTATAGATTTGTACAGTTATATTTCACTTCCTACCATATCCCTTTTCCAATGTACAGAGTCCTATTCTGCGTAAGCTGTTCTTGTGTGGCAGCATTTCATAGAATTTGTGATCTTAGTTTGATTTCTTGACATCTCTCTTCTCCCTAATACATCCTTTTGAGGAAGACAGAAATTCTGAACTATTGAAGATGGAAGTTTGTGATTTACTTGTATAGTAGTCTGTTATTTTTCATGCTTTTCTTTGCATTCTCCTATCTTTATTGATTACAGAGCATGCTTCCACAGAACCATCCATAATTAATCTAACCTCTCCTTCCTGTGTGAAAATCAGTAATTTGGAGTCCACAGTAAGGATTATTTAGCACTTAACTGGCACTGAATTTTGACAGACATTGTATTGCTTGACAGCTCGGTAGTTTGTAATTTTTCTGCACCTCCTTGCAGTCAGCTTTATATACAACCACCCTAAATAATCTTATACCAGAAGCAAAATTAGATTGCAACATCTCATTTTCTGGACTACAAAGATTCAGAAATGGCTATTTATCCCTGACATTAAATAAGTTTGAAGTAAAAGACCTATAAGACGATTGTCTCTCACTTCATCAAGGCTAATACCTATGAAAAGCCTTATAAAAAGATCATGTTGTAAAGCTTTTGAACCCCTAAATAAGCTGTTTTAATTGATTTAATTATGTGTTACAATTAAAATTGATATTTGTTTAAATAAATTAGATTGACTTTGTCCACATGCTCATCAGCTCTTTCACAGAGCTTCAGTAGATCTGAGAGATTTTATTCCAGAAAAAATAATATCAATCTCTGTCTCTTAATAATAGCAGTTCTCATATTTTCTAGTAGCTTGGTTGGTAGAGAGGTAAGGTTTACAGGTATAAAGTCCCTTGTCAATGTCACCCACCATCATACCTGAAGTCTGTTTTTCTTTTTTAATTCAAGTTATACTTTCTGGACATGGTACACATTTCCACTGATAACAAAACCAACAAAAGTGATAACTGACTCACAGTGATCCAAATTTCCATGATTTTTTGGTTTTTATAATATCAGGCTTAATATCACCTCAGTCTGTCAGTTTGTTCCTGTTGACTTAGTCTGAGACATCTTTTACAGTCTTCATACAAATCTTCCATTGGAATGGCTTCCATATTTGACACAGCTAGCAACTGGGGACAAATACTGCTACAAATACTATAGTTTTCCTGCTCTGACCCTCTTCAATTTCATGGATACTTTTATATCTTAATCATCTTCTCTTGACTTTGCCTTTCAATTTTTAGTATTTTGCATATTGTTATCATTGTTAGCTTTTCTGTCTCTAGTGAGACTCAGTCCTTTTTTTCCCTCTGTGTATTTAATCTATGTTCAACCTGCCTGAATTTTTGTGTTTGAAAATGTCTTCCAGTTTAAATAGCTTCATTTATACTTCTTTTTGATGATGTTTTGGGAAGTTTGTTTTTATTCTTAGCACAGTATCAGTAAAGTAACCTCTAAACCATTTGCAAGCTTGTTTTGCCTTCTCCTTTTATGCTTTTTTTAAATAGCTGTCAGTTATATTTTTGTAATTCTGCTTTTGAAATTAAGTAACTGCATTGCAGTGATTTAGAGTTTTTTCTTTATAATAGCAACTAAGTCAATATAGCAAACCTACACTTTAAAGCACAGTACTATTTTTAACAAGATAGCATCACACCAAATTTGAAATGATGACAAGTATTACAACATGAAAGTGTTTGAAAGGAAAGTTGCCTTGCAAACAAATTATCTAAACATAGCCAGGAAGCACAGTTTTCTCTCTGATAGTTTTTAATGACACTGCCTTTGTTCATCTTCCCTGCTTTCTTTTTCCCCTTAGTGCTTTTCAGGAGTTGTCAATGTCAAGCTTTTACTGAATTCTAGGAACTATTGGATACACTGAACAATTCTAAATAATTAACCAAGTGTCAAAGTCAAAAAAGTGTCAAAGTGAAAACAGTGTCAAAGTGACTAGTTCCTTTCCTGAGAATTCTGCTCCATAAGTGAAGGCTTGTGTGTTTTGACTGAAATACACATAATGATTTTTTATTGCAATTGCCATATGGTACTTGAAAACAATTATAGCCTTGAGGAAAGAAATCTGGATGTTCCAAGTTGTGTGCTGTTGGCAAAATTTTTAATGGACATTCTAATTCTTCAAGTATTTAATATTCATTGGTCACATTAGATTTTGATAGCTACAAACCACCAGCAGTGGCAGAGCAGCTTCTTGCTTCAGTGACCCTAAAAAAGAAATATTACATGGGGATTTGTAAGACCAGTCCTCAAATTCCAGATATAGATCTTTCTTTATTGGTGACTGCTTACTGATAGAAAAACTAACCAGGTTCTCCAATGCTGAATGTATTATTGATATAAGAATGTCAAGGTGCAGGAGGGTGACAAAAAAACCTAGTGATGCAAAGACCTTTTTTCACTGTACAGAGACTAATATTGATAAGAAATAATGGAGAAATTACCGTGCTTTATCACAACACCATTTTTACAGAGACATTCAGAGAAATAATTTAAAACCTTTTCCATAAAGAGACGATTCATTGTTCAGTTATCCTAATGACTGCTCTGCCACTACTGATCCTTCACAAATGCAAGATAAGACAGAACAACAGTTGACTAAAGACCTATGGTAACAGAAAATTTAGTTTAAATGGATTCTTGACCAGTTTGTAGATTTAAGAGAAATGAGAATAGAATCTAAGTAATTATTTCATATCAACATTTGTTCCTGTAAGCAGCAGAGATAAGAGCAGCACTAATGTATTTCTGTTACTAGTGATGACAGATAACATTAAAGGTAGTAGCTGCCATGAGTGAAAAAGGTCACTTTTCCCCCTAATTGTTGTAAAAAGTGACATATATTGCTCATCAAAATTCACATAAAAATAGGAGGTTTATGTGTTTCAAATGGGATGTTGAATCTTGAAAGAGAATCATCTATGCCAGCTCATGATGAAATTTCTGTCTTTTATTTTATTGCTGGAACTGGTCAGTCAAGTAGTGTACCTTTGAAAAAAATCAAAAGGAATACTATTAGAAACTATTCAATTTAATTTTGCATAAAATAAGTTGCAAATGTAACATTATTTCCTCCCAAATCAATAAGTATTGTTTCATAATGGTTTCTATTTTACAGTCACTAAATGATTCTGGAACAGAGACTGGTGTTTTTTTCTCTTTTGCAGGCCCTCCAGTTAATGTCACATGCAACATATTTATAAACAGCTTTGGATCCATTGCAGAGACAACCATGGTAAGATATTTTACCTCAAACACTGTTTAAAGTTCAAGTTGAATATGTTCAATGAACTCAAAAGCTAGCAAGGGCTTCTCTTCATTTGGAATTAAATGACAAAGGAAATACACTTCTGAGAATAGAAAGTGAGAATATTTTATTTGGCAACTGATTTTTTTCCAATAGAAGATCATTTGTTATACTATCAACAACAAGCAAAAGTAAAGCCAAGGGTTGGTGGGTTTTTATTTCTCTGTTTTATTCGACAGTTGTAATGAACTCATTATTTTCTGTTAGATAGATATTAGTTTCAACAGTGTCTCACTTTTCTGATCTCGAAGACATCAATTAATGAAGTTGCCTTGTTAATAATATTTTATAATTTTATTATATACACTGCATATGGGAATTTATACTTTATTTTGAAAGTTCTTCTTCCACAGAACTATTGCACAGAGGTAACAGAATAATTAAAAGAGTAATCTGGTATATACGACCTCATTATGAATTCTGAGAATGGGGTAAATATAAGTGGATTGCACACTTTTTGTACATACATTTATAATTTTTCTATTAAAGAAAGGCAGAACATAGAGTACCAAAAGACTGGAGATTTTAAGGAAATAAGGAGAAAAAGAGGTCAAAGTCTAAAGATAGCAAAACTACATATTGAACAGTGAACCAACACAAGTAACTTGGATGATCTTATTTAATAACAGGTGAAACAGATGTTAATAACTTGGAACAGAGATTTATTGAGTAAAATTTGATAAAAGAGAAGATAGAGGCTTTCTTTCTCCATACTGGTGCCTCACATATGTTGGCGAAAAGCAAATAACATCTTTGAAATGTTATATAGTAATTTGGGGACAGAGGGGGTTAAAGCATAGAGAAATGAAGGAAGAGCAGTGGGAGTCTGTAAGATCCAAATGTAGTAAATACTCTGAAATCTCCACAGTTTCAGGGGTCAGGATACGTAATTGGAATGACAGAATACAGACTGAAAAAAAATTGATACTGCCAAAACAAACCAAACAGTAATTATAATAATCAAAAGCCATCCTTCTAAATTATCATTAAGAGCAAAAATAAGAGACCTTTGAATGTAGCCAAGGATCTGTAGTTAGGAAATCCAGATGTAAATACTTAAAGTCAAATATTTATGGCCTCACTCTACAAAGTGATATTCACAGCTCCCTGGTCTTTACTCACCTTGGAAAACAGTGGTATATATTATTGAGAGAGGTAGATGATTTTTTTCAGGTAGAAAATTACTTTAATTTGTATTTGGGTGCCTTGCCAGATTGCAAATCCCAAACAGATTGACATGGCATCCAAGGAGATTTATTCAGGTTCGATCAAAGGATTAAGCAGTGCCCACATGATTAGAAGAGTGCTCCACAGCTACTTTTTAATGGCTTTATTGGTGAATCTGGTGCAGAGCAGGAGACAGACAACAGGGTCAGTAAAGTGAAAATATCCAGCAACCAGATCACTATGAAAAAGTTATTGGAAAACTGAAGTTGTTACACTTAAAAAAAAAATTGTCCTGAATTTGGAAAGAAAATGCCTGAGTTCACATCTTAAGAGTATTTTCTCTCAAAAAAAATTATAATTATAAATGTTTCCTCTCAGTGCAACTTACTAAGTTAGTACAATACTTCCATCTTATAATGAAATTACATCCTACTCTGTGTTGCCCTGAAAGCCAATTAAAACAGTCAAGATGGACTACAGCCTGATCTGTAGCAAATAGTTCCAGATTGCATGTTATAGAAAATACCAGATCCAGTCAGAAACACAGGGATCTTCGTTCTATTGATTGTGTGCATTCAAAAACTGGACAATTAAACACAACCCTAACCTTAGGACAAATGCTGTCTTCATGATGCTGGTATTCTGTTTATAATGATATACTTCCAAACAGACTTTTGCTTATGTTCAGCAGCTGCTGACCTCTCAGAGGCTCAAATCTTCCTTTGCAGAAGAAGAAATGCTTTTATGTAGATGCATGTTCAGTTGTGTGTTTTATTAACACTATTCTCTCCAACACTGCAGATGAAAAAATGTGAAAAGCTTTCCATCTTAAAATTACAATCAAAATACTCTTGTATTATCTTACAAAACGATTTTGTGCATTGTTGGGCAGAAGTTAATTCACTGCAGTTCAGTGTTTTATCAACTGTCACTATTTAACTAATGTTATTTACTATAGTCCGTAGAATTCAAGTACTTCTGTCTTAATAGTTATTCTAAATTTTTACACATAGAAAGACTTATTAGAATACTTTTTTAGACTCAAAAAATATAATTATATTCTTGATAAATACTTTTTTTTCTGAACTGTAGAAAAAAGAGCTTAAGTAAGAAACAAGTGCAAAATACACCCTACCACTAAGTGGTACTCTGAAGTCTCACTGATATTTAGAACTACCAGATGTTTAATGGTATATGCATATAATCTAGTAGAGTCAAGCAAGTCTGTTCAAATCGAGCGACATCCTTCACTGTCTCTGTCATTATTCTTAGCACTGACGATCTCTCCTGATGTCTCTGGTTCTCTAGTTCTCTCACTGACGTCCAAAATCTTTGAGCTCCCCCTGCTGCCTTGCTTGTGTATAACACAAGAAACAGTCACTGGAAAAATAACGGGTTAAAAAACCCCTCAAGATCGGCTGTGAAATAGCCCGGTGCCAGCTTACATTACTCGACTTTATAGTTCTCAGTAAGGAACAGGAATTTTTCAATGTGTGATGGGAACTCACAGTGTGCAGCAGGGATTGGCTTTCTGGCAAATGGGTTATTTTAAACTCATCCCAGCCTGTTTATGACCTTACAAGGTCTCAGGAGAGGCAGCCACATCAAAGGAAAAAAAAAACCAAAAAACTAGCTTAATTGCTTGATTTTGCTTACAGGTTTTTAACTCTGGAATTTGATTCTTTTTTTTTTCTCTTTACTTTTCACATTTCTTTCAGTTTAGAGTATAGGTTATGGTTATGTCATGTTCCCTTTTCTTACAAAAAAATCAGATGACTCATAGGGGAGAACAGGTATGCCATCTCTTGCTAGGCTGTGATTCTAGTTGAACTTAGGTAATTTTAAGTGATCATATGGGGAACTTAATTTATGTCATGTATGCTCTGAGGAGGAAGAAAGAAATGTAAGTCACATAATTTAAAACTTCCTTAAACCAGCTTTCATTATTGGCACCACTGCAACTTTGCCAAGTTTTCTATATTATTGGTCTGAATGGTAGTACCAGATCCGTTTATATCTCGACCATATTCATAAAGTGAGGATTTCAGCTTTATCCTCTAGCCAAGTAGAACTCTCATTGATCTTAGTGTTTACTTGGTATTTGCACTGTATTTCCTAACGCTAGGAGATTTCCTGATTGTTAAGAGCAATGTCATATATACTGATGGCAGTTACCAACAAAAATAAGTCTTTCAGGGTGATAGTATCATCAGTGCCAACTTTCTCAGCTACAAATGTTCAGAGACAAAGTACTGAATACGTGAAGCAAATGCTACAGCATAGTTAGGCTATGAGGGAAATATTAGGCCATACTGAAAAGCCTCCTTTTATTCTAATAAATGTGACTGACCAGCTTTCTCAAGGTTTTCTGAATTTTAAAGGTCAGAAACAACACTTTGATCTTAATTCAAATTTACAGCAATATTCACTAAATATATAGTAATATGCATAACATAATACACGCGCTAACAGCGCATTGAAAGTGACACTCACTGAGAGACCTAATAGCAAATGACAACAATTCAGACAATTAGCACATTAAAAATCATATGTCTGCTATGTATTCCTGCTACATTTTTGCTGATAGATATTTTTTAACTCAGTCTAAAAAGAACTGTGTTATCATGAATATTGTCAGGAAGCAGGTAATAGATATTTCTGTCCTCCCAGCACTAAATAAATTATCTTACATTTGCAAATAAAATGCACTTTTAACCTCCATTAACCCATTTTTTAAGCCATCATAATTGCTTTCCTTTCATAAGCCACACCTCTTGAATTTCATTAGCTTCATTATTCTTCAAGTGAGCATTTCTGTTTCTGTACTACTCTACCTATTCTGGGATGTCTTTAAACAGAGGACCTGAAAGGAGTGTTCACTTGCATACATTGCAAAGCTTAATGCTGAAGTTTCACCAAATTTTTTCCCTAAATTCATTATTTAGTTGATTGTCTCAAATATAAGGAAATATATGCCTGCCTTTTGTGAAAATATGCTGAGAAATTCTGTGTAATGGATATAGCAATGTGTCAATACTGAAGTGACAGACAGAAATAGCTACATTGTACAATTTTTATCTTAAAGGAGTAAACACACAATAAAGACCACTTTACAGTTTCAAAATGCAAAGAAGTCATTAATTTTTTTTACCTATTTGACAATTTGCTCCCTTCTGTCGAGTCACAGAGAAGTCAACAGTTTGTTCTTTTATGAGTTTGGATGGCAGATTTCCACAATGAAATATTAAAATTCCAATTTCAGTTGTTCTGATCTATAAGCTGGATTCATTTTTGTGCATGTGGCACATAATCTATTTCAAGATTTTTTGGAAGAAGGTGAATTAGAATATGGTTTATATTTATCACAGTAAAGCTTGGTGGCTGAGTCACAGCTAAATTTTGTAATGTTTTCTGGAAGCTGGAGCTGAAATTCAATGGTAACTTTATGCATTATGGTGAATAAATATCTAAGACAGAAATAAAGTCTGCTGGTTTCATTTGACTTTCCCTACTGATATAAGCATATCATCTGGATATTTACATCCACCTACAAGGGTAAATTATGACTGATTTCAGACCTGTGTGGTGCTGCCAAGGTTTCCAGACAACTTCTATTATTTATTGCAAACAGAAGAGGTAATCTCTCTAGTTTCCTAACAAGAAAGAAAGCTTCTGGACTATGGCACGCGCAGAAGACAGGCACTCTGTGCTCATGCAGAAAAGCTGCAGGTGGAGACTGATAACCTTTTTTTTTTTCATTTCAAAGCAGATGGCTCTTTGCTGATCCTGTTTCTGTGATGCCTGAAGATGTAGTTCCATACCTGCAAATTAAATTGATTGAAGAGAATTGCACACAAGTGATTAAAACCCAAACACTGATAGCCTTTACTTCCTAAATTTTAGCATGTTTTTATTGTTTAACAGTTTAACAGAAGACCAAGATGTGATACTTAAGCATTCTAATTCATAAATACACCAAAAAAATGTTTTCATTAATGAACAGCAACAACAAACTGTTAAACATTAAATAAAATCTCCAAGATTCCTTATGAAAAAGAAGCAGCTGTTTATAGTCCCAGCTGTCACACAAAATATGTAAAACACTACCACAGGCCTAGTGCATATGGTATCTTCTGATTTGCCTTCCTAGTCCTGGGAGAAATGTCCAATCAAGTATATACCAACTATACCAACTATACTACCTATACCAGCTTCAGGTATATTCAGTTCTGGAAACATTTTAGGACACATCAATCGGTGATCGTTTCATAGGTCTAGGGAACAGACACAAATGGTTGTGTTACACTTGTGTGTTGGGTGATGTTTTCTTCAATTCTTACAATAAGGAAAATCTAGCTTCAAATATTTTTACCTCATTTGAAGAAAATATTGAATCCAGGCCTGCAGGAATAATTGTCCTGTTTTATTTAAAATAGATTAATAGTTAGCAGGACAGGTGTTATAATCAGCTCTTCCAACTGTACTATAGGAAACAATTTTCTCACTTTCTCTGATTTGTTTTAATTAACACTCTTAAAGATTTTACAAAGCAGTTTGTACAATATGGAAACCTGAAAAGGTCAATTTAAAAAACACAAAATTTTGCATTTCCCTATAGCCACAAATTGCAATTACTGGGAGCAAAAGACTAGAAGGGACCTCCTACAACAGCAGTGCAAGACCTTGCTACTGCAAACAATTTTGCTTTGTAATCTTCTTCATCATCTGTTCTAGTTCTGTCAAAAACCTAAATGTCTTCTTTACATGCCAGCCCTTACAAAAAGTTTTTTTCAGAATCTTTATCTCCTCATTTCAAGAGAGACTTATGCTTTAGAAATATTTTTTTCCTTTGTTTACCTACACCCATCTGATCTTGTTCTAGAAAAGCTGGAGATAAGTTCACACCTCTAATTAACCACTTACCTGTGCTTGCTTCCAGGGATTCTTCTTCAATAGTGCTCTTTTGCTTAAAGGAAAAGCCATGACTCATATAGCACTGCATTATGAAACTTGTCATTGGTCCATCTTCTCCAGTATTTTCTTACTTACTTATACATTTTATACTAATCTTTTCAATCCTTTTGAATAGTAGCTCTCAGGTTAGCTGTTATTAAAAAAGTCTATATCCTGCTATAGCAATTACAGCGTTATCGAGAAAAAGCTGTGAAGATAACTAATCTGCAAGCTGAGACCAATGCAGTCACTATTGTAGAAAATCTGAGGATCTGTGAAAACTAGATTGTGGCATCACTACATATCTTTTCTTACATTGCATGAAGTATGCTGCTTATGAAGATTCATATTTTGTTGCAGTCATCCAGGAATATTAATTCCATTGAGTTTACTATTAAGTAACATTTATGTTATTGCTTTAATTTATAAGGACAGAGATACCAATGTAAAGACATTGTAAAAAAAATAAAATCAAAATGCTAGGAAAGATATTTTTCATGTATCTTTAGTGTAGCTGCTTCATGATGGGTATTTAATCACTGGAAATTATCATCATCATGGTATATGTGGATTTTGTCCTTAAATCCCATTAATGCTGGTAGGAGTCAAGTCCATAAATCCACATCTATCACTGTAAAAATATAGTCTTAGTCCCTCATTTTTGCATGACTAACACTGTTTACAGGAAAAAAAAGCAACAGTCAACATTAGAATAAAGGTAAAGTGAACCTGAGTTAAGAAAATGAAGGGTAGTCAGGTTTGTTCCTTATTTCTGATTTTGAGATTAGTAAATATATGTTGGGACACACATGTTGGAAAAGCTCCCCAGTGCAAACATTTTACATGAAGCCTTGACATTCTTTCCTTGAATAAGCCTGAGTTATCTTTGCATCATTTAAAAATCCAGTTCTGTTCTAAGGTCTTCATTCAGTTCTGCATAATTAATACTTTGTGTACACTAGGAGTGCATTTTTAATTACAAGGCCCACACAATTTAGAAGTATACATCATAAATCATATCCAAAGAAGTTGATGCCATGTTATAATACTTTAAAATTAATCAGTAAAATTTTACAATTTATTAAAAACTTTATAAGAATCGTTTTTTTTTACATAACCTTTTTGCTTTTATAAAGAGAATACACATCATGCGATCAGATATGGCCATTAACAAGAGGTTGAAAAAGAGGTATTCTAAAACTGTGATTCAGGCTTTAATTCTCCTTCAAAGACACTATGATCCCAGCAAAGTGTGTGCCAATATGCATTTTTTACTGACCTGCCAATATCTATGTCACAGAATCACAGAATCACAGAATAACCAGGTTGGAAGAGACCCACTGGATCATCGAATCCAACCATTCCCACCAATCCCTAAATCATGCTCCCTAGCACCTCGTCTACCCTAACCTTAAACACCTCCAGGGATGGTGACTCAACCACCTCCCTTGGCAGACCGTTCCAATGCCTAACCACACTCTCCGTGAAGAATCTTTTCCTTATCTCAAGCCTAAATCTCCCCTGGCGAAGCTTGAGTCCATTCCCTCTCTTCCTGTCCCCTGTCACTTGGGAGAAGAGGCCAGCTCCCTCCTCTCTACAACCTCCCTTCAGGTAGTTGTAGAGAGTAATAAGGTCTCCCCTCAGCCTCCTCTTCTCCAGGCTGAACAACCCCAGCTCTCTCAGTCGCTCCTGATAACACTTGTTCTCCAGCCCCTTCACCAGCTTTGTTGCTCTTCTCTGGATTCGCTCCAGAGCCACAACATCCCTCTTGTGGTGAGGGGCCCAGAACTGAACACAGTACTCGAGGTGCGGTCTCACCAGTGCCGAGTACAGGGGGAGAATAACCTTCCTGGACCTGCTGGTTACGCCATTCCTGATACAAGCCAAGATGCCATTGGCCTTTTTGTCCACCTGGGCACACTGCTGGCTCATGTTCAGTCAGTTGTCACCCAACACCCCCAGGTCCTTCTCCTCCTGGCAGCTTGCCAGCCAGGTTTCTCCTAGTCTGTACCTCTGCTTAGGGTTGTTGTGCCCCAAGTGCAGGACTCGGCATTTGGCCTTGTTAAACCTCATGCCGTTGGTCTCAGCCCAGCAGTCCAGCCTGTTCAGGTCCCTTTGCAGAGCCTCCCGACCCTCCAGCAGATCGACACTTGCACCCAGCTTGGTGTCATCTGCAAACTTGCTAAGGGAGCACTCAATGCCTTCATCCAGGTCATTGATAAAGACATTAAACAGGACTGGACCCAGGACTGAGCCCTGGGGAACCCCACTTGTCACTGGCCTCCAGCTGGATTTAACTCCATTTACCACCACCCTCTGGGCCCGGTCATTCAACCAGTTTTTCACCCAGGAGAGTGTGCGCCCGTCCAGGCCAGAGGCCGACAGTGTCCGAAGCAGAATGCTGTGAGAAACTGTATCAAAGGCTTTACTAAAGTCCAGGAAGACCACATCCACAGCCTTTCCCTTGTCCAAGCGTTTAGTTACTCGGTCATAGAAGGTGATCAGATTACTCTGGCAAGACCTGCCTTTCATGAACCCGTGTTGACTGGGCCTGATCACCCGGTTCTCTTGCAAGTGCTTCATGATCGCACTCAAGATCACCCGCTCCATGACTTTCCCCGGTACCGAGGTCAGGCTGACAGGCCTGTAGTTCCCCGGGTCCTCCCTGCACCCCTTCTTATAGATGGGCACGACATCAGCCAGCCTCCAGTCCAGCGGAACCTCCCCAGTCATCCAGGACTGCTGGAAGATGATGGAAAGGGGTTTGGCCAGCACATCCGCCAGTTCCCTCAAAACCCTCTAGCTGCGCCCGGCTCTGCATTTAGAAAGGTTACAACTGGCAAGCGTCCACAAAACATTGTAAAATCCTAGGAGTGAATTTAATCCCACATCTTTCTTTCCCAGAAAAAAAAAAAAAAAAAGAGAGCCAGCCAGTTACCTCCTCAAGGAATTTCTTGCCAGACACTGGGAGCCAGTGTGGACATTTTATCAAAATCATGCAGATACTGAAAGTGGATAAAAATAAAATATATTGAATACAGATAACTTTGAAAAAGTATGTATTCACTATTTCTTCTTCACCTGTTTTTAATGATAAAATTATAATCTTCAAAAGTGCTTCTGGGGCATCTGAACTTATTCTTTTGCTTTAGAAAGCAAGTAGTCTTTCCATTGTGTGATCTTTCCATCAATAGATTTCTTTTTTGGTTAACAGATTTTCAAAATATAAACATATAGGAACATAAATAAGCTAATTTATTGTCATAACAGGAGGAGTTAAAGAAGCTTTCTAGTCTGTTTTCCACCTGCAAACACTGTCTACTACAACATATGCGATGTCTGACAATCTTTATAATTGCCTATCTACTTGACCCCTAGTAGGATCGAAGGGATAGAATACTGAAAATTTGATGCTTCTTGTCAGTCTTTAGTAATTCCCTGCTTTTCAATGTATTTTTCCTTATTTTCATGAACATTATTAAACTGGCTACTGTGTAGTTTCAGAAAACTGATTACTTAAAACTCCTAACTCACATAACTTGGTATAACAATATAATACTTAATATATACATATAAAACACATTTTCAAAGTACATGTTTATACTTTACAGTGGTTGACTCTTCCATTCATTTTGGATAATTTTACTTCAGTTTTTAAATACCTATACTAGACCTGACAATGTAAAAACACTGTTTCCCAGCTCAGCAAAATGTAGAGAAAATGTTTCCAATTTATACCTGTGACTACTATTCTAGTATGACTGTAGTATTGCACACCATAGTATAACAATCAAAATAAGGTAGGATTGGCTGTTCAGTTGGTAACCTCTATTTCCACCTCCTTCATAGTGGACCTGTTAGAAGCCTATGAGCTTGTTATTTCTTCTCTTTCTCCCTTGCTACTTATCTAGACCCACAGGCACTGATTCACAAAGTTAATTTTTTCATGAAAGCAGCACATTAGTAAATAGATGCAGAATAGAGTTTGTGCCGGTTCAGGATTTATTTAGTTGCCTAAATAATCCCTAAGAACCCGTGGGATATCTAGTCTGGTAGACATATCACAGGGTTGCGTCTTTTTAAACCAGCAGCCAAAAGGCAGAATATCTTAGGGCTTTTCAAATGCCATTAGATGTCTTTATGTAGAGAAACCATTTTTTTCTCTTTCTCCTCAGTATTGGTACAGTTCAATTCCACATTAACTTTTATATGTTGCCATGTTATTAGTGTAGAACCACTGAAATAACATGATTTTCCCAACAGGCTGGTGGTCTTTGTGCATATCAGGAAATTTAAAGACAACCCATATCTAATCAAGTTTATTTAAAATTAGAGATACATCCCTCTCCACAGCCAGTTTTAATGGGTGTTAGGCTGCTGGATTTAGAGGGCAATGCTTCTGAACTTGAGCTAGCTCAGCTTTACCTTTTCTTTTACTGAATTTGCCCTCTTCTAGACCAACAATTTTCCTACCAACAGAAGAAAAACTGCAAGGAAAGTTAGTATGGAATTCCCAAATTCCTTTTTGCTTCCACTGGGTTATATTTCCCGTGAGAGAGGAAAAGAGGATGATTTAAATATATATATTTTCAACAAAGATTTCTGTTGTTAGGGTGTTCAGCGACTCATTGCAACCAGTTGGATTCTAAGTGCTAACATATAAAATATGTTAATACAAACATGGACTAACTAGCAACAAAAAATTAATCTGAACAAATTATTAATCTCAGAAAAACTAAGATTTTCACACAGAAAGAAATACTTTCTGGTGTTAGAGCAAACACATCTTCAGGGACACATCAGCTGTCTGCAGAAAAAAAACCCAAAACAGAAGCTTTTGTCAACTGAGAACATGGCAAAGATCAATGAAGACAGAGGCCTATTGCATGGTGTTCACTCATGTAATTGTCACACTGATTTTCATCTAATCCATTATACTAATGCTTGAAACCACAAACAATTTAAAAGTCCCGGGGCTAGAGTTTGTAAAAGCAATTACATTGAATAAGTTGCAAAATGTGATTTTAGTGTGAGCACTGGAAGCTGAGAACACACAACTTCTATTAAGAATGGAAGTAGTATATTCAAATAATGCGGTTAATAAATATTCTAGGATATGCAGTAGAAGTTGTGACAAACTTTATTATATAGAATGTCAGGACTGTGTTTAATTATCTTTTTTGAGAGTGAATATTCTAGATATTAACTAGTTTTGACTTTTGATATGATATTTTTTGTGAGCACAGAAACTAAAATCTAGCTATCGTTACCAATAATAAACTGAAAAAAAAAAGCCAACCCTAAAATTAGCTAAACCTGTCCATTTTGCAATGTTTCCTATAGAAAATAAATAGATTTTTTAGTACATTGTTGAACTCAACAGATTTTGAATATTTTGAAATAAAAGCAATATAGACAGAAACTAAAAATCGAGGAGTCCTCACAGAAACTTCTTCCTATATTCTTCTTTTAGCTATGGGTTGAATGACAAGGACTGAAAGCTCTATACTAATGAGGATCCTGTAAGTGAACCAATACTTTCAGTAAGGGAAAGACTGGAGTAGAGACAGAGTAGTTCTCATCTTCCAAACCATTAGCAGTGATAGTGAATATTACTCAGCCCAGAAGAAAAGAAAGCAAGTGACATTTGGCTGTCCCAGGCAAAGCATTAACAGAGCTGTACCACTTCCTAATCCAAGGTTATGAAAGCAGGTGACACACCTAGGAAGAGTACTTTGTACTCTTTGCACAAGTAGTGTATATACTTATTTGCTGAACTTCAAATTTTGATTTTGTAAGAGAAACTGAGACATCTGTTATTATAGGTAGCAGTTCTGAAGTCCTAGTTCTAGTTAGCTCTTTGCCAAGTAATTCTAGTTCTATTGACTTCAATATGAGTATTGCTGACTGATTCTTGGAAATAAACTCTGAAGAGAAATGAAGCAAATTTTGAATAATCCTTTAACAAAACTGTTCACAGGATACCCACCTGGAGACTTAATAATTCTGAATCATAGAAAAGCAGAAGGAAAAGAAAAAAAAAAAAACAAAAAACCCTAATAAACTGGAAAGATTGAAATATTAATGAACACCTTAAAATCTGCTTTTATACATCCATGGACAAAGAAAGAGAAAGCTCTTCATCCAAAATCCATCAACAATCTTTTCTGAATAGCTCAAATAATTTCCTAAAGCTTCCTGAGATGAGAGGCAAGTTAGCCCTCACTCAAATCCCCAAGCCATCTGGTCTGTCCTACTTAATAGAGCGGGTAAGAGCACCCACCATTTTCAAGCTAGTCTAGGATTAGAGCTTTTACCCAGAAACTAACAGGCCTTACTGCTCATCCTCAGCCTGCAAGGACTCATTTCTAGAGATCCTAATCACTAACAAATGATCAGCTATCTAACTTGAGGCAGGACTATAGACAGGAAAGTTTTCCACGTCTTTGTGTATGGAACTGCATAATTGTAGAAAAAGTGCAAGATTCGCAAGATTAGAAGGAAAAGTTGCAAGGTGAAGGCTTTCTCCTAAGGCTCATCAATAAAGACATTTCATACTGAGGGAAGAATCCTGTGGTTCTGGAAACTTCACAAAGTTTCTTCTTACTGAGGGAGTGGCACAGTACTGCAGTTGCTTACAGCATTTTTATGGCTTCTGTAATTCCAGACCGAGAACAATAAGCTCACCCTTAGTTTTACCTGCTGCCAAAATCAGTTCTGGAAAGAAAGCTTCCACCTATGGAATCATCCAGGGGCAGATTATCAGGAAGGATTCTGTGAGTCAGAGAAACTCCTTATCATAATCAACATTGCTTCTCATAATGAGTGCCCTACAGCTATTCTGTACAGAAAAGTATGTTCTTAGATGTTTGGAATTAGTCAAATCTTGTTAATCTGACAGAGATTTGATGTGTCAATTAAGTATTTAGTGATTAATTTAATCATAGTTAATTTTTCTTTGGCTGCTATAGTAAATCTCTGACAGATTAATGAGTTAATGGTGGAGCATGGAGTCTGTTGCAAGTTTTTTCACTCATTAATTAATTGAACTGCCATACAGCATAGATATATGCAGTATCCTTGCTGCAGTTCAGGCATGAAATAATGCAATGATGTAACAAAAATTAAGAAAAGTCTCCTTATATGCAAAAATAAAATTTGTCAGTGAAAACAACAATGTTTATTAGTGTAATAAGCAAAAGGATGTCATTTCAGTCCAGCCTAATTTATTGATAATGAAGGATGTTCTTGACCTTAGATTTAAAATGTTTTGTGTCTATTATTTACCCTTCAATATATTCACATATTGCAGTCATCATCAATAAAGTCATAACACAAGTCCTTTTTATTTTCAGTTTAAAAAAATCAGACTTTTCTATCCTCATAGAAGTCCAGTCCTATACCAACCTTTTCTGCACCTTCTTCTATATATTCATTTTCCAAATGTACATGACTACAGATGAGACTTCACTGTAAATAATCACAGTAATCATGGAATTCTAATTATTAAGCATGAGGAAATACAAGGAAGTTCATTGAATTTCACAACCTATATTTACATTTTTCTTATCAATGTGAATTTTAAGCGTTTTCTCCTACTTCAGTTTTGCAATGACATTGGCAGCCTACAATGGAAAATGACTTAGCACTTTGAGAAGCTTATTTGTATTTAAATACTTGAGCTTCTATATTAGGGGAATTTCACCGAAGACATATTGAAATCATCAGCTGAATAGCTTTTGTTCCACTCTGAATTTTTCAGGTATGCAAAGGAAAACTAAATAAACTCCATCAATTTACCCAAAGTAATTGGGTTACCTAAAGTGTAGCCATAGTGCTTAGGGCCAGTGGAGAAATTTGAAAAAATAAGATGTTATTATCATGAAGTACTAATATGCCATAGGACTCCTGTCTAATTATACTAATCAAGGGAGCAATGAAAATCATATTAAGTTGCTTGTTTTTCAGAGACTAAGGTGGCAACTTTAGAAAGTCTCACCAGTAAATATTAAAACTATTACTATGTTCTGTAACATAGTAGCTTTTAATGTGCATCAGTGAGAAGGAGAAAGCCAGCTTGAGAGAGTAGACAACAAACAATCTTTATCCATCAAGTCCCCACAATTTACTACTTTGTGTCATTATAAAAAACACCATAGTCATCTTTCACTTCTTGTGAAATCTCCTAAAGTTTAAAAAAATAGCTAATTCTAGCTGTTACAAACCAGGAAAGCATAGATTGCAAGGAGAAAAATCATCTTAGAAAAGACAAAATAAAAATGTTAGCACTATGTGTTCACTGCTGTACCAGAGTTGTAACAAGTTGAGTACTTTAATGGATTGTGAAGCACTTATACGATTCAGACAATAGCCATTTTCAGCTTCAATTTTCCATTATATTTTCCAGTTGTAGAATTAATCTTATGCATACCTTTTTGTTTTCCATAGTATTACCTAAATATTAAAATAATAAAAGGTTAAGTAGCTAAGGGTTTTAATCAGCCTATTGCAAGCAACCTATTTAACAAATTACATCAAGATTAAGTCAAAGTATTTTGAATATAAAATGTGTAAGGACAATATAATGTTTTGCACAATAAAGGCCAATTATGTTTTTCATTTACCTAAGAAATGAAATGAAAAATGAAATGATATATGGTCTACAGCATTCCTTTTTTAGTTCATGTGCCAAGGAAGCTATGCTGAAATATGAAACTAATGCCATTCCAGTAGCACCTGAAAACCTGCTTATGCAGTACATGATTTTTTTTTTTTTTGAAGAGTGATTGGATACAGGTAGAGTAATGATATACACACAAATGTATGACCAAATACTCTCATTCACTGTGGAGTGATAAATTCAATAAAACAAATAGTCCACTGTACTTAAAATAGTCACAAAATTATACTTCATTTGAAGTGGCTCTTCAATACATTGGTTCCCCTGGGTCTTATTCTTCTTGATATGCATTCCTCTCCCTTGTAACATCTACTGAAATAATTTAAATTATTCCCTGTTTCCCCATGGCTCTAGTAGTTCCCTTTAGTTCTGCCTTCCTTTTACTCTGGGTCACCCTGCTGATTTTCATTCCTGACTTCAGCCATCATGTGAGCAGGTTTGCCCAGTACATATGTGGTATCTTCTAGTTATAGAGGACCATATTCAGCTTTCATTACAACAAAGTAAATTCCAGTCCATGACATTGTCTGCAGGAAGTTTTTCTAGCATTTTGTCCAATGAGCTGTTACCAACAGCTATATAAACCTGGAAATGGAGAAATCTAACCACAGGGGGCCTATTAGTGTGAGGATTTCTATAATCTACAAATGTGGGCCTTGCCCTTTCTTAATTGACAAGAACTTGCAGGTAGTTACTAAAATTAGTAAAAATATTTTCAAACAACTCTTTACATTTTTCCAATAAATCAGTGGAAACTTAATGAATAAATATATATTACATTTCAATAAATGCATCTGCTTTCTATCGTATTTTTTACAACTTCATGTGAAACTCAAGTTTTAATATGGATCTTTAATGGACATGAACAAAAAATTGCCATATTTATCAGTTTAAAACAAAATTTTTCACAAGAATGGTATTTCTCATACTGCCTTTAAATTTCTTTAAATTTACTCTCAGCAGTGTTCTAAGTCCATAAGATTTCCATGTCAAAATTCTACAATGATCTGGAACAAATAAAGCAAAAATCTTTTGACTGAATCATGCAAAGAACAGATCTAGATTTAACATAGATGGACATATAAGACAAAATTAGTATTTCATGGTGCAATAGGTAGCACTCTGAATGATTCTTCACTTATGCACTAAAATTTGATGATTGTGTTCAAATGACAGCATTCAAAAATTATGAGAGCTAGTGATAGGCAGCGTTCAAAGGAAAAACATTTTGGAAATTCACTTTTATATCTCTCTCTCTCTCTCAGGTCTAGAAGGATTCCACATACAGTGCCCATTAAAAATGCATTAAATAAAACAATGAGAGTCAGAAAATGAATAACTTGAGAATTGGTGCACTTTAGCTATATTCTATATGCTATGGAAGTAGAGCTTTACCTATATCAATATAATGAAGAAAAAATCAGTGTATTCTGCAAGTATTTTAGATTTCACTATGTGCTCAGAATTGCTAATCAAAATATTTGTACTGGAGTCCATAATGGCCTCTACCTCAGGATGGACATCAAAGAATAGTGAACTGATCTCCCAGTTTTGATTATTGAGCTCTATGAAGCAGATGAACAGAATGCTGACCTTCTATGAAAGTTCACCCTGTGGCTAAGGGTTTTGAAGGACAGTGGAGCAAGGGCAGATCTGTAAATTGGCCTCATTCTGTAGAACTAGGGCACAGCAGCTGTTCAGACGAAGACAGCCTTGAGGTTGTAAAAGTGATTGTGGAAGCCATCACAACTTAAATGACGATTTCTCTCTCCCCTCAAGAAAAATCCCCAGCACAGAGTTATTTGAGTTAGGAGTGACCCCTCTGGTCAAGTAGCACGTGAGAATAGTAATTGTCTTGTAGGAAAGCAAATCAATTCTGGCAGTTTAATTCTGATCTGTGTTTGCATCAATCAAAACTACTTGTTTAAAGCACTTAAGCCTTATGCTTAAAATATGTAATTACAAACTAAGATGACAAATACTTATCCTTCATGCAATAGCAGTCAAATGTATCTCTTTCCTTTTGATAGATTAGGGATTTTCTAAGTGAATAACGAGAGCAAAAAAGTCAGACTTTTCAGGGGAGAGAATAATGAAAAATTGTTCCAACTCTTTCAATTAAAAATGTAACTAGATTTTCTTCATTTTAAAAGCAGAAAACAATTTAAAGCAATAAACTTTAGGCAAACTGTCATACAAAATAGATTAATATAACCTAAAGTAGATTCTTTCATTTATCTTCCTCCATTTTCCATTTTCATTTCAACTTTCTGCTATGCTTTTTTTGCCTGTTCTGTCTTATACATATGAGAAATCCCTTACTTTATAAGTAATCCCATTCATAAACTCATCCTACTCTACAGATAAAAGTAACAAGAGATGCACTTCAGGTTACACAAATAACCTCTGCAGGTCTGCTCTCAATCTCTTCATGTCCCAGCCTGTACAGATACTGAGGGTTGCCCCAAACCAGGTGCTGGACCTTGCATTACACCTTTTTGAACCTCATGAGATTTGCATAAGACCACTTCTACAGCTTCTCCAGGTCCCTCTGGATTGCATCCCATCCATCAGTGGTGTCAACCTCACTGCTCAGCTTGGTGTTATCCGCAAACTTGCTGAGGGTGCACTCAGTCCCATTGTTTGTGTCATTAATGAAGATATAAAACAACACTGGTCCCGGAACAGAACGTTGAGGAACACTGATCATCACTGATCTCCATCTAGACATTGAGCTGTTGACCACTACTCTCTGGATGCAAGCATCCAACCAATTTCCTATCCACCAAATCCATCTATTAAATCCATACCTTTCCAATTTTGAGAGAAGGAAGTTGTGGTGGACCCCATCAAAAACCTTAGAGAAGTTCAGATAGATGACATCCGTGGGTCTTCCCTTGTCCATTAATGTGGTCACTCCTTCATAGAAGGCCTCTAGGTTGCTGAGGCAGGATTTGCCCTTGGTGAAGCTGTGCTGGCTTTCACAAATCACCTCCCTCTACTCCATGTGCCTTAGCATGGCTTCTAGGAGGTTCGGTTCCATGATCTTCCCAGACACAGAGGTGGGGCTGGCAGGTCGGTAGTTCCCAGGGTCAAACTGTAGAGGTAGAGTTATATGGAGTTATATGAACTGTACACAGAGGTTGGATTTACTTAGCCTGTGATTTTTTCAATTGCCTTAAAATGCATCTTTGTTCTTATCCATTGTGTTCCCAGGAATACAAGTAGGTATCATGCTGGCATTCAGCTAAGTAATTCTTTTGTCATCCACAGATGGACAGGGGATTACATGGCTAAGAAATGAAATAAAAGCTAAATCCCTATGCCTGATAAAGCTTTGCTTATTTTCTCTTTGATTTAGGATTATCGGGTGAACATCTTTCTCCGTCAGAATTGGAATGATCCACGCCTCGCATACAGTGAATATCCAGATGACTCTTTAGACTTAGATCCATCCATGCTGGATTCAATTTGGAAACCTGATTTGTTCTTTGCTAATGAAAAGGGGGCCAATTTTCATGAAGTTACAACAGATAATAAGTTGTTGCGAATTTTCAAAAATGGAAATGTACTTTATTCCATCAGGTGAGTCTTTTCTCAGACAATTTTTTCTTCAGATAGAAGCTCAAAAAATATACCTAAGAATTGCTAAAGGATATCTTCAGATAAAAGTCATGCAGAGCAGTTACTAAAGCAGTTGTGAATTTTGAATACAGAACTTCTTTGTCATTGCTGTTTATTGTTAATACAAAAATGATTAATACTAAAGCTGCCTGGAGGAGGGGGACGTGGGGGTGTTGGTTGACAGCTGACTGAACATGAGCCAGCAGTGAGCCCAGGTGGCCAAGAAGGCCAATGGCATCCTGGCTTGTATCAGAAACGGCTTGACCAGCAGGTCTAGGGAGGTTATTCTCCCTCTGTACTTGGCACTGGTGAGAGTGCTCCTCGAATACTGTGTTCAGTTCTGGGCCCCTCACCACAAGAAGGATGTTGAGGCTCTGGAGTGAGTCCAGAGAAGAGCAACAAAGCTGGTGAAGGGGCTGGAGAACAGGCCTTATGAGCTGGGGTTGTTTAGCCTGGAGAATAGGAGGCTGAGGGGAGACCTCATTGCTCTTTACAACTACCTGAAAGGAGGTTGTAGAGAGGAGGATAATGGCCTCTTCTCCCAAGTGACAGGGGACAGGACAAGAGGGAATGGCCTCAAGCTCCACCAGGGGAGATTTAGGCTGGACATTAGGAAAAAATTTTTCACGGAAAGGGTCATTGGGCACTGGAACAGGCTGCCCAGGGAGGTGGTTGATTCACCTTCCCTGGAGGTGTTTAAGGCACTGATGGATGTGGTGCTAAGGGACATGGTTTAGTGTTTGATAGGAATGGTTGGACTCGATGCTCCGGTGGATCTCTTCCAACCTGGTGATTCTATGATTCTATGATTCTATGATCCATCCTTAGGTATGCACATAGTAAAAATAATTTAAAAAGTCTTTCCCATTTTAAGTACAGATGTTGAGCCTAGACCTAGGATACTTGCACAGAGCAAATAAAGCTGTAGTTCTATAATCTGAGCTGGTATATGTATGAGTTTCACATGCTGTAGCCTCCAATGTCATGACAATCCAATGTTGTTTCTTTTTTACATTTTTGGATATTGCAGTTGCACTCCAACATGGAAAGATTACCTGTTTGAGGAAGCATGACATTTAAAGGATAGTTTTCTTACTGCTGGATATGGAGAGAAAAGTAAACTTTTGAAAAAGTTTTGAAAAAGTTTAAAAAGCTGTAACGAGCAACCATAAGTATTGAGAAAATCTAGTTATCCTACTTCTTTTCTCTTCTCCACACTTTCCTTTTATTAATATAGACATTAGTAAACATTTTACCACTGCCTTCAAAAACCTGATCTAATGAGAAACACATTGGATATAAGTATACTACTGCTCTAATACTAGAGATGATACAGATTTGGTATTAACAGAATGACATACTTGTGCAAAATGTTACATTTCTCAAAATAAATATACCTCTTGTCCACTTAGAGTTTTGCTTTACATGCTTTTAGAATACTGCATTAATGGGTAATTGAATTTTATAAAGAGACATCGGGAATCTCTAAAATAGTTTGTGTAGAAAGAGAAAAAGAAAACATTGTGGCATATGTGGTTGTATCAGTGGCAAGCAAGTCTCATTCCTCTCTCCTTATAGTGTAAGTGAGCAGCATCTTGTCAAGCTCACACAGGGAGAAAGTGTTGGGTTAAAATTCCTGCAAGTATTTAATCTCCAAAAGCAGGTCAGTCTGCCAGTCTGGGAACATAACCATTCTTCAGTGCAACCACATATTCTGTTACTATAAGCAGGCAGAAAGCAAATAAAAAAGTGATTTCTTCTCTGGACCCAGGTAAAAAGTAGAGCTAAATCAATTATCTCCAAGCTGTCTGAGTCACCCTGAGAGGCACTGACAATTGTACCACTGTAATCAAACAACTCCTCCTCCTTGCCTTACTCCCTCCAGATACATACCACACAGAGTATAGATACCACCACTTAACTGAATTGAGTTTGGATTGCAACTTTGATAGAATTCATACCAAGTTTGTGGTCTTGTGAAATGGAGTAAAACCAAACAATCATGAGAAACATTATAATATTAAATTATAAAAGAAACCATTGACTGTGGTGACAGTAGATGCCAGATAGCTCCTATGTTTCTTAGGAGCTAGAAATCTGTGTTGCTATGATTTAATTAAAAACTATTACAATTTCTGATGCAGATTCAAAGTCATACAATTGGCCTCTAGTTGAGCTGTTATGGGAATTTGAGTCAAATAAGCTTTTGATGAGGAGAGACATGCTAATAGCTAATGTGCTGTTATTAAGAGAAAAAACACGTATTTCTAAATTTGTCTTTTCCTTCCCTAATCTCTTCTCCTCTAACAACTGCATTGCAACAATTCAGACAAGAAAATAAAAGAGAAGATTCCAGTTCCTGATTCAATGAATACTTAATATAAAATACTAAAAGATTTACTGAAGCACAAAGTAAAGTCCTGGTGCCTCTTCTCTGAAATGACTAGCCATGTTACTAACCTACTCATCACAGTTCACATTTAGAACCATTTTTAATGGCATGGTAATAGGGCCAGGGTCTGAGTTCCCTCTTCAGTCTCTCTCCCTTCAACTTTGTCACTGACAGGCTAAACAGAAGTTACAGCAAGAAAGAACTAAGAAGTTCTGGAAAAGAAAAAAATATGGTAAAAGAACTGCAAAGCCATGCTTGTCACCTACTGCCCACTTCCCTTCAGCCTCAATGCCAAAACCAGGTTTAAGAGAGAGAGATTAGAGTACTGCCATTCTAGAAAATCTGTATGTGTAAGGAATTGAAATTAAGCCTCTCAGGCTTTTTGAGAATATTCTATCAACTGAACAGATGAATTAATTTGAGGCAAATTTTTCACACAAGATTTTTTCTAGCAAGAAGGGTGAAGTCATGACCTTGAATGATGAATGGATGCCCAAAAATGGCCAGTGAGGGAAAACGTAGTCATAGACTTTTTTAGGTGGAAATGAACTTTGAAGTCCAACTCTTAACCTAACACTGCCAAGTCCACCACTAAATTGTATGCCACAACTATACATCTTTTAATTACCTTTGGGGGTGATGACTCAACCACTTCCCTGGACAGTCTGTTACAGTTCTTTACAGCCCTTTTGGTTAAGAAAGTTTTCCTAATGTCCAGTCTAATCCTCCCCTGGCACAACTTAAGGCCATCTCCTCTTGCCCTATTTCTTGTTACTTGGGAGAAGAGACCAATATTCACCTCACTACAACCTCCTTTCAGGCAGTTTTAGCGGGTAATAAGGTTTCCCTCGGCTTCCTTTTCTCAAGGCTGAACAACCACAGCTCCCTCAGCTGCCTCTCATAAGACTTTTTCTCTAGACCCTTCACCAGCTTCATTGCCCTTCTTTACATGTTCTCCAGCACCTGAATGTCTTTCTTGTAGTGAAGGGCCCAACACTGAACACACTGTTTGAGGTGCAACTTCTTCAGCACTGAATACACTTCCTTCATCCTGCTGGTCACACTATTCATTTGCCATTACTTCTTATAGTCATCTTTCTCATTCCTCTGAGAAATATCATTCTGAAGATAAATTATTGATAAAAAAGGTAAAAATATGTCTTTTGCCTATAGGTTGCAAAGTATTTCATAGGAGGTATCAGGACTAACTTGAAACACAACTGCAGTTCAAAATTACAGGCATATTTCAGTCTACAATCAATATCATAAAATGTTATCTTAAACCTTTGTGTTGGCAATTTAAGCACCTTATTTTACAACAATAACACATAAATTACTTCGCCAAATTACTTTGCCACCATGATTTGCAGCTGACATCTGTTATGAAATTCTTGCAAATCTGGGTAAATTTTATGCCAAGTATTTGAAATACTGTAACAGTAGAATAATTCTGCTGTAGCGCCAAAGGAAAAAAAAGCATGCTGTTGCATTCCTTTAGACTACCCATAAAGTTAGATAACTCTTCTGAAAAATATGTTTTTCTGAAAGTCTGTAATAATATTTTTCCATATCATCATACTAGGCTATGAGTGAAATGTGTCCAGCCAATATGTATCCCTTATGAAAGCTTTCTAATAAAAACATATATTTTCCTCTATATCTAATGACTTCCAGTGTTTTCATGCATTCTTCCTGTGCAGTTGTATGACATTTTTGTCATATATATCTTTTTTTGTGTTCTTTCAGATTGACTTTAATACTGTCCTGTCCAATGGATCTCAAAAATTTTCCAATGGATGTGCAAACATGTATAATGCAGCTGGAAAGTTGTAAGTTTGAGTAATGTACTATCCTATAAATACTTCTGTAGAGATTACAACTATGCAGGTGGTGTAAAACCCCTTGTAGTGGTACAAAAACAAATCTTCAAAAAGAGAAACCTCTGTTTTACAAAAAGAATCTATGAAACGTACATGATTTTCAAAGGAAGAGATTCTTTCATTCTTACTGGTACTGACATTCAGTGGGTTTGTGTAATTCTAAAGTTACTACAAAACTTCAGTACACAGTACTAGTTCAACTTTATGAAAAATTTATGCATATGGGGATTCACCATTAGGTCTTCCCTATGTTCACATATGCAGGGGAACAGTAACATGGGACATCATAAAGGAAATATGGGAATAACTTAAGGTAGTCATTTTTGTGATATATGTGACTATCCTGAAGTCAATAATAGCTTGGTGTCCTTAAAAGCTGGAAACAAGACAATATAAGAACTCTCTGCTCTTCAGGTTCCTGGCCTAGCTCTTTAACATGCCTACATGTATGATCTGTCATTTTTACCTATTCATCCTAGAACGTATTAGGGAAAGGATTTACTACAAGGGAGAATTGTAGAAGACTGAACAGCTTATATATGTGTATAAGAATATCCTCATGTACCTACATAGGGTATGTCACTTACAGGCCTCACCCCCTCAGCTAGGAGGGCAGCCCCTCAGATCAGTGGATCATTTCCTAGAAAATCTTGGTAGGGGCTGTAGAGCCCTATCTTTATGAGGAGGAAGCAGTCTGTACAAGATATAAGTTAGCTAGGGAAAAGAAAATGTGAGTGTGACCTGACCATAAAACATAATAATGGAAAAATGCCTAGCATCTTCCATAGACTCAGGGATTAAGGAAATTTGTAGTAGCTTGATGTTGAAAACACCTGTCAAAACACAAAAAGAAGGCTTGACAGCTTTCTAACACTGAGAAGATCTGACAAGTTGACCAAACCTGGTGTTACTCTAGGATTTTGATGTCTTCATAAAGTCCAATTTGCTTTACATAGAAATATCCTGAGGAAAGCAGTGGAGAAGGTAAAGTCATCTTAGACAAGGCAGGGTTTGTACAACAATCTTTCAGTTAACAGCAATGCTTTTTATATGAAATAAAATTAGCATTTGTTACCTCAACCTATCATATATTGTACTTATCATAGAATCCTAGAATGGTTTGGTTTCACAGAATCACACAAAATCACAGAATAATCAGGTTGGAAGAGACCCACCGGATTGTCGAGTCCAACCATTCCCACCAATCCCTAAATCATGCCCTTAAGTACCTCATCCACCCTCACCTTAAACACCTCCAGGGATGGTGACTCAACCACCTCCCTGGGCAGACTGTTCCAATGCCTAACCACACTCTCCGTGAAGAATCTTTTCCTTATCTCAAGCCTAAATCTCCCGTGGCGAAGCTTGAGTCCATTCCCTCTCTTCCTGTCCCCTGTCACTTGGGAGAAGAGGCCATCATCCTCCTCTCTACAACCTCCCTTCAGGAAGTTGTAGAGAGTAATAAGGTCTCCCCTCAGCCTCCTCTTCTCCAGGCTGAACAACCCCAGCTCTCTCAGTCGCTCCTGATAACACTTGTTCTCCAGCCCCTTCACCAGCTTTGTTGCTCTTCTCTGGACTCGCTCCAGAGCCACAACATCCCTCTTGTGGTGAGGGGCCCAGAACTGAACACAGTATTCGAGGTGCAGTCTCACCAGTGCCGAGTACAGGGGGAGAATAACCTCCCTGGATCTGCTGGTCACGCCGTTTCTGATACAAGCCAGGATGCCACTGACCTTCTTGGCCACCTGGGCACACTGCTGGCTCATGTTCAGTCAGTTGTCAACCAACACCCCCAGGTCCTTCTCCTCCTGGCAGCTTTCCAGCCAGACTTCTCCTAGTCTGTAGCTCTGCTTAGGGTTGTTGTGCTTCAAGTGCAGGACCCGCCATTTGGCCTTGTTAAATCTCATGCCATTGATCTCAGCCCAGCGGTCCAGCCTGCTCAGATCCCTTTGCAGAGCCTCCCTACCCTCCAGCAGATCCACACTTCCACCCAGCTTGGTGTCATCTGCAAACTTGCTAAGGGAGCACTCAATGCCTTCATCCAGGTCATTGATAAAGACATTAAACAGGACTGGACCCAGTTTGGAAGGGACCTTAAAAATCAACCATTTCCAATTCCCATGCCATGGGCAGCAACATCTTTCAGTAGTTCAGGATGCTCAAAGCCTCATCCAGCCTGGCCTTGAACACCATCCAAGGATGCGGTTTCTATTACTTCTCTGTCCAGTGAGAACCTGTTCCAGTGCCTCACCACCCTCACAGTAAGAGATTACTTAATATCTAATTTAAATCTACCCTCTTTCAGCTTAAAACTGTTACCCTTGTCACTACACTCCCTGAGAAAAACTCTCTCTTCAGCTTCGCAAGAGTAACTAAGTAAAAAAAATATTGTATACGAGTCTGAACTCTGGCCAGTTTCCAAAATTTAGAAAAAGGTGAGCAGAAATATTAAAATCCCAGATTTTTTAGTTAAGAACAGGCATACAGATCTCTTAAATTAAAGAGTAATATAGGAGGATGGGTACATTTAGCATTTTCCCAAACTTCATATCAAATCTCCTGGGGTAAATACTGACATAACACTGAGAGCCTGAATCCATCCAAGCACCTCTGATTTCTAGGCCAGTGTCATTTTCCTCTATGGCTATCTGGCTTACATTTTTGTTGCACAGTGAGACAGGGGGATTGAAACACTCGATCTGATGGTTAATGGGCTGTCTGAGGAACTGGAAGATGTGGAGTTTCAAAACTCAGAACACAGTCCTCCTCTGTCCTTAATAAATGATCTGATCATTGGGCTGTGCTATAAAAAACAAAGTGTTGCAGGAGTAAAACAGCAGCGGCCATGCTTCCAGATGTTTCTTTTTGAAATGGTCAGCATTGCCCTTTTTTCCGCTGAGTGCCAAACTGGGTAGAACATTGTACAGTTATGAATTTGCAGGGTCCGTTCATCTCACAGTTTGTTTTGATTGTATCTGATCTTGCAAGCCTTGCTCCTACATGTGTCACTAAACAAATTAATCTATTTCTTCCAATTCATTCGTCTTTTTCTTACTTATCTTACCACCGGGTTGCAAAGAAAGGCTGACAATTACTTACAAAAAACAGACCATGGGTTTTACATGTGTTATAAAATAGTGATTTTGTTTAGCACGAGATGCTTTCCTTCAATATTGACAGTGTTGTTCCAGCATAGGAAGTTCTCATAGGAAAATTCATGTCCCCCCCGAAAATTAATTTCTTCCCAAATGATATTTTTATTTTCAGACATCTCATGTAATATTTTTTCCAAGGTCACACTATTCACTTGGATTGGCCCCTAGTTAAACTAGTTGATTTGTATTGTGAAGTGTCTGAAAAATATTTAAGTAGAAATATCTTCTATTTTTAAAGGATTTATTTTAACAAATGATTTCTCAGCAACTAGAAGGAGCTGCTTTTATATTATATAATGGAAGCAAATGAAAATGCACATATGAAATAATCCTTTCTACATTTCTGTGCCTTACACCAGGGTAGCCTATAGGCATGTGAGATAGATTTAGTTTTGTTCCACTTGAGTAAGATACAAAGAAATATCAGCTAGATATGTATGTATGTGGCTGTCTCCCATGGAATGTTTTTTCTTCATGTGCTAGATCTTGGTGTGTCTCTCTTTTTAAAGTTTGACTTCTATCTCATAGTATTCTTTTATTCATATATTGCAATTTTATATGATATTCAATATTCCTGAATTTTCAAAGAACAGTGAAAAGAATAATTTGTAAAGGAATAAATATACTATGAAACGCAATATATGTAAGGTGAAAGCACCTGTTCACCTCATAATTATATTTTTATGCTTATTATCTCTTTTGATAAATAATGGCCTTTTTTTCCTCTTTTGACTTACAGAGGCTTTTTAGTCATTCTAAGCAATCACCCCTTGTCTTTTGGAATTTTAGAGAAAATTCACTCTGTACTATATGATACTGTTACCCAAAGAGTACAATGTCCTTCCTCCCAGTCATTAAATTAGACATTATGCAAATGGAAAGATCTGCAAGCAGGCTACCGCAGTACAGCCTACTGCATTACAGAAAATGATGTGCACATTCCCACAAAGGCACAGAGCACTGTAAGAAAGATAATGGAACTGGAGTATATTTCTTATCTGCCAGGGAAGCTCAGTTTTCTACCTGAGTTACAGTAATTATGGGCACACTAGGTTGACACCTGCCCATGCCTGAACATATTGAAACCATAGCTCTTGTCTCCTTTACATTTCAGTAGCACAATATTGTCAAATCCTATGGTTCTGACTCTGCATAAAGGTGACTCAGCCCACTGTGGATATCTGAAGTGAGACCTGACAGATAGCTACAAAGACCTAGATATTTATAGTCTTGAGCTCCCAACCAGCACAGCATGAAAAGGCAGTACTACGTGTACAACTGCTGCTGGACCACAGAAAGTAATATAAAAGTGACAGCTGAAAATCCATTGGCTTCAGCAAGGAGTATTAGGGTTGAAAAATGTGGTAGAAGGCTGGGTCCAAAATGTTATTCTTCTCTAAAATTCAGACTAAGAATAAAACTGTAACTCCCAAGGGAGAGACTGTCAGAATGACTTAGAGTGCTGTGCAAGGGACAGACCCTTTGCAAAGCAGCTCAGATATACATAGAACAAAATCCTGCTTTCTTTGAGCTGCAGCATAAATTTATCCTTGAAATGCATCATAGCTGATTTCTCAAGCTAGCATTTTTAGTGTGTAATATATATTAGAAAAATTTATTCTAACCCTAAGCCAAAACCAGATTTGTTGGCTCTGACAAATCTTCCCTGATATGTTGCTTGGAATTTAGGGTACAATTCAAACCTCTGCCATGTTCTTATGAACAATAATGTGTAAGAAACCTGCCCTGGATAAACACTGATGGGATGCCTAATGAAAACAGTAGTGAAATAACTCTAGTCCTTGCTTCAGCTGGATACCTAAAGAACTACTCAGTTTCCTGAATAAATCCAATTTTACTCTTGGACCTGTACTTTACTAAACATTAAAGAAATGAGAATGGAATTTAGATAAACCATTTGGATTAAAAGTATTGTAAAATACATTACATAGTGGAATCAAACTCTCTATAAAAATACAACTTGGTTCCAGTAAGTTTTATAGAGTCATGTGGACTGATGTGGGTTGAATGGAATCCTCTTTGTTTAAGATGGGCTTTGTTCCTATACTTTCAAAATTGGATGAATAAATAGATTGTATTTATTAGTAAGATTAATAATAGTGTTTAAAAAAAACCCAGGCACAATCTATTTTCTTTCAGGAACCTCATATGGGTGTGGATAATAACTCGACAACATAATTTTTTAAAAGATAAGATTTTCTGGGAAAGATAACTGAGACCAAGGGAAAAGTTTGGGTTTCTCTATTTTAGACACTATGGTTGTCCTTACTACTTAGAAGTCTTTCAGGAGGAACACGTTTTCCCCCTGCAGTTTTTCTTGAACTCTGTAATTGAACATGTTGAAAATATTCACTCTAGCTAGACAACTTCCAGTGCTTTCTAAAAGCTGGATTTAATATGTCTGTCTTGTCCACCTTCTGCCGAAGAGTTTAGGATAGATTATATTAAACAGACTATCACTATAGTTTTATTTTCTTTGATGTCCAAATATTCAAAACTGTTCATCAATCATTCCAAGCATGATTCCTGGCTACCACTCCTCAACCACAACTTCACCTTTTCCACCTCCTCCTTCTGTTCGTGTGACCACACAGAGTTTTGTTTTCATTTTTTTTCACACTTATCATCAGCTCTGTGATAGGCTATTTTCTGAAGAAAACTTCTGCAGTCCAAGTGCAACTTTCCCAGTCTTGTTAGACCCTCTACACTGCAATTAATTCTAAATTTTATTTAATTTGCCAATTCTTCATATTCATCTCAGGCAAAGGTCTCATTCTACTAGTACATGCTTCACTAGCTTATTATATGCAATGTCTTTAGGCTCCTAAAAATGACTTGTCTCTTTAAAGAGAGATTTTTGCTCAGAAGCTACTGTGCCATGTGTACACTCAGTTCTTGAGTTTTCCTGAGAAATCCTAGCCTCTGGCAACATTCTCCTCCTGGCATGATAGACTTGTTATGTATTTACCTACAATTTAGCATCTGCTTTTGCATTACAGATGTGCAAGACCTCTTAGTTTGGGTTAGTAGAGACAGTATTCATGTAACCTTACCAGTCCTGTAACGTCTGAACACTGCTGTTCAATATAATGTGGGTTGGTTTTTTTTTTTCCTTTTTTTCCAGTTCTATGATGACCCCACTTATATTTTGTGTGATTAGTAATACGTCCATAGAACTGAGTAAGCAAAGACATGGACAGTAGCCAGGCAATAACAAATACATTGTAAACTGCCTTCTACTGCCACAGCAGCTGGTTTGCATCCCATAACACACAAAATTTGGCATCACTACTTCCTTTCACAAGCTTCATGCATTTACATTCTGGAAACCCAAAAACTAGCACACTGCATTTCAGTGACAGAAGTCCATACTAATCTACTTGATTTAGTTTAGGTTGGCCTGGTCCTGCAGACCACTATACTAGATGATAGCCTCCATTGCTTTCAGCCATTTCTGTAGTATGAAAGGGCCATTTTTAGTAGGATCAGAGAAAAAGTTAGCTGCATCCTCATATACTGACTAGGTCAGTGGGTCACTGTCCTTATTTCAACACTAAAATGTAACCATAATTTGTTCATAACACTGTATTTCCAAGTCACTGGTAATAAAATTATCTGGTAGCTATTTATAATAGTCACCAAAACCACCATCAAGAAGAAGTCACAATTCAAGGCCTAAGCACTTATGTCTCAACAGAATAAGCTCCATATATTTATAAGTAGAGTTATTAAGCATTTAAAGGTACATGTAGCTTGTAAAAGCACTCTTTTGATTTGGCTTTGGATCATCTCTTTCTGTCCTCTTAGAGTTGGGTAGAAGGCCTCTGAAATTATTTCCCTTGACAAAATACAGTGTCTTCTGATGGAACTGTTAAAGCCATAGGAAATCGAGAAATAGGCGTCATTGGGGAGACAGGGCTTCTGCAAGTGTGAATCTGAACTTGAAAAACTTCAAGGGGCATAATTTCTCATTCTGGTACTTTGCTGTGAGTTGGTTCCTTTATTTCCTCAAATCCAGGGTCCTAGATTGTTCCAATTCTCCTTTCAGTTAGTTTCTGTGGATTCAATATTTACGGGCCTAAAAGCCCAATCAAGATACCATTATATTCCCTTAAAGTTCTTAAAGAGAAACATCTTGTTCTTTATAACTACTACACAGCTCAGTGCATTTCTACAAGATGCAAAACATATTTAACAATATAACACATGCAGTGCAAGTTTGTACTAGCAACCATATATCTGTTCACTTTTCAACCCCACAGTTTACTGAAAAGGTGATCTAATCGTATACCTGGTCTATACTGCTCCATTTTCAGAGTGATAACAATGTAATGGAATACACTTCTCACATATTTTATCACAAAGAGCATCTTGAAAATATACACAGTGTATCCCTAGTCTTTGACAACAATCCAATAACAGCAACAGGCATTTAGACTTTTGCTTGAAGTTTTGTTACTGAATTATTTTCTTTAAGTTGCTTAAAGACAATGTATATTTATTAATTAGGTAACACAAGTAGCCAAGTAGGAACCGAAAGCTCAAGTGGACTTCAGATTTAGTATTTGTAGAATTTATTTTAAGATGTTTTGCCTTATGTTAATTATTATGCCTTCTGATTATTCAATGAAATAATTAATACTCTGGCTTGAACCTATAATGTATCTATCAATCATTGCTAGCATAATTTTTAGGGTATTTTACTTGAACTCTTTCCACATATAAGTATCCAACAAATTAGCCCTTTCTGCTTATGATGCCATTATTCAGGAATATCAAAGGAAAATTTCAGAGACCACACAAACACATCTGTCTTATTGAATTTTACTATTTGAATACTAGTGCATTCAGATCAATTATTTTTACTTGCAGTTGTGTCTCATGAACACTCAGCTTTAATTATGAGCTTGATCAGTTAGATTGACTGGTGCTGCAGAAACCTGGAACAAGGAGAAATTACCTTTACTCACTTCTCTCGTGTCTTTTCTCAGCTAATCAGTTCCTAATCTTGTGCAGACAATGAAACAATTTCCTTGTTTTCATTTTTATTCCTGTAAAACTCGTTTCAGCAGTGGATGGACAAATGTACTTTTTTACCTAGGTGAGTTAGGTAAATACATTTTAGCAGAGAACTTTGTTGCAACATCTAATTATTTCAATTTTGCAAAGCTAGGTGTCAGCACTGTAAATACATATGCATGAATCAGTACAGTCCCATTGAACTCAGGCACTGGCATCAGAATTTTAAAGCTATCCACATAATCTAATAATGTAAACTTTTATGACTGGCAATTCTAGGATACTAAATATAAAAAATAGCACTTTGCCCTTGAGGCTTCAGAATTTTCATTACCAAAGTTACCTACGTATCTGCTACTTGCTCTGCATTTAGCACAAGCCCCTCCCCCCTCCCCCAATTCCCTATCAATGGCAAAAGCAATTTGGTCCCTCAACCATATTAGGATAATAATTCTCTACTTTCTTGAGAAGGCTGAACTTTAAGGTATTTTCAAAATCTGTCATGATGAGCTTCTAGTGCTCCTGAGAGCCCAGCCATTTCAATAGTTACATCAATCAGAAGAGCTCCCAAAATTAAGATGCTGGAGGACTGATTTTTAGGGCCATTGCATATATAATACTATACACCTAAACTGTAACAGTGTAAATACTACAGTATGGTAGCCATTGGTTATTTTAAAGGATATTTCTATAGAAATTACTTTTTCCCCTTATGTGCAGTGCCAACAGTACCATGAGCATTCTGTATATTAAGAACTGTGCTATGTATCAAATCTTCTTCATACAATGAATTTAAAAAATATATATATTTTTTGATATTAAAGAAACTCAGTTAGCTTTAGTATTGCTCTTCCACCTGAATAATCTATAACACAAACCAATGTAGGTTTTAACCCTTTTGTCCATAAAATATCCTGGGTTGGAAGTTTGTTCTTGCAAATTCTCTGATTCAGCTTTATTTCTGCTGGTGACTACTTTCCACTGTAGTCTTTCTTCCTTTTCTCCATGCAGAGAAGAAAGAAAAATGCAGATTATTTAGATTAGATTAGATTATTTGGAATTGTACCAAGTAATAAAATATTTTCATTTGGAAAATCAAGAATACCTGACACTGAAGAAAATTTAGGGATAAATTAGTGTTAGACAAAAATTCAATACGCTTACCTATTTTATGTTTTCTTATTTCCCCAATTACAGCATTTTAAACTTCCCTAATTCAATAGGCAGACTTTATTGGTCCACATATTTCACATTTAATAAAGAGCCATAAGAAATTTCACATTTAATAAATAATTAGAAGATACTTCATTTAAGTTGAATTAATTTAACATACCTAGTGGAAATATGAAACACGTAATACTATTTAAAATTTCTTTGATGTAACATAAAATCACACCTCCATTAAGCTTGTCTGTGTTTTAAGACACATCTATGATCTTGACTTACAAAATTTAAGTTACAATATTGAATGCTACAGCTATATCTGGGTATTCGAAATTTAAATATGATAAAAATTAATTACTACATCACAGTTTTGCATACACTACTATTATTTTAATAGATTGCAATATAGAAAAATTAGCAGACAGGGTAGATAATCAAATTAAAAACATGTATTAGAGATGAATGAATCTGACTTAGTGAAATACATTTTGACACAGCAGTTGTTTCTTGTCAGTTCAATGAGTCTTACTCAGGGGATATCACTTCTGGCCATAATCTACATGCTTCAAATGATAATCTGCTTTACACACAAAGTCTTTTTGTCTAAATTCATGGAAAGATTGATAAGACTTATACTTCTGATTTTTCATAGTTTGTGGATTTAATAGTGAATTTAAATACAACACTTATAGAATGTCATGAATTCAATTAGACAGAAAAATATGTGTTTCCTTGCACAGTTAAAACATGCTTGTAATGATTTAAGTAGTGTCTTACCTTAATTAAATACTTATTTTAAATGGCATGGTCTCATTTTCAGTATAGTCATCCAGCCCCAACAACATGCAAAAGTAAATCAGCAGTCAGCCTGAGTTCCTGTGGATACTTTGTATAGAGGTACTTCACAAAAGAAACACCAAGAATCTAGAAGCAAAGAGAAGAGTTGAAAACAGTTTTAAATTCATAAACACCAGTTCTCAGATTATGGGTGCATTCAATATAGACAGATCATAAAAGATTAAGTGTATCTCAGATTTGAGCATATCAGGGCTTTATGACTAAACAGCATTTATAGATGTATTTCACAGAATCACAGAATAATCAGGTTGGAAGAGACCCACCGGATTGTCGAGTCCAACCATTCCCACCAATCCCTAAATCATGCCCTTAAGTACCTCATCCACCCTCACCTTAAACACCTCCAGGGATGGTGACTCAACCACCTCCCTGGGCAGACTGTTCCAATGCCTAACCACACTCTCCATGAAGAATCTTTTCCTTATCTCAAGCCTAAATCTCCCCTGGCGGAGCTTGAGTCCATTCCCTCTCATCCTGTCCCCTGTCACTTGGGAGAAGAGGCCAGCTCCCTCCTCTCCACAACCTCCCTTCAGGTAGTTGTAGAGAGTAATAAGGTCTCCCCTCAGCCTCCTCTTCTCCAGGCTGAACAACCCCAGCTCGCTCAGTCGCTCCTCATAAGGCCTGTTCTCCAGCCCCTTCACCAGCTTCGTTGCTCTTCTCTGGACTCGCTCCAGAGCCACAACATCCCTCTTGTGGTGAGGGGCCCAGAACTGAACACAGTACTCGAGGTGCGGTCTCACCAGTGCTGAGTACAGAGGGAGAATAACCTCCCTGGACCTGCTGGTCACGCCGTTTCTGATACAAGCCAGGATGCCACTGACCTTCTTGGCCACCTGGGCACACTGCTGGCTCATGTTCAGTCAGCTGTCAACCAACACTCCCAGGTCCTTCTCCTCCTGGCAGCTTTCCAGCCAGGCTTCTCCTAGTTTGTACCTCTGCTTAGGGTTGTTGTGCCCCAAGTGCAGGACCCGGCATTTGGCCATGTTAAACCTCATGCCGTTGGTCTCAGCCCAGCGGTCCAGCCTGTTCAGGTCCCTTTGCAGAGCCTCCCGACTCTCCAGCAGATCCACACTTCCACCTAGCTTGGTGTCATCTGCAAACTTGCTAAGGGTGCACTCAATGCCTTCATCCAGGTCGTTGATAAAGACATTGAACAGGATTGGACCCAGGACTGAGCCCTGGGGAACCCCACTTGTCACTGGCCTCCAGCTGGATTTAACTCCATTTACCACCACCCTCTGGGCCCGGTCATTCAACCAGTTTTTCACCCAGGAGAGTGTGCGCCCATCCAGGCCAGAGGCCGACAGTTTCCGAAGCAGAATGCTATGAGAAACTGTGTCAAAGGCTTTACAAAAGTCCAGGAAGACCACATCCACAGCCTTTCCCTCGTCCAAGAGTTTAGTCACTCAGTCATAGAAGGTGATCAGATTACTCTGGCAGGATCTGTCTTTCATGAACCCGTGTTGACTGGGCCTGATCACACAGTTCTCTTGCAAGTGCTTCTTGATAGCACTCAAGATCACCCGCTCCATGACTTTCCCTGGCACTGAGGTCAGACTGACAGGCCTGTAGTTCCCCGGGTCCTCCCTGCACCCCTTCTTATAGATGGGCACGACATCAGCCGGCCTCCAGTCCAGCGGAACCTCCCAGTCATCCAGGACTGCTGGAAGATGATGGAAAGGGGTTTGGCCAGCACATCTGCCAGTTCCCTCAAAACTCTTGGGTAGACTCCATCCGACCCCATAGACTTGTGGGCATCTAGCTGGGCAAGCAAGTCTCTAACCACCTTCTCTAGGACCTTGGGAACCTCATACTTCTCTTCCAACCCCTGGAGTTGTGCACAGAGGGGACAATTTTCCTTACTGTTAAAGACTGAGGCAAAGTAGGCATTGAGCGCTTCAGCCTTGTCTTCGTCCCTTGTTACTGTTGTTCCCTCTGCATCTACTAGGGACTGGAGATTCTCCCTAGCCCTCCTTTTGCTGTTGATGTATTTGTAGAAAGACTTTTTGTTGTCTTTCACAGTCTTGGCCAATCGCATTTCTAGTTGGGCCTTAGCCCTCCTGACTTTTTCCCTGCACAATCTCACTTCCTCCCTATAGTCCACCCAGGATGCCTGCCCCTTCCTCCAGAGGTCATAGACCCTCCTCTTCCTATTGATGTCTCTTAGGACCTCCCTACTCAACCATGCTGGTTTCTTACCCCACCGGCTACTTTTCCGGAACTTGGGGACAGCTTTCTCCTGAGCTGCTAGGAGTTCCTTCTTGAAGAGCTCCCAGCCCTCATGGACACCTTTGCCTTCAAGGAGCGCCTCCCACGGGACTTTTCTGACCAGCCTTCTGAACAGCCCAAAGTCTGCTCTCTGAAAGTTGAGGGCAACTGTTCTGCTAACCTCCTCCTTCTTCATCTCACTCTGCACCGAGAACTCTATCATCTCGTGATCGCTTTGCCCCAAGCGTCCTCCAACCTCCTATTTAAGGAGTAATGAAGTCACTGAACATAAAAGGACAAATATTTATGGCCACACACAAAGAATTCAAAATTTTGGTATTTGTGGGCAGAAAGGTATTCTTAGAAAGCTCTCAACAGTATACTTTGAACAGTAATTCATTACTGTAAGGTTAAAGGATATTTCTAGTTATCAGTATCTTATCCTCAACAAGTCATCAGCATTGGACTAAAGCAGAAAGAAAATATTGCAAAGAACCAAAAGAGATGAATGAAAGCTATATAATTTATATTTAAAAATTACTCCCTTTCCATTCTGGTTGAGCTATTCTTCATGGCTCAAGTGTATCCTTGTCGTTCAAACTATTACAAAAATAGATTTCAGTCTTAAAAACTCACTTCGTCCAAATCTACTAGATTTCGAGAAAGACTTAGTGAAACCCAAAAGAGAATAGGAGTGTGTGTCCCTGTCCACCCCCACCCCCAAGATGTCATAACCAGATAAAATTTGTTCAGAAAAAAAAAAAATCCCAGGGATATACAGGAAAGCTAATATATCACATATTCAGAGGAAGTAGAGATATTTTCTCCTATGATATCCCATGTGAATATTCAACTGAAAGAAGGAAACAGAATGAAAAAACCTGCGCTTTACAAAATCTGGCCCTTGATTCATACTTCTACTACAGCTTTTGCTGTTTTATTTAAACTTATTTACACATACATAAGGTATGGATAAGTGCAGGAGTTCGAGTATTAAACCCCCCTGTATTATCTCTTTTTTGTGACATTTGCTTAAGTTATCACTATTTGATATATTCCTGCTTTTCAAAGATTGCAGCTAACTTAGAGTTTATTTGTGTTTTGTTTGGGTTTTTTTTAGTTGGATACACAATGAATGATCTCATTTTTGAATGGCAAGAAAAGGGAGCAGTTCAAGTAGCAGAAGGTCTCACTCTGCCACAGTTTCTGTTGAAAGAAGAAAAGGATTTATGTTACTGCACCAAGCATTACAATACAGGTAGGAAAGCATATTAGTGACTACAACTGGAAAGACATTTAACATTTATTGTTATTTTGCACAGTTGGGGGGGTTGGTGTTTAAATATTCTCACTGAGCTCATAAGAAGATTAAATCATGTAGGTGCATTGTGCAGGATGATGTAGTCCTAAATAACTGACACAATGAAACAAAACTACATGAAGGTTGATCAAACTTCTATATCAGTAAACTTAAGAAATTACATAGTTAAAATAATTCAGACACAATTCACTTCATTTTTACAGTGGGTGCCATGCACTGTAGGATATGAAGCACTGCTGAAATCCAAAGGTCCACAGGCTCTTCACTAAGCATGGCCTGGCTCAGTCAGGAAAAAGAGAGACAGATTTGCCAAGCTGAAAGCATCCTTAATGTACAATGTCCAGATATCCAAATTAGAAGTGACATTTCTAAGTTGAAGCCTTTGTAGAACTATGATATTTATCTCATCATTTCTGGGATTATTTGAAAAGGGGGAGATTTAACTTTGATAATATAGATACTTTAATTGTAAAAAAATTGCAATAAATGGACAAGTATAATAATCATCAGAAATATGTGGCAAAGGCTAAGAATGCATAGCTTCCATCTTCTCATACGAAAAAAATGTAGAACTTTTTCATTCTAATCCATATCTCTTTTAATTTCAACTCTCTAATATGATTCTAGATTAAACATATCTTGAAATTTAAGGTTAGAATTTTTTATTTGGATTCTGCTGAATTGGCAGAGGGGAGAAAATGCAGTAAGTGGTATTCATAAGGAATGTTTCGTTGTAATCAAAATTAAGGAGGAGCGCTTTTCAGCAGAGAGTTTCATCAGAGCTGCCATGGTGTCCTAAGGAAGGAATGGTTTTCTGATAATTTCCATTTAGAGTGTGGAGATACTTATAAAAACATTTTGAAATGTTGCCTAAAATAAATTGGAAATACATGACATGCACTGTTACTGTACAAGTGCTAATAGCTGGCTAATCCTTAAAAAACTTCCAAAAATTGAGATACATGTCCTATTGCACGGTAATGTTTTCACTCAAAGATCCCTTTGTTAATGATAGCAATGACATTCAAATGATTCGGGTTTTTTGTACCATAATCCTTATGACAAAGAAGAAAATTTTATTTTCATTATTTTTCTCTATCACCTTTGAGATATACAGGCAATACTTTCTTTGTTTTTAGAATTCTTCTGCTATTGTGCCATTTTAAAATGTGTGTGTACTTCTGTAACCTGTATAGTGATATTAACAAATGAAAAATAATGGTAGAAAGTGTTCTCTTCATTTTTTCCAAGTGCATTTGAACAGTATGATGCCTGAAAAATCTCTGACTGAAGAATTAAAACATTACTGTGTTACTTAATTTTGAGCAGAAATGTGTTTTAATATGCCAGAATTTCCAGTGATTTCCAAGTATCTCTCCAAACATCTCATCTAAAGCTGAATTGTACTTTTACTCATTTGTCTGAGAAATTTCATTACAATCATCATCATTTAAACCCTTTGATTCTGACAGAGAACATTTTCAGCATTTTTGACCCACTGCACTTTCTTTATAGCCTATGTTTCAAGGCTGTTTAAGTTGGTATTAATTTTCTTACAAGCAGAAATAGGAAAATATACTAGGGCTAAGCATAACACTAGGCTGCATGGGGTCAGCTTAGGTCTTGCTCACTGTGGCCCTAAACTGAGCTGAGAAGTGGGAGCAACAGACATTATTAACTGCATGTGAGGTCTCATGACCCTCAAAATGTTCCTGCAAACCAAGAGTACTTATCCTTGTTAAGCGCTGTCACATTTAGGTGGGAGAAGGGGCTTACTGGGCTTCCTGTCAATACAGTGTGGCCAGTCATCAGTGTCTGTATTGCTTTGACCAAACTGGATTTCTGTGAACAAATAGATGCTTTAAACCAGCCTACAACTCTAAAAAAATATTTGGGCCATTTAATTTATCCATAAAGAAGCCAAGTTGTTTACTAATGCAGAAAACTTGGAAGCCTGGATGCAGACACTCACTGTACACTTCAGGATGGAGACTTTGAGAAACCTCAGCAAACACAAGAGGACAAGTGCACAACTGTGGGACCTGCCTATGACTGACAAGGGAGAAAAATTCAATGCTGAGTGGCGCTTGCTGCAGGTAGAAGGGTATGTCTCCACCAAAGAAAGCAACAGTAGCTTTCTCTGAGTTATAGAATCAAAATTACAAATACAAATCTGGAAGGACAATATTTATTATGAAGTTCTCCTCTTCAGGTATTTTCTCCAGAATATTTGTTTTTTATTCAAGTCTTTAATATGAAGTTAATTTAATGAAATTACAGAGGTTTTGTTTGGTTTCTAGGAAGGTGGGAGTACCTTTCCCTTCTTTGTTACAATCAGTATTATTAAACACTGTATGGAGCCTAAAAAACCCTCAACATTTTATTAAAAGATAATAACTCAGAGTTTCTTTCCCTCCATTGTGTCATGTAATAGAAACATAGAATAGTTTGGCTTGGAAGGGATCTTAAATATCATCCAGTTCCAAATGCCCTGCCACAGTCAATTACACCTTCCACTAGATCAGGTTGCTCACAGTTTCATCCAGTTTGGCCTTGAACACCAGGACTTCTCTGGGCAACCTGTTGCAATGACTCACCACCCTCACAGGAAAAGATTTCCTTGTAATGTCTAGTTTAAATCTACCCTCTTTCTGTTTAAAACCCTTACTTCTCATCCTGACATTCCCTGATAAAGAGCCCCTCACGATCTTTCCTGTAGGCTTCCCTTAAATACTGGAAGACATCTATAAGGTCTCCCCAGAGCTGTCTCTCCTCTATGATAAACAAGCCAAATTCTCTCAGCCTGTCCTTATATGAGAAGTGCTCCAGCTCTCTGATCATCTTTGTGGCCCTCCTCTGGACCCACTTGAGTAGGTCTATGTTTTCTTATGCTAGGGGCTACAAAGCCAGACACATTATTCCAGGTGGTGTCTCACAAGAGCAGCATAGGGGTACAGAATCACCTCCCTCAACATGCTGGTCATGCTTCTTTTAATGCAGCCCAGGGTGCAACTGGCTTTCTGGGTTAGTAGCGCACATTGCAGGTTCCTATTCAATTTTTCATCCACCAATACCCCCGAGTCCTTCTCTTCATGGCTACTCTCAATCTGCTCATTGCCCAGCCTGCATCCTTGTTGGAATTGCCTGGCCAGTTTGCATGATCTTAAGGTCGGCCTTGTTGAACTTGAGGTTTGTGCAGGCCCACATCTCTAGCCTGTCAAGGTCCCTCTGAAATGACATGCCTTTCCTTCTACAATATCAACTACATCTCTCAACTTGGTGTCATCCACAAACTTGCTGAGGGTGCATTCAATCCCACTGTCCATGTTGCCCCAAAAGATGTTAAATAATATTGGTCTCAACACAGACCCCCAAGGGACTCCACTCATCATTCGAATGTGTGACCAGTAATGTGCTTTCATAAGGCTTTTTCAATGAGATGCTCTAGACAGACACTCCTTTAGGATACTCCACAGGAAACAATGTTTTTTCAGAACTAGAAATAAAGCCGAGTCCTCTGGCCTATGACAGATTAGATTAAAAGGATTCTTGAAAGAATCCTAAGCATCTGCAGCTCGTATGCAATAAAGAAACCAACTAGTTTAGGTTTAGTTAAGGAAAGCTTTTCTGAGACACCCAGAAAAACAGAAAAAAAACCAAACATGAAAGTCTTCCTGTGAAATACATAAACATGAAGCTTTGGGACAGTGTCTGGAAACTCATCAGTGCATGTCTCACCAATGTTTCATGCCCAATTGAAAATGCATGACGGTAACCACAGCTTCAAAACCAAATTGCTTCTAAATATAAGGGCATACAGTTTCAACAAAGTATGGCATAATGGCTAATAAAGACCTGTGTTCTGTAGTGATGCAACAGCATTTCCGATTATCTTCATGTTTCACATCCACTGGCATATCCACAGTGACCAATTTGGGAAGTGAAGTAGAATGATAAAAACCAGAAAAACACACATGTGAACCATTTACATTACTAGAATGATCTTGCTTTACCTCGATCTGAGCCACTTCCTATGGCATATGCATTGCTCTCCTGGGCTTTTCACAAGTAATTTCAATCACAGCTGCAAAAAGTCTGATACACAACAGCATACAAATATATATAGTATTGTTTAACAGGCACAAACAGAAATATTCTTAATCTTGGCTTTACTGCTGCACCATATATAACACTACACCTGTGCTTGAATGATGCTGCTCAGAACTGTTGTGTTTGCTGATGGGTTTTTCACTCAAAGGATAAGGCATTTGACAAAAACTTTGATTGATTACATGATGAATAATTTAGTTGCAAGACAACTTCAATCAAAACTTCATCTATCTGGGGCTCTAACACTCACATACATAAAGGACTACCTTTCTGCTACCTGACACACTAGAGTGTTCCAGCTCTAAGTGCAAGAATCAGCCTTAAGGTAGGGCTGGGAAAATACAGCAAAGGGAAAGACTATGATGCGATGCAGTTAGATCATATTAGGTTGCAGCTGAACAGCACAATCAAAGAGTCTCTTACAAATAAATTATTGCCAATTGTCCTGCAACAGACATTTGTTTTGAGTAAATATTGGTCCTGGTTTCCTCCACACAACGGTACAGAGAGTAGCCAAGAATATTCAAAGCATTGCAATGGCAAGTATTTAGTGAGAACCTGGGAATCCAAAGTACTAACCATTAGAAAACAGTGAAAGTCATGAAATGCTACAGCCATATTGCATCAATCCATACAAACTCTGATTATTCAATCAAACAGCATTTTGAGAATTGTAGTTACTCAGCTACCATTTCTTGTGATCCTTCCTCTAGGAATACTGGCACAGTACATTAGGAATATAATTTAATTTGCACTGTTTCTCCTTTGAAGCTAGAAGTAGAGCCCAGCTAGATCTTGCAGGGTGTGGGCTTTTTCCCCCAAGATATCTTTTAAAAATAAACACTTTATCCCATAAGTTATTTCCAGGTTCCTTGTCTATGAAACCTTTCTGCAGAGCAACTTATGTGCAAAGACTATAGTTTCAAAAGCACATCTCCAGAATCTCACACTAGCACTACATAATTATGATTTTATCTAGCTAATCTAGATAAAAGTCAGTTTAATCTAGCTATCCCCATAAAGCTAGCTTTTTATTCACCTACTTTATTTAGCCTCTTCAGTGACAGTCATGAGATAGAAAACATTAGTTAAGCAATTGGTATGACTATATTCACCACAGTCATGTGTATTGCATTTTCTGTTGTTTTCTCCTGTCTCCCTGTTTCTTGATTTCACCTATTGTCTTATCATAGAAAAAGTCTTCTTTTGCTTTTAGAAGACTAGACTCTCATTACTTTTCTGTATGCAGAAAAAACGTGTGTCAGTTGGCTTTTGAAATATGTTATCTTCTCTGTGTAAAATGAGGAACTCTGATTTTTAGAAGTCTAAATATTGTAAACATTGCAGAGGTTTAGAATAGTACCTAGAAATAAAAACTGTCTAACACAATTTTCAAGATCAGATTGAAAAGTCTCAATCTCCTCTTCTCCTTTACTGCTGTCTCTCAGTACTTAAGCTTATGTTAAACCTGTGTCTCTTGCTGTTTTCCAATGGGAAAAATGCAGTGCTAGAGGAAGAGGCCATCATCGCAGTTCAATTGCCCCAGGATTCTGTCAGCAAATCTCTGTAGTTAGCAATATTGTGGCCCTTGGGCTGCCTGTATCTTGGTCATCAGTTGCTTTTAAGAACCATATTGTGTAGTGTACATCCATATTGACAGTTGCATTGGAATCAGAATATAAAATATCTGCTTCCCAGATGTAAGACTTATACTCTGCAGGGCTCTGTAAAGATTTATTTAAATCTTTTCTTTGCATAAAGCAGTATTTCCAAGCAATAAGTGTGATAACAATTGAAGTGTGATCACACACAGGAACTTTCCTATGTCATAATGATTTTTGGTTTTGTAAGGAAAGAAAAGTTTGGGATCTTATCAAATTCTTAAATATTCAGTTTTTTGATCACTTCCTTTCCAGTAAAAAATCCTGTTGTAATGGGAACTGTATACATTAAACATTACTGAAAAGAAATCAAGTTATTCATCTTTCTTTACAGAACAAATATTTCTGACGGAGTATAAATTCTCTGGAGACTGTTCTAGATGTTGACAGTAGAGAACATTCTGTTTCGATTGAGTATTTCTTCTTTTTTATAAAAAGGAAAGTTTACATGCATTGAAGTCCGATTTCACCTTGAGAGGCAGATGGGTTACTATCTCATCCAGATGTACATACCAAGCCTCTTGATAGTCATTCTCTCCTGGGTGTCATTTTGGATCAATATGGATGCAGCTCCAGCAAGAGTGGCTTTAGGCATAACAACTGTACTGACCATGACAACACAAAGCTCAGGTTCACGAGCATCTCTTCCAAAGGTAGGCACAATTTCCTTTGTTTGTACCGCATTAGTACAAAGTCATAGTGGTATGTGACAAATAAATACTTCCAGTTGACCTTATGATACATTTTAATTATTAGCATTTAAGTATCTTCTAAAGGAGTTAAATAACTTGGAAATATTCAGAGTTTTTTTTGAGTAACCAATGAATTATATTCTGTTTCTCACCTAACACAACTATTTATCCAACCATGTCTACTAAATTCCATAAAACTCAACTAGTGATGAAAGTAATGTTATTCAGTACTACATAAGTGCTGCTTAGCAGTTGACCATCTCATCCTTTTCCCTTTACAACTATCTGATGACCTGCCACCAGATGTGATTGACTTTCTAGTAGTCATAGATTGCAACCTAGTCTTTATGATATTCCTTTCCCCAAACCTGCCTACATTATGAATTAACTCACTAGCTACAAATGCATTTACATTAAAATGTAGAAAAATATTAAGTTAAATCACTCCAAATTAATTGTTCACTACAAAATGTAAATAGTTTAAAGTATATTTCTATGATTACCTATTTAAATTTTCTAACTTTTCATTGCTTTAAAAATTTTCTTTTTCATTTTAAGTATGGTTCTTAACCATCTTTATGTGCCATTGCAGTTAATAGAAATAAAATGTTAAAAAATAAAAAGATACAGTGCCCACTTCTGTATTAGTTTTAGCAGTGTATTTTTTGGTTGTATACCTATTTTTTTTCCAATAGGTAGTCCTAATAGATAATTGTGCTCTCTGCCTCAAATATACAAATCTGAATGCCACTAAATGTAACATCAACCCATAAGGATATGTAATATTATAAAACACTTAGAAAAGCATGAATGTAAGGGGTTACCAAAGAGAGCTAGACATGTTTTATGTTATATTTTTACAGACTGAAGCTAACCATGTTGGCTTATGTGAAAAACCTCTTGCAAATTTGCACACACTGAGGGAACAGGCTCTGCTTTCCTAGTTCAGATTATGTCCTGCAGCTAAGCTTGGCAGTAAAGGACTGCAGTGAGTTCATCTACTCTACAATTTATTTTCAGCACTTTTACTGTGTCAAAATTACAGGACCAATCTGAATCTGTCTCTTTGATTTCCCATGCCTGTATTAGCAGAGTAAAAACATATCAGAGTTCTGCATTTCTCTCTCTTTTTCTACCTGATTTCTGCTCCAGAAACTTTATATCAGATTCATTATAATACAGGAATTCCCACTAGTCTCACTATAAGCTATCCTCTGATGTCTTAGAATCATTCTCAGATCTCAATGTGACAAATGGAAGAAGAGAATGTGCTTCTTGAGGATTATCTGATTCATGATAAGGGACACAATGCACTCTGAGGGCTTTTAATTACAAAACCAATAAACATATTTTGTGAAAGGCTACTTTTTAAATAGTATTTAATGCTTATTGATTGAATTCTTGTCCCTCTTATTATCTAGCTTTCATGTTAAGTTTTGTTTGATAAAAATATTGTTGGGATGTGGAGATACTAGTTTGGTGCAAAGATAATTGCTGGTTTTAACCATCAAATTTAAAGCAGTATATCTGATCTTAGAATATAATATATCAATCAAAATAAGAACCTTTAGAATATACACATTTTTGCCAGGACTTTTTAAATATTATGGAGAGTGGCTTGACAATCGCATCAGCCACCTCCCTCAGGACTCTGGGATGCAACTCATCAGGTCCTTTAGACTTATGTATGTTCAGGTTCCTCAGGTGGTCATGGATCTTTTCCTTCTCTACAGTGGGAGGGGTTTACCCACCTGGTCACCATCATGTCCATTGACCCAGGAAGGGTGAGGAGAGTGGTTGGTAATGAAGTCTGAGGGAAAAATGCTGTTGAGGACCTCACCCTTCTCCTTGTCGGTTTATATGAGGTCACCATTTTCATCCATCGGGGTGGTACATTCTCTGTAACCTTCCTTTTCTGATTGGTGCACCTGTAGAAGCCCTTCCCTTGCCAAGTTCAGCTTCAGCTGCACTTTGGCCTTCCTGACCTCATCCCTAAACAACTGGGCAGTGTCCTTATATACTTCCCAGTTTTCCTGTCCCTACTTCCACTGCCTGAGCATTTGTCTCTTGTTCTTCAGACTGATCAGCAGATCTTGACTCAGTCACCTTGATCTTTTCCCTTCTCTGCCTGATTTCCTATATCTGGGGACTGAGCGCTCTTGTGCTATATGGAAAGCATCCTTAAACATTTGCCAGCTCTGTTCTGCTCCCTTGTTTCCAAAGACCATGTCCCAGGGGTTCTACTGAGAAACTTCTTGAAGAGCTGCAAGTCTGCTTTCCTGATATTTAGAGTCCTGACTCCTTACTCACTCCATATCCCTCGGGACCTTGAACTCCACCAATGTGTGATCACTACAGCCCAGGCTGCTTCCAAACCTAATAGCACTAATGGGTTCATTTGCATTACTGACCATCAGGTGCAATATTGCATCCACTTGGGTGGAGGTCTTTATTAGCTGGATATAATCCATTTTTTGTCACATGTCACAATGCAATCAAGGAATTGATTTGTTTTGTTGCATGAAAGAGGCACAGAGCAGATATTGTAATGACAACTTAATTTATTTTCATTCAGCTCTTGCGCACTAATTCATCAATATTTTTTTATTTTCAAATTTGGTACAAATATCAAACAACTTTTGAATGGTCAATGCTTAGTTCTTCTTCAATCTCTTGAGTTATTTTGCATGGGTCTGCTTCAATAATGGGCCTCAGATGGTTGTCATCCATTGCAGAAGGACATTCATAGCCTTCCTTATCTAAAAGGCTCTCATTTCCATTATGAAACTTTTGGAACTGCTGTCTGTAGTTTCATTAACAGTCCCCTAAGGAAATGCTTGGTTGATATTTCTAGCAGATTTCACTGCTTTATGCCCCCTTTTGAACTCATACAATAAAACTGCTTGAATTTGTTTTTTTCCATCTTTAATTTGACAGTGTGATACAGAAAAGAATATACAGCAAGAACCAAACAATTAGTATTGATAAGTAGAATGAATTTTGCATTTCAAAATAGTATACTATATGAGCACAGTTAAATAAAAGTTTAATCCAAAATAAGCATCACAGTTTACAATGACAAAAGCAGAAATTATTTTTGCGCCAAACTAATAATAATGCATTTTCTCCTGGTCTGAAATACTAAACTTCACATCTGTGGTTTTAACATATTCTGTCATCTGCTTTATTCTCTCAATAGGTGTCATATGTCAAAGCAATTGACATCTGGATGGCTGTGTGTCTACTATTTGTGTTTTCTGCACTTTTGGAGTATGCAGCTGTAAACTTTGTGTCAAGGCAGCATAAAGAACTTCTACGATTCCGCCGCAAGAGGAAGAAGAACAAGGTAAAAGTAACAGTATTCACAACTTTGAAAGAGAGTCCGAGATTGGTTTATGCCATCATATAGGGTTAATTTGGTAAACATGATGCAGCTTAAAGTGACAATAGGAATAAAATGGCAGCAAATAATGAAATTCACTATAGGCGGAGGTCACTACAAGGACTATGCACTGCATAAATCCCACTTGAATTCTCAAAAGAGGGATTAAGAGGGATTTAAATGAGACATGGGCCATGTGGGAGCCATCTGCACAAGCATGAAGTTCACTCTGTTAGAAGAGTCAGATTATACTCAATGGATGAATGTTACTGTTACTTGCAGCAGTTTGTACTGCATTGAGATTCAGTAAATAATTTTTTTTTAATTTCATTCTTGTATTCAGTTCAAAGCCTTAACAGCTGTGCTTCATTTAAATATTAATACAAATATGGTTTTTCAGTTAATATTGCTGGTATAAGAACAAGCATTTTACTTTAAAGGTCTGAGAAGGTTGGGTTTTTTTTTTTCTTCTGTCATGTTAATTTAGCATAAATTGTTCATACAGTTAGTAAGAAACTTTAATGCAGCAATGGTTCTTAATATTTATTTTACAGGTAAAGCTAGTTAGACAAGAGTAAAATAAGTAACTACCCACGTGCAAAGTCAAACAGCTAAGACTATAGTCCACAAAATTTCTTACACTATACAACTTCTAATTCTGATTTTTCAAAAAGTAAATATTTCTCCAAATTACTCATTAAATGAGTACCCAACACTGATGTCATGCAAACCCTCTCCACTGGCTTTCAGTCACTGTCTAGACTATTACTGTGGATTAAAGTCTGACCATAGCAACATAACTCAGTTCAGCCATATTTCACTCCTGAAGACTGACCTCAATTTACTGTTTACATCACAACATTTTACAGGTTGTTCCTCTAATACTAAGAGGTTAATGAAAATGTGTAATGCTGCAAAGCCTACCTAAGCAGTCTCCTCTCACAAGACTGCATGTTAAAAGGCAGGATGGATGGTCAAATTGAAATAACATTTTCATACATTTGTCTCTTTCCGTGTATTAAGTCAAAGACTTCTTGAAGTGCAGAGAGAAACTCACATACTGCAGTCTAAAAGATGATTAAGACTTTCAAAAATTGTCCCTAAGAAATGCTTTGGGTTTTGGCTGACAGTGGCCAAAAAAAATGCTTTCTGAGACTCATAGGAGGAAAGCAGCATTTTTGTGACCAGGTATTTTGTTTTGAAACATGGTAGCTCTCTGAAAGCTGCTTTAAGTTTTGGAATGGAGGGGCAGAGACAGATTAACAGGCAGGGGGTAGGTGGGCTGCAACAAAAGTGTCATGTATCAAATACAAACAGCTGTCATGAGTGATGTATTATGTGACTATGCTTTTATACCATTCTTTACTACACCACGTGTTATAGTGTCTTTTGGATATCAGGAAAATTTACTATATTTGACTTTAGTGATGTCTTTTCACTTCCTTAAATACACGTCAAGTATTACAATCACAGGATGAGAACCTAGCGAGTAGTATTACCTTCCTCCCTCAGAATCAAACTGAATCTCTTCCCAGCCTCTCAAAACAAATCTTCAAGTTCACCAAAGACAATTTTCAGCAATCACAGCCAATTAAATTTCAGCTTAGACGTGTGTGAAGAAGTATCCACAATATACAAAGCATTTCTAAGACCACTTAACAGAAAAGTATGCACGAATTTTGCTGGATCAGTACATGACATCATGATATTTTTGAATTCACACTTAAAAGTTCTTATTCTAATTTTACACTTCATTAGACATTCTTCTAGCTTCAAGTAGATAATCTACTATGTTCTCATAAATTAGAGGATTAGATAGAGACTGTTGGATCTAAGGTAAAGTATCAAGTGTTCTCCTTAGATTCTGAAGGATGAAGACATGCTTTTCAGTGCTTTTCTTCATAACATATTCAGGTGAGGGTATTAACCTGGAGTATATGACTTTCGTTTCCTCTCTGTATCTCTATGTTTCATTGCAAGACAGGTTTCTCAACCTAAATTTATAAAAAAAAAATTAAAAAAGCTTTGTTCCCATACAAGGTTATGCTTTTTCTGGAAAGATTAATGGTTAACTTAGCTGCATGTTTCTTGATGGACTCTAGTTCTACATACAGCTCCTGGTCAGAGTTAAAGTTTGAGGATACGCTTTCTCAAGCTCTAAAGACAGCTCAGCTAATTACTTCTTTTTTTTTCTCAATGTTTTATTAAACTATTCCTTGCCCAGCAAGTATACTAGAACTTGAAACGTTACCACATGGAGATTTTATCTCTTAAAAAATGTTGGATCACATCCTAAACCCTCTGGTATAAAATAGCAAATGATGTCTTATGGATTAAAGAAGGGAATTAATGGGTAGCCTTCTTGCTACAAATATTGTTTATTCACCGCAATTTTTAACATGATATGCATGTCCCAGGATCATAAGTCAAATTACCTTCTGTTTCCTTTCTCTTTTGTCTTTTTCAAAGTCATTTACAATAGCTCATGATTGTAAAGTTTTGTATGTGTTTGTTATCCCTTTGGATTATTATCCCTTTGGTCAAACAGACACTGGCTCTTGGGAATTAAATTGCATTATCTTTTAAAACTACTGTGTATAAAGATATGTTCATTTGACCACAAAGTCTGAAGACATGAAAAGAAGTTAGATTAGAACACTGTGTTTAAAATAAGCTTCAGGGACTTCCTTGAACATCACATCCTCTTTCTTTCCAAAGTGAAAACTGTCCAAAATCAATTAGAAAAATAAAGCAGTATAGGAATTTTTTGCACTAGCATTTTATCTGCAAGGTTTAGAAATGTTTTATTTCAGGCGTATATTGACAGAAGAGAAGATATATGAAGAATATCTAATTGCAATCGGGCAGCCAAAGAATTTCCAAAGTCTGTTTTCTTTGTTATTAAATATTTACTTTTATGAAGTAACCTTAGCAATGATCAGATGATTGAATTTCAGTGCTGGAACTTGGGAGGTCAGCGAATCTCTTTTCCTGACCTAAGTCAGGATCAGTTATACCTAATTCATCATAGTCATAAAAATTCCACAAGATCCCCTGCAAACTATTCCAATGGTTTAGAAAGTTTATACTCATGTCTTTTCTTGGCCTCTCACAGTGAGTCTTGAAGGGGTACACAGAACAGACTACTTCATTCCTTTGTGCTGCCATTTGCACATGTACGCACTCCTCCCCTGCATATTCTCCTAGTAAGTCCATATAATTCTCCAAAACTGTTTGCAATGTAAAGCCTAGGCAGTGGCAGTTGAGAGCAGCCAAAGGATCACATCATGCAAGTTATACACTTGTTGATCCAACCTATTTTGACGTTTTCTATTTTCCTTCATAATAACATTATGGTCTTGACCCATATCAAGACTGTGACCTTCCATAGCTCCCAGGTATTTTTCCAGAGCTGCTGCAGAGCCATGCACTTTCCATCTTCCATTTGTGAAGTTGATTATTCCTGTCTAAATGTAGTACCTTTTATCTGCACCTGCTGACTCTCCTCCTGTACTTTTCAGGCACTTTGTCAAAATTATTGAATGCAATTTTAATTCTAAACCTATCTTCAAAACAATTGCATTTTTTCCTAGGTTGAAATCTGTTGTAAATATGATCAAAACAATAGATTATTTCTTCTCAATGCTGATTAAAAAAAACAGAAGAACTGAAATGTGCCTCTTAAAAACCATATGCTTGAGGTAGGATAAAAACTCTTGCAGTAAATGAGTGTAGCAAACAAAATAAGAGCTGCTGAGATTTATGGAAAATTATACAGTTATACAAAGTGTAATTATGTATGGAGCTGTCTCAAGACGTTTTGGCATCCAAAGCTCATCTATTTTTGCTATTTTCCATGTACTTTTTCCATCTACAGTCACTGCCTTTTCTTACACCATCTAGTATATTTGCAGCCTGCCTTCCCAGACAATAGTAACAGCAGCATTAAAGGCAATTCTTAGTAATTACTGCATGCTCTGGATATCAATTTTATAATTGTAACTGTAGACTTCATTCAGTGATTCCAAATAACTGGAAGGCAAATTTCTTTTCAGATGGCCAGCTGAACTTGCACAGAATTAACAAAAATTTCAAATGTCTGGGACTGTGACACAAATACATTTATAAACAAAAACTGGTATTGCAACATAGTATGCAACCTACTCATTGCTGTTTTCCAACAGGCATCACAACACATATAGGAAGTTTTTCAAAACAGTCTCATTTCTTTACCACTACACAAGTGGCACAATGAATTCTGAGAACAGGAAATATTGGTTCCAAGTTTGAGACTTCATTTGGTAGTCAATAGTGCTTTGTCTCTGACAGAAAACATAATCAGTAAAAACAACTGTTTAACAAATATTATATTACTAACATGATTGAAACATTCCTTCAGATGAACAAGTATTAATTATTCACTTACAGTCATACTCCTTTCAGTCTAAAAAGAAAAAGAAAAAATATGGCGGAATTACAAGTCATATACAGATACTGAAAAGTTCCTATTATCGGTGCTTTTCCTTAGTTGCATTTACACTGTACAGGGAAAAATATTCATTGTTTATATAGACTGAATACCATTTTTATTTTGGATAAGCTCTTAGTATCTCTAGTTTTCAGTAATAGTCAGTCTTTTATTTTCAAAAATCTAAACATCACCATGTCTTTAGTGAGGAAATTAGATTGTCTTTAGTGGTAATCACACCTCTTTTCTCTCGTTTTCTTTTTGGTCAACTCATCCGTTTTGATGAAAGTATTTTGAGGGAGTTCTTGATGGAAATGAAATCAGTGAATCATTGCAGCATAGCAATGCCTTGAGATGTACAGGACCTATAGACGGGAGTTTTCCTCAAATCTACAGTACAAATTTAAGGGTAAACTATGAAGAAGATGTCCCATTTGTCATTATGTGGTATCCAATCATTAACAGAGGCCCTGTCCTTTTGTCTGAAATAATGTCTTCCGCTGTGAACTCCATATACCTTCATTGCTACCTGTATGTGATGACGTGAAACGTTTATAAAGGTACCTGTCTAATTAATTTTGCAATGCATTTTGATCTGTTTAAATCTAGATTTAAACATAGTCTCAAAATTTTACTTTCTGGAACTTTAAAGAACCATGACATCAGTTCAAGGAGAAATCATTTGCTACTAGACCATCATTTAAAACCAAACTCTTTGTAGTGCAAAACAATTCAGAATCACTTCTTTTATCAAATATTGACAGTAAAAAATATAGTGTTAAAATAACCAAAGCTAAGGCCTTAAATAAGTCTTCAAGCTGTTAACTCAACCTCCAGTCAAAAGGCTATAAAGATATTTTCATCCCTTATGCATACTATTCCTCAAGAGGAATATATTATTGAATATATGGAGAGAAAACAAGTCACGAGGTCATAGAAACCGACAGTTTTCTAATTCTTTATAGCTAAGTATTTTGTAGAACAATGCTGATACAAAATAAACTAACTGAAAGTATTTCCTTCAGGCTTCCAAAGAATTCTAGCTTTCTAAATAGAAATGGTTATCTAAATTCATTTCCATTCTTTAATAAGCTATTTTAATAATGATGATAAAATATTTGTATGCAGCTGTATTCAGAATAACTTTCAAATTGTTATTTCTAAAGGTTTATTTGTGAAAAGAGCATTCATATTAAACCATTATAAGAGTTTATACATAGTAACATTATAAAAGTTTCAATAAGAAATCATTCATTTTCTTTTCTTTAGTAATGATGCACTAAACAAATATACAAAAGACAAAATAAAAAGCTTCTTTATTATATTTTTAAAAAGTTTCAACCATAATGCAGGACTTTTTCTGGAAATTTCACTATGTAGGTTCTCAGCTGGGAAACAAAGGGCTCTTCCATTAGATGATTTCAACAGCTGTGGAATTGGACATGTGCTTTATGAAAAATATTTCTAGTAAAAAATAGGGAGCATAGCCTAGTGAATTGATAAAAGAAATGTAGTGTAAGTGATATTTTATAAAAATGCCTTTGAAAAAGCACTCAAAAGTTAATATCAATAATAACAGTCACTGCATCTTCCCTGTTGTGTGCAGTATGAATCTGAGAGCAAATTAACAATTCCAGCATTATGAACCTGCTGGAAAACTTGCAGTACCACTTCTTGGATATTCTAGCTGGTATGCTAGAAAAAAATGTATGGTGGGATTTGGAATGTGACAGTGCTCCAGAAGGTACCCTTTCCTACATGTCCACTAGTCCTTGCACTTTAGTCCGACTTGGCAGTCTCTCAGCATTGCACCTGTCCTCATGGAGACACCATCTGACAGATACATTTCCAACAGAAATGCTAGACTGCTAAATGGACCTTCACATCACTTCCTCAACAACATTTTGATGCAGCCTGCTCACAGACTAAAGTCAGGATGTCGGCAAGCAAGAAAATAAGCAGACTTGGCCTTTAAAGTCGTTCTAAGGGATAGCTCAAGTCGAGTAAGCATAGAACAGAAACAGTATACTATGTCTTCGTATACAGTACCTCATCCTGGAAGCTACTGCTCAGAAGATTTACTTTATTATCTTTCTGATAAAAATTATCATCTGGAGAAGCATGAAAAGATTTTAACACTTAATAGTACATATGACAGTGCTAAAGTAGCGAGTTTAATGTGAATTCTCACAGTCCATGTATTCGTACCTTCTGTTAATGGTAATACAATACTAAAATTTTTCTGGAATAAGCTACTATAAAGAAGCTATTTCACATTCTTTTCTGACAGGAGAGGAATACTATTGTAGTAATTAGGTCTTTGTTTTATCACGTCATCAAATAATGATGCTATCATTTTGTATTTCTGTTATTCATTTCCATATTGAAGTCAGCTGGTGAATTTTCCTCCTCTTTTCTTCCATGTTAATTTTTCTTTAAGTGTTTGTTTTTTACAGGAGAACTCTAATACAGATTTGAAGTATAATAGTTTCAGAGAAACATATTAGTCTATAAGTTCATACAATTTAAATATATTTAAAAGTATTGCAGGTGGGTGATAACTATGGCAATTGTATAAATACAGCTCTGCTGGGTGCTTGTGCTCAGTGCCAACTATTTCACTTCAAACTTATTTACTGATCAGCATTCTTTTGTAGATAACTTGTTTAACTAATAAACATCATAGGAATTTTTTAAACAATTCAACAATGGTTCTTCTAGCAAGCACTACTTAATAGAGACTTTAAATATGTTTAGAATGAATTATTCATTCCAAAATATTTTCAGATTTGCCAAATGTGTCTGGCATTTTCAAAATGAAAACTTTGAAAAATTTGGATTTAAACTGTGTTCATTGAGAAAATAGGTTTAAACAAAACAAAAAATGCTTCAGAATAACTGAACTGAAACACTACTTATTTGACTTGCTTTGGTAAACAAATACTTCTATTAATTTTATTTTAATTTCAGATAGGAAGAGCTTCAAAACATCAAAAACTCTCTTACAGAAGGAGAATTGACTGTTGCTGTATTCTTTTCTTAATACTTACAGAAATTATTTTCAAAAATACTTATTTAAGAAAAAATACACACATAATACTTCATCATACTTCATAAATTACAGAATCCTAAAACAATTAGTCAAAGTCTTGAATTTAAAGCAGTACTTAACTCCCTGTTAATGCCATCAGAATAACATGACTGTCCTTAGGTCGGTAACATAGTGAAGGAATTCATCGGAATATGTTTCAGAATCAAGTCTGGCCATGGCTTCAGAGACTATGTATTATTTATTTGCCTGCATTTGTACCTCCTTTACTACCTGAGAATACCTATAGCCAGGCAAAGAGGGGTACAAAATGTGTCTCCATACAGAAGCCGCATTCTTGAAATGTATGTTATGAATATATATATATATAACTTCAAACCATCTACTTTTGGTTTTGTGCCACATGATTAAAGAACACTTTCTCTTATAGGTCCCTGAATTGAGAATGTCATTGCCAGTTTTCCCACGAACTGACAGAAGGCTGAGTCAGAAGAAAAATCTGGCCTCTAGCTTCCATTCACTTTATTTTAAACATAGACACTTAACATACTATTCTCTTTATCTGATGTATTCACAGGGAACATCAGGAATAAGACACAGAGAAAATATTAACTAAATATACACTGACCAAATAGGCAGATTCTCACTAATATAATTAATCTGAACATCATTAGTGCTTGTATGATTAGTACCTCTAGCAGCCAGGACCACATTTTGTTAAGCAATATATAGAGTTAATGGTTTTTGCATAAAAGACCAATGAAGATTGCCTTGTTGAAGACAAGATATTTACTGTAAATTAGGCTGATCAAACCCAATTAGTAGTTGTGTGCCTGATTACCAGTCATTTACTAAGCTTTCTCTTTGCTCTAAATAAATTACAGAATCTATAAGCAAATAGGAAAAGTCTATACTTGTTAAAGACGCTGCAATATTTTTGACAGATGATCATAGGCCTGAAGTTTCAACCAGTTAAAATAAACTGTGGTCTCAAGAAGTCACTGAGGTAACAGTGTAATACTTGCTTTTTAGAAGCTGGTAAGATTTCTGAAAATAAAAAAAAAATCTTGCTTTTTTATTGCTTTTTATTTTCCCAACAGGATGATGACGCAAGTCAGTTTAGTTTTCCAGCATATGGAGTGAGCCCATGTATGCAAGCAAAAGATGGAGTGACACAAAAGGGGCCAAATAATCCAGTTCAAGCTGCACCAAAAAGTCCTGAAGAGATGCGAAAAGTATTCATTGACCGGGCCAAGAAAATAGACACTATATCCAGAGCTTGTTTCCCATTAGCCTTTCTGATTTTCAATATTTTTTACTGGGTAATTTACAAAATCATTAGGCATGAAGACATTCACCAATAATAAGGCTTGCGGTGCACATAGATCTGGCTGCCATGCTCAACAAGAGGCTTTCTGTTAGGAATGTGCATCTGAGGACAGATTAGGAGAGTTAAAGATATTTACAAGGAAAAACATAGATTCCTCATGGATTCCTCATGGATTCCTCATAGATTCCTCATGGCCAATGCCCAGTCAGAACGGAATGGAAGACTGACATCTGCCGAAGATAATCTGATATTGCAAACTTTCCTTGTCAAACTAAATATTGACTTTTTTCATTTTAAATCACTCTTTACTGAAGCTTTACTGCCAAATGTTTATACTTACAGTTACATACTGTTATAATTGTACAGTACTCTTTGGTGTTTCTTTTTTTTCTTAAATTCTGGTACATTTTTAATTTAAAAATCAGTTCCAGAATATCCCAGGTTAATCCCACAGTATTACAAAATAGATTACTATTTCTAAAGTTTATTTCAGTTTTGCAAGATAATGACAATTACTGATTTGAGATTACAGTTTTAAGGACTATTTCTTGTCTTAAGGATAGTGCCTGTGGTTTTGCAATGAGCATATTTGACACATATAAGTAATATCATTTATTCAATGTACTTCATATTAACATTCCCCTGGAAGACAAATGTTCAAATAATCTCAGACAGTGCAAGGCACCTACAGCGTAGTAGTCTGCATAACATATGGGAAATGCTTTAAAATTTGTAAAGTATTGATTCCCGCAAAGGAATTTTTTTCTTTTAATAACCTACACTTTGATAACTGAAACATAATATTTTTAAAATATTTTTATTTTGAAGAGGATTTTTTTCTCAGTTTATAAAACTCATATAGCTTTTGAGGCAAATGACATCAAAGTTTTCCAATGCTTCATTTTGAATCAATGCAAACAGATCTTGGACCAAAACTAAAAGCAAGCAGTCAACTGCTTTATTGAAACATTTGGAGGATAACTACTGTTGTGTTTCTACATATTTATCTCCTACATGTTGTGTAAGTACAGGGAGTTTAATTTATGAACATACCAAGTTTTTTCTGTTTCATTCTTTGAAGTATATTGATATGAGTTAGATACTGGCTAAGCAGCACTTCAGAACCTTGGAAAAACATCCACCTCTTCCAAAACCTAAAACCAAGATCTGGATGGTCTTTCGCATTTATTGCACTTCGCATTAATAAATAGGAGAACAACTATTAAAACTCTTGGAGACATTTTCCCTGTTTAGGATTAAAGAAGTCCTATTAGAAGTTTCAAAGAAGTTTCTTCTTTGAATTATAATACAAGAGAATACTTTTACAGTATAGTTTGTAGGCAAGAGTGTTTATTCTTGCCAATCTTGCCTGCAGAAAAACAAAAAAGAAGCTAATATATGGAAACTTGACATTTAGATTTGCTAGATATTTAAAGTCCAGTAGCTGAGGCTGCTTCTCAGTGCAAAATATTTTTTTTTAATTTTGGGTCGTTGTTGCTCAGAATCTGTATACAATAGTAAAATACAGCTGAAGGCAAACATCTGGTGCATTTTCAAAGGCATGATGCATACGAAGTAACACAATTAATGTAACTCTGCACTGAGGATTACAACACAGCAACTTTGAGTCTGGTTGGATTTGTGTTGCTTTCCTCCAAGGATTAGGAAGAGAGATTCTAAAATAATAGCTCTCAGATTTTGTTTAGTTGTGTCCAAAAGAAGCACTATAATCCTCCTTTATTTTAAAATGGGTGTGGGGTGGAGGGTGTGGTGTAGTTTTGCTTCATGTATGATCTGAAATTAATTCAATACATTTTAAATTTTTTTTTTCTGAGGCTGTATTTGGGTTTGTCTTTTTCTTTTTGTGCATAGTCAAAAAACCCTGTTCACTTATGAAGGTGCTCATCTGTGCGAGTGGGCATCATGAGCTCATGTCTGACATTTCAGTTGGGTTATATTCATCTCTCTCAAATTTGTCATTAACTGTATTGTATGTAAAGAGATATTAACTTGCTTCTGCTACCAACAAAGTCTACAGTATTTTGTTTAAGGACCTTCTGAAGAACTGCTTACATAATCAAGAGGTGATCATAAAAAATTACATTATGTTTCAGGATCATCTCTCCTCTTTCTTTCTGATATAGCTAACTTGCATTTGATAAAAAATTCTTAACTAAAGAGATAAGTGCATAAAAAAAATCTGAACAGATTAGAATAACTCCTTGTTTTTCTTGTTTATATCACTTGAGTACCTAGTTCACATTTCCTTTTTTCCAATTATTCAATAGTCTGTTGATCTTGCAGATGTAATATTATCCTGTTTTGGAAAAAAAATGACAGAATTGAGGGTATAATGCAGAGCTAAATTAATCTAGTCCTATTTTTTTTCTTCATTCCTTAAAGTAGAAAAAGTCTGAAGTCTCATGTAGAGAAATCAACAGGAAATCTTGAAAGTGATAAAAGAGACACTGAATTACAACACTGGCAAAATGTAACAAGGGGGGCAGAAGGAATGTATATTGTTAAGTTAGAAGGACAAGATCATTCATTCATATGTGAACCTGTTACCTCAACAAGAGGGAAGACCCTGGTGCCACATTTCTCTTTGACTAGAGTATATTAATCTAAGGAAAAATTACAGCATATAACAGATATAAAATAAAAAGCATAGATGGACATTAGAATTATTTTCTGACCTCCCTAATTGATTTTTACCTATATGTTCTGCTTAAGATAAGTGAGATCTGTAGATGTGATGACTGGACCAAGTCAGGATCTATCTCTTCAGTTATGCCCTATGGTGAGAGAGAAGAGGGGCTCAGATCACGCCAATAGAAAATATATCCCTTCCTCTGTGTAGTCATATTTCTCTTTCATAGGCTGAGGTCAGGCATACCCTACATCTCTACTGAAAGGTTTCATACAACACTCAGTCTTCTAACAGGGCACACTGAAAATAAAGAGAATTAAGTACACTTAGAACGTCATTATGAAAACTCTAGTGTTGCTGGAACTTTTTTTATTTAGCAATCCATTAATAACAGGAGCATTTCAAGCAGAGAGGAAAAGCAAAAAATTCCATGATGATGTTTTCAAATACACAAAACATTTAGCATGTCATTCTGGCGCCCTCAGGTAAGCAGAGATTTTCTATTTTGCTGTAATAGAACCAAGGTCTCTCCTGAACTGATGGGTTTGTGTTTTTTTAGTAGAGCCATAATATTTGCCAAGGTAACAGAAGCCTCTGCAGTCCACTAAATATGCAAATAATCTTCAAGAGAAAGCAGAATTTAACATTTAAATTTAATTTAGATTATTCTCAAATGACTTAGTGTAAAGACACACGGTAAAGAAAGAGAGAAATGTCATTTGAGATAACAGACTTCAAGGCAATAATGCCTGCTATTCACCACTGACTAGGGAAAAATTCCAGAAATGCCAGCAGGCATGCCAGCCCTCTATACAAGGCTAGAATCAACAGCTACTGTCATCATCTAAGGTTAATGTGGGTTCTGTTTAAATGCTAAATAGAAAAATACATTTTATTTTTAAGACTATATTCAAATACCAACAAAATAAGCTTGCATGGGTACAGGGCTGGCTTTCTCCTCAAGAATGCCAATAGATTAGTGGAGCCTTGAACGAGAAAGGGAAGAAGGGATACTAGTGTTTCACTAAGTAGAATTTAGCTGCCTTAACTCCAAAACAAAACATAGTCTATTTTTAAGGAATTCTGACAGCAAGCAGTGTTATTTAAGTAGGCTAGTGGAATACAGGGAGAACATGGGTTTAATTATTTTTTCAGCTCAATAATTTACTGTTTTACTTTGGATACTCTTTATTAGCGTTTCTTCCAAAACCTTTCTGTAGGCTGTTTTATAAAGAATCTTCTGTGATGTGTAGGAGAGGATTCTGTTTACTCACTAGAAAGACTTATATTTAGGTTACTTAGATATGCACTTTACATTTAAGGAGTAAGGTATTTCTTCCACTTTGTACCACAAAGCTTACAGAGCTGTAGGTTGATGATGTAAATAAAAATATAATATAAGAAACTATATAAAACCTTATATTTTTCACAGTAGGGAAAGATGGAAAGTCTTCCTTAAAAACAAAAGTATTATTTTTAGCAATAATTTTGTATTAGATGAAAATTAATTTATTTACACAGTTCCCAGACCAACCTGAGATGGCTGGTTGCAAAAGATAGTTTATGTGCAACTTCTGCTCTCACTTGAGCTATTATAAGAGTTAAACTAATCCAACAGAGCACAATTTGGCCTTAAACTGTGAAAGTGCTGAATGAGATATTAATTCTTACAGCACCCCTGTGAGGTAGCAAAATAACTTTATCCATATCTTACTGTATAATCATATGGTTAGTTAGATAAAAACAATATCATATCTTCTCGGGTTTCTTTCCTTTCTAAGACAACTGAGAAGAAACATATGAAACACAAAGTATGCTATTTCTCTGTGATAAAATAGGTATTCTAGTTTGGAGTGGTCATGGAAAAGGTGCCTTCAGGCAATACAAACCACCTACAGTAGTTACTGAAATACTATCAGTTTTGAAGGTTTGTGGAAACAGTTTATATTGCTAAAAACAGTGGGTTAAATGCCAGGAAAATATTGGCTAATCCTTTATTCTTGACATTCTCTAATATTACTGCACTTCTTCACTTTCATCTTTGTGAAATATGCAGGAAACTTTTCATATGTTTGTATTTTAATGTGCGGCAGAGTGATGTTAACAGACAAAATGGACTAAAGTAGCTATTGACATTCCATGAATGTGTAATTGTGAGCTGTATAAAAAGAAATCATGCTATAAGCTTTTGACCTAAAGGTTTAACACAATATACAGTATTTCGTGTTAGTGATTCCAGCTTTTTAAAGGCTACAGCAAGAAAAAAAAGAAAACAAGTAATACAGTAGTGTGTTAATAAATTGTCTGTGAGTTTTCAAAATATTTTCCTGTGTATTCTGTCTGATGGCAATTTCATCTCAAAGTACTTCCTTTTTGGTAAAACTCTATAAATGTGTTGTGCATGGATTTTATTAAATTCCTTTTTATTGTATTACAGTATCATATTGAGCTTAAACTGACATTCTCTACAAATAGAAATGTTAAAATATGTGAAATTTATGGTGTCAACCATGTCATTGTAGATATTTTGTTCAAAAATAATAAACTTATTTTTTTTCAGAAACCATGCATTTATTTTTGTGATACTATAGGCAATAGGTTTAAAATTACAGGAGGGACTATCAGCATCCATTGGAAAGAAGGATGAAATCCTCGGAAATAGTAAAGGCGCATTAATATTAAATATTTCAGGAACAAAATCTTGAGAGAGATGGAATAGAACACCTTCAATTGTTTAATTATTCAGATTAAGTTTCAAAATACTTTCACTACATTAATGAAATATCCAAACAGGAGGTTTCAGGAAGCGTGATGGAGGATGGCAGGCACTGAATTAGAAGTTTGTTCTTGTAAGGCTATATTTACAGTGAGTGAACAGAAAAAAATTCTCTCCAGAAAACAATGAACATGGACTGCAGTCCTGAAAAAAAAAAAAAAAGTCAGAAAACTCAGGGGAAGTTGTCCTGATAAAAGCCTGTTGAAAAGGAATTTCACTTGCAGCGAAATAAACTCATGAAAACTTCATAGATCTGTGGGTCCTCCTAAGTACTCCTTGATAAAAAACTGCTTTAAAAAAAACCTCTGAAGTCAGCAAATAAGAGGTCCTTTGAGAACAGCCTGACTTCTACTAATCTGATTACGGTAGTGTTAATATGCTTATAAAGAGTATACAGAATGGCTATATCAGTAATTGCCAAATGTCGGTGTAACATCATTTAGGCTAGAAATCTTCAGCAGCCTCAGTGCTAACACCCTCATATGACAAAAAGCAACATTAACTCACTCCTTTCAACTTGCTTTTCAGGTTGATGGGATACAAATACAAGAACTTTGCCATATTTGCAAATGAAGTATTTCCATAGTCTGCTGCTACTATCTCAATTCAGCAACACATGGCTTGTATCTTTATAAAATGGAAATTTCTTTAAAAAGCAGCCAAATGTAGCAACAGCACCAGTGGAATCAATATCTTTATCAATGACCTGTATGAAGGCATTAACTGCACCCGTAGAAAGTTTGCAGACGACACTAAGCTGGGTGGAAATGTGGATCTGCTGGAGGGTAGGGAGGCTCCAAAGGGATCTGAACAGGCTGGACCGCTGGGCAGAGTCCAATGGCATGAGGTTTAACAAGGCCAAATGCCGGGTCCTGCACTTGGGGCACAACAACCCTGTGCAGTGCTACAGACTGGGAGAAATCTGTCTAGAAAGCTGCCTGGAGGAAAAGGACCTGGGAGCGTTGGTTGACAGCCGACTGAACATGAGCCAGCAGTGTGCCCAGGTGGCCAAGAAGGCCAATGGCATCTTGGCTTGTATCAGAAACGGTGTGACCAGCAGGTCCAGGGAGGTTATTCTCCCTCTGTACTCGGCACTGGTGAGACCGCTCCTCGAATATTGTGTTCAGTTCTGGGTCCCCTGCACCTTGAATAGTATGTTCAGTTCTGAGCCCCTCACTACAAGAAGGATGTTTAGGTTCTGGAGTGTGTCCAGAGAAGAGCAACGAAGTTGGTGAAGGGGCTGGAGAACAAGTGCTATCAGGAGTGACTGAGGGAGCTGGGGTTGTTTAGCCTAGAGAAGAGGAGGCTGAGGGGTGACCATATTGCTCTCTACAACTACCTGAAAGGAAGAGGACAAGGGGTAATGGCCTCAAGCTACTCCAGGAGAGGTTCAGACTAGATATCAGAAAAAAAAATTCACAGAAAGGGTCATTGGGCACTGGAACAGGCTGCCCAGGGAGGTGATTGAGTCATTTCAGCAAGTGTGTTCAGTAAGCACAGAAGACATTGAAACATTGTTTTTTAAAAGCACATGATACTGCAGCTTATTTGCTGTTGCATGAAGTAGGACTAAGCTTCATGTATTAGATCAGAACAAGCCCATACATTATGAAATTTGGCTGGAATTATTAAAAGTAAGAGGATACTGCAAATTCTTACATATCGTACTGTATCTGAACCAAGTCTCTCTCCCGAACCCGTTTCTTGTCTCATTTTAACAAAAGCAACCTCATTTCTTGGGAGAGTACAAATTGCACCACAAGGTGTCTCACTCTCATAGGAGCAGAGTAGTGCCACGGGTGCTTAAACTTCAGCAAAACGCTTCCTTTCTGTAGAAACTCTGGGCTCTGACGTACGTTATAAGGAAGGAAATTTATAAAGCAGAAGTGCTATTCATGCTACAAATTACACTTCCTTTTGAAAGTGATGCAAACTTTTCACGGTGAAGCTCTCTGAGCAAGAAAAATAGCAGGGTTTTTAATTTATTAAGAGCAAACCCCAAGTTTTGTCTAAATACACATATGAAAATGTAGACATTTGTGTACCTGAATATTTTATTAATTAAAAATGGCATACTAAAACAGAAACCAATTATTTACTTTTTTTAAAGTATCTGTTGATTGTCAAGTATTTATTGCTACAGATAAGCTTTGTCCGAGAGAAAATGAATGACTAATCAATTTTTAATACTGTCTTTACAAAGTTAGAGAGGAAATCAATAATTTGCACTCTGCTATTAAGTCTTCTAAAGCTAGGAGGTCTTCAGAGTAAATTCCTCATGTTAAGGATGCATTCAGAGCACAGGTATAAGAACAAATACATCAATCATTAACTATTCCACTTATTAATAACAATAACTTCACATACTTAAGTATGTTGTTATACTGCAATAAATGCAAAGAAGGCAGCACATGTAGCTTTCACTGAGGCATATATAACTTCATACTATCTTACATCTGAGATGAGGTCAGCACATACATTTCAGCAATATAAAAAATGTAGATCTATAAACGTCTGCCTTGTGATAGCTTATTATGTCACCACCTTCTCGCTTTCCTAGCAGATGTTGCCCCTTTACACATTCACTGAAAAAATATAGAAACAGCAGGAAAAGCACCATGAAATTTTATCTGAAATGATACTAAGGATATTTATAGATAGACACTACAGAATAGTTGCAGACTAAAACTGATACCTCAGTGTACCACTACTATCCATTTAGTGTTTGTCCTTAAGTTCTCAAGAGAGTGCAACATATATTCACTCATTATTTAGATGCTAGTTAAATGGGACTGCAAGGAAGGCTAATAATTTTGAATCTTACAATATTTAGTAAATTTTCTGACAGAAGTTAAAGAATGTTATATTGAGAATTGTGTTTGTTGTACTCTTTTATTCCCCATCCAGACTTTGCAGGCTTTCCTGAATGATGACTCAGGTAAATTACCTTGATGGGACAACCAGCTGCTTTGTATTTAACTGCATTGCAAATAAAAGAAGCTCAGTAAAACTAAAACAGAAGAATATCTCTCAGTTCAGCAGGAAAACCTTCAATTTTATACAAATATGGTTAGAGGTAACATATAAACAATTTAATACCAAGACACAGTTTTGAGAAAAAAACTTAAAAGCACTTTCAAAAGGGTCCTATGCCCTTCACAGTAGCCTCAAATTTAGTCGAGGTTTCAAAGTCAGGAAAAAAAAAGACACCTTGAATTTTGTTGCAGCGAATATGAGATCAAATAACTTTGTGAAGAGATTTGAAACAGTACTAAAGCAGCTTCTAGGTGAGGAAAAAGGAAAAATGCAACAGGTCTTTCTACTCTCTCCTTTTCTCTGTCTTTTCTTACCAACAGCTTTGTACCTCACAGCAAATCTGATCCATCTGGGAGTCTAGGACATTCTTGGAGGAATTTGCTCAACAGCTGAGGTGCGAGATAGAATTGGTTCAAGTCTAACCTGGGCTACTAGGTGTGTCAGAAGTAGTTCAGTGTTCAGATAAAGTTCTGATGGTATAAGAAGGCCTCTTTCTAAGAGATCCTTGCATACTTATTATTACTTATTCCTAATGGAAACTTTCATTTAAGAGGTAGTACTTTCCAACACCAATGTTTGACATAGAGCTAAATGTCTTGAACTGGTGTTTTGTCTCTGCTCCCCTTCTAATTATTTCTCCCCTCTGATTAGCATCAACATTTCACACAGCGGCTCCATTTGTAGAAGGGTTACATTGTCTTTCAGATTATCAAATTTCTAAGATTTTTTTTTTTAAAAATATACCATAGTCATGTTTGTGCTCTTTGTTGGGCTCCCTCTGCAAAGGAAAGTACAGACATACCTTAACATGAAAATCCGTCTTCTTCTGTGAGCTTGCAGTCAACTGCTTGGGATAAGAGTTACCTGAAAATTCAGGTACTTAGATCACCTCTTTCCTTTCTTTCCTACCTTATCCTGGAAAAAGGTCAAGTTTAGTTTTCAGTATTAGTATGCTCAAGCTGCCAGAAACCTTCTGTAAGCACCTTCTTCACTATATATTTTCAAAGCATCAAACCTATATCTAAATCCTATTATAATTTACAAATATATTTACTCCTTTCCTGGTTTTACCTGTGAGGTATTGTTCCCTTGAGATGCCCAAATGGACTGCTAGACACTCTCTGTCAACACACAGAAAATCTTGTGCACTGCCTTTTCCTGTCCATGCTCATAATATCTCCTGAACCTGTACTAGATCTCATCCAACTGTATTATATTCTTTAATATTTATGAGACAGCTACAGGGTAATTTAAAAGCCCAGGCAGCAGTTGCTGATCTGTGAATTTTACAAGGTTAGTGAAACTTTTCAAAATGAAAGCAGAAAGTTTTACTGGTAGTAAACAGAGCAAAATATCCTGCGTTCTCCTTTTGGCATATGCAAAATCATACAATAACAATGCTTTTCCAGTATTGGTGTCTTCCATTATTCGTTCCATGTCGAACAGTTTTCTAATTCAGGGCCCTAGAAAGAACACGAATCAATTTGTTGCGTGTTTGTTTGCTCATGCCAGGCTCTACATACATGAGTCACAATCTACATAACCATGACAATTTTGCAGATCCAGAACAGCAGTTCTATTTTATAATTTATCTAATTTATAATTGAGTGTACAAATTCACAAGATATGCTTGCATATTCCTCTTTAACAGAAGAACATAAGAAGTTGTTCTATCATTTAGGCAAGGCTATCTTACCACAGGGTGATCAAATTTTCATGAAATCAAGTGAAAAATACTGACTCATCCAACTGAAAATTATTCTGAGAGGCTGTTGTCCAAAGTTTTATTTGCAACTATCTGACCTCTGTTGGTGCTTTACAGATGCCTACCCAGATGTTCCACTGCAAAGAGAGCTTTTAATGGGAATAAAGATAAATGATGGGAAGCATACTGTAAGATGCCAGCCTTACTGAAGTACTGAAAATGGTTTGTTTATCTTTGTATTCCCAACAGAGCATTCAGGTGGTACTGTTTGTGCTTATGAGTGCACTGAAATCCAGGATACATTTCCATCAGAATTGTACACTCGCGTAATATTTTTACAGAAGTATATGTAAAATATGTCAAAAATCCATGGTTTTGACATTTTAAATTTAAAAAATACCAAACAGATATTTTTTTTTCTTTTAAATAAGCACTAACAGGGGAAGATGCTGCTATGTTTGCTTCTAGTCCCTGTACAGAAAAGTAGCATAGCAAAGTAGACTGATTTTTCCCAAAATTTCAATCACCAGGGGAAGAAAAGCTAACATAGTTACACTCCATGAAGCTTGTCACAGGTCTTTGAGACAAAAATATTTAACAAGATAAAAGGCATTTTAGTTGTCTTATTCTTACTCTCAAAATATCATAAATACTTTGAACCCTAAGAGTTTCACAGTATTGGTACCTGAGCACTCTGAGCTGCCTTCCTGGGAGAAAACATTCCTAATATCATCTCTGAGTGGAAAAAACATGAAGGATATTAAAACTTTACAACTCTTACAAACCATACATCCCCGTTCAGCTTAATCTATATGTCTCCCATGAAAAGGAAATAATCAGTACTCCAAATTGTCTAGTCAATAGTTTAAGATCAGTGAGTGACAGAGCTCATTTTGATTTTGCAGTTTTCTGGATTTAAAATATCCTTGATACACTTTAAGCAGCTCGATTTTCTGTAATTTTATTTTGAACAAGATTTTGCCATCAAGACTACTTGGGTAGTTCCCAATAGCTCGGCTCTATGGGTCTGAAGTCTGTGGAAATTGGATCACACTGGCCTACCTACTTATGAAAGGCAGCAGTATGTATCTCACTGCAGATGGAACTTTAATTATTACTTTTTCAAAGGAAATTGAACCACAATATTTGATATAATCATTCTAAAAAAAATCAGTTTGGTTCAAACTTTAAACAAATGTCCTGAACTCAGGGAGCTGAGCAAACTACAAGTTTTTTCCACTGTTTAGTTGTTGTGTGCCTGCAAGTTAATCAACTCTTTGAAAAATACTCTGTTTATAAAAATAAAGTTCAGCAGAATCTAAACTGGACTACAAAATCTGGACTAAACTACATCTGAACTAAATGGATAAACAGCAAACTGTATATCTCAACATCTGTAAAATATGTTTGTTATAGAATCATAGAATCATAGAATCACCAGGTTGGAAGAGATCCAGCGGATCATTCAGTCCAATCATTCCTATCAAACGCTAAACCATGCCCCTAAGCACCTCGTCCACCCGTGCCTTAAACACCTCCAGGGAAGGTGAATCAACCACCTCCCTGGGCAGCCTGTTCCAGTGCCCAATGACCCTTTCTGTGAAAAATTCTTTCCTAATGTCCAGACTAAATCTACCCTGGCGGAGCTTGAGGCCATTGCCTCTAGTCCTGTCCCCTGCTGCTTAGGAGAAGAGGCCAGCACCCTCCTATCTACAACCTCCTTTCAGGTAGTTATAGAGAGAAAAGAGGTCTCCACTCAGCCTCCTCTTCTCCAGGCTAAACAACCCCAGCTCCCTCAGCCGTTCCTCATAAGACCTGTTCTCCAGCCCCTTCACCACCTTCATTGCTCTTCTCTGGACTTGCTCCAGAGCCTCAACATCCTTCTTGTGGTGAGGGGCCCAGAACTGAACACAGTACTCGAGGTGCGGTCTCACCAGTGCCGAGTACAGAGGGAGAATAACCTCCCTGGACCTGCTGGTCACACCGTTTCTGATACAAGCCAAGATGCCATTGGCCTTCTTGGCCACCTGGGCACACTGCTGGCTCATGTTCAGTCACTGTCAACCAGCACCCCCAGGTCCTTTTCCTCCAGGCAGCTTTCTAGACAGACTTCTCCTAGTTTGTACCTCTGCTTAGGGTTGTTGTGCCCCAAGTGCAGGACCCGGCATTTGGCCTTGTTAAACCTCATGCCATTGGACTCTGCCCAGTGGTCCAGCCTGTTCAGATCCCTTTGCAGAGCCTCCCGACTCTCCAGCAGATCCACACTTCCATCCAGCTTTGTGTCATCTGCAAACTTTCTAAGGGTGCACTCAATGCCTTCATTAAGGTCATTGATAAAGACATTGAACAGGGCTGGACCCAGCACTGAGCCCTCGGGAACACCACTTGTCACTGGCCTCCAGCTGGATTTAACACCATTTCCCACCACTCTCTGGGCCCGGTCATCCAACCAGTTTTCCACCCAGGAGAGTGTGCGCCTGTCCAGGCCAGAGGCCGACAGTTTCCATAGCAGAATGCTGTGAGAAACTGTGTCAAAGGCTTTACTGAGGTCCAGGAAGATACATCCACAGCCTTTCCCTCATCCAGCAGCTGAGTCACTTTGTCATAGAAGGCAATCAAGTTAGTTTGGCAAGACCTGCCTTTTGTGAACCCGTGTTTACTGGGCCTGATCAGCCAGTTCTCTTTCATGTGCTTCATGACAGCACTCAAGATCACCTGTTCCATGACTTTCCCTGGCATTGAGGTCAGACTGACAGGCCTGTAGTTCCCTGGATCCTCCCTGTGACCCTTTTTGTAGATGGGCACAACATCAGCCAGCCTCCAGGCCAGTGGAACTTCCCCAGTCTTCCAGGACAGTTGGAAGATGATGGGAAGGGGTTTGGCCAGCACATCTGCCAGTTCCTTCCATATCCTTGGGTGGATCCCATCCGGCCCCATAGACTTGTGTGTGTCTAGTTGGGCTAGCAAGGCTCTGGCCACCTCCTCTAGGATCATGGGAGCCTCACGTTGCTCCTCTAGCTCCTGGGTTTGAACACAGAGTGAACAACTTTCTTTACAATTAAAGACTGAGGCAAAGAAGGCATTAAGTACCTCAGCCTTTTCCTCATCCTCCTTTACTGTTGTTCCTTCTGCATCCAACAGGGCCTGTATGGTCTCCCTAGTCCTCTCTTTATTATTTATATATTTATAGAAAGATTTTTTGTTATCTTTCACAGACTTTGCCAATCTGATTTCTAGTTGAGCCTTTTCCCTTCTGATTTTTTCTCTACACAATCTCACTTGCCTCCTGTAGTCCTCCCAAGAGGCCTGTCCCCTCTTCCAGAGCCCCAAAACATTTCTCTTCTTCTGGATATCACTCAAGATCTCTCTGTTCAAAGAAACTGGTTTTTGACCATGCCGGCTTTTTTTCCGGAACATGGGGATGGCTTTCTCCTGAGCTGCTAGGATCTCCTTTTTGAAGAGCTCCCAGCCCTCATGGGCTCCCTTGCCCTTAAGCACTGTCTCCCATGAGACTTTGCCAACCAGCCTTCTGAAGAGTTCGAAGTCTGCCCTCTGGAAATTTAATGCTACCGTCCTGCAAACCACCCTCTTCACTTCACCTAGAACAGAAAGCCCTATCATCTCATGATCGCTTAGTACTAGGCGTCCTCCTACTGCCACATCCCCCACAAGGCCTTCTCTGTTCACAAACAGCAGGTCCAGGAGGGCACCTTCCCTTGTTGGTTCATTCACCAGCTGTGCAAGGAAGTTGTCTTCCATGCAGTCCTGGAGCTTCCTAGACTGCTTCATTTCTGCTCTATTGTACTTCCAGCAGATATCAGGAAGATATATTATATTGCCTCTCTTAGTTCTGCTGCGAACCAGTCTTGCTCTGCCTGAAGTGGAGATATTTCTACTAATCTCAGCAGTGGCCAGGAGAAGCTTTTTAAAACTATACAGCTCATAGATGTGTAATTTCAACAGTTCCAACTACACTGTAGTATTTTAAATAATAAAATACACATGGAAAATATTCCCAGAAATTGGAAGATGGTAATCATGCAACATACAGAGACAGTAAAATATATATATATATTCCCTTCATTGTACAATACTTCAACCTTTCCTTTCTTCTCCAATCTCTTTTTTAAAAATTCTCAAGCCAAAAGCCTATGGAAATAGACTATATGTATATATATAGATATACACACCTAGAGAATTTTTTTTTGTGCTATTTAAATCCCAACAGTAAACAGTACGTCATAGAAGTCAGAACAAGGAAAGAAACACTTAAATTTCCTACCTTTAGATTACTTATTTGAGTTGACCTAGAAGATCACTTCCTTTCTTCTTATTTATCCTGTTTCAGAGAGGTTCCATAACTATTCCCATTGGTTTGTGCAGTTTACTCTATTTCCATTATTGCTCAAAAGACTGAACTGAAATTTTCTCTATCAACATTTTAAATCCAGCAGTGGACAATAGCTCTTGCCTTTTTATGAGTCCTGGGAGGGTAATATTCATTAAAACAAATCTTAATTAAACCATTCGTGGAAAGGAGTGGACTCCTTCAGAATCTGGATATCTCCTCCAAATGGACATACCAAGGAATAGAGCTGTCTTTGGCACTTCTCTGATTCCAAAACAGATCCCTGGAGCTTCTGTGCTGATAGGAACTTATTTTTTATAAGGTCTGGCAGAACATTTATAGTTCAAGTAGCCTTCAGTACAAGACAGAACTGAGACCACCTTCATTTTTTTCCACCCCATGGAGTATTGTCTTTTCTACCTCAGCTCAGCTTATTCTGTCAAATGTCCCTTTGCAGAAGCCTGAGTCCCCTGCATGCTTTGCCAGCAAAAGAGAGTAACTTTATCAAGTTGATGTAGGGATCTTAACACAACAGCTGGAGACAACTGGCCATGCACTAAATGCTGCCTGACATCCTGGAAAAATAACCAGCAGGAGGAAGCAGGAATATAGTGGGATGAACAGTCACTAACAGGGCTACAGTGAGCCAAGCTGGACCAAATAGACAAAGACACAAATCACTGCTGTAGCAATACTGTGATAACTCAGACTCTAAGACCACTCTCTCACGATATATTTGATAAATCTTATCCTGCTCTTAACATATCCACATGCACACACAGACTCACTAGCTGTTTCAGTTGCCTGGTGAACAAAAGTACGTGTGAAGATTTAATATGCTGCATCAAACTAACTTGTATGAATAATTAGTTATCCTATAGCTGTGCAAAACAAAATCTGAATCAAAATTCTCTCTGATGGTTGTTTATATTTAATCCAATTAGAATTTAATTTCATGTGAACAGTTTTATTAAATAGGTAGTAAAATTGTAATTACATTGAGTAAAACTCTAAATTAAAACATTATTATTCTTAGATTATACATGTAAATTATTCCTTAACTAAAAGTTTCAGTAAAGAAAAAAAAAGTCTAATACCATTTATATGATGCAAATTCATATACTCATTCACTGTGCCTAAAATTTGCTTTGTAAGCGAAGATAGAATCACAAGGCTCTAGGGACTTTTGCTTTAAGATAGAATCAGATATGTATGTCTGGAGAGACACTTGTTAAACCTATTTGCAAAGAGCTTAAATGATTTCAACTTCAGATTTCCTCAAGGATTTATTCCAGGACTTCATTATTCTTACTTTTAAAAGATTTTCTGCATATCAAATGTTAACTCCTCCTTTTTCCAATTTAAGGCTATAATTCCTCATTCTACCTACAACAAATAAGGAAAACTTCTTATTGCCTTCCTGTTTGCTAGTGATTTATTTAGCACATTTCTTCTCCACACTACATACCTTTATGCTTCTCCTCTTTAAGACAAAAAATTCCATTTCACGCATTGTTTCCTCACAGATCACAGTTTCCTCTATGTGCTTTTCAGCCAGTCCTCCGCCTCTCTTGGAGAGCAAAACACAGAACTGAACAAAAAAGTTGAAGTGAAGCCTTACTTTTACAGCTTGGAGTTATGGGATTATTTCTCATGTTTTGGATGCAAGGCTCTATTTATTCATTTTCCCTTTCAGAGCAGCATGTCTCTGCTGATTTGTGTTCAGTATGTGAGCAATACTAACATGTAGATTTGCTTTTGTACACAAATAGTAGTCACTTTATTGCTTACTTGAGCAAAGTATTTTGCTCACGTCTAGTGTGAGGTGACAAGAAAACAATGTAATTTGAATCTTTTCCAAAGTACAAGAGGCCTCTCTTAAAATTCCTTCCCCAGCTTCACAGGAGGTCTCAAAATGCTATAAGACTACTTTTGTTGGTAGAGCAATCCCCATCACTCAATAGTAATAAAGTATCCCTGGCACAGTCAAGCTACGTGTTATTCATATGCTGTAATAACAGTGCTTTTAAGGAAGAAAGTATGACTATTTTGAGTAAATATTCATTTGATGTCATTTATTGCTTTTAGAAAAATGAAGACCAGGTTTTTCTATCCTTCTCTTTTCATGCATGTACACTTATTAATATATTATGGAGGAGACAGGATTCTGTCAAAGCTAGCTGTTAGAATACTTTCAGCATACAACCAGTCCCTAGAGAAGAGGACGTTCTCTTCCTTGCTGGAAAATTTTTGTGATAACATTTGAGGAATATTTTAGGTATAATTCTATAAAGTATTTTAGCTGCACAAGAACACTATTTACAGAAACTAAACTACAACTGTTGGTCAAAACACTGATACATTTAAGACCTAGTCTCAAAGAAAGCAACTCATGGAAAACAATTGATTTTAAGTGAGACACACAACCACAGAGTCTCACCAAAATGCAGGGTAAGAGTCCAATGAAACAAATAAATAATTACTCTATTAATAATTTTGAGAATAATATAATTATTCAAGAATTTAAATAAATAGAACTTACAGGTTTGTTTCAAATTAATTATCACAGTTTATTTTTTATTACCAGTAACTTCTGGATATACCGAGTAAGTAGGTAGATAAAAAAGCTATTAAGTAAAATATCAAGTGATATTCTGTGAGATACATGTGGAGTTTCTATATTCTACTACTGTCAAATCAGTAAGCTAACAGACTTGTGGAAATAGTACCATTGCAAGTGACATTATACAATAACTGAGAGTAACATATTCATATTCAGGATATTCAGCTTTCCCTGAATTTATCCTTTGACTTTTTGCTAGCTGAACAGCAGACTTATTGCTTTTCACCTCTGGTTATTAATGTTAGGACTAATTAAAACTAGTTCCTGGAGAATGCCTTGAAAACATCAAATGATAAACAATTTATTTATGCATTCAATTTTCCTCAATTAGGATATATACTTTTAAACCTTTTAATATCAAATTTCCTTTCAATAGCCAATTATTTCATATCAAAAAATCTTTTAATATCAAACCTTTTAATATCAAAGTTGGTAAAGGGTCTGGATAACAAGTCTTCTGAGGAGCAGCTGAGGGAACTGGAGTTGTTTAGCCTAGAGAAGAGGAGGCTGAGGGGAGACCTTATCACTGTCTACAACTACCTGAAAGAAGGTTTTAGAGTGGTGGGTGTTGGTCTCTTCTCTCAAGTGATAGATGATAGGACAAGAGGGAATGGCCTCAAGCTGCAGCAAGAGAGGTTCAGGCTGGGCGTTAGGAAAATTCTGTTCACAGAAAGGGTCAACAAGCACTGGAAAAGACTGCCCAGGAAAGTGGTTGAGTCCCCATCCCTGGAGGTATTTAAAAGATGGGTAGATGAAGTGCTTAGGGATATGATTTAAAAGTGGACAGGCACAGTTGGGCTTGATGATCTCAAAGGTCTTTTCCAACCTAGTGATTCTATGAGAAAAAAAATTTACACAGGCAGTTCTCAGTTTAAGATTTTTCACCCATTCATAACATAGGATAAATTCTGTTGGCGGAAGTTCTGGTGGATGAGAAGCTGGATGAGAACCAACAATGTGTGCTTGCAGCCACAAGGCAAACCGTATCCTGAGCTGCATCAAAGTGTGACCAGCAGGTCGAGGGACATGATTGTGCCCCTCTGCGCTGGTGAGACCACACCTGGAATACTGCATCCAGCTCTGAAGTCCTCAGAACAGGGGGGACATGGACCTGTGTAGTAGGTCCTGAGGAGGGCCACAAAAAGTTATCAAAGGCCTGGAAAAACCTCCCCTATGAAGAGAGGCTGAAAACTTGAGGTTGTTCAGCTTGGTGAAGAGAAGACTCCAAGGGGACCTTATCACAGCTTTTCAAGACTTAAAGGGGGCTTATAAGAAAGATGGGAAAAAACATTTTAGTAGGGCCTGTAGCTACAGGACAAGGGGTAATAGTTTTCAATTGAAAGAGGAGAAGTCTAGACTACATATTAGGGAGAAAATTTATTATGCTGAGCATGGTGAAACACTGGAAATGCTTTCCCAGAGAGGTGACAGATGCCCCATCCTTGGAAACATTTGAGGTTGGATTGGACAGCTCTCACAGCAATCTTATCTAGTTGACAACATCCCTGCTCGCTGGTGGGGTGTGGATTGGGTGATCTTCATTGTCCCTTCCAACTCAAACCATTCAACGATTCTGTGATTCTATGATTCTATATCAGAGATTTCTCCTAAGAATATGGAGCTTCTTAAGGTTACTTTATGCATTTCTGAGGCCACAATTAGTAAGCTCAGTGAAATTTGCTCTCTGGCAGAGGATAGTTGGTCCACATTCATTTAGCAGGTTAACAGGTACCTTACAAGCAACTAACAAGAGAGAATTTACTATCACAATAAAAGACTCCAGTGACAATCGATAAAAGTGGTAACATAAGAATATTATTTGTGACTAATAATTATGAGATTCATATAAAGACATGAAATGCTAGGAAACTGGACATCATTGGATATAGGTAACATTGGCTCCATTGTATCTCATAAGTAAAAGAACAGAGAAAACCCATTTCCAACAAGCAACTAAGATGCTCTAGCTGACTTTCATGAAAGTATCTAGACAACACAGCCTCCAGGAGAACCCACTGTAAAGGAACTTAATTAGCTCAAGTGGCATGACCTACTGCAAACTGCCAGTGAAGGTACTATGAATTTTGGGAATAACTTTAGTTACACTGAGGGTGTTACCCAGCATCTCTCTCCACCCTTTTGTTGCCCAAAGTGGTTCCTAACTCCTTGAAGCTTTACCAAGAGACAATGGAGAATAAGCCAAGCACAGCTTTTAAAATATCATTATCTCATCTGTGTAGCGGTAGTTTATTTCAAAGACATATTGTGTTTCCCTATTGCAAACCCTTTAAATTTTCTCTAAGTAAGTTTTATCCATTAGTTAGGAAGTGAAGAAAATATAATAACTTTCTAGCATTCTTTGACCACACTCCCAGCAGTTATATTGATGCTGTCCCCAAAAAGCACAGTGTCATGTATGGAAAGACAGCTGGATCTGTAACATTTATATGCTTGCAATGGTATGAATGACTACAAAAATACAAATTAATACAGAAAAAAGGGCTAGTTGTGAGCAGGGATAAGCCTGGCAGACATTCCTTATCCAAACGACAGCGATGGTGTTGCTTTAAGAAAATCTCTCTGAGGACCAGAACTAAAATAACTTCTGGAAAATTCATTGTAACTTTACAGTGATGTAAACATTTTTTTAGATTTGTAATATTTTTCATAAATGAAAGGAGACAGTGACAAAAGAAGAAGGCATAACTGGCTGAATTTTCCATATCAGGGTGAAGCCTCAATAAAAAGCATTACACTGAACGTGGAAATTCCCTGTGTGTTTCTGGGCATTGTCATGCCAGAGCCATTATCAAATAATAGGCACATATGTTCCTGGTAGCAAAATCTTTTTCTAAGGAGTAGATGCAGTTAAGTTACATTTAACAGCTACAGTCCAATCAATACTTTGACTTCTTTGGAAGCACAAGGCACAGTGCCAGATCAGCATTACTAGTACATGTGGTCTGTCTCAGCAACTTCCATAACTCTCTGTTAGTCTGTTTCACAGCTTCCAAACCCAGCTGTTTGGAAACTGTAAGGCAGATCCAGAGGAGTACTGCTTGCACTAAATGAATATGAAATTTGTCTTTTACATAAGAAGACCTGAGGAGCTTATTTTGTTTCATCTGGTAATAGAAACAGCAAGCATATATGACTGATCTCTGGAAACTGAGCATATCCTTATAATCCTGATGAGGGAAAAACACAAAGAACAAAAGAGAACTCTTTAAGCTAAGAAAGAATGTCAGGAAAAAAATAATAAAATTGGTGATTAGTATTTCAGGCTTCTTCTTGCAGAAGAAAAGTTTCTCACCTACAGAGCATTCAAGACTTGGAATGGACTGCCTATGAAAGCAATAGAGGTTAAAAAGCCTTCAAAAACAGAAATGTAGTTATGGAGCATAATACACAGCAAAAGGAGATTTCTCTCAGTGACTAAGTAATTTCCTTCTAGTCCACTGTTACTGTTATTGTTTGAATAAGGACATGTACATATATACATAGACACACATGTACATGTAGATAAAATTTCCAGTACATAGAAACAACATGTTATTGTATAATGGATTTTACCCATATCAGTGTGTAGTATTTGATCTGACTATATATATCTGAATAGTAAATAGAGACATGAAATGTTGGGTAGTAATTAAGTGTCCTAACCTCTTGTACCTGTAAAGTAAAATATGTACTTTGGGTGTATAGACCTGAGTCAGTACTTTTATTTACTTTAAGTTGTTATACAATATTTTCATTTTAGACAAACACAATGGCAAAGTAAGAACAAACATATTTTTCCAGGAACTATTTAGGATCTAGCGTACCTTAGTGTGCCCTGATAAACTGTGTATCATTTAGAACTGACTCCCTAGGGCACCAGCTTTACAGCATATGTTCCGTTCTAGCTGTGTCACGGACTTACACTTAGTCAGAAGAAAGACAAGTGGGGGCCATTTTTACTACTGATAGTACAGTCAGTGTGTTGATGGAATGACTGAAATCAATGCTAACTTGCTCACAACACTGTACACAGCATAGTTGTCCAAATGATGTAATAAAAATTAAGTCATTCCAGCAACTCACTGACAGTGAAAGTGTTGATGTTATTTCTTCCACTGTCCTCCCTGATGCCCAGATACACAGTCCTATACTCTCCCTCATATCAGCTCTGAGGTCACCCCTCACAAATCTAATTTAGCTCACTAAACTCATTATACCAACAAAAGTAAGGAAGGAAGAGTCAATTCTAGCTGCCCCAAGTCAGGACCATGGGGCACAAGGCTACATCTTTTAGCATCGTTCTCTTGGCTTATTTGCCTGAAACTGCACTCACAGTCTCAAAAAGGGTGAAAAACAGTGTTTCTCAAGAGAAGTAAAACCAGATTATCAAATCTCTTCTAGGCAATCCTTCTGCCAAAATGCTGAGGATCAGGAATGAGAGATAATTTGTCCAGGATTATATAAAAAATGCACTTACTATCATTTAGTATGTTTGTAGTAAACTGTTAAGTTCTAGATCTAAATTTCTTCTGATAGGTAAAAATCTGCATGTATTTGTGAGTGTATTATATGTATACAAATGAAGAAGATCTGAGTTACAGATTGCATATTTCAAAACTCACAATGAACATTTATAGACAAAAAATACCTTGGCATTGTTGAATTTCTATTCTGGATAAGGAGGGAGAGGAGAAAGAGCATGCAAAACCTTCTTTCTTCAATTGTTTGGGATTAGATTTGTCTTGTAGTGACAGGAAATTCTCATGAGAAAAGTTGAGAAGTGCTTATAAATGTCAGGATGGTAGGAAACTTAATACTAGTGGCAATTCGGCAATCAGTATGACAAATAGCCTACCACAATACATTGTTTAGGTATACTGAGGTAATCGTTAATCTAGTTATGCCTGTTGACACACAGAAACATGGCAGAATATTCATTCCACTGTCAGCAATATGAGCCACTGCAAATTTTTAAGTGAAGCTAGATGCTGTCATCATTTTCTTACATAAAAGTTGTTCTCAGCTTTGCGATCATTATTAGTGATGTATTCATCCAGTTTATTAAAAGTTTTTAAGAAAAAGACAGAAAAGAGAATAGAAAGCATCTCTGCTAAAAGGCAATTTTTTTTTAATTGGATGGCTGAAGTAAGATTGCCACATCACTAACAAAATTTCAAAATAGAAACAACCCAATGGTGCTGAACACTTCTAACTCCTAGTAGTGACAGAAGTAGTTTATCTTACTGAACTGGCATCCACATTTTTTACTATTGGTATTAGGTAGTAGAATATATTTAAATAGACATGGTTATTCTGGAATAATCACATAAATAGCAGGCACCTCCAGCAGGCCCTGTTGTGGACAATGCCTGCACAATAATTGATCTTTCAAACAATGTTAGGAGCAATGAAGACAGAAGACAATCAAACTTGCTAAAGCTACTGGCTCAGCGCTACAAACAAGGAAACTGATTGCAAAATTTTGCTTAATGGACTCTGTAAACAAACAGGTCTGAACCAATGGACATCATATTTAACCCAAGAATTGCCCCGCTGAATAACAGCCAAGCTAACTACCAAAAGAAGAAACTGTATTTGCTCCATAGTACTGCAGAGTTTTTTGGTTCCAAAGGTACAAAAGAAATTATGATATCGTTTGAACCAGCTGAAAAAGTCCCTACTTTTTGAGGGATTTTGAGGGAGTTGAGGCTTTTCTCAGTTGAGTGATCTGTTAGCTCAGTTTAAGTCCCTAAGCAGCTTTCTTTGAAATGAGCTGGGTTAGTTTAAACAACTGGACTTTAACTGGGCCATTTTGACTGAAATCTCAGGAAAGAATATATGAACAGTTCAGCTAGGAGAGCTGACAGGACAGTAGTCTCTAGCAGGACTTCATCCAGGATTAGGGTATTCTATGCACAGAGCTGCTACTGAAAGAAATCAAGTCCTAAATAGCCATTATTTAATGATATGTGTTAATTAAGCTTTTTCCTTTAAGCCACTTCTAGACAGCCATTTACAATAAGAAGTTACTGCCTCAAACCCCACATGAAAGGCAAGCATAAGTCTAGTGGCTTGCTATATGCAGTACACCCAGGTAGTTAAACCTGAGCTGTTCAATCACTGCTAGTGCAGAACAGAATCTGGACATCACCATTAAAAAAAAAGCTGAAGTTTTTCTACATCATATTCTCAATTTTTTAATTATTTACAATTGGTTTACAGGTGCAGCATCTTTTCTACAATACAGATCACCTCACTACCTCACAAGCCCATTTGTATTTTAACAGTACCTCTACAGGAAAAAAAAAAAAAGAATTTGTTTTCTGTTTATGAACACAGAAAACATGAATCAACACCAGGAGAAATTATTTTAAAATTTCAGAATGGTAAGAACTCTGAAGGAGATCAACAGAAGACATTACACTGAGTCAACAGCAGCATCAGGCACCATCCTTAAGTTCTTCAGTGGTACAATGACAATACAAGCAACACTGGCTTCATTTAATGGTTTACTTTACTGCCTCCATCAATCTTTTTTTATGCACAGTGGTATTAGCAAGAGTAGCATGCTATCAGTCCCTCCCAAAAGAAAAAGCCGGTAAGATGTAGGCAGTTGGAACAATCTTCTTTTCTCTTCCTAATGACTCAACAGCTGCTACCATATATTTGAATTAACACTGTTTTTCAATGTGACAAGATAAGCGTGTGTTGATTTATTTGTGCATTTTTCTGTTAAACTGAAAGAACAAATCCTGCCACAATAGACAATGCATGTACAGCTCTGCATGAATTTATTCAAAAGCAGCTTCACTGTTTTTCCTCTCCAGCCTCCTTTTGAGTAATGTTATGTTGCTTGTACTTATAAGAGTTCATTGCCAAATAATTAAATGCTCTCTTTTTCTGGAATGCTATCAGACCCCTGGGGTCTAAAGATTAAGCTATGTTTTTGTGCCTCATCAAACAGATTACAATTCATACCATATATTTCCATTTCCCCTAAACTGTCTAGTTTCCAATTCCATAGTTATTTCTGTTGAGAGGTTTCCCATTTGGAAGGGAATTGCATGAAAAGAACAAGTGCCGGATACGTACTGAAGAAATATTGTGCTTATTTATAAGTCAGGCTGGTTGGAGCCAACACACATGACTTGTTCTTAAGAAAGACTCACTGAAAATAATGGAAATCCTAATTATACATCTGCTTTATAGAGTTTATAACATCTGGGCTGAAATTCTTCTGTCATTCAGTTAGAAATGATAAATATCATCTGTCTTTTCCTTCACTGAATCTACTATAAACTACTACATATATTTTTTTTTATCTTAGAAGATATACAGAAATGTGTGGAAATAAATTTCTGCATAAAATTTATGTCTACAGTCAGCAGAGTTTCTTCTTTTCGTTCCTCTTTCACATAGAGTCATTGGTAAGCTTTTGTGCTTAATGTGACTTCAAAAAGCTTTATTTCACACAACAGTCGACATAAACTTCGAAACTCAAGTTATAGATACCAGCTTCCCTATCACTGTAATCAAAACCCATGACCTTTGCTCTTCTTTCTCTTTTAGTGTCCTTAGCTATATTCCAAGCTTGCTGCCACTTCCCCAAACTGCAACACACAAATGTGAATTTATCTCATGAATACCATCCCTTTTTCGAATCTATATGGCTGGAGATGTTGTGAAGTGTTTTACAACAAAAACAGAATCATAATATTCACTTTTCTCAAAAGGGCTGAATGCAAGTACTTCTGCAGTTTTAGAAAGCTATTTATTTCACATGGCACAGAGCTTTAATCCTTTTTTCTCGCTATCATGTCAATTGCTCTTCAGAATATAAAGTGTCAGGAAGGGGATTGCTGTGAGAAGGGAGAGAAATTGGAGATCAAACTTAAGCCTGAAATGCCCTGTGGAAGTGGAGGGTTTTGAAACTCAAAATTAATTATTCTTTTGGGGTAATTTTATAATTTTTCCTTGAAATGCAGAAAGATAGCACCTATTTGTTGTTTCCCTTTTTTTGTTTGCTTTATTTCATTTTGTTTATTTTAAAATTTTACCCTGAAAAAGTCTGAATGAGCTGCCTTCCTTATTGACTGCAAAAGAAATATTTATTAGATTCCTTGAAGGCTGTCTTTTAAGAGAGACCGTAGTCCAGGAAGTTAGTGTACAAGAATTTGACTTCATGTTATTTCATAAAGGGTGGGGTGGGGGTAGGGGTTAGTGCTTAAAGGAAATAAAATATAACTCTACTACAAACCAGAGAGATAGATCAGTTCTCCTGAACCTTTATTTTTCTTCTGCTTTATCATTAGGTCACTGACTTCATCTGTTTATCTGAATGAATATCTCTCTCATTTGATCCTGTTACCTCAAAACCACATGAGAGGCAGGGTTTGGTGACACTGAAGATCATTCCTACTTGTGATAAATAGCTTAGATCACACTGTGTAGCAGAAGAGGATAGAGAACTCTCTTGCCCTGAAAATTCATGTTACAGAGGAGGAAAATGTACAAAGGATTCTGCAAAATAGACTCATTTCTTGTGGTCTTCTACTCAGTTAAAGCGTACAGTGATCTCCTAAATTTAGAATTCCCTTTGCCCTCAGTTGTGTACATATTCTTGTGGACTGTATGAAAAACAGAAGTATAATAAGTTCATTGTTACATGTTAAATTTATACTCAGTAAACTTGCCAAGATTGTTTTCAGTTGACATAGAAATATGTCAAGATATTACCCTGGAAAACAGGATATTAAAATGCTTGCTGATAATTTTATTTCCCCTGAAGCAAAATAAAAATTAGAGAGCAAAACTTTTTCTGAACTGTCATAAGACAATAATGACTACATATTTCAAATCACATTTAGTTCTTGTTAAAATACATGTGAAATTGATGAATAACTGATAGACACAACCAATTGTGTCTGCTAAATTCCAGAAATAAAAGATACGCTTCTTGGTTCAAAGCGTCATAAGTTCCAAGAGTTGTTATGCTACACTCTTGCAATTTGGCAATTTATATTATAAACAAATATTTGATGCTATTAGACAAAGAAAATAATCAGACTAGTTGAAAATGTTTAAGAATATGAAAGCTGAACAGGATTTTCATTTATTTTACAAGATTAACATATATGAGACCACATTCATACTAAAGGCATGACTATTAGGGGACTGCATAAAGCAAGATTACTTGAGGTTGGCAATCCCAATGATAACTATGATGAATAATCTCATTACTGCTACACTTCAAATTCTGCATTTTTTTAAATTCCCTTATTTCATATGGACAGGTTATATGTCATAATTGACTAGAAATTAATTCCCTGACCATAAAACATCAGAAGTATTCATGGAAAGAACACTTCATACCTCAGATACATGTTCTTCCTTTAAAGAAAACAATAAACTTTTTCTACTTTAGACTCAGAAGCTGAAGTTAGTCTGACGATATTTTGTGTCACTTTGCCTATCTGGCTAGAGCTAGCCATATTGAGTTTTTTTTAATTATTTTTAAAAAAAATAATAATAAATGCATTTTAAGAACATTAAGCATGAGAGAATGCCTGTTCAGAGCACTGTGCAATTACTTTATTTTTAATACTTTCTGTTATCATAATTTTTTTACATAAGGAGTCAATCTTCTGCATAAATTTCATCTGTACAACAGTATGGATGGTAGGAGGAATCTACCTGAAAGATAAAACTTGCATTTCAACACACAGTGATAAAATCTCATTGAAAATTATGTGAAATCAGGTCTACCCCTCTTCTACTTGACAAGTTTGTAAAAACTACTCTGAAATGGAGCTTAAATTATGTTTGGATTTGCTTCAGGTAACAATAATTAATAAATACAAGTCTAGAATTGTCTAAAGGCTGAGAAGAAGGATTTAAAGATAACTGAGCCATGCTACCTTAGACCAAAGGTTCATGTAGCACAATAAACTCTGTGACAAAGGCAAATAATACATGCTTAGAAAAACTGTAAGAACAGGAAAAGGACATAACATACTTTCTGTCAGTATTCCTGATTACCAGTTGTTAGCAGGTATCTACAAGCTGTAGATGATGTCTGCATATTTAGAAATCAGAAATGGAGTTTCATCCTGGAACTTGTTCAGGTTTCCCTTGAAGCAGATAAAAAAATTGGTGTCTGCAGTATCTGTAGACTAGAGATTCATGGTTTAACCGTGCATTGCATTGTCATGGTTTAGAACCACTCAGCTACATTTTGGCAGCTAAAAACCATGCAGTTGAGCTCCCAAAATCCCTTCCCTCCTACCCTGCAGGGAAAGAGGAGAGAGGAATTAAAGGAGAAAAACTTATTGGTTCCAAACTAAAACTGCAGCTTTAATGAAATTACAATAATAATAATTAAAAAATAATTAGTAATAAAATACATATAAATATATGAGATTGCACCCTCACCCCATCCCTCGATCACTATACGTTACCACAAATGCTGCAAACCAGACATGAGGGTCCATGGCTAGGAGGGAGCTGGATTCAGGAACTGGATTCAGGAACACATGGATCTCGGATCAGGAACCATGAGACAGATGAGGTCTTCACTGGATGTTGGCCATTGCAGAAGAGAGTGAGACCATTGTGATCTCTCAAGTTTATACCAAGTATGATATATATGGGATGGAACACACTGTTGATCAGTTTAGGGTCACCTGCCCTATTCACCCCTCCTCACAGGTGCAGTCCCTTTCTGCCAGCTTGAGAGTGGCCTTGGTTAAGTATAAGGATTGGCCTTTCTGCATACCCATGCTCTGTGTTATTGCTTTGGGAGATGAACACTGTCTCAAAAACATGCATTTTGTTTTCAGAGAATGAAGTTTCTTACAGTCACAAAAGTGACACTAATTTAGGTCAAACCACAAGATGCTTTAAAAAAAGGTGTTAATGGGAATGCAGGAGTTATGACTGATTATGAGACCAGGAATTTCTTAAGTATTGATTGCTTTCATAGTACAGCAGAGGGGTTTGGTTTATTTTGTTGCTTAGCCTTCATACAGGGAAAAAAAATTAATTACAATAGAATACATTCCTTAAGTATCTCAGGTCACTTTGTTACACAAAAATCTAAAAGTTAAGAATACCCAATTGCCTCAAAATAAAATAAAATCAGACTCTCAGCACAACTGCCACATTTCTGTGTACATGTAACAATTCCAGGTTGACTGGGCAAAACTGCATTGAGAACACATAACATATTCTTCAGATGGTGCTAGTAAGTACAATATAAATTCTTCAGAGACCCTATTTATGTGCTCTGGTAGCAAGTGCATGGAGAGCTCATATTGCTGCTTATCATTGCTAATGTCTACTGTGCACACTCCTAGTGATATACTATCTAAATAAAACCAGCATCAGTGCGGTACCATATGCTGAAATTGCAACTTGATTTTGTGTTAGAGTTTTTCTCCACCTAAAAAACATAGCCTTTGTTTACCTTCAAATGTATTATGCAATGTCTTTTTTGTCTATTATGACTTTTTATACTTAAAATTGTCTGGTCATGAGGACAGCTCTTGCTTTGTAAGGCAGCAATAAGTAAAATATTGCAACAGAAAAGCACTCGTTTCTCATAACACTTCATCCTTTCTTTTGTGGTTGGTTCCTTAATTGAGTGCTAATGTCTCAAACGAATATGATTTATCTGTGTATACTGAGAAACAGCACATAAGAACACAACTCACAAAACAAAATGTCCACTTCCTGTTACACTGAGGTCACTGCTGTCTGAATCTACTGGACACACTCCAGTTTATAATCTTAACTATAAAATTTCCAAAACATACACAGCTTCCTCCGCTGACCTGAGTTTGATTCAGCAGTGTTATTGCTACTGAAAAAGCTACAGAAGTGACATCAGGTCTTAGATATAGGTTCTGAAATACAATGAATATCTCATGATCATATACACTTTTTCTTCGGCTAATTTATAATAATCATACACACTTTTTCTTCAGCTCATTTATAATAATCATACACCAGTCAAAAAACCATCGTGAGTCCCATCTGAAGTTCCAAATATATCATTAAAAACAGGAATTTACTCTATATCTCTAATTAAAACCCAAACTGAGGTATATACGGAACTAGCAAACAAGGTGACTCACAGCTGCAACAGGTCTCATACACATTCAGCTACACAGATTGCTGAGCAAACTGCAAGGATGAGGCTTCACCCTGCATGCAAGATCACATTTAAGTCAGTTCCCTCTCTTTCCAGAGATTCCATCATGATTCAATCTCATCAGTTAGTATTTAGCCATTACACAAACTAAATGGAATTACTAAGTATCGTACAATCTAGATTTTTGAAGTCTCTGTGTACAGGACTTTAATTTAGAACATTTAATGTACCCCTGATGTGATACATGACCCTTAGCAGGTAATTACTCTGTATTTTACAAGCTGAAGTGGCTATGTGAATATAAACACAACCTCCTGCACAGAAAAGGCCTGTTTATTGGAAAATCTGGCCAAAGCAAACAATGAGTTTGGACATATTTACAAAAAAAATATGTCAACAAAAATTGTTACAAAATCTCAACATTTTAAATAAACCCTTTCATTTTCAGTTCATCCCTGAAATCTTTATTATTCCTGTAAGCCTGCAGAAAACAGTTTTTGGCAAGAAGTCAAGGATTTCAGTCTGTGTAATTAGGAGACTGTAAATATATGTGGTGCTATGGGCAAGTTGCCACGGTATAGCTGACAAAATTAGTTTGACAATTTCTATCAAGACTATCTGCCCTAAGTGGAAGAAGTGTGCCTTTCTACATCCTCAATCCTTTCCTATACCCCCAGCCCTCTCACAGTCATAACCACTATAGCAAGAAATGTTTCCCTACACTGTTTGTTTTCAGTCTTCCATAACAAAAAAGACAGAACTCATGCACTATATTAAACAGTTTGGGCAAAATCATTCTCTGTCATACATCAGAAAAAAAACTATGTTATTAATTATGGCCTGTTCTGGCTACAGCATTTGGAATCTTGACATTTTCTAAATGTGTTTTCAGTTAACTTTCTTGAAAAGAAGTTTAAAAAATTAGTTTTGTTCAGATATTGGTACGTATAAAATTTCTTTATAAACTTAGCTATGTTGTTTATCTATCCTGCAGCATCATTAGTATTTTTTCTTTAGGTTTCACAAACTTTCTAACTCATCATGAACATATCCTCAATCAAATGAACAAAATAAAATTACTAAAAAAATACTATCTGTCTACAATAAATAAATCCTATTTTATACAGCTCTCTAAACAACAACATTAAAGGTCTGCATAACACCATAAAGGTCTCAACAGAGGCTCTCTCAGACTGAAGGAGGAAAGGGAAAGGTCTCAAATTCCAAAATATAGGCTGAGAGCCACAGAGCATTTAGCAGATGCTTAATATGAAGCAGGTAAGTAGTCCAAATGACTGTAATCTCTGTATGTCTGAGTCTGCCTGCTTACTTATTTATGTGCCTGCAGCTACCAAAACATCTTCCAAGCATGGAAGCCGTTTTCATGGAGGATGTGTCTTCATTAGGAAACCAGGTGTGTCTTCACCAAAGGTAACGAATGCATAATAAATTCCTCTTGAAGACAGGCAGTTTGTGGCTTTCATGTGTTAGTAATTCCCCATAGCGGAATGAGCTGCAGCAAAGGTCCAGCTTGATCTTCAAATTCATATTGAAATTATTACCTGACTTAGCTTTGTTAGGACTTTACCTCATACTGGTAATCTTAGTTATATGCTAGCCAACCTGAGTAATGAACACCTTGATTTTTTTGAGAAAACAAGATGTATGAAATAGCTCATCTGTTTACCTGAGGTTTAAATTAGGACTCATCCAAAAGTCTATTTGAGTAAAGTCTGGTGATCTTTATCATCTTAGTGTTAGAAAAGAAGGAAGTTTCTCAAACTGTTAGGATGCAAATAACTCATAATAAACCCTAGGGGGATAGACTATGTGCGGGGATAGATATTGGTCCTTTGTCAAGGACCACTCTTGGCAGAAATTGCTAATTATACTGAATTGTTTAGAGTGTTTAAAAAAAAAATATTTTTCCTGGCAAGCAACCTGCAGGTTTACATTCTTTTAAAAATCTAAGCCAGGATTCTGGTGATTTGCCTGATTTTCCAAGTAGAACATACACATGTAATGCACCTAGAATTGTGTTTGTTTTAGTCTGTTTTGTTTTTCAGTGAAGACAATTTCCTGCTTTATTACTTTAGAAAATAGTAACTTGAGAGGGTTTGTTTTCTGTTGGTTTTTTTTGCTTTCCTTTATCTTTACATCCAGCGCTACAGACCTATGCTGAATTAAAAGCTTAGTAGAGGCAAGAGTCTTCAATTTTGCTTTTAGGTAAAACAGATTAGGTCAGCAGCATGCCTTCAGGTCTCTTTTTACATTTATTTATTTTCCTGGTAGAAAAACTCTAGTTCCTTGTCATTGCATGCATTTTGCTGGTAGTAATTACCCTGGGGTAAAAGCTTTCTTAATAATGAAAGCCAGACTAACTTTTTTATAGTTATGTTTTTTGGAGTAGTGACTGCATGGAGTTGGTAAGAGAATTAAGTCTGATGCCCGCTCGGGCAGTAGTCTGAAATTACTGTTTAGTACATACTAACAAGTTCCCTTTTCCATACTAAGAGAATCTGGCACAGAACCAAGTTAACTATTGCTTTCTTGACTCTCAGATCATGTCTCTAGGCACATTCTGACTAGAAGTTTAAAGCAACTGTGTACTTTATCCTACAGTACCACTCCTTTACTGTGAACCCTGAACAGAGCAAGAAAAGGCAGTAAAAACCTGGAAGAAAAAAACACACATAAAAACTTGTATGCAATAATTTTTAAATGAACTTTCAACATATAAGTTTAATTGACTTATCCCTAGTTCTTGTCTTGTAACAGATGGTGAATAGGTCCCTCCAGCCTCTCCACAAAAATCCACGAAAAGTTATGATTCTGTAGAGCTTCACCATATGCCTATCCAGTCATCTCATTTTCAGTCAAAATTTATTCAGTTTAATCATTATTCATGCTGAAATAATCCTGTATCTTTAATCATCCTTGTTCTTCTTTGAATCTTCACAATTTCAGTTGTAGACTGATATTTTGCTGTAGTGAGAGGAAAAAAAAATCACAGTATTCTAGGAGAAGAAAAGCATATATTTACAAAGCTGGATAAACATTTATTTAGCATATGTTCTTTCTTCCTTTTGTGAAATTTCTTAAAACTCCTTTTTGTCCACTCCTGAAAGTTAAGCTGATGTTGTGGCAGAACTGTTTATCATAGTGCCAGTTCACCTGTAAGTGGTAGTGATAAAGTTGCAGCCTGTCAGTTCACACGTGAAGTTAGGGTTGTTCTTCCTCCTATGCATCATGTTGCATATAGTTACAATGAATGTCAACTGCCCCTTCATTATATAGTCATTTAGACTTCTGAGGTCCTTTAGCTGTCTTCAAATTCTGTAGTAAATAATATTGTTTGAAAACTGTCTCACCCACTGATAATGCCATTTTCTAAGTCATTCATAAATACGTGGATGAGACCAAAAAAAAGTGCCCTGGTGAAGTAAGGATTGACACCAGACACCCACCAAAGGCTCTCCATCACTCCTCTCCTCATCTGGACAAGTGAAAGAAAATATAACAAGAGGCTTATGGGTCAAGAAAAGGACAGGGAGAGATTGCTCAGCAATTACCATCATGGGAAAAAAACTCAGCTTGGGGAAATTAGTTTAATTTATTGTCAATCAAATCAGAGTAGGATAATGTAAAATAAAACCAAATCTTAAAAAAACACCTTTTTCCCACTTCTCTTTTCTTCCAAATATGCTCTACATCCTTCCCCCATGTGACTCAGAATGTGGAATGGGGGTTGTAGTCAGTTCATCACACATAGTTTCTGTTGCTCTTTCATCCTCAGGGGGAAGGACTCCTCACACTCTTTCCTTGTTCCACTCAAACATCAGCCTGTCCCATGGGCTACTGTTCTTCATAAACTGTTCCAGTGTGAGTCCTTCCCAAAAGGTGCAGTCTTTCAGGAACTGACTACTTGAGCATGGTTTCCCTGTGGGGTCACAAGTCCTTCCAGCAAACCTGCTCCAGTGTAGGCTCCTCTCTCCATGGGTCCACAAGTCCTGCCAGAACCCCTCTCCAGCATGGGCTTCCCATGGGGTCACGGCCTTCTTTGAGTGTATTCACCTGCTCTGATGCAAGGTCCTCCATAGGCTCCAGGTGGTTATCTGCTCCACCATGGAACTCCATGGGCTGCAGGGGACAGCCCACCTCACCATTGTCTTCACCACAGGCTGAAGGAGAATCTCTTCTCCGGTGCCTGGAGCACCTCCTTGCCCACCTTCTTCACTGACCTTGGTGTCTGTAGGGTAATTTCTGGCACATATTCCCCCACATATTCTCACTCCTCTCTCTGGCTGCAATTGCTTTCGCATAGCAACTTTTCCCCTTCTTGAATATGTTACAGAGTCACTAGCACCTTTGCTGATGGGTTCAGGGTTGGCCAGTGGCAGGTCCCTCTTGTAGCCAGCTAGCATTGGTTGGACATCGCAGAAGTTTCTATCAGCTTCTCACAGAAGCCACCCTTGTAGCCACCTGGCTACTAAAACCTTGCCACACAAAGCCAGTACAGTCCCTCAGCTTACAGACCCCCAGCTGTCTCAAATTACTACATGCTGGTTTGCATTGCAGGGCAGTCTCAGAGTGCATGAATTGTTTTTCTTCTGGGTGAGACCGAGACGCATTGCTGGACTTCAACTAATGTATATCTAGCGGGTAACAGACATTCAGTTCATGCAAGCCTAGAGCTAAACTGAAGTAACCTCTCCCCATTGCAAACACATATTGTGTGGGTGTCCTCAGCAACTCACTACTAGGTAAGGTAGACATATCCAGAACAAGAGAGACATCAATGGATCAGTGGAACATGTGTTTCTGCTATAGCATAAAAATACTGTGTTTTATTTGACCTTCAGAGTAACATGTTGCAAAATTATAAAATTAAATAATTACACTTCCAGATGCAGAGTTGAACTAAATTTACCTGTATCATAACGCATGGATGAAACTGAATCTGATAAAACCTACACCCAGACTAGAACAATGCTGAGCAGGAAAAGTAGTTTAGTATGCACATCAAATGTTTTCCACATTTTAATAATGAGGACTGAGGTACTTGATGCCTTCTTTGCCTCGGTCTTTAATAGTAAGGAAAGCTGTTTCCTCTGTGTGCATATCTAGGAATTAGAGGAGCAGAATGAGGCTCCCATGATTCAAGAGGAGGTGGTTAGAGACTTTACTTACCCAGCTAGACACCCAGAAGTCTATGGGGCCAGATGGGATCCACCCAAGGGTATTAAAGTAGCTGGCAGATACGCTGGCCAAACCCCTTTCCATCATCTTCCAGCAGGCCTGGCTAACTGGGGAAGTTCCACTGGACTGGAGGCTGGCTGATGTTGTGCCCATCTATAAAAAGGGTCACAGGGAGGATCCAGGAAACTACAGGCCTGTCAGTCTGACTTCAGTGCCGGGAAAAGTCATGGAACAGGTGATCTCGAGTGCTATCATGAAGCACATGCAAGAGAACCAAGTGATCAGGCCCAGTAAATATGGGTTCACAAAAGGCAGGTCTTGCCAAACTAACCTGATCACCTTCAATGACAAAGTGACTCACCTACTGGACCAAAGAAAGGCTGTGGATGTGGTCTTCTTGGACTTCAGTAAAGCCTTTGAAACAGTTTCTCACTTCTGCTTTGGAAACTGTCAGCCTCTGGCCTGGACAGGTTTAACAAGGCCAAATGCTGGATCCTGCACTTGGGGCACAACAACCCTATGCAGTGCTACAGACTAGGAGAAGTCTGTCTAGAAAGTTGCCTGGAGGAGAAGGACCTGGGGATATTGGTTGACAGCAACTGAACATGAGCCAGCAGTGTGCCCAGGTGGCCAAGAAGGCCAATGGCATCTTGGCTTATATCAGAAACAGCGTGACCAGCAGGTCCAGGGAGGTTCTTCTCCCTCTGTACTCGGCACTAGTGAGACCGCTCCTTGAATATTGTGTTCAGTTCTGGACCCCTTGCTACAAGAAGGATGGAGTGTGTCCAGAGAAGGGCAACGAAGTTGGTGAGGAGGCTGGAGAACAAGTCTTAAGAGGAGTGACTGAGGGAGCTGGAGTTGTTTAGCCTGGAGAAGAGGAGGCTGAGGGGACACCTTATTCCTTTCTACAACTACCTGAAAGGAAGTTGTAGAGAGGAGGATGCTGTCCTCTTCTCCCAAGTGACAGGGGACAGGACAAGGGGGAATGGCCTTAAGCTCCACCAGTGGAGGTTCAGGCTGGACATTAGGAAAACATTTTTCACAGAAAGCACCATTGGGCACTGGAACAGGCTGCCCAGGGAGATGGTTGAGTCACCATCCCTGGGGGGTATTTAAAAGATGGGTGGTTGAGGTGCTGAGGGGCATGGTTTAGTGGTTGATAGGAATGGTTGGACTCGATGATACTGTGGGTCTTTTCCAACCTAGTGATTCTGTGATTCTATGAAGACTGATACTAATCCTGAAGTTGAGCTTTTTGCAGTTCAACTTTTGAGCCACATGCCAGGGTCACACCTACTTTGGAGTTACACTTCTAAAGGCTAAGTCCCCTGAACACCATTTAAGGTCAAGTTTTCAGTTCTTTGTCTCTCGTGTTAGACTGAGAAACCAGAATCATAGAATCACTAGGTTGGAAGAGACCCACTGGATCGTCAAGTCCAACCATTCCCACCAATCTCTAAACCATGCCCCTAAGCACCAAATCCACCCTCACTTTAAACACCTCTAGGGAAAGCAAGTCAACCACCTCCCTGGGCAGACTGTTCCAATGCCTAACGACCCTTTCCGTGAAGACTTTTTTCCTTAGCTCAAGCCTGAATCGCCCTGGGGAAGCTTGAGGTCATTTCCTCTTGTCCTGTCCCCTGTCACTTGGCAGAAGAGGCCAGCTCCCTCCTCTCCACAACCTCCCTAAAGGTAGTTGCAGACAGTGATAAGGTCTCCCCTCAGCCTGCTCTTCTCCAGGCTAAACAACCCCAGCTCTCCCAGTTGCTCCTCATAAGATTTGTTCTCCAGCCCCTTCACCGGCTTCGTTGCTCTTCTCTGGACTCGCTCCAGAGCCACAACATCCCTCTTGTGGTGAGGGGCCCAGAACTGAACACAGTATTCGAGGAGCAGTCTCATCAGTGCAGAGTACAGAGGGAGAACCTCCCTGCACCTGCTGGTCACGCCATTTCTGATACAAGCCAAGATGCCATTGGCCTTCTTAGCCACCTGGGCACACTGCTGGCTCATGTTTAGTCGACCAGCACCCCCAGGTCTTTCTCCTCCTGGCAGCTTTCCAGCCAGGCTTCTCCTAGTCTGTACTTCTGCTTAGGGTTGTTGTGCCCCAAGTGCAGGACCCGGCATTTGGCCTTGTTAAACCTCATGCCGTTGGTCTCAGCCCAGCAGTCCAGCCTGTTCAGGTCCCTTTGCAGAGCCTTCTGACCCTCCAGCAGATCCACACTTCCACCCAGCTTGGTGTCATCTGCAAACTTGCTAAGGGTGCACTCAATGCCTTCATCCAGGTCGTTGATAAAGACATTAAACAGGACTGGACCCAGCACTCAGCACTGGGGAACCCCACTTGTCACTGGCCTCCAGCTGGATTTAACTCCATTTACCACCACTCTCTGGGCCTGGTCATTCAACCAGTTTTTCACCCAGGAGAGTGTGCGCCCGTCCAGGCCAGAGGCCGACAGTTTCCGAAGCAGAATGCTGTGAGAAACTGTATCAAAGGCTTTACTAAAGTCTAGGAAGACTACATCCACAGCCTTTCCCATGTCCAATACTGATTAAGTGTTGAGGAAGCCAGCAAATACAAAAATATCTGCTCACAGGATTCAGGAAGCCCTTCTAGGCCTGTAAATATGCCAGCAGAGTACACTTATCAATCAGTCTCTGTTATTGAGCTTGGCTAGAAAAACAGCCTTTGTGTAGGAGACAGACTCAAAATGGTACCCAAGTATCTTGTAAACAAATGTTAAGGCCAAAATGAACACATCCACAAAGGTTTATAAATCAATCACAACTTTCAAAAAACTGTTATTTATCTCAGTATCAGACATTTTACCAGGTCTTTTCTAAGCATTATTTCATTTGTTCAGAAACAGATGTGGTACGAACATATTTACTTTTCTGGACAAAAAAAAAAAAAAGACCAACATTGGCAAGTCTGTTTAAATGAGGAGTCTTTTAGACTATGATGCTCCTGAGGCAACTACAAGGTAGATAACATCTAATTTTTGGAATAAGGATGATGAGGAAATTGTTTCAACAAACAACAGTGAAATATATGGAGTTAGTATAGAGATCTACATAATAGCTGGGGTCATAAGAATTACAATGTCAATCAAGGTGGAACATGATCAGAAACAGAAGAAAAGGAAGGCAATGATGCAAGTAAAACATTAATTTAATTTGAGTGGGTGCTGAAAGATGGCAAACACAAAAGGAATCTACAATAGGAAAAATAAAGGCTTCACCTCTAATGAAAATGAAAATTTTATAGTACACAAAGCTCTACAGAAGATCCAGCTAAACTAATCACAGAGGGTACCCACGGGAAGACAGCTCTTTTGAGACAACCACATAACTTGGCAGTGGTCAGAGAAACATGATGGATCTCTGCAGCAAGTAGATACAGGGCTCTGTTATGGGCAACTGCAGTGCTTGTTGTCCAATAAATGGACATAAATTAATGGCTTAATCTATGCTGTTGTCTGACTTTCCATTCACCACATTGTTTTCCATGCACTTTACTCTTTTCTAGACTAACCTCCCTGGCCTCACCATCATGCAGTTGGACATGTGAAGATAGCATAGGAACTTCTTTACTACAAGTAAAGTGAGTTCTTACTGAAAAAAGAATGAAATTTTATAGAAATCTAGAGGGAAAACCTGACTACCATGCTTGCCAGTGGGAACTATAACACACAAAGCTTTAATAGCAGAAACTAGGACAGAAGTAATAGAGAGATGTTTTGCTGTAACATTACCAGGAACAACATCTGATGGACTAATACAGGATGCTAAAAACATTGATCTACGCTATAAACTTCAGCTCTCACACCGAGTACAAATTAGGTAACTATGCACAGGGGCACAAAGGAAAATCCTGCAATGCAAATCTTCTAGAAAACTGAGGCCAGATTGTAAAGTAGATTACCAAATGGGCCCAAACTGCCAGGGCCTGTGCAAAATACTATTTTATCACAACAGAGATTGTAGGTAGCAGATGACTATGTGTTTTACCATTTCCATAGTTATATTAAGGCTTCCAAAGCACAAGATATTGTTTTAGGCAGATGATATATTGATTAGGTAGGTATATCTCAACAAGCCAGTAAATTTATTACTATATCAGAAGCAGAGCACAAGGAATCAAAAATATGTTCACTTATGATCCTTGGTCTTCTCAGGCACAGAGGTGAGCCTGACAGGTCTGTGGTTCCCAGGGTCGTCCTTTCTACCCTTTTTAAAAATGGGCACAGTGTTACCCTTCTTCCAGTCACCAGGGACTTCTGATATGGATTTGATGGGTGGATGATTCAGTGGATAAGAAACTAGTTGGATGGTCGTATTCAGAGAGTAGTGGTCAGTGGCTCAGAGTCCAGATGGAGATTCATGACAAGTGATGTCCCTCAGGGGTCTGTACTGGGAGTGGTGCTGTTTCATATCTTCATCAATGATATTGACAGTGAGATTGAGTGCACCATCAGCAAGCCTGCAGATGACACTGAGCTGAGTGGTGCAGTTGCCACACCAGAAGGACAGGATGTCATCCAGGGGGACCTGGACAGGCTGGAGTAAGTGGGCCTGTGTGAACCTCATGAGGTTCAACAAGGCCAAGTGCAAGGTCCTACACTTGTGTTGGGGCAGTCCCCAATTTCAGGACATGATGGGGGGTGGTGTGATTTAGAGCAACCCTGCAGAGAAGGACTTGGGGGTGCTGATTGATGGGAAGCTCAACATGAGCCAGCAATGTGCATTGGCAGCCCAGAAGGCCAACAATATTCTGGGCCACACCAGAAGAAGTGTGGCCAGCAGGTAAAGGGACGTGATTCTGCCCCTCTATTCCTCTCTTGTGAGACTTTATCTGGAGTATTGTGTACAGTTGTGGAATCCTCAAGATAAGAAAGATATGGAACAGTTAGAACAGGTCAAGAGGAGGGTTATGAAGATGATCAGAGGGCTGGAGCACCTCCCATATGAGGACAGGCTGAGATAGTTGGTCTTGTTTAGCCTGGAGAAAAAAGGGTCTGAGTAGACCTTACAGTGACCTTCCAGTACCTGAAGAGAGTACAAGAAAGCTGGAGAGGGATTGCTTATAAAGCCTTGTAGTGATAGGAATAGGGGCAATGGATATAAATTGGAGAGGGGCAGATTTAGACTAGACATAAGGAAGAATTTCTTCACCATGAGAGTGGTGAGGCACTGGAAGAGGTTGCCCAGGGAAGTTGTGGCTGCCCCATCCCCGGAAGTGTTCAAGGCCATATTGGATGGGTCCTTGGGCAGCCTGGTCTAGCGGGATGTCCCTTACATGGCAGATGGGTTGGAATTAGATGATCTTTAAAGTCCCTTCCAACCCAAACTATTCTATGATTCTATGATGAAATCTCTAATTAACAACTAGTATGATTTTCCAACATAAGCAACTCTTGGGATTAGGTTTTGCAGAGAAGCTTGGAAAGCTGTTCCACATTTGGGAAGTCCATTTTCTGTTAAACAAATGAATACATTCTATCCTTGTTGAAAAGCATATTGAAAAGACAAAGGATTCTTCTAAGCCCAAAATATCTGTAACTCGATTTTGAAAGGATACATTTTTGAATTTATAAGAAGACAAATATTTCCAGGTCTGGATAATGATAATTCCCCAAAAAATGGTGTAGATTTCAAAAACAATGCTTCTTGAGATGAATACGCAACATACATATTTTTGAAGTACAGGATTGCATCACTGACAAGCATTTATTGCATTCCTGAAAATCTGTCCACAAGTAGTACAAGAACGGCTTTTTCTATGTAGCATGTACTACTATGATTCACAGGGTCTCAGTAAATTTACATAAGAGTAGAATATTCAAAGGTGTAAAGAGGATACTATGCCAAAAGAAGCAGACAAATGGTTTATATAACACAGTGTGAAAACCTGCATGACAATCTCAGGCAAGTATTCACAATCAGACTAAGCCAATAATAAAGACTGTGCTCAGATGAGTTAAATGTTAATAATCTCTAATCTACCCAAGTATAATCAGCAGGTTGTCAGAAGCATGCCTCAGGGCTAATGATGAGTATGTTATTTGTCTGAGATATTTTTAATGAGAAACAGCAGAGCCAGTGTATTGTGATACTATCTTTTAAAATTAGTCATGTATAATCATCAGAAAACTTCCATTTGGGAGAGGTCTCATACATAGGCAGAAACTGACTCAGAATCTGCAAGACCAGCATATCTGTACAAGTCGTTGTCAACCAAAATCTCACTAGAAGGGCTGTTTCTGGAATGCTACATTCCTGGTCTCACTGCATGTCTGGTGGTACAACAGTTAGGAAGAGCAATTAGCAAGTACGGAAACCAATGGCTCACATGCTATTCTCCATGTACCTGAATTACAAAATGTGATGGACAGACTAAGGACAGCTGGAATGGGAGCAGTTGTAAATCAAAAGCAATGCACAGCAATACTGATCCAAGGCTATGATCTAAAGTGGCAAGAGCTCTCCCTGTGCATAACTGCCACTAAGCATCAGAAAACTAACAAATTTGTTGTGCTTTCCCTTTCACAATTATTTCTGACAACAAAAACATAGCGAAAATAAGAATTATAGTCCTGTTATAGTCTCTTTGTTATGTTTTACACAGTTTGTGTATATTTCAGTTTGCAAAGGTTTGGGTTTCATTTTGTGGAAATAGGATTTTTTTGATAGAATATGAATTTCACATAGCTGCATTGTAATTGGTCTCATAAGAGGGATAAAGAAGACATTTTTACTTTATTCCTTTTATGTTTTTATTTTCTATGAAAAGAGGAGAAGGGAAGAGGCATAAGCACTGTTTCACCTCTCAGGAAACAAGCTGCTTCCGTGGTCTTAATGAGATCTGGAAATTTTCCATGCCAATAGAACACTTTTCTTTCCAACACTGAAAGAATATTTGTGATTTTTGTGCCTAATGCAATAGTTTATTTTAAGTGAGTCCATCTCTCGGAAATAGGTTTAGTTTTGCCTTCTCAGTTAAAATTGTAATATTAGCTGGATTGTTTATTAAAATATATTCCATACAGAAATAATACATATCTTAAAAGAGTCATGATGGTCTTTCCCTAACTTACAAACTCATGTGCTTTTCTGTCAGTAAGCATCAGAGACAAAGTAGAGTGCTAATTCTTATGCTGTGTTTTAATTTTGTTCATATTGTCACAATTGTCTTAGACTAAACAAAACTGTTCTAGTTTAACATAAGAGACTTTGTATATTTATTTTAAAGAATTAAGAGAGCTTTCAAAATATTTGCTTTCAAGGAGTCTAACAAAAGATACAAATATTAAATAAATATAAGATCTATTCTCTAACTTTAAAAAGTTTGAGAATAGTTTGGCTACATATTTCTTTAAACATCTATATATAGCAAAGATGTTAACTATTTAAAATAATAAATGTCCTCATTATTTTATTGTCCACCATACTGCTTTATTTCATTGCCATTTCCACATATTATTCATAAAGAATAGGGGTATCTATATTTCTCCTTTAGTGACAAATTTAATAAATCATAACATGAGAGAGAGAAATACATACATTTTTAACCACTGAAGTGAACTGAAGGTCTGTGCTTTGAAGTACCATATAGGTATAAACTCCATATAGGCTTTAGAGAGGTTCCAAAAAATGGTTTCAGGAAAGCTAGTGGAGTCTGTTAATTGGTTTTGTATTTAGTTGGTGTCAATTCTCTAATCTGTATTAACGGGAAATGTAAGCAGGGATCAACACATATCTTACTCAATGGTTTTTGTGTCACCTTTCTTGGGAGGACCATGATCTTTCAAATAACTAGTAAATTACTTCTGATGTATCAAGAGTATAGAAACTAAATGACAAGTTTATTATCAGGTATATTACATGTAGCTCTGGCCATTCATGGTGCAGAATATTGATGCATACTCTATGCAGGAAGTACCCAGGAAAATCAATGTTACCTAACAATGAACGACTGCAAACAATAAGAAAAAAATCACATTATATCAATTAACCTAGGCAATTCTATTACTGTTCATAGCTTTTGTCTCTCCCTTTCATGTCTTTTCTATGCTCATATCACATATCAAAATATTTCCCTGCAAGTTCATCTACCTGTTTTAAATTCATTGTTTATGTCTTATTGTAGATGTTTAGACTATGTTCCTGTATTTTCTTCTTCTTCCTCTTCTTCTTCTTCTTCCTCTTCTTCTTCTTCTTCTTCCTCTTCATTATCATCAATAACTGTTACGCTTGTAGCTAGATTAGTTACAGATCAGCATGCACATATGAAATATAACTGCAAATAATGATATAATATAAAATACATATGTGTTCTTAAAGGACTTCAGTTTACAATTAAACATTATACATGAGTAGTTACATTGAATTGACTAGAAACTGCTTCCTACTTAACTTTAAACACGTTTGGAAAATCTGATTTTTAGAAGATTTCTTTAGAAGAACAGTTTTGTATACTATATATCAAGATCCTTTGGTTTTGCTCCTGAGGCAAAGAAAAGGTTATGACCTGTTATCATTACTTGACAAACCAGTCACAGTTTTCCAGTTCAGAAATAAGACTGATTTTAAAGTTATTTGAGATACAGAGATAAAAGAACATCAAGTCCTACACTCCCTTGATATTCTCATAGGACTTTGGGCATGTGCTGTGGGTGCTTTACGACAGTTTAATAACAAAAGTTTTGCTTCACAGGAAGTTTAAATGTTACAACCTTGTGAAAATTTTTTAACCATAAGAACTTAAGCCAAAATTCTACCTAAAGAAGTGTAATTCTGGAATCTATTGAAGTCAGTGGATATGTTCCAGATTTAAATAACTGCAAATAAGAATAGAGTTTGGCTTCACATCTTCAGCCACAGTCAGACATTTTAAGGAAAAGAGTAGGAGTGTTTTTATATAATTTTCCTTTGGAAAGAAATATTAAAGGCTGTTATGCTCGCAGCTGGAGAAAGAATGGTCATTTATTCTTACCCTTGCAAAATTAAGCCAATAGCTTTGCTGCACAGGGTGAACAAAAGACTGAGTCATGGTTTCAGTATGATGGGTGTGGCTGCAAAAGAAAGAAATATTCTTTACCTTGACAGTGTTTGTTGTTACCTTGAGGGACAGAGGGGGCCTGGGGGGACAGAAGGGCATAAAATATGGGTGATTTTATCAGGGAATGAGTCTGTTCCTGGCAATTTAGCTGGGTATGTTAGCTGAATAGAGTTCTTTATAAATATTTGATACCAGAATAATGGAAGCAAAGAGAAACAACAGTCTAATAAGGAATCACAGGAAACCTTGAAGTTACAAGAAACCTCTCAGAATATATACAAAGTTTGAAAGTCCCTTAACACCCCAGGAAAGGTTGTAGTTTTCACAACAAGAAGCATTTTTCCAGGTCCTGGACAGCAAGGCTGCCAGGTGCAAGGACAGGTAGATCACACACTCAGATTTACCATGCTTGTCCACCTATAAATTCCATCTTACTCACTAAAATTATTGATGAAAATAATACACTGTGCTTGTGCTCTTGAAGAACAGTTATCTTTAGGTTTTCAAACTCAATTACCATTTGTTATCCACAAGCTACATGAGCTCCTTCAGGATCCATCGGGGCAGGGTCACTCCCAATGCCCCAGCTAGGGAGCAGGGCAGACTGGGGGCAGACCCCATCCCAAACATCAGGCAGGATCTGGCAGCCCACAGGCAGCCTGTGAGTCCCAGACCCAGGGATGGTCTTGCTTTTGCAGTGGAAATTGTTCAGTTGGGACCCTGCAGCAAGCACCAGCCCAAAGTGGCTCCTCAGGCCCCATCTTGACCTACTTATGGACTTCTGAGGCTACTTCTCCCCACATCCCCAAGCAGGACGGGGTCATTGTCAGTGGCCTGTGCAATCCACTGACAATGATATTTACTGGATACATACACAAGGCTGAGGCACTCCCAAGGAGGGGATCATGGTGGTGTGAAAAGCCATTTTCATTTAGCCCAGTGCCACAGGGTCTCCTGTGAAGGCTGCCCCTGGCTGCCCAATAGACAAACAGCATCTTGTGGTAAAGCAGCATTGGATGGGGAGGGACAGTCTGCAGAGGCATATGGAAGCAGGACAACAGTTATGAAAAGTGGCTCCTACCTGGAAAGCAAACAAAATATTTTCCTGAAACTAGTGTCAGAGTTAGGCACATTCCTTATTCTCCTCACAACATCCAGGGGCTGGAGTGTGTGGGACCTGCTTTGCACAGTCTCAGAGAAGACCTGGAAGCAAGTAATCCATTTGGTGGTGACTAGGGTTTTTTTTGTCTAAATATTGCTACTAACCTATCTAATTTATCCTAATCTGAAAAATTACTGATACTGAGATACTAAGAATATTCAGGAATGCTTGATGTATCATTTGCATGCATCTGAACAGTACATTCTGCATCAATCTGCCATTTAAAAATCTGTTTGTGATAGGAAACTCCTAAGCAGCCCTCTAAAGGTTGTTGCGGGCCTGAAAACAGCTTTTTCTCTGCGTCAGAGCTTAACAGATGACAAGTTTACTGAGATGATACACAGAGCACAAGGCATGTGTCGGAGTTACAGCTTGTTCTTCCAGATCTCAGGGAAGAACAGGAAGATCTTAAAAGTTTATGTCTCTAATATTTCCCTTACTAGCACACTTGTTCTCTATTTGTTCTGCATTCACCTCTGCCAGTAAACACTTCTCAGCAATAAATTACAATGTCAATCAGGATAATTCAGATGGATTTTAAACTGGAGGCTGCCATTTACTGACTTAACTGAAGATAAGTTTCAGACTGTGTAGAGAACACATCACAGAGAAATGCCTAGATGTTAAAATTGAGACTTGATTCTTTTCAGCTGAAGTTACATAATTTAGTTCCCCTATGCAGCTTCTCACTTCTCATGTGAGGAATTGTAAGGGCACATATGAGGGGAAACTCAGGCTAATATAACTTCAGGTCTTCCTTATTTCTTATAGGTTTTTGCATGCAACAAACACTGATAGGTCACATGAAATCCCTCACAGCTCTTCCCACAGGACTCTGGCCACACGTTACAGCAGAATCGCAAATTTTCAGTTCCTTTCTTACACTTATTAATTCTTAATGAAATGCACACAAAAAACCCCACAAAATATTGTGCAACAGTCAGCTTTGATGCAATGAAAAATTTCTTCAAAACTTCTTCTAGAGCCCCAAAAATTATTTCCAAGAACCTAGTTCACACACTAATTCCATGGCACATTCAGGAACACAAGACAGCAAGCATCACTATATGTGATAGGTGTTTCACCTACTGTCAAAGAAAGGAACAAGAGTTGCTTTGGACAAGTTGTTCTTTCTGCTTAAGACTTCTGATTTCTTCTGATCTCCTTTCTGCTCCAAATATCCCTCCTTGTCCTATTTTAAGAGTATAGTTGTTATTTTATTATTAGTGTATTTCCGAAAACAAACATGTCAATTCAGGTGTGTGAGAAAACTTTCTGCATTCTCTTGATGTGTTACAAATTCTCAATGGACTGCAGTTGACTGAAAGTACCCTTGAGTACACATGCTCATTTCAGAAAAAGTGTGTAAAATTTTTAAAAGCACAGTAATAACATGAACTTTTTAAAAGCATCTATGTCTTTAAGGACATGTACAACCCTGAAGGAAAGAGTACGGAGAGTTACATGATAAGACTCTTCCCTGGTTTATGTTGGATGATGGTAGCCAGCCAGCAGCAGAGAAAAGAGGAACATTACTTACATGCTGTTATCTTTCCTTCATTTATCTTTGTGGAGGGTCAAGCAACAGACGGAAGTCACAGCGTTACACTGGGATTACATGGGATGTCATCTTGGTAGCAGGAGAATTGGTGGCTTCACGTCTTAGAAAAATGGTCTTCCTTTCCTTCAGTAAATTCACATCTGTACCTATGTGTACTAGAAACTCCAAATCCCCATTGGGGGTGTGCACTGTTTTTCAGTTTACTGCTCGGCAAATGCTCATTCAGTGAAGACTGAATTTCTTCAAATTTATTTTCACCTACTTTCTTTCCTTTTTTTCTTTTCTTCCACCCTCCCACTCTGGCTGCCAGCTTCTGGGATTTAGCTGATAAAATATGATCAAAAATGTTTAAAGTTCTAAGGTGTTCTAGTTCAAAAGATTACAGGTGACTTCTATTTTGCAGTTGAGTTTACTTCTGCTTTTTCAAAATATGCACAGAAGGCTATTATAACCATTGTGAGCATGACTAATCAGTTGTCAGAGGAAAGCAGGACAACAGACAGTAAATTTCCAATGCATTTCTTTTAATTTTCAATATGATGTTTCATGGGTATAAAACTTAATGTGAATGTGCCAATAGTGTATTTTTTTCTAATTGTTTGGTTTTGTGTAATAGCTCTTGAACAGCTTGGCAGATTTTAAACAAATCTCATGTAACTATAGGGGTGGTTTCCATGAAAATAGATGGCCGTGCAGCTTTTCAGACTTTAAGAAAAGGCTCAGAGTCAGTTTATACATTACTAAACATGGGAGAGACCTAAGGAAAGACTGTCATAGGAAAAGTTGTCATTTTTGGAAACCAAAACAATTCAAATGAGAGGCACACACTTCTAGGAAAACAGGTGAGCTCTTGTGATAAGTCTTGTGAGCTATCTGGATCAAGAAACCACAGTATTTTTGAGAGAAAGTAAAAAATATCTACTGCTTTTCTAAGAGAAGAGGCTTTTTGAAAATAGGTGATTCCTTGCCAGACAAATCATGCATTACTGTGTGCTGTCACTCTAAGAATTATGTTAATCCTCTTTAGGAACTATGTTTATTTTGCTTCTTTAACCACTGGTTTATGCTCAGCCTAATGTGCGCTGGATTGATTCACTTGATTGTAAATCATCTCTGGCAATGACATAATTTAAATTTGAGAAAGTTCTACCCAATTCTGAGTTAGAAAAAAAAATCACTAAGACCTCAGTGATATGTTAATTCAGGCAACTAAAAGGCTTTAACCTTTTTCTAGGAAATAAACAAGTGAGGATATCTTAGAAAAACTCTCCAATATCTGGATTTATTTTTCATAAGCATAATGCTGTCAGCAGAAAGGAAAACATTACAGCATATGAGAGCACATCTCATATTAGCCTACAATTAAAGAAAAAAACCAGGTGTTTTTAAGTTTATAACACTTAATGTTCTTCTGCAATGTAGCTTGGGCAGAGGTCTAAATCCTTCATTAGTGACAGCCAGAAGTAAACAATCTATTGAAAGTGATGTAATTTTCAAAACTTCTTTACTTTCTCTTTGCAAATGTCACAACAAAACTTGATGGCAGCTTTTATAGCTGGCATCTCAAGAATCCCTGTTACTGAAATAATCTGCTGTTTTTTAAAAATGTGTTTACTAACTATTAAATACCAATTAAACATGGGAAGACTCCCCTGGGTTCCAGTGAACTTTGGATTAGGTCACTCTCAGATTAATGGGCTTTAATACAATAAACGACTACTCAGATCATTTATTATGATCTGATACACACAGCAGACTGGTAGCAGATCAGCAAGGAAATGCTGCATCAAGCCAGCAACCTTCTCTTGAATCATGTTACAGTACGGAAGAATTCAACTTCTGTCAGTTAAATTTTAGGAGCTTAATGGGAACACGTGCTGGGAATAACGTGCTGGGAAGAGAACTTAAAAGAGTGTCTTTACATCTGAACCCTTGCTAATAAAAGTAACACAAGATCAGACTCATTTAGTAAATGATATTTAAAGGGAATTAAGCTGGTTTTATACCTACAGGGCTAGGCTTTCTGCTTCTTTTGGGCTATTCCTCCTCACTTTGAGATACAAATGCCTTTACTTTAGGTGCATGTGTCTGTTGGTCATCCTTGCAGGTTGGCTGTGACTTCTTGAAAAACATTTTTATAAAGAGTAAGCAATACTCTTTTAACATCTAGTCCAAGATGTTTCAGGGTCAGCTTATATCTATTTGTTCTTATGCCAGCATTGTTCTTTAACTTAAACAGCTCTGTTCCCTTGTGGTGTTTATCCCTGAGGAGGGCAATCTTATTCCCTCTCAGCCTTCCTTTTGCAAAATTAAATTTGTCACACCCTTCCACCTCTGCCACCATAGTAGCATTCTCTGCAAATTAACTAACTAGCTTAAATTCATTTTTTTGCACATCTGACTGGAGTTTTGACTATTCCAGATGAATGGACACCAAGAGCTCCTAAGCTTTCCCTCTGGGATTCTCCTGGTGGATAACTTTTTAAAGGCACATTTTCCATTGTTCATTGTTCCTTCCCATTAGCAATTTATAAGCATGCCACAATCATCATTAATGCTTCGTATTTCTCCTTCTAAACCACTTCAAACTAACATGATGCACACCTGCAGCAAAAAATTTGCTTGTTATCAGCCCTGAAGTCATGTGCTCATAACCTTTGATGAAATAGGTCATGTTCTGGACCAAATTTCTTCTGTACAGATGAAACAGTAGGAAGAGACATGCGTGCATGGGTAAGAACAATTAAAGATGAAAGCATGAAATTAAGTTGCTAAATCTTCTCATTTAACCACAACAGGATTAAACATAATGCTTGTTCATCCAATAATATTCATTTAGAGAAAGACAGTAAAAAAAAAAAAAAAAACCCACCAAAACCAAAATAAATAAACAAAAAACCCACACACAGACTTAGGAGCATCCATGTGAAAAGAAATATAAACAAATATTGTAAATCAATCCACACTGGCTAGATTCTTTTTCTAGTAGAATGTATTAAGTTTGGTAGGCTTTTTGTTAACTACCATAATACTACTACTGAAAATAATTAACATTCAGCATGCTTTCATACCTTAGAAATAAGAAAAGGATTAAAAGAAGTAATTTTTTTACTTCTCAAAATTCAAACATATGAATAGCAAGTACCAGCCTGTATAAAGAAGTCTGCTTGAGATTAACGTTCTGAAAAACTACTTCACAATTTGCTGACTATTTTTATCTCCCAGCTCTTAAGTGAACATCCTTAGTAATGGAAGGTGTTCTCACCCTATCCTTGCAAGCAATAAAACACTCCAGTGAAATGGAAATCAATGTGTCTCATTTCTATAGTGAATGTACCTACAACCAAATAGAGTCCTGGGGTTTTTTGTGTTTCAAGCCTTTTTTTTCTGCAGTTTCCACAAGACAGACTGTAATAGGAGCAGTTAAGACAGCCATTCAGTACCTAGTAGTCAGAATGCTCTTTCAGGAGCTAACAGACATGTTTTCAAAACCTTTTAAACAGAATAGAAAACCATATTCCTGCCTCATCTCTAAATACAGCAGCCATCCGAAAAAAGGAGACATGTTCTTTCACCATTTGTGAATGCACTCCTTTCTTTCTTTCACTTTTCTGAAAAAAAATTTGAAAACATTCCTTTTGAACAAAGAGTTTTGGTAAGAAGTGGAGGAGGAAAGTAAGGATCAAGCTCATTTCAGCACAGCAAACAGCAAGAAGTATTTTGAAAACAGTTTTTCTTTGAATATTCTGGTTCAGAAGACAAAACAGAATTTTTTGCTTCCTTTTCCATATCTTAGTCATCACAACTTCTTGCAGCTGCATATTTTGACACTTTGACAGAAACTTCAAGATCTGCCCAGTGGCCAAGGAATGACTCTCTTACTTGGAAGCGTTGTCTGAATGATGGGGACAATTAATTGCTTTTTAAAGGAAATCTGAACTTGAGTCTGAGATAAGTTTTCCCTTACTTTTTGAATCCTTTTGTGTATAACAGGGGAAGAACCATTCTGCAGTGCCTTGTTTCTTACATCAAACTGTTCATTGCCATCACTGAGGAGTGCTGGCCTTTGGTTTGACTATGTATGGGAATTTTTTATTATGCTATTACCTTTTATGGACTTATACCTCAGGCTCTACCTTCAGCTCATTTCAAAAACTGCAACTGATCAGCTAGAATCTCCCCAACAATAGCAATTTAAAACTGGGAAGACTGTGCTTCCTCGTGCATCCATGCAAATTCAAGGGAGAAATAACATAACAAAAGGATGGCTACTTTTGAGAGATTATACTAGATGAAGTTTATATGACCTTTTCACGGAATGACATTTTCATGGAAAGGGTCATTGGGCACTGGCAGAGGCTGCCCAGGGAGGTGGTTGATTCACCTTCCCTGGAGGTGTTTAAGGCACAGGTGGACGAGGTGCTAAGGGGCATGGTTTAATGTTTGATAGGAATGGTTGGACTCGATGATCTAGTGGGTCTCTTCCAACCTGGTTATTCTATGATTCTATGATATCTTAGTCTCCTAGATGAAATCCTGGATCTTTTCTTCAGTCTCTTCATGTTATTGAATATGCTGCATCTACACCAGCCATACCTTCTCTGTTCACCATGGGGTTTTGTTTAAAGCTTTGTTGTTCAGAACTGTCACACCAACATGTCTGGCCTCTTTAATATGCAACTCTTCAGTCCCTTTGGTTGTGGTCTGGGATAACTTCAACACAAAACACATTGTCTAGCATCAGATATCCCCCAAGGAAACATACTCTTAAATTCTTCAAAGACAGCCACTGATTTCTTTTCTGAAGTATTCATTATGAACATTTTCTCAAGCAGCAAGAACTGTGTTTTCAACATTAGACAGTTTAGTTCCTGTTATTTTCTGTATGGTTCTGCAAGGTCTTGGAGGTTATCTGTCCTTTCTCCTAGCTTAGAGAATGTGCTTTTGTAAGCACATAGATTTGGCTAGACATGTAAAGCTGAAGTCAGCTCAACCCTTTTCTAGCAGCATGAGGTATATATGATTTTAAAATTCTTGAAATGTGAAATCTGAATTCTCAACAGAGTAATGCCAGATGGTCGAAGTAGTGAGTAGATTTGTATAAACAGAAAGTTCAAACACCATAAAACAATGCTTCACAAGATTTTTTCAGACCAAATCATTACTTTGCTTTGGGGGTGTTGGTTGACAGTGACTGAACATGAGCCAGCAGTGTGCCCAGGTGGCCAAGGAGGCCAACGGCATCCTGGCTTGTATCAGAAACGGCGTGACCAGCAGGTCCAGGGAGGTTATTCTCCCTCTGTACTCGGCACTGGTGAGACTGCACCTTGAACACTGTGTTCAGTTCTGGGCCCCTCGCCACAAGAAGGATGTTGAGGCTCTGGAGCGAGTCCAGAGAAGAGCAAGGAAGCTGGTGAAGGGGCTGGGGAACAAATATTATGAGGAGCGGCTGAGAGAGCTGGAGTTGTTTAGCCTGGAGAAGAGGAGGCTGAGGGGAGACCTCATTGCTCTCTATAACTACCTGAAAGGAGGTTGTAGAGAGGAGGGAGCTGGTGTCTTCTCCCAAGTGACAGGAGACAGGACGAAAGGGAATGGCCACAAGCTCCGCCAGGGGAGATTTAGGCCGGACATTAGGAAAAAAATTTTCACAGAAAGGGTCATTGGGCACTGGAACAGGCTGCCCAGGGAAGTGGTTGATTCACCTTCCCTGGAGGTGTTTAAGGCACGGGTGGACGAGGTGCGAAGGGACATGGTTTAGTGTTTGATGCGAATGGTTGGACTTGATGATCTGGTGGGTCTCTTCCAACCTGGTTATTCTATGATTTTATGATTCTATGATTCTTTGACAAGAACAGTGTAAACATGGAGATGAGTTTTTAATTATACCATTCAGCAGCTATTTTGCAGGTTTTTTTTAATGATAATTTGGTTTATTTTGGATTTCTATTTCCTGAAACATTTTTGTAATTGTGGTTGTCATTTTCACAATTAGAGAGCAGTGCATACTTTGACTTGACAGCATACAATTATGGGACGCAATGTGTATGATATGATTCTGTCAAAACCAGAGAAAGAGCAGCTAGGTTAAAAGAATTAGAGAAATATATCTTTTTAGGCCCTTTTCATCTTCCCATCCAAAGGATGAAAAAGCAGAAGCCTATGTTACTGAAACTACAACTGAAAAAAAACCTCAATATAATTTTGAAGCAAAATTTAAAGACTAATACTCTCTGATGTGGATACTGTCTTGAACATACATAGATTTTAATGATGCCTGTCAGGTTTGGGGGACATTTTTTTCCCTTTTATTTGCTGCTTTCTTATGAAAGAAAGGAAGTAGCAACTGATGCAGCAGTGTTTTAGCTCCTGAATGCTCAGAAATGCTGGGTTGCTAAAAGAGCAAATAATATGACTCCGGGTTTTAAAGCAACATCATCCACCTGGAAAACAGGTCTCCAGGCATTGTAGGAAATTTCTCTTTCATCATCATTTCTCATTTTGCGCTGCCTTTGAAGTTTTATTGTCACACTCTCAGCTCAGCAGAAGCTTCTCAGGCCTGCTCAATCATGTCATTCTGTTTTTCCACAGATACTGTGGGGTGGAGATGTTCTTCATCTGTTACAAATGCACTACATGGCAAACTGTTCTTTTAGGACCTGTTCTCTTTACTACACATTTTTATTTAATGGATCCGAGAGGCAGTACCATCCTGCAGACAATTGTTGGCATGGTAGGTGACAAGTTGTACTCTGCAAACATCATCGCTGTATAGCAGTGCTCTTCTCAAGGGACTACAGAACCAGGCAATTGCCCTTTCAAATAAAAGACGCTACGGAGAACCCGTCAGTGGATGCTACAACAGCAACAAAGCATCTAACATTTCTGCTATTCCCAAGAAGAAAGCATAACTGTGGCCAGCATCCACACACATTACATGGCCAAGTTCATGGCTCTGCATATTTACAATGATATTTTTGCTCCATCTGAAAAGACTTCTTAACGTCTGTTGAGCCGTGCTGTTGGAATGAGCTGGTGAAATCATGAGAAACAAAAATTCATGTTATGTTCAGATTGCTAGTGGACACAATGATTGCCTCCTTTCTCCCCAAAGTAATTCTGAGGCATAGTTGTTCTGTGATTGTTTTAAATTTGTTTCATCAGGTCTAATATCCCCACCCATTTGGGGCCACAGCCAAAACACCCGCACAGCTGGCAAATGATGATTGTGCTATTTGATAGCGTTGGGTTCAAAAGCTGACAGAATCTGACAATTAAAAGTGGTGATGTACTACTGTCACTTATGGTCCTAGCAGGGAATTCCTCTGGCTAGGTGTTGTGAAAAAAAAAAAAAGACTTTGGAGAAGTTATCTTGGGTGATCCTAGACTGATTAGAGATGTGTTTCTTCCACATTATTAATATTCTCAAAAGGATAGGACGTGCCACAAGTTCAGAGTTTGGCTTAGGCTAATTCATATTCACCGATTCTTGGAATTCATGTCACAAAACATCCTGATTAGCTGTTCCACTTAGCAAGCTTCCAGAAGTAGAGGACTTCTTTTTGGTTTTACATCTGAAGTACTACTTAGAGGAATGCTGCCTGTGAACAGACTGTACTGCTGTTCCTAGAACCATAAACACAGCTTGTGGCTTTGGGAACCACAAGGTTGCCAGACCAAGCAGCAATATTTCATTATCAGAGATAGTTCTCTCTCTTCCTTGAGACAACTCAAATTAATAACTCCCAATCTTCTTTTTCATAATTCAGAAAGTATACTTATGTATGCACTCAGCCTGCTCTTCTAGAGAATTCACTTAAGGAGCTGCTGGTTCTATTTCTGTGCTCTGGGTAATTCCTTCCCTGCATGACTGTAAATGGAAAACTGCAAGTGGACAAACTTACAACTACTATAAGGGGCAGATTTCAAGTTTTATATCAGTTTCCTACAGTGAGCCACACGTATCATCCGTGTGAACTCCCACAGCCAACAGACACATGCAAGAACATATAACATATGCAGAACTTTCTGAAATCAAACCAAAATGAAATAGTAAAGACACATTGGTAACCAAATACCATTTTTCAATGAGCTTGAGCATGTTACTGGAAATTTTTCTGGAAACTGTGCAAATTTATGGATGCAGATTAACAGTATTAAACGCCATTCGTGAAAAATTTGGAGCTATTTAGTGAAAAATTCTTGGAAAGTGAATAATAGTTTAATAAATACTCAGAAACCTGATCTTCACAGTATTTTCCAACACAATGAAAAATTTATACACTAGTGTTAGCATTTAGGAACAAACTGAGGAGCTAAAATCCTGCTGAAGACACATGAGTGAACAGTCACTTAATTATACTTGTGCAATAAAGTATCTATATAGCAATTATTGGCATACAGTTACCACAGCTAAGTTAAACACTAATAAGGAGTCCAATAAGTAAACCGAAATGAATAACAGATTCATATGCCAGAGGCAATATTTTTTTAAGTCTTTAATCTTCCACACACAAACGCACTACCTTCTTGGAGTCATCCTGAGCTAATAATTCATTTCATTCTCTGTAGCTGTAAACATCCTGGTATGACAGACAAAATATTTAAATTATTTTTGATTTATTATCTTACATTATTCCATGCCTAGGATGCCTTTAGCATGAGTTGCTCTGAGGTGAGAGAGCACTATGCTTAATCTAAAATAACTTCACAATGGATTAAGAATTAATTGTTTATGTGATCTCAAACATTTCACACTACCATGAACTCATTAACTCTTTGTCTCCACCTCTGCATATGCATGACACACATGCATGTATGTGCTTTATCACTCCAACATAATTCTTGGATCTAACATTTTTTATGCCATAGAGAAACCCATCTACTGGTAATCTCCATTTATTGCATTAGGGCAGACTTGTTTCTCTACATTTAGGGTTACATTTTCACAGGTTTCTTGAATGCCCTGTGTCATATCTGTCAATGGATATCCTAGGATTCCTTAAAGCATCTAAAATTATGTGAATGCCTATGTTTAAGCAGCAGAATCCTTCCCATTATTGTCTCCCAGCTGACGTACAGGGTATATTACATAATATAGCCTTACTGAACTAAGTATGGGTCAAAGACTTAGTTCAGTACTTGACCTTTGAGCAATAATGGTTTTGATTATTTTTGTCGAGAATTCTTAGGAAACAGAACATCATACCAGAAAACCACTGCCCAAAAGTCAGGTTAATGGCCTTCTTTATTAATACATGTAGATGAAACTCATGACATACCTTCTGTTGTCTCTGAAGTAAAGGAAAAATGCAGTCATAAGAGGTAAATCTGCATTTTTGTTGACTATTGTTTATTTGCCAGTGACTATACTAAAGAAAATCTATGATCATACAAACTGAGTCCTTAAAATTTGAATATGAAGTTGACATTTTCTGACATATTTGGATAGTCTAGTTTCTGAAACATCTGGTCATAAGATATGTTTTCCTTGGAAATTTGGAAGAAACGGACATTTAGTTGCAACCTCCCTATCACTGGATACTCCATCTGTACTTTAGCTTTCTGATTTAGTAAACTGTGGTTACCACATACCGTGTGTTTATTTTCTTTTTTCATTTTCTGCCTCTTTCTCACTAGTTCTGATTTTCTTATTCAACATTAATTCTGACTCCATGTGCCTTTCACAATTACAGCATTGAAAATTCTGTTGAATTCTTTGACCAAAAAATGTTATCCAATTTCAGAAAAACAGAGAACTGTCTCAACTTATGCTGATATTTAGTTCCATTTATTTACCTCATTTTCCACCAAAAAAAGAAAAACTTTGTGAATACTAGTCACTACTAATTAATCTTATGATAAACAACATTTGCTGCTGATACAACTTAAATGAACAAGCCCAAAAAATAATTCAATAGACTCACATATCTTTCTACTCTATTCCTCTTATTTCATTCTGTGCTCTTCTTGAAGTCTGTTTTAGCCAAAACTAGATGTAATAATTAATACCCAGTTATAACAAAATGGATTTTCTAATTGGAGATGATAATTTCAGTTTTTGTTTTATTCTCCACAGGATAATAAAGTAGCCTTTGCAAGGAGTTATTTAGTTTAGAGTCTAAATTAATCATGTTGGTATATATTTTAATTTAAAGGCTTCAAAATAATAAACAAAAAAGTCTTGCATAAGCCTAGCTGTTTCTGCAGCTACATAAAATGATAATTTAATTTAAAATACACAGGCATATTTCAGGAAGCACTACTTAAACTTCACCAGTTTCAAAAGAAGAGCAGTCCCCCATACCAAAACAGTATCACCATACAGACTCTCAGTCTTACGTTAAGACACCTTCTAGGGAGATGTGGATTTCAGTTCATTCATTTTGTGGAAAGTCTTGAACCCCTTGTCCCCATATTCTATGGAAATGCTCTAATCATTCAGGTCTAGAGGACAAGCAAGAGGATAGCTTAATTCTCCTACCTACCCTGTACATTTAAAGAAAGTGGCCAAAACAACCATATTTTGTCTGAAGTTAATGTGAAGCAGGATGGATAAATACTTGGGCAGAGAAATGCAGATTTTTCAATCTACTGACTAAATTGAAGTTTCAATCAGCTACCATTCTTAAACTGAAAAATATGGCAGTCACTAAAAAAAGAACAGAATCTTCTGCATTAGAGAAGTTCCACTGCCAAAAATATATGACTTTTTATAGTCACATTAGAGTCATAGTCTTGGATTTAGATGCTTAAACCATCTACAGATCCACTTTTGGCATGTCAATATTTTTGTGGAATCTTAGCCTGAAGCTTCCTGAGCCTTGATTTGAATTAAAATAATTCTATTACTACAAGAAACTGTAGAGGTTTACTATGGGAAAGTTACATCTCCCTTTGACCCCGCACTACCTACAATCAGGCATACAAAGAGTTACTGGTGCTAGTAGTACTGTATCTGCTACCACGTAGACTGCTTCCTCACTAATAATCGTGGCTGAAAGATGTAGGGGAAAAGGCTAGTATAGACATATCTCTGATTGTTTAGGCTGATTATTTGTTCTCAGAGCAATAGAAGGAAGCTATCCAATTAATTTGTGCAATACATTAAAAGTGTTGAGCAAAATGCTTTTCCAGTTACTGATAAATTCTCCAGCTTTGTTGATTTCTCCAACTCTCTCTCCCTCTTCAGTTTGCCACTGGGTTAGCTCTGCCTGATTAGTCATATACCTAAGTGAATCAGCACGAAATAATCCACGTGTGTCTAGCTTCACTGGATTACATTTAGTTATGCCATATTTGATTTGTCTTGATTCCTAGTATGTGATTTTGAATTTGCACATAGTGACTCTCTCAACTTTTGGACAACTTTGCTGGCCGTTGAGATGTCATGCCTTGAACTTCCCTTATTCCAGATGCCAGATGTGGTTAGTAACTTTGAGCTAGACTAGAAACTAAGAAAAGGCCAAAACAGATATGCAAAAAGAACCTAAGTGGTGCCAAGATCTATCTTCACTATTCATGTGTGGAACAAACAAATGCTCTGTCCACAGGCCAAAAGCTGAAAAAGAAATGACCTCAGAAAAACTGCCAAAAAGAAACCTGAAGGCTCAAGCAGTACAATTTGCATTTTCTAGCCTTCTCTGACTCAATATATACAGGAGTGATTTTTGTGCCTTATACCTGGGAAGCCCGACAAAATGAATTCAAGAGAACATATTTCTATCCTACAGAAGACAGACATGAAATAAACAAAAAGACATAACCAGGTTTGCTTGTAAAAGCAAAAAATCCAAAATTAAATAAATAAATCCAGGAACAGACTATGTAATGGTAATAAGAGGCATTAAGTGACTCAGCTTCTTTAAGAAGAATACTCATTATTTTATGTAATTCAAGCAGGTCAGTAAGCATTATGGAAGCAGAGATTATTTTTAGCATATTTTTAATGTCATCTAACTGTACAATTTTTGAAAATAACACATTTATGAAAGTCTTCCAAGCATTGTTTTACTTCTCCTTCACCCCTTATAAAATAATGTTTATTTGTTGTTTTAAATAATTTTATAAACTTTGTCGTTAAATTGACTTTAACATGTGAAATAACGATCATATCAGATTCCCAATCCTTAGGAGCATAAGAGTTGCTAAATACCTTTAGCTTGTCTGAAATTAATTTAGAATCACACAGAAACTGGATTTATAGACTTGACCTTAATCTCACAAAATCTAGGAGGAGAAAGAACAAAACTTTTACTGTAAAAGTGCTAAAAATATCACATATAACAATTTCTTTCTTCTTATTTAAAAAAAAATATTTTTTAAGGTATAGAATCAGATAAGTCCATTAACAGGCACTTTGAGATACATATATATGCTTTTCTTGGCACTGGGATCTATCAGCCCCACCTAATATCACCTAAACCAGGAAGAAAAACATAAACTTGTTCTGTAAATACTGTTACCCTTTTGCCAGGTTGTACCAGTTCGGGGAGTTAGTAAATGGCTCATTTATCTTTCAAACAGAAATAGAAATAAGTGACATGGACAACCAAGCTGTTTCCTGAACACAGAAAGATACACAGGCTATGTATGTATGTACAACACATACAAATATATTTTGATTATTGAATGGCCATTGATATAGAGAGAAGGACACAAGGAAATATACCTAAATCAGGTTTAAAGAAATTTTTAAAGAATCTTTAAAAATAATCTGTTTTCTCTTGAATAAAGCTCTGAAACATGTGTGGAATAGATTTTGTTAACTTAGTAGACATTATAGTGCTGCCATAATGCCAAAGAACTGGCTGTACTTGTTCTTAACAAAGATCCTCATATGCCAAAATCTTGTCTTTGACACTAAACAGAACATAACATACGTATGTTGTAATTCTTCCACGTTTTGCTTTCTCACCTTCAGTGATGGCAAATAGGCGTCTAATTAACTTAAATTTGAATGATCATTTTTTCAACCCATGTAAAATTATCACAACATCCTATGGCAAAGATTTCCATAGGCTAATCACACTGTGCACCTTGTAATAATTCCACTCTCATTACTATCTGTCTTTTAAACAGCCAAATATTCCTTTGTAGTTTGACACTGATGCTGAGAATGGTCGATAGATCCAAATGAACAGACATCAAATGTACAGGGCTCAGCCCTATGCAATGTGTGGCATTTTTACTCACAAGTTCCAAGAAGCTCAGCCAAAAAGCTTCCCTTCACCACCTCCATCATTCTGTCCATGTACCGTATAGAAAGCCTCACTTAAATGACCTGAATCAAGCAGCTGAGACTAGGTGCCTCATTTCTTGGTATTGCATCACTTGGATGTGGTTGAACAAACATACTGTATTTTGGTCATTAACTGTTGATTTACACACAAAGATAGATAGATAGATAGATAGATAGATAGATAGATAGACAGACAGACAGACAGATGGATAATGTGTAACAACGAATGACAACTGGCATCTTGAATTTGGGAAAGAGTTCTGTTGATTGGGACTTTAATTTTAGTGCTGGATTATGAGTATCTTCAGAACACCAGAACACTTTAAACTCTGTTGAAGACTTCTACTGTAATACTATAAATTGCCTTATAGATTTTGCTTTCTCAGCTGCTTAGAAATGAATTATAGAACTCTTTACACTTAGACTGTAATTCACAAGCAAACAAAAAATTTCCCTGAAAAACTGGGAGGATGAAGTTTGTATCAGATCCTGGTATGCATAATAAATATCTGTGCAGCACACACTTCAGCGTCTTGTCAGAGCTTTGTAATTCAGGGACTGAATTGAAGGTCTCACTCATGGGAATGTAGTCTAGTAGTATTATCTTTATTTGTTCTTCAGATAAACAATCCATCCATTTGTATAAGCAGCCTCAAAAAAACCTGACTAGAATGGCTGAGAATTTGAAGTTCAGTTTTATGGAAAATTCTCACATTTCACAACTATTTTTATCACTACAAAGGAATTCATAGCCAGGAAATTTCATAATTAGTCATGGAATATGAAATTGGAAATTCAGGGAAAAACAAAATCCTAGGAAAATGAAATATAACAAGAAATATTATATATCACAGAAACTATGCTATGGCATAACGCAACTAATAGAATATAAACCTCAAATAAACAATAACAAAACAAATTCAGAATGAAACTCATTCATTTTGCCAAAAGGAATTTTATCATTACTGATGAAATGAGAACAGTCTTGTTCTAATGATTTTTTAATTTGAAAATTGTCAGAATAAATGTAGTTCCAAAAGATATTTGGGGTTTCTTAATACTGAAACATTCATCATTCCTATTTATAGTGTCTTGATACATGGCATGGTACAGTGTTAGAAATGTTAGAGAGTTTAGAATCCAGTCTGATTCACTTCACATTTACAAAAATACTTAGGATGTCACCAGGACTCATTCTGGTCTTATAAGGTTCACAGATTTTTTATAGAATCTTTCCCTGTGTTTATTCTTGTATTGTTATTTTTGATTTTTAAGTTCTCAGTTTTCAGGATTTTTTTTTCACTTGTCTTTTGAAAAAAATAAGTGATCCTTAACATCTCAAACATTATGTTGATATTCAGTAATGTTACAGGGCATGAAATAATTCAAATAGGAGACTGTTTCCCTTTTAAATTATAAGTATTTCACAAAATTAAAAATTGTATTTGATAGTATAACTCTAAGCTATTAACAATCACCATTACAAGAAATGAAAATCAGCCACATAAGGATAAAGGTCTAGATCCATAAAAAGATATCTGTATCTCAGTAGTTATGTATATGCTTCATTTATACAGACCTGCTAATTCCATCAAGAATGATGGATTGTAAAACACAGATGGGAAATTAAGTATCGCAATAAATAGTCTGACTAGCTTACTATAAGATTTTTCAGCTCATTCACTGCACACGTTGCTAAATATGTTCAAAGGCGGTAAGTAAGAAACAATAAAATGAATGTATTTGCTATGTCCCTGCCTTTATATTTCACTATGCCTCTGGCCTAATGAAGTTTCATTGCTGCCCTGCATCACTAGAATGCTCGAAGCACCTAAGACCTAAAGCAGCTTAAGTTTTGGTAGGTAAACGACATCTCTTAAAAGAGAGATATGTGGATTTGAAACTCCCCCTAACAGGAAAACCAAAAGAACCATAGACTAGGCAAATACTTTGCCATGGAATTATTTTGAAAAGTAAGAATTGCACAAATAATCTATCAAGGGAGGTGCCACCAAATCAATATCTGTGCCCACTGCTCAGGTTGCAGCATATAGGACTGGTCAGGAGAATGATAGATTTTACACAAAGGGGCTTGTGCATGTACTAGACAAAGATTAACACTTAAGTTTATGCTTTACGTTTTACAAATTAATCTGTCACTGAGAGAGTTTTCCTGGTAAAAAAGAAAAATATCCAAAAGATGCTGTGGCTGAACACGTGTTTGAAAACTACTGAAATCCTTTTGTAGATGTAGCTCTGTATGATAGTGCCAAAATATACAAGAGGCATGCAGCTGAGAGGCAAATACAGTATGTATCTGTGTTTAAACCTATGAAAGGTTACAAGAATTAGAAATTGGGCATGATGAATCTTCACACTACTCTTGCCTTGAGAGACTGGTATAATGGACGGACATCCACAATCTTAACAAACGTTTGTGTGTATAAACCATGAATTGGCAATATATATGTGTGTGTAGATATATATTTGAAGATAAAAGTAGTAATTACCTGAGCATGACGTAAATGGTATAGAATAAGGGAGGGAATGTTGTGGTTTGAGCTAAATTAGAGTCATTTTTGTGACTCTAACCCAGCTGCTCTAAGTTCATTCTCTGAAATCTAACTGCATGTTTTTGAGACAGTGTTCCTTGAAGTGATAACACAAGGTATTTGTATGCAAAAAGACCAACGCTTATACTTATCCCTATAGTGTTTGATAGGAATGGTTGTACTTGATGATCCGGTGGGTGTCTTCCAACCTAGTGATTCTATGATTCCATGATTCTATAGAAAACAACACCATCCTCTAGCTGGTGGAAAAGGGCTTTGCTTTCAAGGAGGGGCAGACAGGACAGACGACCCTAAACTGACCAACAGAGTACCCCTTCCCATATATGTCATACTTGGCATAAAACTGAGAGATCACAAGCATCCTCCTTCTTCTGTGATGGCTAGCATCCAGTGAGGACCTCATTGGTCTGATTGTTCCTGATATCAAATCCATGCATTCCTTAATCCAGTTCCAGAGCTCAACTGCCTCCTAGCCGCGGACCCATTTCCTCCTGTCTGTTCTGCATTACTTGTGGTGACGTGTAGTCATCAAGGGGAGGGTTGGGGGCGCAATGTCATATATTTGTATATATTTTATTACTTTCTACTTTTTTATCATCATTTTTATTATCATTTCATTAAAGCTGGAGTTTTAGTTTCCAACCCACAAGTATTTTTTCTTTGATTTGCCTTTCCCTCTTCCCTCTTCCCTGGAGGGGGGAGGAAGGGATTTAGGAGCTAATGCAGGGTTTTACCTGCTGAAATTAGCCAGGCCAGGGCTCAGCTGTAATAAATTACTGACATAATAATTTCTAAGTAGATGTTTTACATTTTCTTACATGAAGATCTATAATTGTGAAAGTTAAAAACAAAATAATTTTTTAAAATGCTAAAGTTGAAGAAAATAGTTTGCACACTGCAGTATTCTCAGTGCCTGAAAAAATATTTACAGGAAGTCTTTTTTGTTGCCCCTACTTCATAAATATACATGACCTTAATCTTTCCAAACCATCCTTTTTATGAATGTGCAAAGATGAGATGAAATAAGGTTAAACTATTTTTGCTGCTAGCTGCTGTCTGGTTTACCTCAAGATGGAATTAATCCAAATAATTGTTGGGTTTTGTTGTTGGGGTTTTTTTTAATTCTTTAGTGTAACTACTAAGGGGAAAACATGAAAGCCTTAAAAACAGTGTATAAGTTGCTTTTCTGTCAGAAGCTGGCTGACTGACTTCCATGGTAGCGTGCAACATTTATCAGGGATATATCTGGACAACACACACTTTGCAAAGCAAGGCAACTTCCTAAGTGAGGAAGCCTCATATGGAGTTTTCAAATGATCCAGCAGACTTTATTAGCACGGTTGCTTCAACATTGTAATCAATTACTTTTCTAGTTTGAAGTAAGTGATTGCATTGCTTTGCTGAACACCTTTTAGCTGCTGTGAGGCGTGTTCACAAGTTCCTTGCATGGTTGTATTACTTCAGTAAAAGCCATTTTCTGAAAAAGGTGGTGAATTTATCTGCTTTCTTTGTCTCTGCAAAGTGATCCCAGGTTGCCCTGTAAATGTAAAAACACAATATTACATCAATGAGTTGCAGGAAGAAATCAGTTGTACTTATTTATAGCATATTTATGCCTTTAACTCTTTTGTACACTGGAAGCCTTTATATTCTAATCATACCTATATTCACACTAAACTATAAGGAAAATATTTAAATGTATTTTGATATAGTAGGTGGTGATTTAGCTTGATAACAACACAAGTGCTGTGGAAACTGTCCTTACAATATTCACAGAATCCTAGAATGCTAGGTTGGGAACGCCCCTGCTTAAACAAGGATCACCTAGATAAAGTTGCTCAAATCTGCGTCCATCTGAATTTCGCATGTATTCAAGATGGGGATTCCAGAAGCTCTCTAGGCAACATGCTCCAGTGCTGAACCATACTCACTGGACCAAAGTTTTTTCTGATTTTTAAGTGGAATTTCTGGAGTTTCAACTTTTGCCACTTGTCAATTGTCCTGTCACTGGTTACCAAGGATTTTGGCTGTCTTCTTTATACCCTCCTATCGGGTATTTACATGTATTGGTGAGATCCCCTTCAGCTTTTTCTTCTTCAGGCTGAACAGTTCCAGCTATTGCAGTTTCTCCTCATCCATTAGATGCGCCAGTCCTGTAGCCATCTTAAAGGCTCTTTGCTGAATCTGCTCCAGCACATTCATGTCTCTCCTGCACTGGGAAATCCAGAACTGGACCTAGCACATCAGATGCATCTCACCAGAGCTGAGCAGAGGGGAAAAATCACCTCTCTTGTCCTGCTGGTGATGCCTGATGTAACCCAGGTTTTTTTGCTTTCATTGCTGGAAGAGCACAGTATGGGCACATAGTCAGCTTTCTGTTCACCATTGTTAAAACCACTGTGAAAAGAAGTTAGTTTGAATCTGCTCTTAGATGTTAAATAAATTATTTTATTTACTTCACATTATAATCTTAATGGCATGCTATACATCTCCCTTTGCATATGACATTCTAAAATTCCAGGTCCTCATTTATTTCATAATAATTCTTTACTAGATTTTCTGTGTTGTGATTTAAAATGACACACAAGTGGCCTTATTAAATAGCTAAGTATGCCACCATATTTGATGTGTCTGTTTATTCTGTTCTCTTGAAATGTATTGGAAGACTTATTTATACACCTCCACATAAAAATCTTTGCAGTCTATTATAGGTTTACCATCCCAGCAAAACTATGTCACAACGTTTAGTTTCAGTTTTAGTTTCATAACATAGTCAAAGATAATTTTTTTTCCAGTAGCAAGAAAGGCTTTCAGATATCTTAAGTTCTGAAAATAGAAGTTTATTTCTGCATGTTTGGATAACAAAAATATAAAATGTAAGAGATCTAATCAGTTATTTATATCATTTTAGGGGAATGTAGCTATTAGTAAGATTTTCATATATCCAAGAATATAATGGCCAATTTGAACCTAGATCAGTATTGGTTCAATATTGAGAATTTCAGTTTCTTCCTATTGGTCATGTGAAGTGAACACTAGTACACAAACAGGAACTAATTTGTAGGTCTCAGCAAATTAATTCAGCATGTGCAGGTGATGCCTTATCTCCATATAGATTTGTACTAAATATTTCAGTTAGGGATTTTAATCTGGAAAGAAGGACGAGTGTGGCTATTTTCATAAAAAATGAAGGTGCTTATATTCATTAAAACCCTTTGTAAATCAAGATGCATCTGAGAATCTCAGTTAGAAAGCCCATAATACATTATGCTTAAATGACTAGCAAAAACAGTTTATTTTATAGTTGCAAACATTTTAAATGATCAGAAATAATATCCAGTAATTGACTGTAAACTTCTAATAGTTAAAATACATCACAAATCAGGCTACTGGCTTAAATTTTACGTATAAGCTGAGGTCTGCCCTTTGACATAGGACTACTTTATTACACATTTATATTTATATATATATTTAAATAACTGCTGCTACTTTTAATATTAAAATCAAGGTTATATTGATCATGCCTGAAAGGAAGATTTATGGGTTGTTTTTGTACTTTCTGCAACTAATATCAGCAGTGAAATTGTCTTAAGGAATTAAGAACTCAGTTCTGAAAGTTTTATATAAATTGTTGTTGTTGTTACTCAGTTTCTGATTCAGTTTCATGTGTTTCATAACAGAAAGCACAAAAAATAACTTAAAAGCATAAACTTCTTATGAGCAAAAGTGCCATGGTGTTGACATTTGAGAATTTCAACTGATTTCTTAATTTCACCTGAAGTGATGTGGGATTTCCTGTAAGTGCATCACTCAACAGTTCTTTTGTTTCCTTTTTCATAACTTTTCATTGAGTTTTAGTCCATTTTTCCATATTATTTCTGAATGTCACCACATCATTCCTCTGACCAGAGGGCAATCTATAGCACATTCCAAGTATTCTGTAGCACTTCCAGGTTTTTGCACACAAGACAATTGTGGAATTTCTCTGACTCCCCTAAAACATACATATAATAATTACTCTGCAGCACAAAACACTCTGCCGCACTTCAAAAGAAGTTCTATAAGGTATTTTTTTCCTAAACCAGAACAATCAGAAACTGATTTACACGGACTGTGGTTATCTGTAGAGAAAAGAAAAGCAGGGAGCCACAGCGTTCGCTTGAAATACAATTATCATCATCAGACCCTATAGAAATTTGGAGAGCAGAATAAGGATGATTCATTGGATTCATGGATCCCTGCTAATTCATTATTTTTCAAAGTTGGAGTGAAAGTCTTCTGGGATTTCTCTCTTCTTTTTAGGTCTTCACTTTTTAAATGTTAAAACATAATCAAAACTTATTCCTTCTCCCTTCAGCTGGATATTAGTCAAAGAAAGCATATGAGTAGCATTTATCAAAGAAGATAATTAATAAGACTCCAGCTTTTCAAGAAGTATCAAAAAAATTTTTGAGCTTTACCTCAGCGGTTATAGTCCCTTTATGAAGTCGACAACAATTCAGTTGCACTAGAATTACACAGTTCTAAGAAATAAAAGTTACATTACTGGGTTCAATTTTAATTGATAACACTAGGTTTTAAGGAGCCTTTTACATGAGTGTAAGCCTACTGTAATTTCTTTCCAGATTATAAAAGCATTGTTCGATAAGTTGATAATCAAATGAATAGGGTAGGCCGTCCTTCATCTAGTGTATTGCCAAAGCTGCAACAGGCATGGGAGGGGTTCACATATTTTTGTTTTGTTTTTACTGCTAGCTGTCACACTACTGTGGTGTTTAAAGTCAGTGCCAAATATGGGGGCTTAAAGGTTCTCCTATAATTATATCAGATCATGAAGGGGCAGGGCATGCTTTAAGGCTGAAGCCTTCCTTATTCACTTAGGGCCTGGCTCGATCTTGGGAAGTTTAAGACCTTGCAGAACTGCTTTCCTAGCAAGGTCTGTGCTGCCCTAGCTGTACACACTTGTGCTTATGTTCTCAATTCTTCCAGTACACTACATTTTAAAAAATGTGTTATTGGTTCTCAGGCATGGAATTAAGCCCATATTCCCTAAATAGTTTTGTGATTTTTAAGAAGTGATTTAAATAATAATACCCCTCATTGAAAAATGTGTTGTTACCTTAATTGTTTCGTTTGTTTCATTTTTTTATGTTTTGTTTCACTTCTTTAAAAGCATTAAGCATCTAAGGTGAAACATTAGCAGCTTATTTTTCCACAGTTATTTGACCTAAGCGCAGCAAAATGGATTAAAAAAATTTATCAATGTGATGCTTAAGATACAGACTGCAGTAGTGTTGAGCATGACGGTAGGGTTTTGACTAAGGAAATGCAAGCTAGGGAGCTATAAAGCCTTTCTGAATATGCATCCGAGACTGGAGTCCTAAATCTACCCTTAGCTTCCAAGGCAGCTGTTTCCTACCCCCTCTTCACTAGATATTTTCCACTAAGTTTTCTTTACTCCAAAACCTTTCTTTAAGTTGTAGTAATTTCTACCAACTTCATGTCACTTCATCAAAGTGACAGGTCTCCAACTCTTAGCAGTCTTAACTAGTCTTCTCTAGTGCCAGGTAAAGATGATGTTAAAAGCAGTCATCACCTGTGTTACCTCTCATTCCCTTCTTTAAGGTCTCCAGTGGCTTCCCTTTTCTACTTTGTGAAGCAAAGTGATATAGTCTTCACTTTATGATCCTCCTTACTAAAGAAATCCTTTTCACCTTCATATACTGCTGTCACATTAACTTCCATTTCTATTCTGTCAATACTACTAAATTTAATTGTCATTTCTCATCTTTGAAAAAAAAATACATTATGCTTTCTCCAATCCTGACCCCTATTTTTGAAAAGACAGATGACAACAGAGTTATTTAGTTTACTGTTTTCCTCCAAATCTCACTGTGGAAGTCTTAACACCTTGAGCAACTCATATACTATGAGCTCTAGTAACAGATTCTTCATAACTATTTTCTTATACTCTGCTTTGATAGATCCTGCGTTTTCTTCTTTTCCTTAAGTACATGACATTTTTGTGCACGTACTGCTATTGTCCTGGATGAGAAAAATAATATAGCTGCTGCCCTAGCATGGACTAATATGGGGCTGTGCTCTAAAAATGCATTTTGGCAAATCTCTGACCCTGTTGTTCATTCAGTTTCTAGCCTACTAAGTTAGTTTGACATTTGTGGCAGGCAGTCTATCTGTCTTGGATTGTTTTGTATACACAGCTAGGTATAATATCCAAAATAAAGCTTTGCTGCATAATCTCATCTTCTTATGAACAATGCTGCCTTTCTAATATACTGCATACAGAAAGATCATAAAGATATTGCATTATGAAAAACATTCTTGGACATGGAAAATTGTCTTACACACACTGTTTCTTGTTAAGACAGATTTGGTCACATCATATTAAACATATGATCCAAAATCTGTCTTTTAACAATTCCATGCAAATGTTGACCTTTAGAGCAATTCTGTAGCTTTTTTTCCCACACATTGTTCTCAGTAGAAATTGGGGAAATGCACAAAACCACATACCAAAGTACACATGCTGTGGTAGCTGTATTTGAATACTCTCCTAAATCAATTACCTGACAAACTGTTCACAGGTGTGAGATTGCTTATTTAGGTTTCACAGCAACTTGAACAGCACCTTGCAGGATAGGAAGAGACAGTAATAAAAATGAGGCATAAGTTGCTTTTTGAAGAATTATTTTTGAATGAACAAGGCTATGCACACCTGAGAAAAATCATATTCCTGCCTCCTTTACAAAAATGGATTAAAACCACCTGGGATTACCTTCCAGCTTTGATGCCACTGGGCTCTGTACAGAACAGTGGAACGTAAGCCATGGGCCGTGGGAAAAAATACATGTAAGCAAATGGAGGGAAATGGAAGAGTAAGTACCACAGCTGAAAAAGGAAAGCAAAAGAAAAAAAGGCATTGCATTGCTAGCCAAAAGGCCTACTAGAGAATATTAAATGAGATCACATGCAAATGGTAATACACACTTGGCATTGCACTCTCAGCAGGGGATGTGTGTAAAAGATTTAATCTGAACAGCTCCAGGATCTAAGACATCATTTAGTATTATTCTTATTTCTTAACTTTGGACATAAAGTGAAGATTACCTATATGGTATTACTTGTCTCTCAAAGCACTCAAATAAAGCATTCATGGAGTCATTTAATAACTTTTCATGCCTGTGATTTCAGATAATCGCTGATTGTGATATTTTTTGAGTCTAGCTACAATATCAGATAATAAACTCCTAGGGCAAGTGCTAATGCATCTTTCAGTGAAAAAAATCATGAACGTGATATGATTTGGTTTGACTCTACCATTAAATAATGCAACATCATTTTTAACTATCTCCCCTTCTCTTAAATGAGTATATCAGCTTTTCACACACACAGAATAAGGTACCAAAGCAAATAGTCAGTCTTCGTAAGCTGGCCACTTAGAAAGATGGATCATTTATAGAATGTTACTGCTCATTGTGATAGCTCTGCCAATTTTTTATCTGAAGTCGAGTACTGGTGATTCTTAAGGATATATTGTCTCAAAAGGTGGACTACTGAAGCAGTAAAAAGTTGAAGTCCTCATGTTTCTGTGAAAGCTTTCATGAAATTTGAAGGCAAGGTTCAAAAACTGTCAATTTATGAAACATGGAGGAAAAAAAATCGTAACTACCCTCTCATGTTTCAGCAAGAAGACCAAAACACTCACTGCATTTGTAACAACATAAATGTCTACAAAGAGCTCTTTCCTATGGGCAATTTTTTATCTTTTGTGTAGTTGATCATATTATGGACTTGGGGCAGTAAAGGACTAAGTTGTAACGAAGCTCTTAAGAGTGCCTGTAGTGTGTTGGTTGCAAATCCAGTGTGGTTTGAAGGAGCAGAGCATGCGCATCCATTGCGGCCAAGCAATCTCTGCTGGCTCCAGGGGTAAATCTCAGAGCTATCCTTCTACTGTTTCCTCCTGCATTTTGAGGACTGGCACATACTGTTCTAGTTAGCAACACTGTCTGTAATTTCAAATATATTTTGCCAAGATTACGGGTAATGGTGCAGAGCCTTTTTTCTGCCATCTTCCAAGATGTGTCATCAACCTATTTCAACCCATGATACCCAGGATTACAGCTAATCTTTGAGACACAGACGTATAAGATTTGTTTTAGGAAAACAGTGTGTACACTCAGATCTTAAAACATTCCAGGATTTCTGAAGAGTCCAGATTGTTCTTAACATTCATGCCAAGTTATCAACAATTTAGAAAACAGCTGCCAAAGGTCATTCCAGCTACAGCTGTTTGGAAGCACAGAGGGTTCTATTGATCTTTTCCTTCGCATAGCACTTTTAAAAAATATATTACTAGATCGTGGAAATAAAGACCATGGCAGATGTTAATCATGACTTGGCCAAATGTTTGGGGGGGAAGTGTTTATCAGCTTTGGATTGAGGATGAAAGACTCCACTGTAATGCTATTGTTAGGTCCCCGTGTGGTAATACTGTTCTCATGATGTGCCTTTGACCTGCCTTAGGGAAGCTGGCTCAGCTGGTTGGGAAAGAGCTCATTAGGCATGGCAGTTCAGGTGGCACAAATTTCACAGCTCGAAAGCAATCTGTGCCCTCCCAGAAACACAGGTATTGTACTCAAACAAATCATTAATCCCAGAGGCCAGCTCTGACTGCTTTTATGAAGTAGCATGAATCATGGTCTTTAGGAAAACTAAATGGCTGCTATCCAATTTAGCAGCTGGATCATATTAGTTCACATTTTTAAGGACAAAGGTTATAATAACAAGAGCTTGTATTACTCAATTGACTCAATTAGGTAACATGGTTACCTTAATGGTTCTGTAACAGTTTGCTGGTGTTAGGAGCAATATAATTTGGTTCTTCTAATTAACAGAAAAGAACGGAATTCTATACATGAAGGTAGCCTACTAGAAAACAGACATCTGGGGTAAGAGATGGGACAGAACAGGCACATAGTTGTTGAGAAGCAAGGAAAAATGACAACCGACATTAATGGTAAAAGTGAAGCCTGAGTACATCAGGGCCTCGAAAGCACAATCAAAACTCTAAACCTGACACACCAGGTAAAAGAAAACAGAGAACCCAAAAGACAAGTGTATGTCAATATACACCAGAACATGCATGATGCATAAATGCTGATAGAGCTTAGGGCTGGAACAGTGGATTTTTCCCATCTACTCTCCACAACATTGTTTTTTCTACAGGCTAACATTTGTGACTCTCTAGTGACAGACTAACAAACAAGAAAATTGTTTTCTGCTTTTAGATCATGGTTGACCTTATTTTTACTGAATGGCGATATTTCTCAGTATCAATAAATTTTAGTTGCATATAATTCACAGTATGTAGCAGAATTTGGCTTATGAACTGTAAAAGTGGCTAAACATTTTTAAAGGTATGAACTCCTTTACCCAAAGACCTGAAAATTTCTCAGAAACGCTTCTCTTTATATGTCTAATAACTATAATGTTTAACGGCTACTTTTTCACACAAACGGATTCTACTGGCAGAATGAGAGGAAGAAGGCTGGTGGGGCAACTCTTAAGTGTGAAAAAAGGCTCTATGTTTGTTTTCTCGAGGCTGAACTTTCTCTCAATTCCTCACCCTGTACTCAAGCAGCTTGGGCCAACCAAAACGCATGCAGCCTTAGGAGCTGCCAAGCGCCCTTACCAAAGCTTGTAGCCGCTTCTCACGCGATTCCTAGAGGCACAAAGGCTTTTTTTCTTTCCCGCCCCCCCCCACACTTTCCGAGGGAAGTTTTAGCTGCCCCGGGACCCCTTCCCCGGGGGCGGCCCGGCGGGAGCCACTTCTCGCGGAAAAGACCACGTGGCTGAAGAGAGGATGAAGTCGCTACCCTTCCCAGCCCTTTAGACTCCGAGGATCCTCCAAGCGCTCGGGAAAACGATTAAATGACCTGCTCCACCCCTACTCCCCCCGCCCAGGCAGCTCTCGGTCACACGAGAAGGGGAGCGGGAGGGAATGAGCCGCAGCAAGAGGAGGAGGAGGGAAGGAGGGAGGGAGGGCAGTAGGGAGGGAGCGAGCGAGCGAGCGAAGGAGGGAGGGAGGGAAGGAAGGAGGGAACCGGGCAGGTGACACCGCGCTAGGTTGCTGCGGGCTCGGCGGCGGCGCTGCAACCATGCACGTCAATGGCAAGGTGGCTCTGGTCACCGGCGGGGCGCAGGGCATCGGCAGGGCTTTCGTCCAGGCTCTGCTGAGCAAAGGTGCCAAGGTAGGGGCGCCCGCAAAGCACCCGCCCTATTCCCACACCCTCCCCTCCCCCTGCCCCCCGCATCCCCCCCGCGGCCGGGGCAGCGCGCAGCCCCCGGGCGGAGGAGCCGTCGGTCCGTCCGCCGCTCAGCCTCACCCAGCCTCACCCTCTCCCCCGCTCAGGTGGCCCTGCTGGACCGCAACTCGGAGGGCGGGCAGGAGAGCAAGGCGGCTCTGGACGAGCAGTTCGAACCGCAGAGGACGGTGTTCATCCAGTGCGACGTTACGGACCAGGAGCAGCTGAAAGGTAAGAAGGAAACTGTCAGCGCCGCGCTCCGGCTCGACATGCAGCGACCTGAAAGAGGCTGCTGCACCAATAAGTGCGCAATTAAAGTTTCTGGAGGACAGCCTACTCCCGATCGCTCCTCGCGGTGACTCAAAGAGGACTTGTTTCTGAACCTGCAGATGTGAAATGTTACTACCAGCATGCATGTTTTTCATCGTGTTGTTTGGCGGACTGTAAAGAGAAGCCAAAGAAATTATTTCCATTGAGTGCTGTGTGTGATATTTTTGCATTAAAGCCTCTGCATAAGATAATTGTTATTTTATGAGTAATATATATAAACTTTAAAGCTCGGACTTGCTTTTTTATGAGGCTTCAGTACAGATTCCAAGCTGCATTCCCGCATCATAGGAGCAATAAATCCTGCTCTGGGTTGCCATGCTCTTCCCATACAGCAGACTTGCTTTGAACGTGTGCTGCTGTAGCTGAAAGCAGAATTGGCAAAAGGTGGTATGCTGCTTTATTGTGATGCTACATATGGGTGGGTAACTTTTCACGCACATTTTGCAGATCCAGGGAATGGTATGGAGCTTCCCTCCCTGATTTGTGTTTGTGTTTTTACCAAGTGAATCAGTCGTGTTCCCAACTAAGTTCTTGGAGAGTTGTACAATGTTGATGTACTTTTCACAATATCTCATAAGGGGAACATCAAGTCAACAAAGTTTTGTTATTAAATAATACATTCACTGGTAGTGATTCAGATTTTGACATTACTTTTGTCAGTGCCCTTTCCCCAGATTCATTTGTGCCAGGCTAGATGTGAACATTTCTAGTTCTCCTTTTATTCACTACACTTCACTGCCACTTTCTCAGCAGTGGTGATTGATTCATCTTTCACCAAATATTGCAGCTAGAATTCAGCAATATTCTCCACTGCTTGGAGCTACTGTGATTATGCCTGTTTTCAAAGCTTTACATTGTCTGTCTGCAAGAGAGATGCTAGTCTTTAAATTTGAGCTCTGATCTAATCAGCAAAAAAAGTTTTTGTCAGCTGGGTTGATTATTGACTTTTTCTTCAAGTGGGAAAGAAACCTAGGAAAATGAAATAGGAGCAGGAATAGCACATGTGGCAGCATGGGTGTTACCACAGTGTGCTCTCCAACTGAATTCTTCCTATCTTTAGTGCCAGGCTAGTGGAGGACCAACAGGGTGTGCACTGAGAACCAGAGTGAGTAGGACAGGTCAACAAGGAAGGTTTTGGAACCATGTTAGTGGAAAAGAGTAAGCAGAGTAGGATTGGAATGGGCTTTTCGCAACGAGTTGAGAGCAAGAACGGGCAGCTGCTGCTTATGTTCCTCTGATGCTGCATTATTCCTGCTGCAGGTTTCTTAGCATAAATAAGCAATCGTGTCTTCTAATCTTTTGAGGTTTAGGGGGTATTTTTAATGGGTTTGGTGGGTAGGGTGGGTGGGTTTTTTCCTTGCTTTATTTTCCTATTTTTTTTTTTTGTCTTGTAATTGGAAGCCACCACTTAGATCAATTTCACTTCTAGTGTTTGAAGTTCTTGGGGATGCATCAAGTCCCCTACTTGCCCTTTATGTTAAAGGTCGTGTGCATGAATAAAGTTCCTCTTATTTTAACTTTAACCCTTTCAGTATGAAACAAGTCACAGTATGTCATGGTTTCACCCTACCAGGCTAAATTTTGGCAGCTGAGCTTTCAAAAACCCTTCTCCTCTCACCCCACAGGGAAAGGGGAGAGGGAGATGAGAAGAAAAAAACTTGCAGGTTGGAAATCAAAACTACAGCTTTAATGAACTAATAATAATGAAAATAACAGGAAAGTAATAAAATATATACAAATATATGAGATCATGCCCTCACCTCACCCCTTGATGACTGTGCATCACCACAAACACTGCAGAGCAGACATGAGGAAATGGGTCCAGGGCTCGGAGGGAGCTAGACTCAGGAACTGGATTCAGGAACACATGGATCTGAGATCAGGAACAACCAGATAGACGAGGTCCTCACTGGACATCAACCATCGCAGAAAACAGTGAGAACCTCAATTTTATACTGAATATGATGTATATGGGATGGAATACTCTGTTGGTCAGTTTAGGGTCACCTGCCATATTTGCTTCTTCTGGCAGCTGTGGTCCCCTTCTGCCAGCTTGAGGATGGCCTTTGTTAAGTGTAAACGTTGGCTTTTTTGCATACCAATGCCCTGCATTATCACTTTGGGAGAGGAGCACAGTCTCAGAAACATGCAGTTAGCTTTCTGAGAATAAACTGCAACTAAGTTAGTCACAAAACTGACTTTAATTCAACTCAAACCACAACACAATACTAGAACTTTATCTGCAGGTGCATAAGGCTTATGGATAGGAAATCAACTGCTTCATCTACATTCAAGTCTTGCCTCTGTTTTTTACCTCTGGTGGCCCTTCCACATTGTCCCCCACAAATATCCTGTATCTTGTCTCACTTTTGAAGAATCACCAAATGTTTACTTTTGCTTTTCATTAATATTTAGAAAGCTGGCATATAACTGGTGTTTATACTTACTTTCCACTATATTTCTTATCTCTTCTTTAAAATGGATCCTACTCTTCATTTGTTATTTTTCTTCGTTTGATATTTCATATGATCATCTGCTTTTAAGATTAATGTTTCCTAACTAGTGTGTAATGTAAACACAAGAATTATTCTACATTCAAAAAAAAAAAAAGGAAGAACAAGTCAGTTTACACTGATGTGTGAATGATAATTTTATTAAGAATTTATAATGAGATTCTTCTTTTTGTGGTTAGGCAGTAGATAGCACTACTGTAGGCAGGTAAACATTTACCAGAAATGTTCCAAATTTGGTAATCATTCTCTATTTTAGCATAGATACACAAATAGCTGAAAAGCATTTGGCTCCTTTCTCAATGTGTAAGCTAAAAAACTACAATTACTCAAGACTTTCTCCATTTAATTACAAAATAATTGGCAGAAGTATTACTATCCGTAGTGTTTTTTGAAGGAACAAGACTCCAGTAAGAATTAAATTGGTGCCAGATGTTATTTAGATAAAGCTTAAAAAGAATCAGAGAGCCAGTTTTCAAAATCTGGAAGCTAATTGAGAACCCAAATTGTATTTATTTTAGTCATTGGAACTAAGTTATATAATCAGTTCTGCTCCTAATAAACCAAAAGGTTTTCATTTGTCCTTGCTGACGCAGAATTGGAAAGGTGAGAAGTGACTGAAGAGTTAAGTTGAGAAACTGGAGAATGAATTATCAACAAACATAACAATACCCAAAAAAGGCAGACAGCCAAAAATAGACACTTTAGTAATATTAAAATACTATAGTACAGAATAAGAGTATTAGAAAATTCTGTACAATAAAGGGAACTGGACAAACAAAACCTTTGCCATTAGCTGCCCAGTACTCATTCTGATGACAAGATGAGGACCTGTAGCATTCAAGCAAAAGATAAGGGTGTAAAAGTACAAACTATCTGGTGCAAGAAGAAAGCTTTAGAAACAACTGCAACTGCTGTAAGAAAAAATTGTAGATGTTTCAAAGCTGCTACCGTGGTCCTGATTGACATGAATAACCAAAGACTGAAGATCAGAGAATTAAGATGGTCGTAGTATCGACTTTTAGTGATGCGGTTTCGTTAAGGCCTTTCAGACATAATTTCAGTGTACCTGAAATACTCTAGGATTTTAGACAGTCACCAAATAATGTTTTTAAAAACAATAGCTGGGGGGGAGGGTGTCTTGGTTTACATTACAATAAATATTTAGTGATGGGGAACAATATTTGGAGTGAAGAACAAACAAGCTATGTATACACATCACATAAGGCCTGTAGTCATGGAAAATCTTAGTCTGGAATGAACATCCAGAGGTTGAATCATTCAACTATCCTGTCAAAGCAGAGCCAGCCTAGATGAGTTTGCTCATCACTATGACATTATCATGGTTTTCCATACACACCTTTTATGTTACTTCAAATACTGTCACCAGGGAGACCACAGTGTCATTGAGGAAGTTCTTTATTTTGAAGTTCTTTGGAAGACAGGTCACTATATTTATCAACAGATGGAAGACGATTTGAACTTGAGAAACACATTATTATAGTTGTCTGACAAGTAGGTTGTATAACAATTTATTCTTAAGTCAATAAATTTAAACAATAATTATGATTAATTATTTTTAGCTGAAAGAGTCACCTTAGTTATATCACTGAACAAGAATTGTGTTCTTGGGTTAAATTCAGACTCAGCCAAAAAAATTGTTCTGAACACATTAAGATTTTGGTTTTCATTTAAAATAGATGGTGTCACATCTTGAATATACTAGCTATATCAAATTATTACATATCGAAATATAAATGTTCAATTTATAAAATTTGGGTGCCAAACATCCTGTCTAATACAACATGTTCGGATATTAACGACTTTAGCTATCTCTTGCTAGCAGGCATTATAAAACTGAATGAAAAGGTGGCTGTGGTATCTTAATATTTTCAGTTTTCCTGAATACGTATAATATCAGTGAATGGTTACATAAAGAATTTAACTGCATATTGGTTAAGAAAACAGTGAAGACATTCTGGCAGTCTAACAAAACCTTAATTTGTATGCATGCATTGTGTCTTTATATCTTCCTTTTCATAAGTGCTAAGAAATTCCACCTTTGGATCTTACTGTAGGTGCTTTCAAAAAAGTAATTGAGCATTTTGGAAGGCTGGATATTGTGGTTAATAATGCTGGAGTGAACAATGAGAAGGACTGGGAAAGCACTATACAAATTAATTTGGTAAGCATTATCTCCTTTCATAAGTTCAAACTTTATTTAATGTAGGAATACACTTAACAGCCATTGGCTTGTACAGGTGGTGTTATATGATAGAATATGCATTATTTGATTTGTAAACACAGCTATTGAAATCATAATCATGTCAGTGCTTATGAAGTAACCAATGAATGTATGTGTGGTGGGTCCTTCAAGTTGTCTATCCAAGATGCATGGCACTATGTAGAGGTACTCAGTCTAACACCAGACAAAATTTTCTTTCTATAAAACCCAGTGAAATCCCAAGTAGGTGCAACAATTTGGTCCCCAAAGCAGTAGAGCTGCATCTATAGGAGGCCAGTCTGTTTATAAGAATGTTTTAGACTAAGCTGGCCTGCATTAGAACATTAGATGTCATTAGTATTACAAGAAAAATTGTTCAACCAAAACCTCTGCATTTTCTTCACCAATGAAGCAAGCATACAATCCGAGCTTTTAATATAAGCCGTTTCACTGTCATCACTGATAGAAGCACACCACTTAAGACCACTTACTTGCTAAAATGCAGTACATTCAGTAACCCTGCAACATTTATTTTCAAAGACATTATTACCAGTTTTTTGATGTTATCTGATAACAATATCTATTTCTCAGATGAAATTTTTTGAATTTTTGACTGCACTGCTAGGAGATGTAAGCTCAAGAGGAAACAGCAACTTTCTCAGTTAACGCAATTCTGACTGGCTCGTATTCTACCGCTTGTAAAGTTCTAAATCAGTGGTGATTCAGCAAGTCACCCTTATGACTGCACTTACAAAGTGTTATACATCTGCATTGTGTACTTTCTGCTTTTTAATTATAACAATGGAAGAAAAACAGCTGCTGCATGTTATCTGTTATATTGAGTGGTTCTATAATATATTCTTTGCTTCTTGTAGAGGAAGGAGTAAAATATATATGAAGTACATGATTTAATAATGTCTCTATGTCCTATTCTTTGTATTATCCGTAAGAACAGGAATAACTTAAATGGCAACACATGTTGATACTCATTGTACATATATTTTCTACTTTAAAAAAAGGAAAAAACCTCTACATTTCAGTCTTAGTCTTAGTGATATCATGTATACATCGATACAACAAATGTTCCCTGCCTCGGTTTAAAGTACAAAGTACAAAAGTAGAGTAGTACAGAGCAAGATAAATCAGAACAAACATATGTGGGGTGTGTTCTTTATGGCTAAAACACTTCACAGCACTGGTTGATCTTTGGGAAAGTTTTTAAAGGAGTGTAAGGACAATTCATGGTAGTACTGCTTGAGAAAGGATGAACATAAATGAAGAAGAAGGTTCAAAAACTGGGACATAATTTAGAAGGAAAAGGAGGGGATAAAACAGTTTCTTCTTGGATCCATTACAGTTTCGTGAGATTGAGGAAAAACATCTTGATAAAGATGGATGGGAAAAGACTATCAACTGCTAAAAGGAGATTTCTGTTGCAGTTTTGTCCACCATTTTGCTATATTTTGTGCCAAACAATATTCACCTTTTTGTTACTCTATAAATATTTCTATTAATGCTTTTAGTCAAATATTCCATAAATGCCATCCATTCCTAACCTCAGAACTCCAAAGCTGATAGCATTGACCAGATTCATATCAGCTTCATCAACAGCAGATTCAACTAATCATACTCATACAAATGTATGCTCTTATTCTTATGGTATATTAAAAAAAAAAGATCTTGGCAACCGTATAGGAATTTAATTTTAAATGGATATTGCCAATGTACTGTCAATAGTCCATCATACACACACCCCCATGCACTGAATAGCATATGACACACATTCTTATCAGTCCTACCTGTCTGGCATGACAAAAACAGTGCTGCTTGCATTCAACATCACTAGATCTTATGCCTAAGGAATCCAGAAATTTTATAATCTGACTATTTTCTTTTCAAGTCCCTAAAGAAAAAGTGTTCAGATCTTTATGAGCCTTGAACATATATGTTAGGTAAACATAATTTGTTGTTCTAAGAAGCTTCTCTAATTTTATCTTGTGTTGATGTAGGCTTTCTGGAACCCCTGTAATTATAGTAGATGCTATAATTACAGTATCTTTTGTTTTTCAAATTCATTTAGGACATTTTATATTAAGACAATTCCAAAATTTACTTCTAGATTCCTTTTTTATGCTCATATCAGCCGTTTCTGATATCTGACATAGATTGCCGTATACAGTTAAATATAGAAGTACTGCCATCACATATGCTTACTTTTTAGATATTACCTGAATCAAAAGTACAGAAACACTTCACCTAATATTTTTATTATCATACGCTTTTCTTATGCAAACAGATAAGTTATTTTGTAAGTATATTTAAACCGATTCCCCAAACGAAATGAAATAGACTCATACAAGAATTTGACAGCAAAATTACGATAAACTGCTGTTTATGTAATGATTTTGCACATTTTAAACATATTATTCAGGCAGAGCTTCAAATTGCAAGCCATAACTTGAGCATGCCAAAATAACTTGGTCAGCTGGAGTTGAATTATTTAAGTGTTGCCCAGAGAGAAGTAAAATTCAAATACACATGTAAAATCTATTCAGGTGCATGACAGTCTCATCCTTCATTACCTTCACACATCTTTCAAAGTGTGGCCTTACCCAACGATTCCAAGTTTTTACATTTTTCATGGGTTTGCATATTTCCATAAACAACAAAATTTAAAAGCTTATATGGATTTAGAAAAGTTTTCTTATAAAATGAAGTCTACCTAACTCAGGGTTTGTCCCTACAAAATGCTTAGGTTGGTACTACCGAGAAAAGATTCATACAATCGTTTGGTTGGAAAAGACCTATGAGATCATTGAGTCCAACCATAACTGTCCGCTACTAAACCATATCCCTGAGTACCTCATCCACCCATCTTTTAAATACCTCCATGGGTGGTGACTCAATCCCTTCTCTGGGCAGCCTCTTCCAGTGCCTGATAACCCTTTCCGTGGTGAAATTTTTCCTGATATCTAATCTGAACCTCCCCTGGTGCAGCTTGAGGCCATTTCCTCTTGTCCTATCGTTTGTTACTTGGGAGAAAAGGCCAGCACCCTCCTCCCTACAACCTCCTTTCAAGTAGCTGTAGAGAGCAATAACGTCTCCCCTCAGCCTCCTTTTCTCTGGGCTAAACAACCCCAGTTCCCTCAGTCACCTCTCTTTAGGTTTGTTCTCCAGCCCCTTCACCAAATTCGTTGCACTTCTTTGGATGTGCTCAATGTGCCTCAATGTCCTTCTTATTGTGAGGGGCCCAAAATTAAACACAGTGTTCAAGGTGTGGCCTCACCAATGCTGAGTACAGGGGCTCAGTCGCTTCCTCGGTCCTGCTGGCCACACTGTTTCTGACTTCTGTGACTGCAACAGGGCATATATGTGCGTGGCTTCATTCAGTGAGGCTTATGGTAAAGTAAAGGTTCCAGCAACTAGCAAACTTGCAAAATCAATTCATTTGCTCAGGAACTACTCCTCAAAAGGCCATTAATATCTTGGAAGAAACCAGCAGGCTAACTAGACAAGCTTCATAAATTATTAATTTTATTTATATTTTGGTCAGAGACTTCATGATCATCACAAGCCATAAAATGGATTCTTTGGGAGCATGGTGCAACGTTCTAGTCCATACACCTTGCTCTCCTTTACCAGTGTACCAGGAGAGTTGACAAGGACTGAACTTTCATCCCAAAGTCATGTGACCAGGACACATGCCTGCACTCATCAGATGGGACTTACTACCAGGTCCAACAGTACAGACAGAGGCAAGCACTGAATCTGAGTGCTACCAGCATAGAAACAAAACAAAACAGTGCTATTTGTAGAAGATAAAATGGCATAAGTAATTAGTTTACCAATCTTGCATGAATATAATTACTTTGTTGTTCGTATTGCAGTAAGAAGTGCATGGACTTACTTTAGTTACACAGTAAGCCAATGAATTTCTTAGCTTACAGTTTTGGTATGCATTTACATTAATCAGTGCTCAACACGGTGAAAAGCAAAAGTTCTTTGAACTAAGAACCACTTAAACTCAGCTACTGAAAATACAATACTATTCCTATGTTCTTCAGGAATGGGGGAGTGGGAAGAGTAAAGAAAACCTCACAGTAACAAACTAAAACATAGTATTTCACTCCTACGTTACACAAAAGCTACAGATTTCTAGCAAATGATTAAATTCTACTGCACATTCCTTTCTCCTTTCTCACTCTCCCTCCCTAGGCAGCTTGTTTTCCACAGCTGAACTGGAAATTCAATCTCAAGAGCCTACATTATCATTTAATACAGCAAGTAAACTAACCTATTCGTAGGAATGCCAAGGGACTTTCATGCTTGCTAGAACTTGTCTGCTTCCTAGAAAATCTACGTTAAAGAAAAAAATCAGTCACACCTCCCTGTCCAACAGCAAAATGCTAAAATTTTCCATGCATATCACTAGCAGCACTTAGTTTCAGACTTTTGAAGTTTGTCTTACACAGCTCATAAAGTACTTTGAAATGTTTCCTTATAGATAGCCATCAATTTACAACATCATAGTATGAAAGTCAAACGATTTTGGGTCAAATTCCAGCCCTGTGCTAACCTGCTTTATGAAACCACAAGTCAATGGCTCTTCCATTTGTTTTTTGTTCAGGATCCCTAGTACTGAACTAGAGTAGCTCAGAAACCTCGATATAACTTCAGGACTAATTACCATTTTGTTCTCTCAAAGGAATTTATATGGCCTTATCGCCTGGATAACACTGAAGTTGGTATCTTCAGCACTGAAGCAATACAGATATAGTTTCTCAGCATAAAATATTAGCATGTATAGGGAAAGAGCAAAAGTATCAAACAACATGTGGCAAGGGAAACCTTATAAAATAGGTATAAGAAACTATGTGAGTTGGAACTATGCCTTGAAACACTAGAAAAAGGGCATCATGTACTAAATTACTTGAAAAGAATCTGTCATTTACAAAGGATAGTGATTATTTATGGCCTAGGCACCATCACTGAAGAACAGTTTGGGGGTTTTTTAATAGATCAAGCTAAAATGAAACACAGAGTATGAAAATTGACTTACAAGTGTAATGTTGGAATACCAGAGCATTGCACTACATTGGCTGAGACTGGTTCCTAAAGCGAGAAGAAAATTTATTAGGTCTCCATTGAAGACTTGGAGTCTAATTAGAATCAGAGTTTCAATATGTAACTTCTTTTAGAACAATACAATTAAAAGTATACAGATATGGGATAAACAGAAATGTCAAGAATCACAGATTTTCTAAGTTTTGTTTTCGATTTTGACACCAATAGTTAACTATTTTTCATTTAACTATTTGTTAAATAAGTTATTGATTACTGCTATAATAGTTCCATAAGCAGCTGCAGATGTTTTGAGTATTTGCACAATTATTTTGCAAATTTTACCATGCTATCAAATACTATATTCTGAGTTTCTTACTATATGATGCTTCAGAATGTGTGCTCTCCTCTAATTTAAATCTGTAATTTATGGAAGCTAATACTAGGAGATAATTTAACATTCACCTTTATAAGTTTATTGGAAAGAATCCTAATTTTTCTGCTGGTAGTTGAAGAGTAAAATTGCCTCTCTCCAGAGCATACTTAGACCTGCATCTTAATGGTCTGTCTTCGTTATGTGCAATAGTAAAACACTGTATTTTGATTAGAAAAGAAACATCAGTATCATAAAGATCACAGTATTTTCAACAGCAGGAGGACAACCATTTAGAATATCTTCTGATTTTAATATTAGTTTTCAGCAGCCAGGAGGAAAAAAAAACAACTTGAGGTAAGAGCTAACTGTCCCAGGTTTTGCTTTACTTGCATTTAAATGCAAATTTGATTGATTTCCTACTCTTTGTTCTTGACACCTGTATGGATGATATCCATACAACTAACTGCAATTGTAAAAAAAGGAATCAAAAAACCTTCAACTGTCAAATGCAAAATGCTTTATTGTACAAAGTTAAGTATCTCAGTATATTTCTATCTAAAAACAAATCAGATTTTTTTTTAATCAGGTAATTTTAAATGTTGACTTTCCTAGAATTTCTGTTTGCAATAGAGAAACTATAGATTATTGTTACTTACGAGCATGGGAGTAAACTGTTATTATTAATAGTATCTTTCAGTTTATACAAAGGCAAATTGGAGACATTTTTCATCATATCCCAAAACCAGGAAACTATGATGCACAAAAAGCATCATTCTTTGCCTCTTCTACTTTCCAGAGTGTATTTCATGGTATACTGAAATAATAGCTGATAAGCTTTCTTCTGGAATTCAGATGAAATAGTCTGATGTCAACAAATAGGGAGAGAGAAGGCCTGAGGCTGCAATTTATGCACTTGCAAAGATGGATTTCATAACAAAATCGAACCCCAATATGCTATTGTTCTTTGGAAAACAATAGTCCAAAGACTATTGTTTTTTGGAAAAAAACTTTCCCATTTGAATGTTTGGCACCCAGATACTATTCTGTTTGATATCTTTATTAATGATCTGGATGAAGAGATTGAGTGTACCCTTAGCAGGTTTACGGATGACACTAAGCTGGGATGAAATATTAATCTGCTTGAGGGCAGGGAGGCTCTGCAGAGGGATCTGAACAAGCTGAATTGAAGGGCTGTGGACAACAGTATGAGGTTCAAGGTCAAGTGCTGGGTCCTGCAGTTGGAACACAACCCCACGCAGCACTACAGGCTTCGGGAAGAGTGGCTAGAAAGCCACCCAGCAGAGAAGGACCTGAGGGTGTTGGTTGACAACAACTGAATATGAGGCAGCAGTGTGGCCAAGAAGGCCAATGGCCTTCAAAAACTGGCATGGGAAGAGACTGCCCACGGAATTGGTTGAGTCACCATCCCTGGAAGTATTTAAAAAATGGGTATGGTTGAACTCAATGATCTCAAATGTCTTTTCCAACAAACAATTCTATGATTCTACAGAAGAGCCAGCTTCACTTTATTAATTCAGATGGATTAACAGGCTCAACTGGAAAGTACCACTAAGGCTTCAAAACATATGTTGTATGACCTTTGTACTACAGTAAGCTAGACCACTGCTGTTCTTTCTTGGAGAACTACTGAGGGGACTTTGTCAACTGGAGAGAGGAGAATTCTGGAAAGAGAATGAGATGTCTGTCACACTGCGCCTTTCATCTGAAGTGGTCTCTGCTGAGTGCAGACAGCTGAGTTCTTCTCATCCTGTATATTTGATTCAGAGTTTATGTCTAGATTAATTCTTTGTGGTACAACCCCAAATATCAGGAATTGCCACGTCAACCTCAGTCAGCCACCCTTGATGAGAAGTTTTTTGCAAGAATTAACAGCAGGTGTAAGGGCAATAGCCAAATGAATATCTGCATTAATTCTGAAGACAATCTCTCACAATAGCTATTAAGGGAGAAGGGTTCCTAAGCCACTTGAAGAAATTCCATGTTAATGGAGTCTAAAGAGAAAAAAGAGCAGTACAATGATTTCAATAGGAGAGTCAACCTACTAACTTTTACCTTGTCTTATAATTGTAGTTTAGCCAGTTTAGCTCTATTATCTCTTTGATTAAGAAGGCTGGATAAAAAGAAAAATCCTCAAGGAGCCCTAAGCTACTTCCTTCTCCAGCTGATTTCCCTCTAATCATCCTAAGGGGAATATTCTTTTTTCTGTTCAGCAGGCTGAGTCACAGCTCAAGGGCATGATAAGACCTACACCTGTTCTCCATAGACAGCATTAACCTCTACCTTTCTAAAATGTTTTGTTTACAATCTATCATATGTGTATATTAAAAAACAGCACCCACCCTTAAGTCCAAGTCTGATTTCAATTGAGCTGCTAATGATTTTATGTGCAGAATAACTATATCTTACAGCAATACTACTGGGCATTAACAATTTTGGTTTTCAATAAAATTTTTTAAATTTACATGTGACAATCAACATTGAACAACACTTGACTACATTTCTAAAGCTCTGAAACTTTGCAGGACATGTGAGAGAAGTTAGATTTAGTTTGGTATTTTACAAGCCACTAAAGACAGATCTTTGGAAAGTTTCTGTTAATATATTTAATCAATAATATTCTTTTGATACGAAACAAAACATTTTTTAAAGTATATTATTTAAGACAAAACTTTCCAGGAAAAAAAAACAATTTTTAATTGGAATTTTTTGTTTAAGAAAAGTTTGAAGTGTTATTTCAGAATTTTGAAATATTCTTTTTTTTTTTACATTATTCCAGGAAGTTGGTATACTGAAAATATATTATTGAAAAAACAGCATGAAATGCTGCAACTATAGAAAACAAACAAAACAAAACCCTAATTCTTTACCAAAATTGCAAAGTGAACTTGGTAACGAGGTCTCAAGTTGTTCTGTCTCTGTCAATAGACAGCTAAACTTCATTTTACTTAAGTAACAAAAAGAAATATTAATACAGCAGGACATGCAGTCTTCTAAGTCTGACTCATGTTAAAACCAGTAAGCATGAAGGGCAACTGAACTTGAATTAGGACATTTATGTTTTATAATATGTATATCTAAAAATATCAGATAATAAAAGTGAAATTTCATACATTTATTTAAATTATTCCAATTTTAGTTTGGGAATTTAGATAACTTAATGTTCTGATTTTAAAAGCTTTTTCTTTCCAGTACATCTATCTACTAATCATTAGGTTTCGGTCATATACAGACTTTTCTTTTTTACTATTTTATTACTTAGGGAGATTTCCTTCTCCATGATTCACAATTCTGTAGACCTTCCCTGGTTAAAACTCTCAGGGAAATAATTGTGCTCAGATGTGAACATACTTGTAGGGCCACTTCATCTTTTGAATATCTTAATTTATTTGGGTAAAAAATAGATAGTGATAAACAGTAGGAAAATACAAATGGAGTTCTCATTTTAAAACTGAAGTAATAGTTCCAGAAATATAAAAGTAACTCAATGCATTTGTTCATCTTAAGCAGAATTTGTAAATCAGATATGAACTGATTATGGAGAGCTCTTACAAAATAAATAAACAGTTATGAAACTTATCACTAATGCAACATTTCTCTAAAGTTACTATCTTCTCTTAGAAGCACTCTCTGCTGCCTTTGAATTATCACTTGGTACAGTCTCTGGGAAAGACCCAAACACTTGATTTGTTTAGGAGGCTGATAACCCCAGGCTCAAAGTATGTTTAGATGTCTCAGTTTAAATGTCTGAAGTTTGGCAAGATGAATCTCAGCAGAAGTACTGAATGCAATTGGGTTTATAAACAGATCTCAAGGAAACAAGACTATACAGTTGGCTGTAAAATTTTCTTCCTCAAATATCTTTAAAAAAATAAAAAATTAAAATCACATTCTGCAGCTAATATTTTGCTAACACCATGTTTCACACATCTTAAATGCTTTTTTACCTTATCTGTTTTTCTCTGTTACGGTGAACCTTCTTTTGAAATGAATGGCAAAACTCCAGTAACTTCAATCAGAAAAGAATACTGATTTTTAATATTGAGGGATATAAAATAGAACTTAATCCTAAAAAGGGATCTCATGCCTTGAGTCAAATGGAGTTATAAGTGTTAGTGTTACCTTCAGATTTGGTCTATACATTTTTTATAATGTAGAGCAGTTTGTCTGAATAAAAATGCTGGGAACTGATTCAGTTCATCCACAATTTATATCATCAGATAAATTGTGTATTTCATATATAAATTATATATTTCATTTCCTTCACAGCATTTATTTCACATTGTAACATTTCAGTTTAATTACCAACAATTTAATAAGAAAAATAATTAAGCTCCTAATATTTCTATGCATTTCTATTGTGCTCCTGAAGTTATTGTGTTGCATTACTGGGGAATGTCATCTGTGTTTATACTTCCAAGTATAAATAAGACCACCCGTAGAGCAATACAAGTTATAAGCAATATTCAGCTTTTAGGAGCACAAAAGAAACGTATTTTGAATATCATCGTCCCTTTCCCACTCTATCAGACATCTGTGATTAGAGGAACTTACCTCGGCCTAGAATACATGAGAAAAGGACATGGAGGGGATGGAGGAGTGATCATTAATATCTCCTCTTTGGCAGGTAAGAATATTTTTCTATATAAACACTTTTTACTCACTGGTTTGTTTCTAAAGTAAATGAATCATACTGATCAGTCTTACTTTTTTTTCTTTCTTATGGCTCTTCACTGTTTATTTGCATTTTGACCTACTTTTCATCGTAGCGACCGAAGTAATATCAAAGAACCTCAACTTTCATTTGCTTTTTAAAACTCAATTCAACAAAAATAAAATAATTTTCCTAAGCTATCAGTCTCATATTTAATAACCTTGAGCATGATGTGAATAGTTATTTTCAGGTACTGCCACACACTGAGCAAAATCTAACTAGCCTCAATTCATTATGCTTATTCAACGCTATTCTATTAACACTGCTGAAACATTTAGCTGGGGTTGTTCAGCCTGGAGAAGAGGAGGCTGAGGGGAGACCTTATTACTCTCTACAACTACCTGAAGGGAGGTTGTGGAGAGGAGAGTGCTGGCCTCTTCTCCCAAGTGACAGGGGACAGGACGAGAGGGAATGGCCTGAAGCTCTGCCAGGGGAGATTTAGGCTTGAGATTAGGAAAAAGTTCTTCACGGAGAGGGTGGTTAGGCATTGGAACAGTCTGCCAAGGGAGGTGGTTGAGTCGCCGTCCCTGGAGGTGTTTAAGGTTAGGGTAGATGAGGTGCTTAGGAGCATGATTTAGGGATTGGTGGGAAGGGTTGGACTCGACGATCCAGTGGGTCTCTTCCAACCTGGTTATTCTGTGATTCTGTGATTATGTACATAGATAGATAATCTTTTTTCACAGAAAGCGAGGAAGCAGTAGCAGGTCCTCCATTCGACTCTATAGGAGCATAGTTGTTGGAATGTTTAAGATTAAACTGTATCAACTCTATTAATACACATACTCTGTCTGTGCTCCAAGTCCTCTCAGATGTGATCTACTTCTGCTTGAGAAGCCATAAAATTAACTCATGTTTCACTGGACTTAAGCTAGCACATTTTTTGCTGACTACTTATCTATTCTATAATTGTGTTTCTTTTTATTGACATGAAAACAGAATTATATGGCTTCTAAGTCAGAGTTACTACTGCTCAGTTGTGAGGCAGAATCTTTCTCCCTTTCCTGTAGGTACACGTGTTACAGTGGCTGGGCTCATAGCAAAAAAGCACAACTGAAGGGGAAAGGGTAAATAGGAAATTATGTCGCCTGACACGCTTCCTCAAAAAAAAAATGTGGGGAAATACTTGCATTGTCTTGTTTGACTGCAGTGTTTGTCCTCTCTTGCTACTGTTATACTGGCTAGAAAAAATAATATGTATGCTGGTTTACATTTGGATTTTCAGTGCTTTCTTTTCTATCCCTGAAGAATATCAAATTAGAGTAATTTTATTGCATGGTATTCCTATGTGTTTAACAATGAAAAGCCAGTAAGACAGCAGTGGCCATACTTCCCGAGTGTGGATGGGTATTAGCGCCCAGTAGGTGTGAATGTTCTGAGTACTGTTAAATTGACTTGTAAACCCTGGCTTTTGTGATAATTTCACCCTATCAACAAATTACATGTGGATCATGAGGATCTGACTTAATGTGTGCACATGCCTCGCTCATATAAGTGAGTGGTTTTATAAAAAGTCTCTGTGTACCTTTAAGTCGGCACTTACAATACTGCGTAACGTATTGCCTACTGATGCCAGTAAGTTTATCTTCATTGCTTCAAATGAACATTCTGTCAGGACCAAATTAACCTGAAGGCGACTGTTATTGCAGTACAAGAGTTCATCAGCACAAGTAAAATATTAAACATTTTCACAGAAGTGCTGATGCTCATGCAGTGCTTAAGCAAGGGCAGGGGGAGCAAGTGTTTGATACTGTTTCAAACTAGTCTCAAATTAACACAAAAAAAAAATTGATTTTAAGACCTAACAGCTTGGCTTTTCTTAGCTTGATAAGAGTTTGTAAGTGCCATTTTACTTACTTTTTTAACGTTAACATTGTGCCATAATGATTGTAGAGACCTGTCAAAATCAAAGTGCTCTTTGCTTTGTTTGCTTTTACATATCTTGTATTTAGTAATTTTTTCAAAAATCATAAGAAAAAAACACATTAGAAAAGCTGATATAGACTAATTTTTATAGATTATTTATTTACTACTTTTGTGGTTTGTGACTCAAATTGTACTTTCAGGTCTGAAGGTCCAAGTCCCACAGTTTATTCCATAGATAAAAGGAAAACTGCCATTGGTTTGTTTAACATTCTCTCCTAGTGTTTTCTTTTCTCAGAGCTAGCTTCTGTTGATCATTAAACTTTTGAGTGGTTTTGAGATCTCCTGTCCAGGTTCTTTATGCAATTTTATCAGATTCACTCTGCAGACAGCAAATATATTTGTGTTGTCTTGAGCAGCAAGAAGAGTTATTTTTAGTGCTTATGAAATGTTCAGTAATACTAGCTTTACCCATTAGTTTCCAGTCCTTCACCATGGTAACTAGGCTACTGATAGACTAGAGACAGAATCAAGTCTTACTGATTTATTTTTCCAAACACCCACAAAACTATTTAAATGCTGCCTATGAAGTGGATTCTTAACATATTCTTTCAGCTGGATGAAAGCCAGAGCATTCAGCCTTCCTTTCCAGTATTGGATCTTCCTTTCTTTAGAGTCTCCACGATATAGGACTAAATGCAAAAGCGAGAGAAATACGTAAAGACATGCAGCAAGCACCCAACTCCTAATACACTGCATGACAAAGCTATAAAATTTTCTTAATTTTATGGTATTTGTGCTTTCATATCAAGAGGAAGTAATGCCACTAAACAACTGAGATAATGGGAAATGTTTTACTGCCAACTTGTCCCATGAAAGATAATGCCAATGGCTGCAGGTTTTTCTATTGTAATAAACTTCAGTTCATTTTCAAAGAGTAAAATGTTCCAAAATTTCTTGTCTAGGAAGGTACATATATTAATTTAAATTTTGTTTAACAGAATAGTTACAAACAACAGAAAAAACATACAAAACAAAGTTTAACTCCTGAGATTATTTACGTAATTAAATTTAGCATTGTCTATACGCTTATACTAAGGAAAGTGTGAAAGGGAATTCATGTCTGTGCATGCACTCTTTTGAAAGCCTTCATACTTCCAAGAAGGTAAAACTGAATTTGTGTCTGAATTCTAGCAGGATTTTAAAAAACATTCCTGAATTTGTAGAGGGCTTAAAAACTAGTAAGGTATTTAGCAACGGACTATGCTAGCTTTTTATCAGAGGTTGTTCAATGTGTAGTGTATCTGAATATCTTTCTGTTTTACAGCTATATCAGTGGTTAATTACTCTCAACTTCAAGCACTCATAGGCAACCAATTTGTCCTCTTCCTATTAGAAAGCTTCAGCCAAAAGAAATACTTGAAGTACCCCTCACAGCAAAAATGCTTCTTTAGGACCTGATTCTGTATATAATACAAGAACAAAACTAAGCATATCGTTAACATCACTGAGTAAATTCAAGACTCTATAGAACCACAGAATCATAGAATCACTAGGTTGGAAAAAAAACCTCTGAGATGATCAAGCCCAACCATACCTCTCCACTACTAGGTCATATCCCTAAGCACTTCATCCACCCATTTTTTAAATACCTTCAGAATGGTGCCAGTGCCCTGGGCAGCCTGTTCCAATGCCTGATAACCCTTTTTGGTTAAGAAATTTTTCCTAATGTCTAACCTGAATCTCCCCTGGCACCGCTTGAGGCCATTCCCTCTTGTCCTATCACCTGTCATCTGGGAGAAGAGAACACTCACCTCTCTACAACCTCATTTCAGGTAGTTGTAGACAGTGATAAGGTCTCCCCTCAGCCTCTTCTTCAGGCCAAACAACCCCAGTTCCCTCAGCAGCAACTTGTAAGACTTGTTCTCCAACTCCTTCACCAGACTGCTTGTTCTTCTCTGGACACGCTCCAGGACCTAAATGTCTTTCTTGTAGTGAGGGGCCCAAAACTAAACACAGTATTTGAGGTGTGGCCTCACCAGTGCTGACTACAGGGGCAGAATCACTTCCCTGGTCCTTCTGGCCATGATTTTTCTGATACAGGCCCAGGTGCTATTGGCCTTCTTGGCCACCTGGGCACACTCCTGGCTATATTCAGCTGGCTGTCAACCAACACCCCCGGGTCCTTCTCTGCCAGGCAACTTTCAGCCACTCATCCCCAAGCCTGTAGCGCTGCGTGGGGTTGTTGTGTCCCAAGGGCAGGATTCTGCACTTCGCCTTGTTAAACCTCATCCCATTGGTCTCAACCCATCAATCCAGCCTGTTCAGATGCCTTTGTAAAGGCTCCCTAGCCTCAAGCAGATTGACAGTTCCTCCCAGTTTAGGGCCATCCATGAACTTACTAAGGGTAAATTCAATCCCTTCATCCAGGTCATTGATAAAGATATTGAACAGAACTAGCAGAGTCCCTCAGTCGCATCACTAACACACGTTCAGTGCTCCCAGGGACAGGGACTGGCTGAGAGCAGGAAATTCCATGCTGTAGTTCTGTGTACCGAACCCGGGAACAGAAGTGAGACAGGACTGTCATCATTTTGGGCGAGGGATTAGCATCCCTCTGGTCTTCTTTGTCACAGCTTTGGCTCCAAGTCAGTCTATTGATTTATTCTTGGTTCTCTATTTCAGCAAAAATAATGATTTCCCTTAGGAAAAAAAAAAAAAGGTTTTAGTGCTTTCATTCCAACAGAGAGTTATTTGTTCCTCCCATTCTGCCTAGTTATTCCTGCTGTCTTTTGACATTTAAGTAAGTCTTTGAACGTTATTCCACTTCATTATTTTGAGCTGTCCCCTTCCTCTGTTTATTTTTTGACTTTGTTTCTCTTCCCTTCCAAGTAAAAAGTAATTTGCCTTACTATGTTTCCCAGTAGATTTTATCTTTTGTATGTCTGTTAACTGAAGCCTTATTGGGATTGGGGTTTTGTTTCAAACATGTTAAACTATTCAGCAGTTTGAGAAAATAATAAATAATATTTCTGATGTGTTAATATTCCAACGTTTCTAGTTATTTGGAGAATGATGATGATCATCATAAGTTACCAAACAGAGGGATATTAAGCCTGTGTTGCAATCACAACACAGAGAAGGCAATACACAAAAAACATTTTTCAGAAAACTAGTTCTCTGTCAGAAGCACAGCACATTAATCCAAGCTAAGCAGATAAATACAAGTTTCAGAGAACCATCAGCCACTCAGTTAAGTTCTTCCTTTGCCACCACTGAACGGTGCTAACAACATTGTTTTTTTCACTGGATTGCCAATGTAGCATTTAAGCCAGGGTGAAACCTTGAAGCTGTCATGGTTGTAATTAGAGCTTTATGCTACCTTACCAAGGTTTTTTTCTTCAGACAATATAGCAAAAAGCCCATGCAGATCTCTACCACGTGTGATTTTTCTGGCAAATCTATATTTAAAGTTAGGCAGTGTATCCATCGTCACTGAGATGTCACACCCTTTCTTAATTATATTACTTAAATATACAAAAAATGAAGAATTTAAAAATATATCTGAGAAAGTAATTGAGATGACTTCTGTTAGAACCAAACATTAATGCATCAAAATCAGTAACCAGTTTTATAATACCACATTCAGGAACACAGACAAATTTTATCCTCCAACTTTAGGACAGGCTGTGGCTTGTTATTCACAAGACTGTAGCTTGCAGGTGGAACTACTGCATCCATGTGGTCTGGCTCAGCTGTCTTTGTATGGTAGAAACTGTTTGCGTAGCAGGCAGAAAAATATATACACTCATGGCCAAAAAGCTCTTTCTGACCAGCTTTTTGGCATTAAACTTATTTTTAGTAGGATTAAATACTTTATTTTCCTTAAAAACCTCTGTTCTTTCTAAACTATATAAAATGATTTTACGCTTTCCCACTTCCATCATAAAGATTCACAATGTTAGCAGTAATTTTGCATTTTGCTTCTCCTTTGCCTTACAGAGGATAGTAATGATATTAGCAGGTTTGTTAACTCTTTTTCCTGTTGTCCGCAAAATCTTCATCCTGGGTTTTCATTCCAGAATAGGACCCACTGTAGGAGGTACCATAGCATGAAATCCTTTTCAGTCAATCTAACTCAATCTAGAAAATGCTTCAAAAACCTTTCCTATCTCTGCTTTCATTTCTTTCAGCTCAGTATGTGAGGTCTTCATCTTACCATTCCATTCACAGTATTTGCTCACTTCTCTCTATACTCTCTGCACTCAGGTCCTGCTTTCACTTCTTAGTGCTTTTTCCATTTGCTTATTGCAAAACGGCTTCCTTCTTGCATTTAAATCTCTTAAAAAACTAACACCTATGAAATATTACTAGAGTAGTATTATAAGTAAAATAAATTTTACAATGCTTCAGTTGGTGATCAAGTCTGAAATACCTTGTTTAAAATAGCTCCTCTGAGCAAGAAGCACTATGCAAAAGAGTATTTATTTGTTGTAGTACTAACTACATTGTCCAATAAATAAGCAGCAGTGATATTGCACTGGCAGATGTATTAACTGACTGCACTTCAGTCAGCTGTGCAGTACATTCATTATTCTGTCTCACATTAGGGCTAGGAGAAAAGTTTTATTTGAAGCTGAATTTTGTTACTGTCTCACAGAAGCAATATAAGCAAGGGATTTAAGTCCCTTAAATTAAATATTGATATACTGCAAAGATAATATTAAATCAGCTACAGTAGTTAAAATGGGTTTTGGTATTTCCCTTACCTTTTCCTACGCTCCTCTCTGAAATCACTGTAAATAACAGCAAGTGTCCAGTTTACATATCAACAGCTAGGGTGTTAGGAATCAAAGATCATCTGAAATGCTTTACATAAATACCTTACAGATTCACAGAGGGCTCAAAAATGTTGTCCTTGAGTGTTTTCTTCTAGATCCTATGCTCCATTTTCAGTCACACTTCATAGATATAACTTCTCTTCTTAAAAGCTATACCTTTTCATTACTCTTGTCTTGCCTCCTCATCTCATATCTTTTCCCAGCCTACCTCAGATTACAAATATAATTTGGGAATTTTTACTAATGTTGTTGCATCTCTATAAATCCATTTCTTTTTTACATTATAGACCTATATGTGTATTTAAGATAATCATAAATAGGTGTACCCAACATCTTTATTCAGCTACTTTTTTATTTTAAAGGACTCATGCCTGCTGCATTCCAACCTGTGTACTGTGCTACAAAGCATGGTGTAATTGGATTCACACGGTCAATAGCAGTAAGTATGTGTTCTTGAAAAGAGTATCAGCATTTCTTTGGAACTTGCTGGGTTTCTCATGTTCCCTCTCTGTTGTCACACAACTGGAATCAATCTTCTTATAGAAAACTTAAGTGTCTGAAGCAGTGGAGGATCCCTTCTTTCGCAGAGGGAATCCAAAATGGAATAAGTAAGGCATGTGTGTGTTTGTGACTGATTTGAGGCTTTGGAAGCATTCTAGAAAGTAATTTAAGGACAGTTGAAGGAGCCCAGAAGTCAATCTTTTATCCAAGCTTTAAAAATAATTTTCATAACTACATCCCAGTTATTTAACATTAATATAATATCCCATTTGCTTAGGATAAATAGGTAGTAAAGTGTACAAAAAGTAACTTGAATACAAAAATGTTTACCATTATTTGTTCTTACTAACTCTTAAGACACTCAAAATGCAAAGTTCAAGATGAGACATGTTAGATGCTATCTGACTTCCAGACTTTCTAATTAAACTGAACAAGTGGTAAGATAAAATAACATGGCAGAAGCATTTTCAGAGGCTAAGCTTAAAATTAGCTTGCTCATATAAAATTTCCAATTTAATTTCCAGACTAAAGTACCTGAAATGATCATTCGGATAGTTCATCCATATTCTATATCCCAACTTTCCACCCACATAACTGCTTTTTTAGATCAATACGTATGCCTGCATGCTGATCAGACTTATTTGCTACACACATGCATTGGTAGCACCACAAATGAAAGGTCTTACCATTCCCGGAACAATTTGTGCTGCTTGTTTTCATCATGTTCCTGAACTGCTTCCTGAAAAAACTCCTGCCTCTTTCCTGGAGTTCACAGAGACTTTCCTTTGGAGAGATGCTCAGTGGTAGATATATCCCTTGGCAGGGATAATCGAGGAGATCGAAAGGTTAACATTATAGTTCTAGGGGCAGACACTATTTCTGTTGATGTAAGGGAGGTAAATACTATCATAATGTTAAATCTTGATTTGATTTCAGATAGTTTTCTTTTAATAAAAAAGTTCTTTTAAGATTGGAAGCATACATTTGGGTGACCCTTTTTTACTTGGTTTTGTCTATATCATCACTCTAGAATACTGTTAAAGGTGTGCCAAGAGCACTAAAACCAAAAACATTAGGGGAAAAAAAATGAAAGCTGCATGGAAATAAGTGCATTGATTTCTTGTTGGTTTGTTCTTCCAGCAAACTGATGGTATTTTCTAGTAATCTAGCGCAATTACTAGGGAAACTGTACTTCAAACTTAGTTGTTGAAAGAAAACAATCAGCAGTGAAAAAATTTGCTTACTAGGCAAGTCTGTAAAGTACTTAATAGTAAATACCATTCTTTGAAAAATTACTTACACAGTACTGTTTTAAAATGTTGATGATGGATGTCTAACTTTTTCTCTTTTCTAGTTAGCTTCTAATATGGAAAACTATGGTGTGAGACTCAATACAATTTGTCCAGGGTTTGTGAACACACCAATTCTTCAGTCAATAGATAAAGAAGAGAATATGGGACAATATTATTCATATAAGGATGAGATCAAAAACATGATGCAGTTCTATGGCGTGATGGAGTAAGTCCAGTCAGATATAGTTGATTTTTGCCTCTTTGTTGATGAAGAACAAGCATACACAATAGCTCTTCTAGCAAAATCAAAATAAAAGGGAAATGCTGCCTCAGATAAAAGTCTATCAAATGTGCTATCCTATAAACAAGGAACAAATGGCAGACATCTCGGGCTATATTAAGAATATCACCTACGTAGCGATATTTCCCTTTATGCATTTCCATTTCCCAGAAAAGTGTAAACCAGACTCCCATGTTAAAGATGGTGTATTAGTTTATAATAGCTCTTGGTGTTTAATTTGTTTAATCAAACCAGTTGTGATTGTGTTGTTTTGCCCACACTTTTCATACGTTATATATATATATATATAATGTATCTGTTGAGTACAGCAAACCACATGTGACAAAATTCTCCTTACGTTAACTCGTATGTCAGTCCCGCCACAGAAACAGAATAAATCAACAGCAAAGAGCTGCAGAGGATTGTGTAAGGATTCCTTCTGCCCTTTGCTCTGAGAGAGAAAACTTTGACAGGAAGCCCAGTGGCAGCTTCATGTCCACAGGAATTTAGCAGTAACTACAGCAAACAAATGATGATTTGTAAAGTTGCCACTTTACATTGTGCATTCTGATTTAGAACACTGAGTTCCTCTCCCAAAACATTAGTGTAACTAGTGCTATTCTTGAAAAGAAATTTAGTCAAATACCAGATTAATTAATTTTCAGGTTATATAGGTTTTCAGGGTATATATTGGGTGTCTTTACTTGTTCTTTTCACATATTCTAATACATCGTGATTCTGAAATAACTTTTTTTTTTTAGCCCATCAATAATTGCTGAGGGACTAATAACAATAATTGAAGATGATACTTTAAATGGAGAAGTTATGAAGATTACGGCATCCCAAGGGATTCATTTCCAACAGTACAGCCAAACACCTTTTACATCATCAAATAGATAAATAATTGTTTTATGCTAAATATTTTTAGCTTTTCTTAAATGTAGACAAATTTGGAAAGAGTTATTTTTGGGAAAAAATGTTAGTGTTGTATCTTGAGCAGTGATAGTGTTCAAACATTCACACCCTAATAATAAAGAAATGGACGAGAGCTACTGCGGGAAGATGTTACCATCTAGTATGGTTGTATAAGCAGTAATAATAGTATTTATTGAACAGAACAAACACGCTCCTTTGAAGATTTGTCATTAAACACACTGCTTGGAAGATTTTGGTTATGTAGTAATAAGGGCCAGTTTTTTCCTTCTAATACTTCTTATCTACATGTTCCAAGTGTATTTCAGTGGACCTGACTTTCTTCGTATAATTCTTTTCACTCTCATAAGCCTCTGCTAATTTATTTCTTGAATTCTTCAGAACAGAAATTCAGTTCAGGAATCTACACCTCAAGTGTATCTATAAGACATAAAGAATTTATGTTTGCTTAGGAAATAGAACGAGGCAAAACTCTCTTTCCTCATTTATATATGCAACTGAATATGTTGCAAGAAAGTAGAATATTTTTATCTTCTCAGATTTTAGCTATTTATAAAATAGTTCATAAATATTTTTTCACCTATAGAAATATATATGAATTTTTTTTCTCTCTGTATATACAAGGATGAATACTTTGTAATTGATTGAAATGTCTACTTACTCATTAAATCTCAATTTGTAAATATTTAAGTCTAATTTCTTGCCTCAATTGATTAAAACTTCCTGAATAATTGGAAAGGGGGGAATGTTACACGTGTGCATTTTGGTATCATAATATTCTTAGATGGAGCATGTCATACAGTGGCAATGAAAAAAAAAGTTTCCACCTCCTGAGTGCATTGGACCTTCTGAGTCCAGGTCAATCCCTCGCTACATTTATGAAACAAACCTGGTACTCCATAGGTTACATGCCTGACAAGAATAAATTTTTCACAGTAATTTAATTAGGGCTGTTGCATAAGAAGAATTAATAATTCCTGGGATAACTGGAAAAAGTTAGTATTTACCCTCCTTAAGAGTACTGACTTAAATTTCACTGATGTAAGCATTGTTTCTTTCAGCATTGTCACTGAAAGAGTGGAAACACTAATATTTACGTTCTGTGGAAGTCAAGGAGCAATAAGACTGTGGGGAGAAGAAAAGAAGCAGACACACATACTTTGAGTTATAAATCATTCTTCCTCTGCCTCCATGTTTGGCTGTGTTAGTACTGTTTCTAAAGCTTATTTTGAATGCACACACACTGCTAGCCACATTAGCAGCATCCCTCTAGACTAACGACAACTATCTGATTTGATTGTATCAATTTCTACTTTCATCTCATTAAAATCAGAGCATTTTCTAATATGTGATGGTAGTGCAAAAGCTGTGATGTAAATTTAAAAATTAGCGTGCTTCTCTAATTAGGTTCAAACATTGATAATCATCTACTTCTGTTTCCTTGTTAAGCAGCATTTCAGTGTAGTTTATAAACAAGGGAAAGGCGTTGTAATTATAGTATATGCAAACCACTTAACTAGCAAACACCAGACTAAGTTAAATACTAACTCAACAGCTTCACATAATATAATACCATACTTCACATAATGATGATTATATTGTAAATGTCAATATATATATTGATGACAAGTTATGGCCTTGAATGCATATTTTCACCTCTACTCCTTGCTGCCCCAAAAGAAATACCTGTTAAACAGGAAGAGTTGAGCTTTCCAAAGGATCAGTGAAAGAATATATAATTTAACAAAGCCAGTAATAAAATGCCAGAAGTCCAACATGTGCTCCCTGGAGGAAATAAAACAGAAAGAAATTTAATCAGAGCCAATCACTTCAGACACTGCACAATTCATTTGTGGTATTTCACTGGTACAGAATCTTAATTATTTGAATTGGTATGATTCTAAGAATGGATTACACTTGTGTGGTATGTCAACAGTCACACAAGATGGATAGACAGATAGGTAGATATTAATAAAACATGTGTTTAGATTCCAGGACACTGGAAAATCTGTACCTGAGGGAGAGTTAAAGCCATATCTTTCTTGTATGTATACATCTTTTCTTCTGGATTATATTTGTAACTCAAGGATGTTTTCAAATCAAAGTCATACAGAAGGCTTCAAGAAAAGCAGAGACTGCATTCACTTCCATCTGATAAGGAAGTTTCAGAATGCAATATATTCTGAATTGATCAGAAAAACATTTATCCAAAGATAAATCTCAAATTATTATCACAGCTGAAACGCACTAAAAGAAACAAGGAAGTAACAGTGAAGTAATTCTTGATGCAAAGTCTAACAGGAAAAATAGCCATCAAATTTCTAACTTTTAATATAAAAATAAATGTCTCAAACCAAATATCAGTGTTTCAGTTAGTCTGTATTAAAACTTATTTGGGGGGTTTATCTGCACAGGAAGAACAAGTCCCAAATATGTTTTGGAAAGGTTTCCTGTAAGACTTCCCCCCAATCTTTGGATGTCTTCCAGAATAAAGAAAAAGATCATATGTTTGATTTACAGACAGAAACACCCAGAGAAACAATAGGTAGAAAGGTGAGTTAAAGGAAGAAAATAAATTTCATTTCTGCAAAAAGACTGTTTTGAAACTTTGTCTTCAGTTTAAAGTCTTGACATAATTCCAAGAGTTAATTTATTTTGTCTGGGAGATCATGATTTTTAAGAAAACTGTTCCAGTTTTGAAGGGAAACTCAGCCAAGAAGAATAACAAATATTTTAGATGAGAGTTGTGATACTAATTGCCAAGGACATAAGATGGCAAGTAATCTATACGCGTATAATGATCATTATTTGTAATGAACATTCATTGACACATGACATGAGTTTACTTTTCAGTGGGTTTTTACAGTTTCAAATAGAAAACTTTTAAGAGTAAAGAATAAATGTTACTGGTGAACTCCATTTTTTTCAGTATTTATGATCCTACATCAAAACCCAACTCAATGCATTTCAACTGCATTGTGACATGACAGTGTTGCTTTATTTGTATTATTTAATGCCTTGATTCAAGGAAATATTTTTGAAAATACACACAACCACAGTCATCAACATAATTATGTGGCTAATTCATTATGTCCTGTATGTAGACATGGTCCTCGAATTGGCTTGTATTATATGTCCCATAAAATTATATGTGTATAAATTTTATTAGTGAGGGTGTGACCCATGCAGTAACAAATCCTTGCTGTATATTCCTTAAATTAGGGAAATCCTACAATGAGGTACTTCCTCTTGTTTGGAACGTAAGTTTTGCAAACAGTAAACCAAAAATCATCTTTAGTAAAACCAAAACCTAATTTCCACTGAAATCTTGAATGTGATCCCAGTCTTTAAAGAAACAGCATTAGATATCTAATGCTATGACTTTTCAGCAGGATGGGGCTCTTCTGACAGATAATTATTTCCTTCCTCCAGTGTTGAACCACTTTAAACTTTCTACAGGATGATTGTCCAGCTTGAACTTCCCTTTTAGCTAAGTCTATTTGCTTTGTATCAAGAGATGTTGACAGTTTTCAGCTGCAGCTCCAGGAGTCCAGGTGGTTCAATGAAAGTGAAGGATAATACCATAAGACTTTTTTTTTTTTTTTTCCCCCTGTAGCATGAATAAGAGAAGCTTAATGTCAGGTCAAATTTGTAATTTATATTGAGAGGGAGAGCAAACAAGAAGACTAATGTTCTTAATCTGAAGAAGACAGTAAACAGGAAAAGAACAGGTCAAGTAAAAAAATATATAAAATACAAAAAGGCTAAACCTGTAACATATTTTAAATAAGTAACACAATCCTACTGTTTATTGAGAAGGACATTATTATGAACTGTGGACCAAATCTAAACCTGAATGTTTTCTGACTTTTATACAAAGACAGTCTAACACACTGTTTTTAGGGATTCAGAGAATAAAATGATCTTTACAGTAAAAAAAATGAATAAAAAATTAATGTATTTTAAGGATTCACACTTTAACAAGGGAAGCATTTGCAACAGTAATATATTTAGGTCCTTTTATTTTTCAGTAAGCTCTGTGCTGATATACTGCAGAGGCATAGCTTCCCAGCTCTCACCCAGAAGGGAGGCTACAGAAGACAGGACCATCATCTGGTGACAGGTCTTACATCCGTTCCAGGAGTTCTGGATGGTTTGAGGATCTAGATGTAGCCTCATGAAGCAGAAATTCCTTGTGGTTACATCCAAGAAGAAAGCATAATGTTCTATCTAATCTCTTATCTATCACTCTGACTTTACCACTTCTTTTTCTGCATCTTTCCATTGGAACCTTAAACATAAGCATTTCAGCAGGGAGATGCACTCCAGCTACACCAAAACACAACTGTGCCTTTTCAGCAGTCACCAAGAATATTTTAACTTAAGACATCACTCATTTCGTAAATTTCAGACAAACTGTAAGGCCAGCTTACTAGCTCGTGTGATGCTCTGTTTCACAGAAATGGCCCACGGTATCTCAGTAGCATTTTCCTTTTCTCAATTCAAGGCTTCCTCAGCAGCTGCAATCTTGAGAAACTGAAAAAGAATAAGAAATAAGGCTCTCAGTTACACAGCTTTGAATTTGTTACTGTAGAACATGAGAACAAGCACACTTCTGCCTGCTTTCAGAAAAAAAAAAGCACAAAGACAATTTTAAGTGCACTTTCCCACAGCTGCAAACAAAACCCACAGAAGAGAAGAGGAAATAAAGGTATTTTTGGAACACGGGAATGTAAAATCCTTCAGAAAAATATTTGTATTTTTTAGCTCATATATCCATTCCTATTTATATAAATTACTAACACTTTAGTATTTTGTACCGCATTAGACCTTGAAGACATATTGCTGCAATTAACACTACAAGCAGTTAACCTCATATACACAACCATTGCAGTTCTTAAGAAAGACCCACAGCTGGGCAGAGGATACTGAAATCTCTGCCATTTATTCTGGAACAGTTGTTGCAAAATGGAATCGTCTTCCTTGTACAAAATCCTTCTGGCAATTACACTTCAAAAAGATATAGTGTTCCTTTTATAGAGCTTTTTTCTCCTCTGCATTTGTAAGACTGTTTAAATACACTGCCCTCAGCAACGCTTACAAATTAGCTGATACTTATCAAAACTACTGCTGTTGTTTTGATTTAAGAGACTTAATTTCCTTGGTATATATTAATGCAAGGTTAGAGAAAATGCAGCTAGGTATTCATATATGCCAAATCCTACACCAGTACTTCATCTTATATTCAAATTTTCCTAGAGGAAGAACAGTACATCTTGAATTCATACAAGGACTACTACTCCTTCATTTTCACACTCTCTGTATATGAGTATTTTATTTATATGTGTAGATATATATGCACACATACACATATCTCCACATATGTTATCTATATATCTGCACACTCACAGAATACACATCCAAAAGAAATTATCTTTTGTTCTAGAACAACATTTACTATGTATGCATGTACCTGAAGATAGCAACTTTTAGAAAAGTTGTAAAACATTATTTTTCATTAAGTGTTCATCAGGCAACTCTGTTCTGTGAATTTCATGGAATATGCTTAAACCTATATAAATTACATTTCACCAAGCACATTCTACCTAGTCTGCTTTGCAGTTTCTTTTTTTATCTCAGTTCTTGCATTATATCAAAATTAGATTTGCTCTTTCATTTTAAACACTCACACATTATCTGATGCATAATTTTTGACAATATTATGTATCTCTAGAATTCCACCTGCTGAGGCAAATCTTGTATGTTATAATGTAATACAATAGATGGATCAATTTCACAGTCACTGAAATACAAGTGATTCTGTGCATTCGATGTTTTCCAAATATTTCATGACATTCTTTGTAGCAGGAGAAATTTACTTTCTTTCAGATGGGTTGTTTTCCTCTCCTAGTGTCTGAGCGGCTAGTATTACTTTTTACTTGTAGAAGGGAAAACCAAAACAAAAACCACAACCCCCATTAAAAAATCCCAACTTCCCTTTGAAAGCTACCGCTGCAAAGAAAAATGGCACATAAGAAAAGTAGAAGAAAGCATAGAAAATCATTGCATTTATTAAACAGAACTGTCCACTGTGTGCAACAGTGAGGTCTGCCTAAAAAAAAATAATTATGTTACAGTGTGGACAAAAGCAAGAGTGTGGTCAGGAGGCCCATCTCTGGGACTATGTCCCTTGAAAAATCATCAAATATATCATCTAAGTGGTCTCATTATTCCTTGTCATCCTTCATTAAGTCTAACATGTCAACCATTAAAAAAACCACTAGAATAAAACATTTACATAAATTACAAAATTTGTATTATTAAGCTGAATTGAAGAGAAGTAGCTATTCCTTCCAGTACAGGTATTTGTCAATGATATGTGCATGGTGCCAACTCTGTGGCTAAAAGAATATCTGCCTGAAGAACAAATAGTCCATATACGTATAGGTATGAATAGTAAGTTTGATTTTGGCTACTAATTTTCCCTCAAGATGTCATCTTAACATAAAATGCTGGAAAAAATACATTCACGCAGCTTAAGGATGAAAAATTGTTCAGTAATCACTCCACTCTCAGGAATGAAATTAAACGTTGTTTACAAGGAGAGTTTCTTAGAGTATTTGCACGTGAAAATATATTGGTAGCATTTATTGTAAAACTGCAGGTTGTCAACAAAGATCTTTGGGGTTTGTTTCACAGACATAGAGACTAAAACATTAAATTTTGTTAATGGCATTTTCAATTAGTGATAGCTTGAAAAACAATCATAGTTGTTTAACTAAACTAAATGTGTTTGATTTCTATAAATTTCAAGCCTTGGTGCTGCTTTTACAACAAAATATTTTTGTTCTCAAATTAAATGGAACTTCGATTCTGAAACATTAGTCGTTTTGCAGAAGCATTTATATGTAAAACAATACTTGCAAATGCATGGTTAGCTACAGGAAAATCCTTAGATCTCGTCAACTTCAGTGAAACTGAAACCAGCATACTAGTCAACTGAATCAGAGTCTAGCTTCATGCTGTAAACAAAAACTCAGAGAGAGCATATAGCACTCATGCATTAGCTTCATACTGGTCCTGCAGTTGTGGAGCTTTCCCTCTTTGTCAAACCCTTCTGTGAGGACTAAGCATTTTGGACAGCACTTTTAATTAAGTAAGGTGAGACCTACGCAAGAATCCTCCAAAGAAGCGAGTTGCCCCAATGTCTCCTGCATGATAGAACCTCAAATCTGGTTCTCCTCTCTGTCCTCTGGAGAAAAGCAGACTTCATTAGCTATCACAGAATCACTGGTTTGGAAAAGACCTCCAGGATCATTGAGTCCAACCATTCCTATCATAGCTATCTTAGTTATTTCTTTGCCTCCAGCTTCCCTTAATTTCTGGATATTGAGAGAAACATTCAGTTAAATATATTTTTTAGCCTACAGCAGAAAACTCCAACTTTTATCCCACACCAGCTCATCTCCAAATGTATTTGGTTAGCACTTTTATGCTGTACAATTATGGAGAAAATGCAGAAGAAATGCTAACTTACGTGGACTTGGGCACTAACTAATGGTAAATGCTACACCAGTGCACGTGACAAACTTTCAAGATTTGTAGTTGAAAATATGCATAAACTGAGATCTCATCTTTGATTTCCAAATTAAATGCCAATGTCAAACCAAACTGACCACAAATATTCTTTCCCTCCTCTCCAGAGAGAGGTGATGGAGTCCCACGTTCTGGAATTGAACAATATTCTAGAAGAAATAAAAAGAGGAAGAGCTGTCATGAGAGTTTAGCACAAAACTACCTATAAAGACTCTAGTATTCTAATACAAGATACATTCTAGACATTTATAGGGATTTGCTTAAGGGGGCTTGCTACCAATCAATCAGGCAATTGCATGCTAGCAAATCTATCCTCAAGAAACATTAATAAATACACACTGCTGTTGAACTCTTGAGTATAAATACATTTTATACACTTTTATAAACTCAGAAATAATAGTTTGGGACTCAGATGCCTCTATAATAATATAACTGAGTAAAGAACAGACCTGCAGAATCATAGTATTTTTTAACTATGTAGTTTAACTTTTTTTCCTTGCATGCTGTTCCTTTTTATAGATTTAAAACACTCTGACTGTATGAACAAGCCTTCAATCATCTGCAACGCAGCCTACACTACTGGATTCTCAATATTTGCCTGATATTCAAAATCCATTTTTGCAGGTCATCAGCAGTTCTGACAGTGCTGTTTGGCACAGGAGCTGGAATCTGAGTCCTAAAGCAGAAATGCAAATTACAGTAATACAGAAAGAAAATGCATTTTGCTTTGCAAATCTTTGCTTTAGACTTAGCATGTGTTCATGCCTGATTAAAACTTAGAAAGTGAAATACGACTATTATAATTGGATTTCTAAAGTTTACTCTATTTTTTCAACTCATTAGTGATCCATGCATTTTTATCAAGTTTTTACTCTCTAGTAATTCTTTAAAGCATATCTTTGAAAGTGAGCTGCATAAGAAGTTCTGTGAGTAGACAAATTCAAATCAATTCAGTAGCTTTGTTTATAGGGCAGCTGCCAAGACTTGAGTCACTAAGTCAGCCTGTGACATGCCCGCTTGTATAACTTGTATTCTTTGGCAGCATTCGAGGGCTTTGCATATCTGTTGTTGAATACATAACTCTACTCACATATCAAAAAAAATAAATGGAGTGATAAATTTGTATGAAATTAGTTTTAAAACCATATTCATTAGATCAAGTAGAGATCAGTGTATTTTTTTTTTTTACATCCTGCACCATCATCTTGCCTGGAAGCCAAAGAAAGGAGAAAACTTTGAAGATGGTAAGAATCAAATATTTTGCCATACATCACACTTTTGATTAAAATAACAGCTTTATAATCTACCATGATAATTGTATGTCTTCTGATAGCAGAACTTGGCAGATATACCAAAAAAAAAAAATTCAGTCAATTCATCACAACTAACACTGACTTTAGCCTGCTGCATAACAATAGGCACCTCTATGCAGAATGTGAAACCACATACTGTCTGTTTGTTTCTCTCTCTCTCCATCTACTTAATCAAATTAGGGAAAGGACAGGGGAAAGGGCAGTAAAATTCAAGTACATTTGTTTGCCTTTTAAGCTAAAGCTAAATGTTACACTGAAATAATTGCTCCCTGCCATTCAGAGATGTGCTCCACTATTTTCCTGCAGATTTCATAGCTCTGGAAGTTGTTTCCTAACTAAATGGCTCAGGAACAACAAAAAAAAAACAATAAATGCTTTGAGTGATTATTTACTTTCTCTAATGTCTAGCAAATATTTAGGTTTTTTAAAGCATGAGCCTTTAGTCTCAGATAACGTTTCAGTTCTGGATTAAAAGAGCTTCTAGTCAGCAGTTCTTGTTTTTTCCTCCTAAAACAGAGGTTTATTCAGTGGAACAAGCAGCTCTTATCAATCTGATAACTCCAGCATGCTTTTTTAGGCAGTATAATACAGTCCAATTTCATATCAGAATTTAAAGCCTGTCAGAGCTTGCTTAGCTCTTCCTATTTATCTTTCTCTGGAAAAGAAAGGAAATGTTTTGTTTGCTCTCTTGTCTCGCTTTGCCTTTGAGGATTCCAGTGGGCCAGGTTGAAATCCAGAATATTAATTAACTTGAAAACCATTACGTCAACATGATCTGAAGGAAACAGATTTTTCTGGGTTTCCTGTTCTAAATGACGTGAGTTAGTCATATAGAACATTTGATAGTTGAAGACTGGGGTCTTTCTACATGCAATCTGTTCTTCCTTATCTAGTAAAGCATTTTATTTCTAGTAAAGCATTTTATTTCATGTTCTGTTAGTGCCGAAATGAAATTAATATTTTTCATATTTGACCTTTCCATACCTACAGCTTCCTGTTTTTTATGCTTCGAGGTAGGATGTTTTATGGTCAAGGACAAGAAGGTGAAGCAAAGGTAGTTATTAAGTCAGTAACTCAATAGAGCTTGAGGCCACCTTAGCAGACACCGAGTGTTTTCCCCCATATATAGAATCAGACCAGTATTGGTTTAGTTTAATTTGAATTCTGGTGAAACACACTAGCGTCAAAATTCCTGCAGAGAAGAACATGAGCCAGTTTTAGTGAAGTGTATAAAGGTTGAGGACATGGACAGGGCATCACACACCAAACCAAACACAAACACCTGAAATTAGTTTTGAGATTGGCCAATGCCTGTAACAGCAGAGGTCCTGCTTCCACATGCACAGGAGGTCTGGGGACATTACTGTACTTGACCTCCTCCCTCTTGGCCTATGCACTGGCAGGAATTGATCACCTGATCTAGAGTATGCAACGAGTGCATCCTCATCAAGTCCTAATTCTGTAGTTTGTAAATCCCAGTGAAAACACAGCTGGAAGCTTAGAAGGCAAGCTGGCAAAATGAACTGAAAGGCAAACAGGGGAACTTAACACTCGTAGCTCCTTGCTGCAGCACTTACTGAGATAAAGTGTGGTTTGGCTTTGAAAAAGCAAACAGTTCTCAAGGTGGAGGGCCAATTAAATGTTATTATTTTAGGAAGGCACGATTTCTCAGATAAAAAGATCGAATTCTTAATTAGTAACATATTCTTTTACATCTAATTTCCATGTAAATTCTTATTTCTCGGAAGACAATGTTGACTGTGCTAGCATCGTGTTCAAAAGGCTTTTAATATTTTCTACCATTTGAAAGAAAAGTAAAATTTTCATTTTATCCAGAAGATAATTTTTTTTCTTATAAAAATTTTGTCAGTGACAAACACAATCCTGAATTTGTTCAGACTATTTGAAAATAGGAGTTTTAGATATACATAAGTTATTTTCCTTGGCTAGCAGGGAGCTCAGGGCAAAACAATTCTATTTCAAAGATAATGTGTTGTTACATCATAGAAAGCATTTCCAGCATTACTGGCCTGAGTTCATATAATTTATTCTCAAGAATCCATGACTTGTTTGGAACTGAAACTCACTTTGACCTTGCATAACTAAGTGCTGCAACTACTGTTGTGTTGGGGTAACATTTTTTTAAGTAGTAACTGATACTCAAATATTATTTCTATTTGGTCATTAACAATAGTCATCATACATTTACAATACTTCATTGCAAATAGGTTAGGCTTCAATATATTCAATATATTTTAGAAGAAAAGAAACTGATTTAGGAAAGAGTTGAAAGGTCATTTCTTTCTATGAATATTTAAAAGCACCTATGTGCTTTTACAGAGTTCATCATGCCTTCCTTAGTCTCTTGCAAATACCTAGAGCAGCCAGGCAAGGTTTTTAAGATCACGTTGAATTATTATGGTTGAAGGTCCAGAAAAAGTGTAAATTGCAATGTTTCTGCTATCATATGTGGCAGTATGCAATAACAAACACTTGAGCTGCACACTACAGACTCTGTAATTCATAGGTTTTTGCAAAAACTAAACATTCTTGGGGTTTTTTTCTGATGTACATACAATCACTTTTACTACACAGGCACCATGAGAAAAAAACAGAACAAATGTATGCTGCCTTCCTTTTCTTGCATAAAACAGAGTTACACTAGTACATTTATTGAAAAGCTACATCTCTGGAGGTCTTGGTTAAATACACAGATAGGGCTGAAAATTAGAATGACAGGTTAAAAGGGAAAACAAAGTGGAGTCAAACCCCTAAATATACACATGCTGTCTCTCTTCCTTCACTGCCAGATTCTTCATCCCATTTGGTCACGTTACAGCCTTTCTTGATGAGCTGTTCCTGTAAACAAGCCAGCTTCTGATAAAGTGGCACAAGTAATCCAAGAGCTTCTCCACAATCTTCCGTACCTCAAAAAATGCAAATGAATAAACTTTCAGAAGACTGAGCCAGTTCGTACCACTAGGGAGCACTGGCATCAGCACAGATCATGGAGGCACCAGTACAACTATCAAGCCCACATCCTGACCATGCAGGAAGATGTTTATAAGCACAAGAACAGGCTTGCATGTTTTCTTTATTACACTTGGCCTGAGGAGGGAAGCATACTGAATTAACTTTTAATAATATTTAATTTCCAGACTGCAGAGGGCACTTGGCAACATAAAGCTGCTGAAATTTCTGGGGAGTTGAATTGTACATCTATAATTTTCTCCCTTTTGGCTTCATGTTTTTTTCCCGGCCTTTTAGCTCTCTGCTGATAGTTTATTGTAAAAATTCTTTCATTTCTCTGCAATTATATGATTTGAATCATAGCATTCCACTTATCCTCGATTTCCAAAAAAAATTATTTCTGTTTTGCTGAGAAAACATTTTTTAATAAATTTTAGTTATAGAATCATAGAATAGATAGAGTTGGAAGGGACCTTAAAGATTATCCAGTTCCAATCCCCCTGCTGTGGGTAGGGACACCTCCCACTAGACCAGGCTGCTCAAGGCCCCATTCAACCTGACCTTGAACACTTCTATGGAGTGTGCATCCAAAACTTCCCTGGGCAACCTGTGCCAGTGTTTTACCACCCCCATCATGAAGAACTTCTTCCTAATGTCCAATCTAAATCTTCCCACTTCCAACTAAAAGCCATTCTCCCTCTTCCCGTCACTACATGCCCTTATAAAAAGTACCTCTCCAGCTTTCCTATAGGCTCCTTCAGGTACCAGAAGGTTGCTCTATGGTTGCCCCAGAGCCTTCTCTTCTCCAGGCTGAACAACTCTGGTTCTCTCAGTCTGACCTTATGGCATAGGTGCTCCAGCCCTCTGAACATCTTTGTGGCCCTACTCTAGACCCCTTCCTACAGTTCCATATTCTTCTTATGCTGGGAATTCCAGAACTGGGCACAGTACTCCAGGTAGGGTCTCACGAGAGTGGAGTAGAGAATCGCCTCCTTCAACCTGCTGGCCATGCTTTTTTTGATGAAGTCCAGGATGCAGTTGGTCTTTTGGGCTGTGAATGCAGATTGTCAGCTCATGTCAGTTCCACAGGGCTGCTTTCAATGGCATCATCCCCCAGCCTGCATTGAAACCATGGATTGCCCCAACCCAGGTGTAGGTCCTTGCACTTGGCCTTGTTGAACCTCATGAGATTCACACAGGCCCACTTCTCCAGCTTGTCCAGGTCCCTCTGGATGGCATCCCATCCTTCTAGTATGACACACTGTCCTTTCTTTCACTAGAAACCTTGCACCAGCCAATGTTACATAAGAATGTAAAAAAATCTATGAACCAAGTGTTAAGGGAAGATGGAGAAAAATATGGCAAGTAAAATGCCTTGTGAAAGTTCTACTTCCTGGGACTTTTCCATGCGGAATTCTTTCTCAGCAGAAATAGCACAGTATGAAATCAGTACCCTAATTTAAGTAAAAAGTTTTGCTGCAGTAAAAATAACATTCATTATAAGTAAGACCTCGCTTCTTGCTCAGGAAAGCTGACAGACACCTTTCTTAGCGCGCTTGTGTGGAGAAACAGAGAAAAGAGATGAAGTACTAGGTGGTTGATAGGTAGAGGCAGACTGTCCTTTCTTTGTCTTCTCCTAACAAGCTCTTCACATCAAAAGGCAGAACAAGAACATGAAAAATCATTTGTGTTTACAGGGAAAGATAATGCTGAACCCCATTTCTTCTCCTTCTCTTCTTTGCTAGACCACACTCAAGTGCCCCTTTCATCTAGGAGACTGTTGGAGCATCTTGGTCTGTCCTTGGGTCTACCAAACCACTGATCTTGATCCTAAACTCTTTCTCACGCTGCCCATACTATAGAAGTGTAACTTTCAAAAGTTAACAGTACCCGACTTTGATTGGAAAAGGGATTTAAAAATCAAACTAGAAACAAAGAATGAATAAGCAAGTCCATAATAAATTGAACTGAAATACCAAATAACATTAAATGATTTTATAGGACTATTACACAATGTTTTCTGATTTCATCTCTTACTCAGCTCTTGTTTTGACATAGGCCCTAAATGTTTACCTGACTAATAGCACAGCAAAACCAAAATCTTGCTCAAAACACTTAACAAGAATGTATCTCAGAAATGTGACTTTTGCTGGATATGGCTTATGTAAGTGAGCCTTTTCTAGGAAAAGCAGCCTAGAGGAAACAAGGAAAAAACAAGCTTTCTCACAGTAATGGTGATGAGACTTGCAGTGAAGATTTTACAGTCTTGCAGCAAGTCTCCCAAAAAGGTAGCATCTTAGGCAAGTTTATAAAAGATTCTCTATCACTCCCACAAAACTTTAAATATCTTAAATTTAAATCTACACTGTTATAGCTAGTAATAGTCAATCTTGACTTAAAGCTATGTCATAAACTAACTTATCTCCTTGTAATATAGAGACTTGAATTAAGTTTTCCAGACAGAACTTTACATGGGTAAGATAGCAGTAAATGGTCACTAAAATGATTGGAATATATGCATTAATTTTATCTGAAAAAAAATACTTATAAATTATAAAAAAGATCAAAGATATTTTCCACAAATCTGGGGTTTTTTTAATTTAAATGCTTCAACATAAAATTAGATGTTTTGCTTCCCTTGAGACAAAATTCTCAATTTTCAGCTTTTGTTTGTATTCTGATCAACATAATTTCTAACCACTAATGAAATAAAATATTAATTACTTAATTTGCTTGCGTGCTTTCCTCCAGAGTCCACTGTATGGTTTCTGGAATGATGATTACTTCATAATTTTTCTCTGCACTAGCCATAATTTTGCTGGTGATCCAGACAGAGAGAAATCCAAGCAAAATTAAATAAATTAGAGAAAGTCCAGTCTTTCTATCCCATTCTGCACTGCTACCCTATGTTTTACAACAGTTTCTCTTCTGATGTTAATGAAGCATATTCTTTACTTTGTATGCTGGATCATGCAGTATAGAATGATATGATCTACAGGAGAGAACCTGAGTTGAGGAGACACTAAAGAATAAATTCTACCTTTGTGTCTATGGACTATGGAAGTTTTACAATTTTATTTAAAAGATACAGTATTTTGTACGGCAAAGTTTATATGTATGCTTAATGGTTATGAGGCATTGAAACAACCTTCTGGGAAGCTCTTTAACCACCTGACATGTCATTTTTATACAAATCAGCAGTGCCTTTGCATCTAGCAACACTAATTTAGAGGAGGAAAGCAAACACTTTTTCTGGGAAACGTCATGAAATAAAACATCCTGCAAGATTACCGTCTGCCCCATTCCCAGCTACCCCACAGAGGACTATTTCAAACAAATGTAATTTCATATTCTAAGAAATTTGAATTGCAGATTGAAATCTAAAGGAAGAGTTTCTGTAATATGAAAAATCTATGTATCTCACCAAAACGTCATTTCTGTTTGTTCTGGATGCTGCTTTTGTGAATTTAAAATGAAAGCAACTGTTTTGCCCTCAAGATGTAGTACAAACAATGATTTAGGGAAGAATTAATTTAAATGCAGGATACATGTGAAAGAAAAAACATTTACAGGTGAAATTTAATTTTTCAAAGCATTCAGGAAAAATCAGTGAACTGTAGGAAATATGCAACTGAAAAACAAGATGGACAGACAATGAATAAATTATTTTTTTTTTTGCTGAACATTATAACAGTTTGAATTTGCAGGAATTAAGTGTGAAATACAACATGAAAAACATGTAGTGGAGTCAAAACTCAATAACAAGATAATTATTTAAACTTTAGCATTAAAAACATCCTTACAAAGAATACATGGAGAGAAAGATTAAAGAGCATAAAATATACAAATGCAAATGTTAATAAAGTCTCCAGAGAAAGCAGTGAGGGTACTGTTGGTTAAATTGTAAATAAAACCTGAAAATTATCTATTAATCATAGAAAATAACACACATAAACACATACACTATTTGATCTGTACTAAAGAAGAAGGTAAAGTTATGGAGATTAAATTGTTTTGATTTCTTATCTCAGAAAGGTTAATTTGTTTCACATACATGGTATTTGAGGTTTTTAATCAATCTAGGCAAATCTCTAGTTAATTATTAAAATTACTAAAGCTTCTGCATGTACTTTTTGTAGTTGACATAATGGAAACAGCAACAAAGAGTTTTTGCTAAGCAATTCTGTGAACATATTGTTCAGAGCATAAGAACAGAGACATCCTACGAAATTATTTGACTGTTGAGAAAGGAAGTGTTGTTAAGAAGTTATGTAATTCTACCTCAGATGCTGGTGTTTTAGTGGTAATGTCCAAAAGAAAAAAAGAAAAACAGTTGGGAGTTATGAATTCATGTACATGCAAGCAAAAATCATTCACCTTTTCAGAAGTTTTTGTTTGGCCTAAATATGAGCACACCTTCATCTTATTGCCCAGATATTTAGATGACCTTACAGTGTCTGCTTATGCACTGTACCTAAAACCACCAGATTTTTATTTAGTTCCTATATTTAAAAAGGGTCTAGGACAAAAATTACTTCTTGCATTTATGGTCACAAGACACAATAGCCCTGAGCCTTGTTCGTAATGACATTCCTTATCTGTCACAATCTTGGCTTCCTTTTGTTTGCTGGGCTTTTTGGGAACAATTTGTATGGTAATTACTTTAATCTTGTTCTTTTTCCTAAAATATTTCCACATAAAAAAAACCCCAGATTGCAACAGTGGAGAATTAATTTACACTGTTAGAAACAAACCACAGTAATTAGGAAAATCTATTGATTTCAGTCCCTTGAAATAAGGTAGATCCTGAACTCCAGAACTGACCATAGTCAGGCAGATAGGAACATTTAGTAGCTGGCTTACGGTATTTGGGGGTTTTGAACACAAAAGCAGGGATCAAAATTGTTATGAAAGCATAAAAAGTGGGACAGCATAGTCTTTTCCATTCCTTCTGCCTGCACAGTGAGGAAATAAAAATTAATAAAGAAGTTACTTGTCTAAAATGCATGCAGCTTCTCCTGCATGTTTTATGAAGTACTTCTCTGGCACAGAAACTTTTCAATTAGTCTTTTTGGATCTGTTTACTCCATTAAAGCTGAAAGCAATGCAGAGTGAAAGTATTTCTCTCTGCTTTATATAAACAGTGAATGTATTAAAGAGTATACAGGAATTGTCAAACTTCCATATCCTGTCTCTGACAGTCACTATCATTGTCAGAAGAAAGCACAGCGACAGTAATGAGATACCCCTATCAACACAGAAAGCTGTTCCCACCATCTGAAATTGGTTCATATCTAGAAGATACCTATCCTCAAAATAACTGTAAAAAATACAAATAATCTTGCTATCTATACAAAGCAGCAGCCTGTTCTTTAGTCTTTTGGCTTTAAGGTTACATAAAAATTCTTGATCTTCTGGTGTATTTCCAGAAAAACATCTCATTTCTCCACTACAACACAAGATCCCATCTCTTGCCCAATTCTATTGCCTAATGATAGAAGGCTGTTCTTTTTCCCAACTGAGACACATGCACTTCTAGTGCAGGATTGCCAAAGGCAGCAAATAGAAACAAATTGTACAAAGTTTCTACTCTACAACTACCTTCAAGATAGAGCAATGAGGTTCAAATTATACAGTATGTTTGGTTATCATTAAGATTAAGAATAAATTATTATGCAGCTTCCTACAGAAATGTATTATCAAAGCAGTTTCCCTCATATTCTCTACTTTAATCGGTGACTATCTACAGGTCTTTAGTTAAATTAGTCCCGCTTCTCAGCATCAGACTACGTAATTTGGAAAAATCCTTCTGACTTTCCTAAAATGCCTCTAATTGTTAACAAATGCTGTGAAACCAATCAAAAGAACAACTTCTTTTATTTTTTCCACAGTTTTAGTACTCTCCTTACCTGTAAGAAGTTATGCCTTTTTCAAAGCAACCTCAAATGTGAATTGAAAAAGAAAATTGAAAGAGGAGTTTTTCAATGTAAATGTTGAATATTCCTACTGGGAAAACTGCAAAGAAAATTCAGCATAAAATAAGTTTAAATAATTTTTATAATAATATTGTCCTTTGTAAACTCATTTAACTTTCTCCATCAAAATCTTCAAAAAGTATTATTCTCTGATCTTTGAGGTCACATAAATCTACTTGTCAGTGAAAAACTCATAGTTTTCAAACAAATTTATGAAAAGTTACAATGAAAATATGTTCTTGTTTTGAATGGGAAATAAGTGACCTAGAGTTTTCATCTTGCAGTCCACCTTAATATCAGTTTACGTTCCTCTTGTTGCTGGGCATTATTACATCAGACAATTAGAACATTAGTACAGGATTTCCAAGTTAACTTCTTTATTTATCTTTGGTATCCAGTCCTGTGCAATTCAAAAAAGCTATAGATAGACCTGCTGGATTAGATCATCCAATGTATCTTAATACAGGCTGTTCTTTTCTGACAGGATTTGGTATATTTTTTTCTTTAAAATTGCATCATATTGGGATTTCTACAACTTCTGTCAAATATCCCATTCTTCACAGATTCACTCTTAAGAAGCTTTCATATATTGGAATATTAATTTTATTTTACACATTTCTCCTTGTTGCATTGCCTTCTAGCTCACTGGATTATTATAAATATAATAAATCCTCTTATTCTTTGTACATGCAAAAACTTATGCAACTACAAGCTGATTTTTCTTGTTTTTTCTCTGACACTTTTCTGAACTAATAATCAATATCAGGACAGAGATGAAGGCCGTGACACAGCTGAGTGTGAAAGAAGAGGGGCAGCAAAGACAGAGGCCACCAAGTGCTTTTAAAGGGAGATAGCTCACAGTTAGTATGAGATACGCTGGGAACCAGCACAGAGATGATGACTTCCAAAATAACTTACACTGCCAACTATTCTGTTTAATAAATAATTAGTAACTGACTAATCTACTGTAATTTTCCAAGGTAAAAACAACATGAAGACTTATTACACAACAGAAAGAAGGTAAATACAATGTTTACATTATTTTCACAGAGCAATGTAATTTTATGTTCACTGTGCATGCATAATTAGATTAATAAAAATAGCAGACTATATAAAAAAAGAATTTAAACAACACTGTTCAGTCTTTTGGGATGTTGGATATCTGCATAATTTTCTTTATAAATATTTTGATTAATTCAGGATCCTCACAAAGGAGAGTATTACTATGAATCACCTTGAGTTTGGCTGGCTTTCGCAAGGCCAAAGGAATGTTCCCACTCTAAAAGATATCTTTAATTGGAAGGAATTAATCAACAGTTTCGAGTAGAAGAAATACGCAACAGACTCCATCTGCTTGAGAGCTCAGTGCTTTGTAGGTACTTGACTCAATAGAAAATTGCCTTGTAATTTTTCTGTGATTTCTCTACTTTACTAAGAACTTGAAATATCTTGAGCATAGTGACAACTGCTTTCTCATCTCTCTTTCTTTGTTCTTCTTTCCCCTCTCTTCTCTCTCTGTGTCCAGTAATGTAAACTTTGTTGTATATATGATGCTGTTAACTATTGCCTCAGAAATATTTATCCAGAAATCCTAAAAAGGTTAAAATTTTTCCAATTAAATTATTCAATCTGTAAGCTTTCCACAAGGTTTAACAAGGCCAAATGCCGGGTCTTGCACTTGGGGCACAACAACCCTAAGCAGAGGTACAAACTAGGAGAGACCTGGCTGGAAAGCTGCCAGGAGGAGAAGGACCTGGGGGTGTTGGTTGACAACTGACTGAACATGAGCCAGCAGTGTGCCCAGGTGGCCAAAAAGGCCAATGGCATCTTGGCTTGTATCAGAAACAGTGTGACCAGCAGTTCCAGGGAGGTTATTCTCTCCCTGTACTCGGCACTGGTGAGACCGCACCTTGAGTACTGTGTTCAGTTCTGGGCCCCTCACCACAAGAAGGATGTTGTGGCTCTGGAGCGAGTCCAGAGAAGAGCAACAAAGCTGGTGAAGGGGCTGGAGAACAAACCTTATGAGGAGCGGCTGAGAGAGCTGGGGTTGTTCAGCCTGGAGAAGAGGAGGCTGAGGGGAGACCTTATTACTCTCTACAACTACCTGAAGGGAGGTTGTGGAGAGGAGGGAGCTGGCCTCTTCTCCCAAGTGACAGGGGACAGGACGAGAGGGAATGGCCTCAAGCTCCGCCAGGGGAGATTTAGGCTTGGGATTAGGAAAAAGTTCTTCACGGAGAGGGTGGTTAGGCATTGGAACGGTCTGCCCAGGGAGGTGGTTGAGTCGCCGTCCCTGGAGGTGTTTAAGGTTAGGGTAGATGAGGTGCTTAGGAGCATGATTTAGGGATTGGTGGGAAGGGTTGGACTCAACGATCCAGTGGGTCTCTTCCAACCTGGTTATTCTGTGATTCTGTGAAGGGAAGGTTTCTACCACTAATACAGAATTGTAAAGTTACCTAGCAAACCCCATTACTTCCAGAACACGAATGGGTTAAATTTTAATATGTTATGATGGAGGCCAGTAGCACAAAGCAATCTAGTCCTCCCACAACAAAAAAAGAACACTGCATTGCAACACAAAGTTCTCCAAACAGCGTGTACAATCATCAGTAGATATCACGTCAATGCTAATTAAGTAGAGTTGACACAACTTTTGCTAGAAGGTATGGAGAAAGATGTCTTAACTTGGGAAAACTTGCATAGTTTTCTTGAGTAATATTCAGTTTTAGGAAGTATCTAATTGATTTAAGTCTTACCAGTTATACCTGGGAAAGAGACAAATATTACATGTGTGTACTCAAATCTGGAAGGAAAGGAAAGTTAATCTGTTTGAATGCCGTAGAAGTAGTATGTGAGTAGTCAGCTGCTTTATTGATTTAATAAAATCTAAACACAAATCCATCTTAAAAAAGATAATGATCACTTCATTGATCACAAATGTAAAGTTTTATATTTATTTTTTAACAAATAATGTTTATATGCTCTTAATTTATAGATTCATAGAATAGTTTGGGTTGGAAGGGACTTTAAAGGTCATCTAGTTCAGGCCCTTCTGCCACAGGCAGGGGCACCTTCTACTAGATCAGGTTGCTCAAAGCCTCATCCAGCCTGGCCTTGAACACCTACAGCAATGGAGTATCCACAACTTCTCTAGGCAACGTGTTCCTGTGCCTCACCACACTCACAATAAAAAATTCCTTCCTAACATGTAATCTAAATCTACCCTCTTTCAGTTTAAAAACTTTACCCCTTGCCCTATCACTGCACTCCTTGATAAAGAGCCCCTCTACAGCTTTGCTGTAGGTCTTTAAGTACTGGAAGACTGCTCAAGGTCTTCCTGGAGCTTCCTCTTCCCTAAGCTAATAAAGCCTAACTTTCTTAGTCTGTCTTCCTATGGGAGGTGCTCCAGCCCTCTGATCATCTTCGTAGCCCTCCTCTGGACTCATTTTAAAACATCTGTATCCCTTCTGTGCTTTTGGCTTCAGAACTGAACACAGTACTCCAGGCTGGGTCTCAAAAGAATGGAGTAGAGGAGGAAAATCACCTCCCTCAACTCTTCTTTTGATGCAGCCCAAGATATAGTTGGCTTTCTAGACTGCAAGTGCACATTCCTGGCTCATATTGAGCTGGTTATCCACCAGCTTCCCCAAATCCTTCTCTTCCAAGCTACTCTCAATCCATTCTCTGCCTCGGCTGTATTTATGCTTGGGATTGCCCTGACCAAGGTGCAGGACCTTGCACTCGGCCTAGTTGAGCTTCATGGGGTTCGCACAAGCCTACCTCTGAAGCCTGTCAAGGTCACTCTTGATGACATCTCATCCCTCCAGCATGTCAATCACACCACACAGCTTGATGGTGTTGGCAAACTTGCTGAGGGTGTCCTCAATCCCACTGTCTGTGTCTGTGTCTGTGTCTGTGTCTGTGTCTGTGTCTGTGTCTGTGTCTGTGTCTATGACAAAGTTGTCTAACACCACCAACCCCAATACTGACTCTTGAGGAACACCACTCATCACCTGTCTCCCCGTGGACACTGAGCCATTGACTACAACTCTTTGACTGCAACCATCCAGCCAATTACTTCTTCACCAAGTAGTCCTTCCATCAAATCTGTATCTCTCCAATTTAGAGATAACAAAGTCACACGGCAGTGTTGAGTGATTTGTACAAGTCCATGTGTATGATGTCAGTTACTCTTCCCTTATCCACCAACACTGTAGCTCCATTGTAGAAGGCCATCAAATTAGTCAGGCACAATTTGCTCTTAGTGAAGCCATGCTGGCTGTCATTAATCACCTCATTATTTTCCATGTGCCTTAGCAGAGTTTCTAGGAGGATCTGCTCTGTGATCGTGCCAGGCACAGAGGTGAGACTGACCAGCCTGTTGTTCCATGAGTCTTCCTTTTTTCCTTTTTAAAAAAAGGGGGTTATGTTTCCAGTTTTCCAGTCAGTGGGACCTTTACTGTCATGGTTTAACCTCAGTAGGCAGCCAAGTCCCACCCGGCTGCTCGATACCTCCCCATCCCAGTGTGATGTGGTTGAGAGTCAGAAGGGTGAAAGTGTGAAAACTCCTAGGTTGAGATAAAGACAATATAGAATTATAGAATCACCGGGTTGGAAAAGACCCATCAGATCATCGAGTCCAACCATTCCCATCAAAGGGGGTGATGGGACTGAGAGTAGCCCTACAGAGAAGGGATTTGGGTTGCTGGTCAATGAGAAGCTCAACATGAGCCAGCAGCATGCGCTCACAGCCCAGAAGGCCAACTATATCCTGGCCTGCATCAAAAGAAGCATGGCCAGCAGACCAAGGGAAGTGATTCTGCCCCTCTATTCCTCTCTTGTGAGACCTCATCTGGAGTACTGTGGCCAGTTCTGGAATCCTCAACGTAAGAAGGATATGGAACTGCAGGAAGGGGTCCAGAGTAGGGCCACAAAGATGATCCGAGGACTGGGGCACCTTCCATATGAGGACAGGCTGAGAGAGCTGGGCTTGTTCAGCCTGGAGAAAGCTCCGAATAGATCTTATAGCAACCTTCCAGTACCTGAAAGAAGCCTACAAGAAAGCTGGAGAGGGACAATTCATAAAGGCTTGTGGTGACAGGACAAGGGGGTATAAACTGGAGAAGGGCTGATTTAGACTAGACATTAGGAAGAATTTCTTCACCAGGAGACTGGTGAGACACTGGAACAGGTTGCCAAGGGAAATTGTGGGTGCCCTTTCCCTGGAGGTGTTTAAAGCCAGCTTGGAAGGGACCTTGGGTAACCTGATCTAGTGGGATGTCCTTGCCCATGGCAGGGGTGTTGGAATTAGATAATCTTTAAGGTCCCTTCCAACCCTATCTATTCTATGATTCTAATACAAACACCATAACTCCAAATGTTATCCTTTCCTTGTTCTTCCCCCAGCTTTTATGGCTGAGTGCAAACATCATATGGTGAGGAATATCCCTTTGGTCATTGAAGTGAGCTGTTCTAGCTATGTTCCCACCCAAATTTTTGTGCACTCCCAGCCTATTCACTGGCAGGACACTGAGAGAAACAGAAAGGGCCCTAACAGTCTGCAAGTACTGCTCAGCAATAATTTAAACACTTTTGTATTTTCAAGACTGTTTGGTCACAAATAGAAAATGTGGCACCACACAAGCTACTATGAAGGAAATTAACACTATACCAGCCAGAACTAGTACGCTTGCACACGCACACACAAGAAGTACCAGAACAAACAAATATTTCAACAAGATATGAGTTAAATATACCATCAGAGCCAGCTCAGACCAATTTATAAACCAGACTAGTATAAGCCAGACAAAAGAAAAAAAACTCAAAAAGGAGGGATAGAGGCTTTCCACTTTTCACTTAAGGGAAATGAAACATTATCAAATGCTAAGGGAAGGTGCATATTTGACAGCCTTTTTTTGAAATTATTTTTTCCTATGAACAGAGACATAGACAAACACAAACCAAACAGTGCTCTTAAGATTTTAAGTCAATTGTTTTTTCTGGAGAGGAGAAATTTAGTGAACATTTAACAGTGCACACACTGAATTTGAGATAACTGAGCACTGAAAGAGATAATGAGTTGCAAAAGTATTTCTGAGTTCACAGGTACAAAGACACTTTCCCCATGATCCAGGGAAATTCTATTCAAAAAGACAAATAGGAAAGCTGAGACAAATGTTCAACTATTGTTTGTCTGAATGATGACCTCAAAGCAGGTACAAGATCAGCAAGAAATCAGTAATGCAGAAGATTAATTGCATTGACTATTACAGCACTTTTTCTTTGTTATTGAAGAGAAAAAAAGCCCACAGCTTAATAACATGAATTGAAAACACTAGTTTTGCATGACTGATAAGAGGAGAGTGTAGGTGTTAGGTGTAGTGCCCAGCATAGCTTTTATTCTGGAAATGTTTGTGAAGTATGTCTCAGTCCACTTAAAAACCTGATAATGGAAAAAAAAAATTAATAAAGAATTTTTTAAAAATCAAACATATGAACAAACATGGCCAGTAAAACTATCCTTGGGCCTTGCTTTCTTGACTGTCACAGCAGGTGGAGTGGCATGATATTCCAGTTAAAATGATTTGGCAGGTGTGCAAAAACTACTGTAAATGGAGGAGAAAACAAGTCTACTCTGTGAAAAGCAAATTCATTTACCTGTCCAGTGAACCTACTTCAGAGTAGGTTTCCTGTTATCTGAGTAATTTGCCACTTTGAATACAATAAACTAAAAATATTTTTTGTTGGCGAGGTCACTTAATACACAGTAAGTAATTAAAGGAAACGGCCAGCAATTCTCAAGTGTAAAACAACAGCACTAAGATCAGCTGCTGCAGTAGCAACAGCAGTTAACTTTGTTGCTGTATCTTGGCACTAGTATGTGTGCCAATATCCACAGCAGTGACAAGTCAGTGTGCATCTAAGTGATGACTAAGTCATTGCTAACAAAGCTCTTGTTTTTATGATATTCTCAGTTCATCGTATTGCTTCCCCTATATCTATGGTGAGTGTTGGTATGCTGCAAACAAAACTGAAAACGTCTACTAACATTTATTAGCAGCTTCTCTTTATTTCAAAGGATGAATCATCTCTTGGCTCCCTGAAACTCTGAGTTAATCTTAGCCACTCCTGCACTGACTCATACTTGCTATTACTACTGCTATGGGGACTCCAGTAGGGTATTCCAGTCCATATTACTAGTGCCATAACACATATCTGAATCACACCAAATCACAGGTTACCAGTGAGCACTGTATAATCCCAGGATGTACAGGACAATGGAAATACTAAATCATAAATATGCAATATTTATGTTAAAATATTAGTAAACTAGACAAGGTACTTGATCATTCTCAACAACACATGGCTGCTTGAGTGCTCCAGAACAAATTAGAAGGTACAAGAGCCCTACAAAGCACTAAGGAAATAGAGAAGGAAATCATTCACATGTGAGCAGAACATTATCAATCAGGATGTTGCTCATTCGTGCTTTTGTATCAAGGTGAAAAAAAAGGAGGGGGAAATGCACTCAGACATCTAGGGACCATTTTCAGCATTCAAGTTGCTTCCAGAATCTTGAAGAACCTATTGTAAATGTGTGCACACTTGGTAATATCGCCACTAAAGGATGTTGCTCTGAGCCTTCAACTACCATATGTGACAGTTGCTTACAGTAAGATCCAGAACAAGTAATTATCCAGGCTCCACATACAAGTCACAAGAAGGATGTTGAGGCTCTGGAGTGAGTCCAGAGAAGAGCAATGAAGCTGGTGAGGGGGCTGGAGGACAAGTCTTATGAGGAACACCTGAGAGGACTGGGGTTGTTTAGCCTGGAGAAGAGGAGGCTGAGAGGAGACCTCATTGCTCTCTATAACTACCTGAAAGGAGGTTGTGGAGAGGAGGGAGCTGGCCTCTTCTCCCAAGTGACAGGGGACAGGACGAGAGGAAATGGCCTCAAGCTCATCCAGGGGAGGTTTAGGCTGGACATTAGGAAAAAATTTTTCACGGGAAGGGTCACTGGGCACTGGAACAGACTGCACAGTGGGGTGGTTGATTCACCTTCCCTGGAGGTGTTTAAGGGACGGGTGGACGAGGTGCTGAGGGGCATGGTTTAGTGATTGACAGGAATGGTTGGACTTGACGATCCAATAGGTCTTTCCCAACCTGGTAATTTTATGATTCTATGATTCTACATCTTTACAACTCAAAAACTACCTCACTAGAAACATGTAAAATAAAAGGTGTCATTCCTTAAACCTATTACTTAAATACACATTTGCTCAGGATTTCAGAGACACTAGAAGTAACAATGCATGATCCCTTAATGGACTATTTATCCCAATATATTTATCCCAATAGCTTTTGCCACTAGGAATCTGAATAGGAGAATAATCCATGGGTCTATCAATATACAAGCTAGGGAGGTTGTCTGAATTAAAAGATACTCCTGAACTTGCCTTGACTGTGAAGTACAGAACTCTTGGAACTGTTATTCTAATTGAAATTATCTGATTCTAAAATACGGCAAAATAAAACAAAAAACCTCATTACATTTTTATTGGACATGGACTTAGGAAGAATAAGACAGAGTGAAGAAATAACTTCTTGCTCTTAATTACAAAACTATATTTTTTCCTACTTCTCATATCTCCTTTTAATGAATAAAATGTCAAAAATTTACTACTGAAATTAATACAAAGTGTGATTATCAGACCAGAGTGTTCACTTGCATTATTACACTCAATATTCACAAATACAGTTACCATCAATGATAAATCTAATAACTAGTTACCAACCCTCTTCCTTCTCCCAGTCCAACCCAGACTGAATTTTATTTTATTCTAAGTAATAACTTTCATTGAGTCTGATGTCCTGTTCTATGCCAGGATCATATGCATAGTCTCTCATAGTCTGGATCTCTCAATAATCATTTACGTGCAATGTATTTACATGCAGAAGAATTGTTTATGCAGACTTGTTGCATTGAAAATCTCACCTTAGAAACCATGTCAAAAAGAAATTATAATATAGGAAGGTTTAAGTTACTTAATGAGTTAGTAAACTACACAATAATTAACCAGGGTGAAATCCTGTTCAATGCAGAGTCTATTTTCATACTCTAAAGACAGGCTGCTTCAGAAATCTCTGGACCTTGGCTTTTTTATTATTATTTTTAAAACTTTTTTGTTCCTATAACTTATCCATAAATGTATCTGCCTTTCTGGCATTTCTAACATGCCTCCTGTCCCCACCTTCCCCTACTCATACACTATAGCTGCTTTTTGTTCAGAAAAGACTTTCTAAGCCTTTCTTCTCTTCATTTTGTTCCAGTACCTGCTTTTATTAAATATTCTGATTTTTTTTCTTAAATTTAATAATTTGTAAGTTGTTCCCTTTTACTCTTTTAAATTCATATCTTCAAATCTCCTGTAAAACAAGCTTTCCAGGTTTTTTAATCCAAAATTCTTCTTATAAGGTCTCTGGACTGGGAAGACTATTGTTTCTTTCCCTGCAGCAAGTAGGTACCCCCTTCAGTTTTCTCTCTCATTTTCTGATGAAGCTTTTGTCACCTGAACAGATGAGATTATATGCAATGCTTGTAGAATAAAAATTAAATGGGCCAAATGAAACAAAATAGCAAATGTAATGTAAACTCAGCCAAGTCTTGCAATAATGTAGCACATAACTGAGAATGCAGTTCATAAAGAAAAATTAAATAATAAAAATCAAAACTGATTTTAAAAAGGTGTGAGAATCCCAACCACACAGAATTTGAATAAGGCAGAGCAGGATTTTCTTAAGCTACCTTAGCCATCTTCAAAATTTTAAATTAAAGAAACAAATTATTTCTCATATTTAATTTACCTTTTCCATCTGCCTGCACAAAGCCAAGATAAACCTGTCCAGTTAAACTCGGCGAGAATTGTGGTAACCTTGAGGATGGATTTGTAATAATTGTGTTACATAGATAACTATGATTTCACTGACAAGACATTCAATTCACATACAGCAATTCTTTTGTAAGTGATAAAAACATCACTATCACTGGTAAATGAGACAAGAAAGGACAGCTTTAAGTTTGATTAAAATTCAGTGGCCTATTTTAGCACACAACTATGTGGGACTTGCACTTCAATGCTCCATGAGGTACCAACACCTGTGTGAGGAAGTAGTAGAGGTTTTTAAAATAAATAATCCTGTCTCCAATTTTCATATGATTTTTGAACATAGAAGTTGACCCCTTTATAATGCTTTCATCAGGAAATGCAAGTTACTTCATTTTCCACCACATTCCTCCAGTACCAATTCCAGTTTAATTCCTCCTGTATACAATTTAAATACTCAAATTATTTTCATGACTCACTAATAATGGAATGCAAGGTATATGGTATCTGTCATGCCTGATGCGTCATATTTGGCTTGGCTAACAATTTTCAGCCAAGTAAACACAACGCGCGTTTGTTATCTCTATGTATCTTTGATTGTAAATTCCTCAGGGCAGTGACTGAGACCTCAACAAGGTATTGAAATCTGCTAAACAAACATCAGTAGTTAACAAGTACAGTAAGTTTCCATGACTTCACTGATTGCCAAACACTTTTCACTACAATAATTGCCAGCCAATTAGAGAAGTTCCTGAACATTGGATCAGTTTCAGTAGTTGATATAAATTTAAGCAGCACGAATGTGTTTGATAATCTCAATAACACAAATCTTATTGGGCACCAAAAGAGTAAACATATTTGCATCAAATCACTTGTTGTTGGAATTAACCAAATGTATTCTTTGTTGGCTAGCTTCCATACACCGGCAAGGCATTCTTTTCATCATATCTCAATAGAATTACTGAGATGCACAACACACAAACCAGCCCTATCACTATCAGTAGCGCGCCTCTGTAAAGCACTAAAAGTCTCAGCACTTCCCTGAAACTCATACAGATTTGGCTGTGCCAGGCAGATAAGAAAGAGGCCAAAAGGACAAAGATAAACTTGCTAGGCCTCTAAGACTGTAGCATGGTTTTTGTGCACTGCTACAACACAGCAAATCTTTCAATAAACACCTTTACACTTTACATAGCAATGATAGGTGGTTCCTTCTTACTGAAGTTCCCCTCAATTTTTTCCACTTTCCCATAGCTGCAGTCAAATCAAATTGTAGGAAATATAAGTTTTCATATTTTGACTTTTCATTATCATTACAATAAATATGGAGCAAAACAGCTTACAAATGAATCAACAGGATTTTAAAGCACAGTTGAATTTCTGTTAGACTGACAGACTGCCCTTTGTAGCAACCATGTGGTTCCCATGAACCAAACCCCAAGAAACATTCTATGGCATCTACTTCAATGACAGTTCTACAACTGAAATCAATAGAAATAATACATCAGATATTCAATATGCTCTAAATGTCCTATTTGGGCAAGGCACACTGACCATGGTTTGAACTTTGTTCTTTTCCAGCTGCATGTTTGCCTTTTCAGGTACTTGTGAACATAAGAGGGGGGAGCATACTTTAATTAAAGTCAATAAAATTAAATAACTCACATTTTACAAATAAGATCACTTACCGTAAATGGAAACTCATGCACTGCATGCAAAATTCAGATGGAGCACATATCAGTGGACAATTTTTTTTATACTGATTAATCTATTTATACTGCTTAGAGTGAGGCATCACTGTACATGGTATGTAAAAATTCTTATACGTCAGAAGATCTCATTGCTGCAAGGTAATGGCCTTTTTTCTCCTTTTTGGGAGAAAGAGAAAAATCACTAAATCCAGTTTATTTTTGGAAACCTTTCCTGCCATTTATCAATCCCTGACATATATAGAAGAGCATTTATATTTCCACTTCCAAAATACTCTACAGTTACATACATTGCTTAACAAGTATTTAACCTCCAGCCCCTTTGCCTTTCCACCTTCCTTCTTTTGGAGTGCTTTCAGTATTTCTCTTACAATGGTACCATTAGTGTAGGTAGAATCAAGTTAATTCCACAAATGTACTAAAAAACCCAAACGCATCGAATATTTGTAAATCACAGTTTCTGTTATTTGAAAGCATAATCCTGCATTTCTGTGTTGATACGGTCAATACTCTCTTTTTTTTGCTTTAAACAAATTAAGAATAGTCTTATGTAATTGTCCGGTATTTGAATTTGCCTATTTTCTCAATGTGGTTCCTGAATGCTTTATCTTTTCGTAGTAACTTCAGGTAGCCTTTTTGTTTCATAAACTTGCAGAGTCACATTTGAAGTCCATCTTGAATTACAGACAGATAAACCTCCTCTACATTCAAAGGTACAAATAAAAAATTCTCCACTGCTTATACAGTTTTTGGAAAGTCTGAAGATCTGGTGTGAGAGGAGAACACGGTGTTACATTAAAACTACGTAGGCAGATTACTCTTTCAAAAAGAAAACAGAGGCTATTCCTAATTTTTCTTGCTGGACAGTCCTAAATAAAGCAGTCTGGCAGAACTTACTTTATCATCTTATAATGTCAAAAAAGGCGTATAGGTCTGAAAAATAAACTCAGCTCTGTTCAAAACAGTACCTATGTGCATTGTGGAAGCCCTTTTTGGAAATTCCTGGACTAAGGAATTTAATAGATATGCTGTTTCGCTTTTTCTGTGAAGCAGTGCTGGCAAACACCTCTAGAGAGCCTCCCGATTACATTTTCAAGTCCTTTGCCGATGCAGCAGTCGCTCCTGTATAAAATACGAAGTTCTCAAAGGACATCTGCTGGAGACTCTCTAAAACAACATGTACAAAAAGCTGTGGTTTTGTCAAAGTACTGTTCTGTGATTTTGGCAGTTTCCAAGAAACAGTGTTAGAATGAAATAGCAAGCTTTTCTAGTATTTCCTTATGAGATTTGAGTAAGGAGTTTTAAATCAGGAAATGGATTTGTGGGTGCACATAAAATTATACTCCCTGATGGGCCAGAGAGTCTTGAAATATGCCGTATGAAATATACCGCAGCAAAATTCATACTAATATAAACACTTATGAAAGGTATCTTATTAAACTGAGCAGAGTCATTAATTAAAACCATCAATTAACTTGGAAGGGGGGAAATGCATTCCCAAAAAAACCCTTGTTTTGCAGAACAATTTATTTCAGAAATGTTAAAAAATGCACCTACATCACCATCTTGTGGAAAGTATCCATTCTGCAGTGACTGGATTGCCTTTGCTGGATCAAATGCTATTTCAAAAGGAAATTTCCATTTCTTTTAATATTTTGCTTTCACCTGTTAGACAAGTAAACATTTTTTTAATAAGACAGTACTAATTTAGTTTGAACTCCTCTTCCTACATTAGAACATAAATAGGATGCGATAGGTCCTGCACCAAACTTGCAGTCTGAAGCACAACTCAGCTGATAAAGTAACTGATGGAGGAAAAATCATCTCACACTGAATGCGTCTCAGTGACCAACTTGTTGAATGTTCTCATTTTCCAGAATCAGCTTTGTAAAATCCCCATTCTTTCCCCTACATTTTAATCTTTAAATGCTCAGCAGCTCCAATAAGGCCTCCAGTACCATCTGTACAATATTTCTCACTCTCAGAGAAGCTGTCACTGAGCAGAATTCATGGCCAAACTGGGACCAGCTCTGCAGTGATTATGAAGGAAGCACCTGTGTAAAAGCTCTCCATCACCCTTTACAGGTTAAAAAACAATTCCTCCCCACTACATCCTGTAAATCTGCAATGTATTTATTTTTCACTCAGGGCTGGTAAGTAACCATTATTCATTTACAATCAATGTTGTATCAGGTAGAATCAGTGAAAGGATAAGAACACGTCTAATTTTCTATTTACCTGAATTTCATTATATTGAGATTGATAAAGTTGAAGGAATCACCAAAACCAACTGTTAAATTGAATAGGGAACTTCATTGCATTCATTTCTTTCACAGCTCCCAGGCTTGCATTAGCACAGTTCTATCAAAAAGATTCTTTTCTTTTATCCTGCAAATATAAGATCATCTTCTGCACAGCCTATTAAATCTGCCTGATTTTGCAAACCTGTTAAAATGGAGAAGTACTTTAAAAGAGTGAAAATGGAAAATTTTTGCTTCCACAGAGAAGTACTACATTAAAGTTTTCAAAAACAGTAAGTATAAAGCTACTTAGATTTTTTTTTTATTAGAGGAAATAACTCTAAGTATTTACTTATTTAAGGATGTGAATTAGCCCCTGCACATCCTTGTCTTCTCTTCTGCCTCCTAACGCTCTTCAAGGACAGCAGCAGGACCACCACCACATTTTTGGCCCAATTCGGAAACCCTCATCTCTACCTACTGCATTTCCAGTTGCAAGAAATGAGAACAAAATTAATAAGAAAATTGTATGTAATGTATTTTTTTAGCAAATAAATCTTATGAAATGAATAGTACATCTGATATTCTTCAGCAGCTCAAGCCTGTGAAGTTATTTTCTTAGAGACCTTTTGGGAAATGTGCTGTTGTCCAGTCTAGGTTAATACTCAGTTTGGGATTTTTGGTGCAAGAGAGGAAAGAGAAATGGATACAGAATTTGAGAGTTTCAAATGGAGATAGAATAAATCCAGGCAGAAGTGTGAGAAACTCTGAAAACACCTGTTTATCAAATTTCAATAAATGATAACATATATGAAAATAACTAATAGAAACATTCTAACTTCTCAAATATGTATACACAAAAATGTATAAGCACACATTAACATTGGCAGGCCTGACACCACACGTACATTCTCTGCCTTAATATGCCAGCTATCTCTGTACCTGTCTTGACAAATGTTTAACGTGCTTTAATGGCATACATAAATTTATCTTCAGCAAATCAATTCCACTTCAAATACAGAACTTGGAACAAGAACAATAAGATTGGCAAAGACCTAGACATTGCTGTTATCTGGACATGATATAAAATATATTGCATACTTGCCTGTCAAATAACTCTAGCAAGGACCTCACGCCTGCACAGACATAACAAGATACCTCAGGCATTTGCAAAACATGGTGATGAGCTAATTTCACAGAATCACAGAATCACACAGAATCACAGAATAACCAGGTTGGAAGACACCTACCGGATCATCGAGTCCAACCATTCCTATCAAACACTAAACCATGCCCCCTAGCACCTCGTCCACCTGTGCCTTAAAAAAATCCAGGGAAGGTGACTCCACCACCTCCCTGGGCAGCCTGTTCCAGTGCCCAATGACCCTTTCTGTGAAAATTTTTTTCTTAATGTCCGGCCTAAATTTCCCCTGGCAGAGCTTGTGGCCATTCCCTCTCGTCCTGTCCCCTGTCACTTGGGAGAAGAGGCCAGCTCCCTCCTCTCCACAACCTCCCCTCAGGTAGTTATAGAGAGCAATGAGGTCTCCTCTCAGCTTCCTCTTCTCCAGGCTAAACAATTCCAGCTCTCTCAGCCGCTCCTCATAAGACTTGTCCTCCAGCCCCCTCACCAGCTTCATTGCTCTTCTCTGGACTCGCTCCAGAGCCTCAACATCCTTCTTGTGGTGAGGGGCCCAGAACTGAACACAGGATTTGAGGTGCGGTCTCACCAGTGCTGAGTACAGGGGGAGAATAACCTCCCTGGACCTGCTGGTCACGCCGTTTCTGATACAAGCCAAGATGCCATTGGCCTTCTTGGCCACCTGGGCACTCTGCTGGCTTATGTTCAGTCAGCTGTCAACCAGCACCCCCAGGTCCTTCTCCTCCTGGCAGCTTTCTAGACAGACTTCTCCTAGTCTGCAGCACTGTATAGGATTGTTGTGCCCCAAGTGCAGGACCCGGCATTTGGCCGTGTTAAACCTCATGCCATTGGACTCTGCGCATGGGTCCAGCCTGTTCAGATCCCTTTGGAGCCTCCCTACCCTCCAGCAGATCCACACTTCCACCCAGCTCTGTGTCGTCTGCAAACTTCCTAAGGGTGCACTCAATGCCTTCATCCAGGTCATTGATAAAGACATTTTTGGAAGGATGGTGTTGTGGAGACATCCACAAAACAGACAACCAATAATCAAAAATGAAGATTCATTCCAACCTAAATTACTTAGTGTTCCTTTAAGCAAAGTGAACCACAAGTTCAGATGTTGTTTGGGAATATTACTACACAATTCCTAAGTTTCCCTAAGTCTTTCCAAGCTGTGCACAATCACTCACAAACTAAAATTTCTTCAAAAGGAAAACTCTCTCTCAAGGATACCCAGAAGATAGAATTGCTCACTCAGAGGGTAAAAGGCTCACTCAAGGATATATCAAGAAGAAAAAAAATCATTCACTGAAAATAGGATGAGGGGACTCAAATCACAGGAAGTTACTTTGGGTGGCAGCCCATTCCCGTGGGGAGAGTTCTCTGGTCACAGACCACTGCTCCATGAACCAACCATTCAAAGGGGGTCTCTGGCAGGACCCTATTTTATACCATAGTTGAGTGAGATCTGTGGTCATTCTGGCTGAGGATCCACATCTTCCAGGACTGCGTATCTGGCAACAGTTCTCTACCTCCTCCCTGCCCGACAGTACTGAGGATGGGAAATGGGGGTTTCAACATCTGGAAAGCCCCCGTCTTTGTGTCTTTGGCAAAACCAGGCCCTGACTCAAAGGAAAACAAAACTTGTTCTCACAACTCAGTTAACCTCAAAGAAATTTTATCTTTAATTTAGCTCAGACAAATCTGAAGACCCTCAGAATTCGTCACATGCTGTATGTATAAATATATACAGTACTTCTTAATTCAATAAGCTTGTGACAGGAATCTTTCAAACCTTAGGGAAAGGCATAAACTTAAGTCCATGCATGAAATATTGGAGGTACTTCACATACCTAGCCAACACCAAACAAACCACCCCAAACCAATAAAAGACCCCCAAAACACAGTGCTTTTTATTTGTTAGGTACATTCTGCAGTTAAAATCACAGAAATGCAGAACACCATCTAAGAAAACCAGATGATTTTACCTATTTAACTGCAGAAGGAAGTACTCCCTTCTGTTTAGTGCAATCCAGTGTCTCATCCCTCATTTGCTGATATAAGTAGACTTGCTTCTTATTTTATAGAATATATTGGTAAAATTATTCTATGCATGAATGTCAAATATCCTAAATGGTTTGATTTGAGACTCCCAGTCATAAAGGAAATCAGCATCCTAGAAAACTAGAGCAAAAAGACAAATTCACTAAAACTGACTCTTCTGTCAATTTTTAATAGTTTTCTGGCTTTGATGTACCAAATAGGAGAAAATATGTTTTCCAGCTTCAACTTAGACTTGTTGACTGTCAGCTGGACTGTAGAGAATTATAAAAGAATCAACCACAGAAATATTTTGAGATGATATTTTAATTCTGTTGTTGCAATAATACTTTCTACTCACTCAGGTAACGTGGTTACCAGGACAATGAATGACATGGAATTTATAAAGCAAAGTCTTTTGGGCCCTAAATAATGAATCATTTGTAAGACATCTCTAAGGGCTCTGCTGTGCTCTTTAAGACTCTCTGAAGTCTATCAAATGGCTCACTTGGATTTAGAAAGCAATGATTTTTTTTTTTTTTTTAGTGATTGCACTCCTCTGTAATTGCAAACAAAAACTTATTAAGTATTAACAAGTAGGTGAGAAGGTTCATGTTCTTACTTTTTTAATATTTTTGTCAGACTGTAAACTGGAATGATGATGTTATATAATAAATGCAAGCTGAAATGCCAAAATCTTTTTTCTTGCCTTTTTAGAAGGAAAACAATAAAATCAAGTTAGAAGTAAAAACAAAACAGCACCCTTCAAAAATTTGACAAAACCACTTTCAATTCAAAGCATGCTTCTCTACCTTCATGCTGTTTTTGTCATTCATTCATGCAGAGACTATAACAAGGTGCATTTGCCATGGAAGAAATCTGCTATTAAGAAAATAATTTTTAAAATAAGCAGGTGTATCTAGGTTAATACATTGCTTTTCTTCCAGAGGCATATAAGTCAAGAATGAACATCCAAGAATAATGACACCTGTTATGATAGGGGTTTTTTCCCCTTCTTTTAAAACTAGTTCAGGCTATTTTTAATGCTTTCCTTTAATTCAGAACAGAACACAATTAGGTTGCTGTGCTACAAAGAGTAAAGAGTGACAGCTGATTGCAAAGGCACAAGACAAATCCCGACTGCCACACCTGTACTCAGCACTGAGGAAGGCTACTCAGAAGCCAGATGAACAACAGCTTTTGTTATGGAGCCTCAGTGGTCTCAAAACTGCAGACACAAACATATGGGTAGCATATCAGCTCTGAAAATGACAGGTCTGCAAATGTGCAGCATCCTCCTGATGAACACTATTATTCTATAAGCTCAGTTTTCATATATATAAAAAAATCTGGAGATCTATTTTTATTGCCTTAAAGCTGGACATCAGAAATCACTTTAATACTTCAGAGCTATCAACTTAGTGTGTCTGAAAAGACCACAGTTCCATGATCTGTTCAGTAAGGGTTTTATATTAGTTCACAATTTCTCTCTCTAATTTAAACATTCACCTTCAGGGGATTTTATGTCCCTTATCACAAAGTATAGTTGCATAATTTTTAGCAGGTATTTTGGAACTCATAGAAGTTTTATATATGTGTATCAAGATAAGAATAACCACTTTCATGTAAGTAAAAGTAGGATATGTAACGAAAAGCCGTAGACATAAAGAGAGCTAGATATTTCTGGACTGCTTTAGGGCCTTGACTCTACATTTATTCATATGTATATCTTGGGAAAATTCCTACTTTCTACATGTTGCTTCTATTAATGGCACAATAGTACATATTCACAATTCCTTTAATACTATACCCTTGGACACTGAACAGTTATTTAGGATGCAGAAATCAGCGACCTTCTTTAAAGAATTTCTTTTTAAAGCATTTCTCCTGAAAGTTATGATTTTGTTGCGCTCATGTCCAAAAATGTAGATTGAGTCTTCAAATTCTTCTAAATCTATGGCACTTTCTTAGAGAGCTAATTATGTGGTTTTATTCACAGAGTAATAGGTTACTCCACAAGGTAGTTTTGTCACAGACTTAAGTGGTGCAGTATTAGGCCTTATAAGAAAAGTTCTTCCTGCCTTTTCTCAAGATTCAAAATTTTTACTGGCAGTTTTCTCACAAGAATCTAATTTTTGCACATTATAGAATGTTTACAATGTTTAGCATTCATTAATACAGTAATTAAGTATATGCTACAATGTTAATTTATTTAGACACTACTTAAAAGATACAAGATGATCACAGTATTTTATGCACAATACCTATTTAAACTGTCCATCCAAGACAAAGTCTTTTATAGACTGAAGTGATTATTCTTCTCATGTTCTTTATTCTTTCTACATAAATTTGGTTCTCAAATTAGTTACAAATCTAGCTCAAAATAGTTTCTACATAAGCAAATCATTTCAGTGCAGCTTCAAACAACATAAAGAGCCATGAAAGGAAAAAAAACAATAGACCAAACAGCAGTGTTAATTCTGAATCACACTCAGCATCTCCGAAACATGTTCTCCCTGCAGCCAGCTCCCTCCATCTTATTCAATGTTGGCTATAATTTCTGCAGGTGGCCAGAAAATGTGTCGCAATGACCACTTGCACATCTGTATCCCTGAAAAAAATTACATATGCGGTCACTGTCTTGGTAATGCACCTCCTTTGAGCCAAGGATATTCTTGTGCAATGGTGATACACATATCAATCAAAAAGATTAAAAAATAATTAGTTGAGTTAAGGACTGTACAAGAGCTCTGAGACTTTAAAGAAAATCCAACATTCTATTTCCTCAAATTACAGAACTTTTAATTAATATGCTCTTAGATACCATTCACTTACTATGACTTGCTGTAGACTTCTTTAATGTAACAAAGAGTTAAACTTGTATCAGTACTTAAACTACCTTATAAACTTCTGCAGGACTGACAGGGCCATAAAAACTCTGTTCATCATTGGTAAATCACTTTATTTTAATAGCGCTAGCATAAATCCAAATGATAACAGTTACTGTCTAGATGTGATGTAACTGAGGTCAGCACTTGGATCCACATGTTTTAGTGCATGGTTATTTCTCTGCATATTTAAAACTCTGGAATCATACAATACTAATGAGGCTGCAAACAAAGGAGAGTAAATCTCTATTTGTCATTTATCTTTATGCCCAATACAAAGTGTCTGCGCACAAACAGAAAAACAAGTCCCTTATAGCAGAGCAAGTTTTAATTTTATATTCAGCAGAATGAAAGGAAGTGCAGGGTATAACAAAACAGCAGTTTCACAAGCCAACAACAAACTGACTTGCACTACTATCCTGCTCTCTCTTAATATAGGCAACTGATCACTAGATTGCATGACAAATAAAGATTGTGAGATATCAAGGGGTCTACAGAATAGAGAGTAAAGGACCCTGTAGCTCAGTTCTGGAAAGAAAATGAAACAGCTATATTGAACACAGACAAATCAATATAATCAACACCACAAACTGCAAAAAGTCTTTGAACACACTATTGTTTAATTTAGCTGGAAAAAAACCCTATGACTATTTGCTGAAGTGCTGCCTTCCACATCATGTGGACAGGGGAAAGGGGACAGAGAAAGGGAGAGAGACCAAAGTAGTTTTTCCATCTGTACTCTCTGATAGGGAACTGAGGATGTAATTTCCATGTTGCTGATGGAGAGAGTCACATCAAACATCCTTGAAAAAGCTTCTAAAAAGATACTTCTGTCTATAACTTATTTCAGTGCTCAGTATTGTATAGGAAAGCACTGTGAAATATGTAGGCAGAAAATAAAGGGATTTGTCAGTTTGGTTTCATTTAACTGTTCTGTTTTAACTTAATAGAATCATGCTGGTGTACCACTGAGATGGTCCTTCCACTATGAGTTTATTGAACAATTACATTATTACAACCAACAAATGGAGCTAAAGACCACAATGAAGAATGTAACTGATTTTATTATCTCAAATCACCTGTTAGATTGCAAGCTTGTTTTGATAGCATCTGCTTTCTTTTTTATATCCATAAAGTACAGAAGGCAACAAAGCCTGGTACGTTTTATAGGATCCGAGAACACTCATAGAAATAAAAAGTACACATAAAACCATGATTTCTGGAGTGCTTATCTTTGTAACAAACCCAAAACTTCTCTGCAAAAAAACCCAGCCACTTTGGCCAGAAGTTTCTTCACACACCTAGAAAATTCTCTGTAAACACAAGTAGAATATGTCAGAGAACAGTAAGAATCAATTGCTTTCAAATATATTTATGAAAAAAGAAAAATTTAATTTCTTTTGCTTTCAAGTTTACACATAGGATCATGGTATTTTCAATAGACTTTGTATGTTTCAGAGTACCACATCTCAGACACAAAACTACAGTATGAAATACTTTTGCCAAATGGCATTTCCACCTTTCTTCCCAGAATACATTTTGTTTATAAAATTAAAAAATAAACCCAAAACCAACTCTTAGCCCTTCAGTGTTTGCTCACCAGTCTCACCAAGCTGACATGCACCCTTCCATACTAGATATCACAAGCTGTAAGGTTTTGAGACACTCTCCAAGGACAAGCTTTAGAAGGAGGCCCTAGTTAAAATATTGGCAGCACATAAATTTGTCTTCTTAATGGCAACCACTTTACATTGTTTAGCACATTTAGCAGGATTTAAAGATGAATCTAGTACAGTCACAAACTCTCAGAAAAAGCTTATGAGGTGGAGGGGAAAAAAATGGTGAGAGATGAAACATAAAATCACTACCAGCAGGTCTTGAGCAAGTGCTGCAAAAGCAAGTGAAAAAAAATCTGGTGACTGTGAAGAGCTTGATGACGGCTCTGGTTCTGCTTCCTTTATTCAACTGTTTCCACTTATATTCACTTCTGCATCTGTTGTATATTTAGGGGTGTTTTTATTCATAGCTTTGGATCCATTGAAGCAGGTGAGCATGTGTTGAAAAGCCAACTAAAAAAAATGAGACCTTAAAAAGAAAATCTAAAGCATTTCAGAGAGAAGATGAACAAATCCTCTGCAAATTAAAGCATCCACATTGTAATTGGGTCTATGCCATATCAAAAGAGAGTTCAATTTTAAAGTAAACTGAGGAAAAGCAATTTGATGCGAACAATCTCTCTTGGCAAGGGCTGCCCAAGGTGGATTACAGAAAATATACACACATACCACATTTATCAAGCATACAATGATCTACCTTAAGCAGCTTTCCCTCCATATTCCCTCTGTTCTACTTTAAGATAATATTTAAAACTATATTTAGATGTTGACAGAGGAAAGCATATAATCCATTGTGGGGAGATGAGTTAATTACACACAAAATGCCTTTCCTGAATAGGAATCTTTGAGGGAAGGTGGGAGGTGGGGGTGTGCAGGTCGGACTAGAAAGTAACATGCAGCCTTATCTCTAAAGCACTTCTTATCTTCTGAGTCACATGAAAAGAGTTTGGGGGTTTGTGGTTGGGGGGTTTTTTACATATCAGCTTATTTTAATAACTTAATTGCTGGTTAGGACAATATGCAGTGTTATGTTTGGGGCTATATGCAAAAGTATTAAAATAAATTAAAACAATAAATTTCCTTTGGCCTGCTGAGAGCACTTAATTCTGACAGGAACTGTGAAGGACTCCACAGTCCAATAAATTATAATGTCACATCTAAAGAGTTGAGAGGTGCTGCAGAACCACTTAAGCACTTAACCAGCTGCTCCCTCAAAGGAAAACAAAGGAATCCAAACATCTGTATTAAGGTGTAGTTACATGATACATTGTCTCGTCTTCAGTTAGAAAATGCAGTTTAAGATGTTCCCATGCCTGACCTCAGCCACTCCTTTAAGCTGCTCCCTGAAATAAGCCAATTGTAGAAAACTCATATAAAAAAAAAAATCTTCTTTGGATCTACCATGTTTTACCTACATTAAGATACATTAAGTTACCTCTCTCTTTGTATCACAGATTAAAACAGTCTCTAGATTAAAAGTACCTACACATTACTGGAAGGGAGACTTTTTTTCTTTTAAAACACACATGGTGATGACGATCCAAAGGAAACTGCCTGGGCCGCAATGACATAAAACCCATGGAACTCGGGTCTAATCACTAGGGAGCTCATAGAGAAACAGGTTATATACCCTTCGCTTTTCCTAAGACTGCCTACTTTATTACTGTATGTATAATGCAATAACAAGTGAAAAGTTTTGTGAAGCAGTAAAAAAAATAAATGCTCCTTATCTGAACTATTCTACAGACAGATAGTTAGGACAATCCTTGAAAGTGGAGACACATATTTACATTCGCACAGCTAAGGAAACTACTATATGTCATAAGCCATAATACAAAAGGCAAATCCTGTCACTGATGTTGAAGTAAGTGGGCACTAAGGACATCTATCATACCAACCCCTCAAGGAAATCAGTGTAAATGAGCGGGGTAGTTTTGGATACTGACCAGGTGAAATGCATCTCAGAACAGGTCAGGACTGGACACAAATAGATGTACAACTCTGTGGAGCTCTGCACTAACTGTATTTTCATTTTAATGTCTCTTTTGAATTCTGGTGGTCTTGGAGAGTCCCTGTTGTACTTAGGAATTCTAATTTAAGTTGATGTCAACTTTCTTCAAATTTAGTCTAATAGCTCCTTTGAATCTTCCTGTGATCCTAATTTATAAGGCAACATCTTGTTCATATCCCAAAAGTGAGACAAAACACACCTAAAGCTACAAAACAAAATGCAGGTTGATGCATTTTTAAAATAATAAATATATCGAAGAGAATATATTATGATTTAATTTTAACAAAGAAAATAATTCAGCTCTTGAAATATATATGAATAATAAACACATATGCCAAGAACATCAACACATCTATAAGCATAGACTGTTTTTTTTTAAAAACAGCAGAAAATATTTCTCTCTGAAAATGTTTTATAATAGTCTGCAATATCACACAAATTAGGCAGACGCTTGTTATTTTGTACAAGCTACAGTCACGCTGTAAAATTAGAAGTATAAACCTTAATAAAATGCTAGAGTATGCATATGAAATTCATTTGCAACCAACTGCAAGCTAGTCTCATGAGAGGAAATGGATTTGTTTTCATTTTTTTGTCACATATTTGGCAAATTTACAGACAACCTCTGGAATGTTAAATCGGTCAGATTTAACATAAACATTTTGCAAAATGGACTGTTGAGGGGATGGGGGACAGCTAAAATATTCAAACTACTCCTGGGTATTGTCTGTGTTCTAACCTAAATCAAAATAGGAAAAGCATACACCATAGGGGACGCTAAGTCTGCATTACCAACTGTTTCACCTTAAGGATCTAGTCTTACAGATCTGCAGTGATTACCAGATAGACATAGCCCTACAAAAATTGCCTCTCCCTTCATCACAAGACTTCATTTTTGCTGTAACATACTTTCTGATCTCCTTCATTTTTGATTTCTTGCCAATTGTCCTGCACTGTGCATTTATACTCATCTTATGTGTTCCAATTCTAGGACAAGTGACCAGATAAAAGCCACTATAAAAGACTCGAATTGGGCATAAAATTAATTATCCTCCAGTCCAGCATTAAATATTTACACAAAAGTGAACACGAAGTCAGACAAAGAATTACAATATAATCATAGAATAGTTTTGTCTGGAAAAGACCTTTAAGACCATTGAGTCCAACCATCGATCCATACCTGCTAAGTCCGCCACTAGACCATGTTCCCAGATACAACACCTATTCATCTTGTATACACCTCTAGGGATGGAGACACAACCACCTACCTGCACAGCCTATTCCAATGCTTGACAACACTTTCAGTAAAGAAATTCATTCTAATATCAAACCTAAGTCTCCCCTGGTGCATCTTGAGGTCGTTTCCCCTTGTTCTGTCACTAGTTGCCAGAGAGAAGAGACCAGCCCCCACTTTACTATAACCTCTTTCAGGTGGTGGTAGACAGCAATAAAGTCTCTCCTCAGTCTCCTTTTCTCCAGACTAAGCAACCCCGGTTCCCTCAGACACTCCTTGTAACGCTTGTCCTCTAAACCCTTCACCAGCTTTGTTGCCCTTCTCTGGATATGCTCCAGCACTAAGTACGAGGTGCAACCTCATCAGCACCAAGTACGGGGGAAGTCCTGCTGGCCCTACTGTTCCTGATGCAGGCCAGGATTTCATTGGCCTTCTTGGCCAGCTGGACACACTACTGTCTCATATTCAGCCAACTCTCAAACAACACCAGCAGACCCTTCTCCTCCAGGCAGCTTTCCAGCCACTCTTCTCCAAGCCTATAGTGTTACATGGGGTTGTTGTGACCCAAGTGCAGGACCCAGCACTTGGCCTCAGTGAACCTCGTGCAATTGGCCTCAGCCTCAGCCTGTCCCAGTCACTCTGTAGAGTCTGCCTACCCTCAGGCAGATCAGCACTCCCATCCAACTTAGTATCATCTACAAACTTACTGAAGGTGCACTTGATTCCCTTGTCCATGTCATTGATAAAGATAGTGAGCAGAACTGGCCCCAGTACTGAGTTGTGGGTAACACCATTTGTGACTGGCCACCAGCTGGATTTAACTCCATTCACCACAACCATCTGTGCCCAGCCGTCCAGTCATTGTTTTACCAGTGATGTGTATGCCCATCCAAGCCACGAGCTGCCAGCTTCTCTAGGAGAATGTTGTGATAAGACAGTGTCAAAGGCCTTACTAAAGTCCAGGTAGACAATGTCTACAGCCTTTCCCTCATTCACTAGTCAGATCACCTGGTCATAGAAGGAGATCAAGTTAGTCAAGCAGGACCTGCCTTTCCTGAACATATGTTGGCTGGGCCTGATCACCCGGTTGTCCCACATGTGCTATGTGATGGCACTTTAGATGACTTGCTCCATAGGCTTCCGTGGCACCAAGGTTAAACTAATAGGTCTGTAGTTTCCTGGGTCCTCCTGCTGGACCTTCTTATAGATGGGTGTCACATTTGCAAGCCTCCAATCAACTGGGTCCTCCCTGGTTAGCCAGGACTGCTGATATATGATCAAAAGTGGATTGGTGAGCACTTCTACCAGCTCCCTCAGGACCCTTAGGTGGATCCCATCTAGCCCCATAGACTTGTGTATATCTAGATTATGTAGCAGGTCGCTAATCATCTCCTCACGGATTATAGAGGCTTCATTGTTCATCCCATCTCTGTCTTCCTGCTGAGTTGGCTGTGAACCCAGAGTATTACCGCTTTTCTTACTAAATACTGAGGCAAATAAGTTATTAAGTACCTCAGCCTCTTCTTTGCGTCCAATAAAGGATGGAGATTCTCCTTTGTCCTTTTGCTGTTAATGTATTTATAGAAACATATTTTTTATCAACAGCAGTAGCCAGATTAAGTTATAGCTGGGTTTGGCCTTTCTAGTTTGCTCCCTGCATAGCCTTACAGCAGCCTTGTGGTCCTCCTGAGTTGGCTGCTCATTCTTCCAAAGGCCATAAACACCTTTTTTATTTTGAGCTGCAGCCAAAGCTTTCTGTTCGGCCTTGCTGGTCTTCTTCCCTGTCGGCTCGGGTTTTGGCACATGAGGATTGCTTGCTCTTGTGCCTTTAAGATTTCTTTCTTGATGAATGTCCAGCTTTTCTGGACTCCTTTGTCCTTCAGAACTGCCTTCCAAGGGACTCTGCCAACCAAGTCCATAAATAGGTCAAAGTCTGCCCACTGTCCCAGATAGCAGTTCTGCTACACCCTCCCCCTACCCTTACTTCTCCAAGAATTGAAAACTTCATCATTTCATGATTACTGTGCCCAAGATGACCTCCAGCCATGACATTCCCCACAAGGCCGTCTCTGTTCAAGAACAGCAGGTCCAGCAGAGGGCCTTCCCTCATGGGTTCCTTCACTAGATGTGTCAAGAAGGTGTCTTCCACGTACTCCAGGAACCTTTGGGACTGTTCCCTCTCTGCTGTGCTGTATTTCCAGCAGACACCTAGGAAGTTAATGTCCTCCACAAGTACAAAAGGAAGTGAACGTGAGACTTCCCATAGCTGCTTATGGAATATTTTGTCTATCTCTTTATCCTGGTTTGGTGGTCTTCAACAAACTCCCAACATATCTGCCTTGTTTGCCTTCCCCTTGATTCTCACCATGATTAAGCTCTAGATAGCTGACTCATTCCCTAACATACAAGGCCATCCTACTGCCTCTCCTTTCTTGCATATCCCTTCTGAAGACCTTATACCCATCTATTCCAGCACTCCAGTTATGCGAATCATCCCACCACATTTCCGTGATGGCAACTATACCACAGATATCCCTCTGCACAACAGCTTCCAGTTCCTTTTGTAAATTGCTCATGCTGAGTGAATTAGTGTAGGTGCACTTCACTTGGGCTAATGGTCCTGCTACCTTTTTGCAGGGAGAAGGCCCAAATCCTACCTGGCCATTTTCAGAACTTCCATGTTTACTAATGCATCAGTAACTCTTGTGTCTTTGTGGCCACCTGGATCTCCGTCCCCAGCTTCCACTGAGATAGAAGACTGAAGAATCTCACTAGCACACCATCCCACAAATATCAGCACTTCACCAACAGATCTATTTCTAGTGAGTCTGCTGGCATCCTCTTTCCCTTTCAAATCTAGTTTAAAGCTCTATAAGCCCTGCTAACTCTTGTCCCAGGACGTTTTCCCTGTTTGAGTCAGGTGTAACCCATCAGTTGCCAGCAGACCTGGTAACATATAAATCAACCCATGATTAAAGAACCCAAAGCCCTGTCTGTAGTACCAGTTTTGGAGGCAGCCATTGATCTGCTGGCTCTTCCTGTTTAGCCCCTCATAATTCTGTGTGACTGGTGGAACAGAGAACACAGCTTGTGCTCCTGATCCCTTAAACCAGCCATCCCAAGGCCTCGAAGTCTTCAAATTATACTACTGTGTGACAGTTGCATGTCCACAAAAGAAAAGAACTACAAAAAGAGGCGTTGTGGGAAAAACACTTCTCTGAACTACAATCATTTGAAGCTTTTTCAACAGGTTTTGAGACAATACCCTGAAGGTAGTAAAAATAAGCAATGAAGGTTTTTTAAACATAATATCTGAAGACTTACATATTACAAAAAGAACTTAAAAATATTTCTTTGGTGAATAAAATAAGGGCTTAAAACTTATATTAATTCTTTAAGCTGGAAAGAGTGCTGATGTCACTGCTGCAACAGAATAAGACCTATTCATGGCACAAATTGGACTAAGTAGAGAAAAGAATACAGAGGTGGCAGGCAACACAATGAGTAAACTAGTCCTTGGGATTTAGGCAGTAAAAGAAGAAGAGAGTATGGTCTATTTAGAGACAGATCTGTTAACTTTTTTTCAGTTACCCCCAATACCTGAAGAATCTTGATTTGCTGCAGAAAATATTTAAACAGACAAATAATGCATCACAAAGTCTCTATAAAAATAAATGAAAAGTCAAAAACATAATTTTAATTTATTTTACAGCGAATCTTAACAGAAATTTTTATGTCCTTCAAGAAAACCATCTTTTGTTGACAGTCTTAATAGAACCTGTTTGCTCCTTTTGTGAAACCATAATTGGTCACCTTCATTTTTATGCACAAAACATTTCATGCAGCTCTAGAAATACTGATAACAGTTATTACTTTCAAGTTCCAGACAGTATTTTAAGCAAACATATCTGAAAATCCTATTTTATAGAGAAAATACCTTAGATAGAAGAGATTATCCCATGACATTAATTTCTCATTCAGGAAGTTATCCATCTTTCTTTCTTAAAATAATGAAATGCACTAATGGACACCTATGGTGCTATTATGATTAATACTCAGCATTCTGCTGCATGAAAAGACTAACATACTTTCAACAGATGTAGTGCTGAAATGGTTTTATGCTCTTCAGAGAAACAATGTAGTATGATTTATCATCCTAACTCAAGTGAAATGATACTAAATGGAGCACTGTCAGTGATGAACAACAATTCCAGCTGATTGAAATTAACTAAAGAAAGCAGAAGTTGCTATCATTGCATTATATGAAAGGTTGGAAAAGCAGTCTTCAGTGCTGAAACCAGCTAGAATTTCTATAACTCATAGTCTTCCACTGTCTACTTTAAGCAAAGGAATTACACAGTGCAGATTATGGGGCCTGAGGCCACACAGAGTGCAATCTTCATCATCTCTGGAGAATCACAGAATCACCAGGTTGAAAGAGACCCACTGGATCGTTGAGTCCAACCATTCCCACCAATCCCTAAATCATGCTCCTAAGCACCTCGTCTACCCTAACCTTAAACACCTCCAGGGACGGCGACTCAACCACCTCCCTGGGCAGACCGTTCCAATGCCTAACCACACTCTCCGTGAAGAACTTTTTCCTAATCTCAAGGCTAAATCTCCCCTGGTGGAGCTTGAGGCCATTCCCTCTCGTCCTGTCCCCTGTCACTCGGGAGAAGAGGCCAGCTCCTCCTCTCCACAACCTCTGTTCAGGTAGTTGTAGAGAGTAATAAGGTCTCCTCTCATCCTCCTCTTCTCCAGGCTGAACAACCCCAGCTCTCTCAGCCGCTCCTCATAAGATTTGTTCTCCAGCCCCTTCACCAGCTTCGTTGCTCTTCTCTGGACTCGCTCCAGAGCCACAACATCCTTCTTGTGGTGAGGGGCCCAGAACTGAACACAGTACTCGAGGTGCGGTCTCACCAGTGCTGAGTACAGAGGGAGAATAACCTCCCTGGACCTGCTGGTTACGCCATTCCTGATACAAGCCAAGATGCCATTGGCCTTCTTGGCCACCTGAGCACACTGCTGGCTCATGTTCAGTCGGTTGTCAACCAACACCCCCAGGTCCTTCTCCTCCTGGCAGCTTTCTAGACAGGCTTCTCCTAGTCTGTAGCACTGCACAGGGTTGTTGTGCCCCAAGTGCAGGACCCGTCATTTGGCCTTGTTAAACCTCATGCTGTTGGTCTCAGCCCAGCAGTCCAGCCTGTTCAGGTCCCTTTGCAGAGCCTCCCGACCCTCCAGCAGATAGACACTTCCTCCCAGCTTGGTGTCATCTGCAAACTTGCTAAGGGAGGACTCAATGCCTTCATCCAGGTCGTTGATAAAGACATTAAACAGGACTGGACCCAGGACTGAGCCCTGGGGAACCCCACTTGTCACTTGCCTCCAGCTGGATTTAACTCCATTTACCACCACTCTCTGGGCCTGGTCATCCAACCAGTTTTTCATCCAGGAGAGTATGCACCCATCCAGGCCAGAGGCCGACAGTTTCCGAAACAGAATGCTATGAGAAACTGTATCAAAGGCTTTACTGGAGTCCAGGAAGACCACATCCACAGCCTTTCCCTCGTCCAAGAGTTTAGTCACTTGGTCATAGAAGGTGATCAGATTACTCTGGCAAGACCTGCCTTTCATGAACCCGTGTTGACTGGGCCTGATCACCAGGTTCTCTTGCAAGTGCTTCATGATCGCACTCAAGATCACCCGCTCCATGACTTTCCCCGGTACCGAGGTCAGGCTGACAGGCCTGTAGTTCCCCAGATCCTCCCTGCGCCCCTTCTTATAGATGGGCACGACATCAGCCAGCCTCTAATACAGTGGAACCTCCCCAGTCATCCAGGACTGTTGGAAGATGATGGAAAGGGGTTTGGCCAGCACATCCGCCAGTTCCCTCAAAACTCTTGGGTGGACTCCATCCGGCCCCATAGACTTGTGAGCATCTAGCTGGGCAAGCAAGTCTCTAACCACCTCCTCTTGGACCTTGGGAATCTCATACTTCTCATCCAGCCCTTGGGGTTGTGCACAGAAGGAACAATTTTCCTTACTGTTAAAGACTGAGGCAAAGTAGGCATTGAGCACTTCAGCCTTGTCTTCGTCCCCTGTTACTCTTGTTCCTTCTGCATCTACTAGGGACTGGAGATTCTCCCTAGCCCTCCTTTTGCTGTTGATGTATTTGTAGAAAGACTTTTTGTTGTCTTTCACAGTCTTGACCAGTCGCATTTCTAGTTGGGCCTTAGCCCTCCTGACTTTTTCCCTGCACATTCTCACTTCCTCCCTATAGTCCACCCAGGATGCCTGCCCCTTCCTCCAGAGGTCGTAGACCCTCCTCTTCCTATTGATGTCTCTTAGAACCTCCCTACTCAACCACGCTGGTTTCTTACCCCACCGGCTACTTTTCCGGAACTTGGGGATGACTTTCTCCTGAGCTGCTAGGAGTTCCTTCTTGAAGAGCGCCCAGCCCTCATGGACACCTTTGCCTTCAAGGAGCGCCTCCCACGGGACTTTTCAGACCAGCCTTCTGAACAGCCCAAAGTCTGCTCTCTGAAAGTTGAGGGAGACTGTTCTGCTAACCTCCTTCTTCATTTTACCCCGCACTGAGAACTCTATCATCTCATGATCGCTTTGCCCCAAGCGTCCTCCAACCTTCACATCCCCCACCAGTCCTTCTCTGTTCACAAACAGCAGGTCCAGGAGGGCACCATCCCTTGTCGGTTCGCTCACCAGCTGTGTGAGGAAATTGTCTTCCACACACTCCAGGAACCTCCGGGACTGCTTCCTTTCAGCTGTATTATACTCCCAGCCTATATCTGGGAAATTGAAGTCTCCCACAAGGACTAGAGGTAGCGATCTTGAGACTACACTCAGTTGTTTGTAGAAGAGCTCATCACCTGCTTCTTCTTGGCTGGGTGGTCTATAGCAGACTCTCATCACAATCCCTTCCTGCCCATGGGCTCCTCTGATTTTCACCCACAGGCCCTCAGTCCCATCCTGACCGTAGTCCAGTTCGAGGGTATCAAAGCCCTCTCTAACATAGAGGGCTACCCCGCCTCCTCTTCTGCCCTTCCTGTCCTTCCTAAAGAGTTTATACCCCACCATGGGTACGCTCCAGTCGTACGAGTCATCCCACCACGTCTCCGCAATGGCAACGACATCGTGGTCTCCTTGCCCTACCACAGCTTCCAGCTCCTCCTTCTTATTTCCCATGCTGCATGCATTGGTGTAAATGCACTTCAGCTGGGCAGGCGTAGCTTCAGCCTTCGTAATAGGGCTCCCCCCCAACTGAGCGGTCCTTGACTTAACTAAGGCCACAGTGCCAGTTTGCTGCCTACCATCCTCAGCTGCACTCACCCCTCTTTCTTAGTGGTGATATATCGGCAGGCATCACCAGCACACCACCCCTTTGCCGCTGGAGTCTCACCTCCAGGCTCACTCCCATCCTGCTTGGCCTCCAACCCCTCCCCCCTCACATCTAGTTTAAAGCTCGATTTATGAGCTTAACTAGGTTTTTGGTGAGGGCTTTTCTCCCCCTAGGAGACAGGCATGTCCCATCCCTGGTAAGAAAGCCTGGGGGTGCGTGGGCCTCCCCATGGTTAAATAACCCAAAGCCCCTCTTCTCACACCAGTCCCTAAGCCATTCATTAACCCGTTTCTTATTCCTCATTTCCTGCTCCTGGTTCCTTAGTATTGGGATGGAGTTGAATATTACCTGTGCCCCAGAGCCCTCGATCATTCTCCCAAGTGCCTTGAAGTCCCTTTTAATGGCTTTAGGCCTTCTATGTTCTATTTCCTCATTACCAATTTGAAAAACTAAGAGCGGGTAGTAGTCGGTGTCTTTGACCAGGGAAGGGAGCTTTCTAATAACATCCCTCACTGATGCTCCCGGCAAGCAGCAGACCTCCCTATGGAGCGGGTCTGGCCTACAGATGGGACCCTCCATTCCTTTGAGAAGAGAATCCCCCAAGACAATTACCCTCCTCTTCTTTTTAACCGAGGATGTTTTTAAGGCTGTGGGAGGATAATGGGGTTTTGGAAACATTTCTAGGCTGTGGGTGCAGCCCTCTTCATCTTTAGGGCTAGGATGCACCTGCAGCACCTCATATTTGTTCCCCAGAGAGATCTGGGGGTTAATTGCCTGGGTGGGGGGAGCAGGTTTCCTTCTCCAGACAGGAACCTGCTGCCATTCCCCCTCTCTGTCTCTCCCAGCCTTGCAGCTTACCGGTGGGTGGTGCTCAGCTTCACTGGCTCCAGCAGCCTGTGAGAGGGTCCTGCTCCACTCGTCTATCTCCCTCAAGGGAGTAAACATCAGTACAGCTTTATACAAACATAAATTTTCCAATTGATATAGGATTACTATACAAAAGCACTCAAAATTAGATGTTTTCAATTCCTTGCAACTTCAAGTCTAGGTTTCCAATGTATTGAGCTTGAACCTCTATTCTAAAAGAAAAAGTTAAGCACAAGCTAGCTTTCAATAAGAATGATGTATTTCAGTTATCTGAGAAACAAAACCAGTTTCCATGTCTTTGAGTGGCATACATAATCTGTGAGAATTTAAAATCTGCACATACGTAGTCTAGTGGAATAGCTTTCAGGAGGACCTGAGGTCTTTATTTCTGAGAGCAGATCATCACAAAATAGTGAACCAAGCCTTGTTCATATTTAAGTAATGTTCTCAAATGCCTTAAAACTAGACTGCTTTGGGGTTTTAGTTTTTCAAAAGGAGAAAAAGTAATTTCATTCATTAAAGATCAAATATTTAAACTTTTTGCCCCTCCTTTTTTTAACATTCATATTTGGGGATTTGAAGTTCTAGTCAGCATTACATTAACTATTGCACTAACAAGTGTTAATGCAGTTCCTGACTTTCCTCCAAAGAGCTATAAAAACACAGTGCTTTCAGAATTTAGGTAAGGGTATAAATCTTGGCTCCAGGTGTTTCTGAATCACTTTCAATAATCTGAGAAGAAACTAGTCTTGACCAACTCTGAATAAAGTTTGCTGTATGGGTGTGTACTAAGTTAAGCTATCTTGAGTATGTAAAATAAACCAAAATTTACTGACATATTTACTTTCTGGAAGGTATGTTAAATGAACTTGAAAATTAGATTTGAAAATCCAGCTGTAAAAGGGGTATGCAAAAGTGATAAATGAGTGCTGAACACCATCCAGATTACATACTGTGCTGTAAGAACTACAATAAGCAAGGAAAAATTCCACTCTGAAGTAACAATTCAGTTTAAATTAGAACTTATAGTTACTCTTCCTATTCAAGTCAGTAGTTATTCTATGGTTTCCACATAACAGAAAAACTCATTTATTGAAAGTGTTAAACAGCTCAGCATAACAAATGCGAACAATGAACTTTTCAAACATCATTCCTGACTGTGGAGTGCAAAACTTCTTCACTGCTAACCCTAACACAAATCCTCCCAAGCCTGTACCTACTAATCATGTTTCTCCATTTAATGAGGTTATGCATGGCTCCCCTATTCTCCTCCTCTATTCACTAGGAAGTCCTCCCTCATTATCTTGACTGATTGCTTTGATTAGCAAGCCACTCAATCACTCACATTATGTTCAATGGTTCAGTTCCAGGAAGGAGAGGTTCAGTGATATGCTTTAGATTTACTTAATTAGAAGGAAAAATAACTTAAACGCTCTACGGAATCTGGGGTAAACTGCCTAAATAATGCTCATACACTATTTGCATCAGCCGAGACCATCCTTGATCACAGATTGTTTTCTCTAAATATAGAGTGATATATTTCTCTTCAAACCAACAGATGGGTAATGGAGATTTCCATTAGAAATGCTGGGAGTTTAAGATTTGAGGCCAGTAAAACATCCACTGTTAGGAAAACGCATTGAATAAAAACAGCCCAATTGCTTTCAGATTTATTATTTTTTGACCATTGTGATTTACTCTCAATAGGTATTCAATGATATTTGCTTTAGTAACACTAATGAATCTTCACATTCGACTTTTTTTTTTTACTGTTTAAATAGAAACACAAATTTGGAGCTTTTTTCCTCCATATTATATGAAATACTGCTTACATTTCATCTGCTAATGCACTTTTGCCAGTTGCCACTGGTTCCATGTTGCATTTGGCTACCAAATTCCACATCTAGAGATCAAACATCTAAATCCTACAATTTTCTTATTGCTTTTCAGATTTTTATATTGCTTCAGGATTTCTAGCTCTAGAAAATGGACTGAGGAGCATATCCATACATGGTTTCCTCTTTCCTCATGATTCTGAAAACTAGTCAGCAAGACTTGACCTGCTGTATGTTTGACAGCTATTAGTCACATCATTTAATGACAGGACTGTACCACAATGTGAATAATGTCTTCCAGATTTATGGTAAATATATAAAATATACTCTCAAGAACTTAAGAATTGTACTAAACATTAAAGGGAGAAGACACAGAGTACTGCACACCAGTAATTTGTCTGTCTATTGCCAGTCTGGTAATTTTTCTGAAGGGAACAACAGAGGAGAAAAACAGAAAAAAAGGATTTTGTGGGTTTTTTTTTTAATTATACATTTTAATAGGTAACAAAATTACATGAGGATGATTATTTTAGCTAATTTTGGGTCTTCAATCTTTTCTGTACTTAGAAATGGATTTACACAGCCTTCAGCAATTTTCTGAAGTGGAACATTTTCAGTGAGAAAAAATATTATATCGAAAAGTGACACTTTTATATTGTTTAAAATATGACTCATTAACATGTTCAAGGAAGATGACAAACTTACATGTTACTACACTTATTTCACATCAGCAAATATATAACTGCACCATCTACAGGAACAGCTGTTCAAAAAAGAAGTTTCAAGACATGTCTCAGTTATATTCAGAAACGAAACACCATAAGAGATTTGCAGTAGCTCTTATGTCATTAGGAAATGAGTCAGTAAGTGCTAGCAAATGTTTAATAACAACTCAATATAAGAAAGGTTATTGAGGGCTTGAATATTAAAGCTACTTCAGCAGCAGCAGAACACTGCAACAGCCCTCACCACACAGAGGTACAATCCACATGTAGTGTAAATCTCATGTAGCTCTCAAGGACAAAAGCCATGCAGAAAACCTAAAACAATTACAGTAAAGCTCAAAGTCTGCATAAAATCCAAAGACATTTCTAAAACACTTTTAGAATTTGTTAAGAAAAGAACCTCAGCAGTGTCTTACAGTGTACCTCAGGTTTCTACCAGAAGTCATACCATACATGCTAAGAAGGGTCTGGGTAACGTAAAACAATACTTGGAGATATGAAAAAATTAATGTAGGGTTGGGGACACTGGGCAGAAATATATCTGTCCATATATGTCTACACAAAGTCAGTCAACAGTTCTCAGGGTCACTTCTCCATCAGGGCCTCACCACCAAGAAAATGGCCCCACTATAGCTAATCCACCTTCAAACATGGGAAGAACACCTTAGTGTGGAGAGACATAAAAAAAAAAAATCTCTGTAATGTCCAGGTATTACTCAGCATTATTAAAGATTTTCCACAACAACTATCACTCTCCACTTGCAAAAAAATTTCTACATCTTCTTGACGAAGCTGACACTTTTCTGTAAAACAAATAATGCTGATTCTATTTTCATCAGGATTTCTAACTACATGGTTCAGAAACTAAGGACTCACATTGTATATACTCATTTTCCAAAAAATATCCTGCCTTGTGATACCATGAGGGAAATTAAACACTCCTTAAACAGCTGGCAATTTAAACGGTTCACAACAATTTCTAGACAACGTTTGAAATAAAGACTCAGGTGTCCTTACAGAAGGCTACAAAAGAGAAACTACAAGGTTTTTGCAATGTGCGAAATCCATAAAAGTCAAATTTGGACAGTAAAATGGACAAGAGTGTAAAAAAATTTTCAGGTTTAAACATTTAAACAATTGTTAGTGGCCTTTCTTATGCTTTTTCCAAGCAAATGAGCTACCCATCTCTAGTCAACAATAACAGTTAAATACTCTACTAAAATGGCAACAATTCTCCACTACTTTGTTAAAAATAGCCCTTCGATCTTCTTATTTACCCCATCTGGAAATACAATAGGAAATCTTATTTTTCCTTAGCTCTGAACTTTTAGATAACCTTGAACTTTGAAAAGCCTCTGGAAACATCTATATACCTAAAAAGAAGGTGAATCTAATGGAAACAAATCCAGCCCTTCAATAAGAAATTGCAATAGCAAGTACATATATTGAAGTAAAGTGGAGGAAGAAGCCACAGGGAATATTATGGATACATGGTGGGATATGTACCATTTTAGAAAAAGGAGGAAGTGGGTCTTGCTGCCTTGCTACAGGGCAGGGATATGGAAAACAGATCAGAGGGCTTCTGCTTATCTCAGAAATTATGAAATATTAATCGCTTTACAAGTGAAAACTAGCACAGTAGGTTTGAGCAGTTTTAAAGAAACACACAATACTTTCAGTTGCAGAGCATTTTAAGAATCTGAAGATAAATAATAAAAGTAGCCTAAAGAAAAAGAATTGAATAGGCTGCGTAAATTATATTGGACAGATCATTTTGAAAAATATTATATTGTCACAAACATGACCTACCTATGCATAAAGAAGTGCTGAAGCCTCATGCAAGCAGAAGCAGTTTAGACCAGCTGTCCTTCATTATGGGTTTCTAGCTTAGCTGAGGGTTAGACCCTCAAGTCTCTGCTGACAGATGTTTGAATAATACTTTATTTTGTTGCTTTTGCAAGGAAGGGTTGAAATTATTGCCTTTGATGACAGGAATCCTAACAGTAACTTGAATTTGCAAAGGTACCTATTTCTCAAGGGTCATCTGATGCAATGTTAGCTATCTAAGTAAGTAGCTTTGAATCTTCCACAATTTCAAAGAAACTTCTGAGTAGCCTTAAGATCTCAAGCAGACAAGTTGTTAAAGCTTAGTACCAGAGAGGGTCTCTGAAACTCAAAAGAATGAGGAAACAACTGCCGAAAGTCCATCACACTAAGCAGACACCATGGCCAAGAGAACCGAGCAGTCACTTTAAAGGTGTTTATCTTTTTAATGGGAGTTTAAATGTAAAACCTCTTATGGTTGTTCTTAAGTACCAAGCAACAAGTTATATGATACCACAGACAGTATAAAAATCAAGTTCCCTTTGAAGGGTGCCCCATGCAGTTTAAAGTTGCAGTTTCTTCAATTATGAGAGGTAGGCGCATTCCTAGAAATCCATTAAGTTTATTTATTTTGTCTTTCACACTTTTCTGTGAAAAATGTCTGATTTTCTTCAGGTCATATAAATATTAGATATACAATATCCTCAATGAACTCAGAAGAAGAAGCAGAAACCTTCTTCAGCATCTTCAATTTAAAGAGATATTTGGTGAAAATTTCTGTTTAACATTATGCTTCCAATATTTTCCAATAAGGATCACAGTTCACATAGAGCTAACATAGAAAAAAGGAACCCAAAGTTTGACTTAGGAAAGGTAAAAAGGAAGTGAAAAGATAAAATTATTTTGCCAGCATTAATCAGAGGAATTGTTAAAGAAACAGAAACATATATACAAGCCTGTAATTTGGAAAAGGTTCTGAAGACAGCAGACATTCCTGAATTTTTAGAATTTTTCTTTGAGACAATTCTCTGAAATTTATAGAGTGACATTTTGGTCGAGGTCAGATACCATACTGGTAGGGTCACTGTTTTCCAGTAAAACCTTAGAAAATCTATCAGGAAACAAAGTGTAAAAGACAACAAACTGATGAAGTAAACTTTCAAAAAGGCTATTAGTTTAAAAATTTAATGTTTACTATCCTTATCAGAGATTTAGCCTAGTAGCTACCATTAGAAAGTAGAAATATCCAAATCCGATCATAAATGTTCTGGAAGAGGTGATTATCTTGTAATATGATAATTCTTGCTGATAGTTTTTAAAATGAGAAATACTGAAAAAAATATTAACTGAAAATATTACCGGACTCAAAAAAAAGTGGCTGAGAAAGTTCAATGCTGACAAACATAGAATAGGATAAATGACAACTCGAACTTTGCAGTGATGGGGTTTGAGATGATTCTCCCAATCCAGAAGTGATATACTGGATGTAAGGATGGGTCCAAGAGGCAAAACAACCTATTTTGAAAATCTCAGAAACACAACATTTTTCTATGAAGAATCCAGGCCCCAAACAGAAAATACAAAATGGAAGAGGAGAATATGACTCATACAGAATCTCAGACTAACACTTCTTTAAATAATACTCAAAATTCTAGTTTCTAGATGACCTGTTTATATTGTGGAAGCACTTTTTCATATACTTGAAGTTCACTTTATTTTGTCACTACTGTTTCTCTCCAGTCATGCAATTTATACAAACACAGTCACAATTTTACTATTATGTTTAACAACAGCTTTCTTGGGATATTTTCCAGGATTATCTTTTCTAGATGATCACCTGTCTTACAACTCACGTTCTTCAAGAGCATGCAGAAAAACCACAGTGGTCTCCCTTTTCTGAAAAACATTCTAAGTCATGTTGAATCTTTACCAATACAATAGGGTGAGGGTAAAAATAGCAGGATTTTTACTATGATACTAGACTGATCCCATTTATTTATTCCCTTTATTTCTTGCAGATACACTGGAATGCAAAATCTATCACAGTAGCAGCTGTCTATTTCTGAAATGGAAGGCTTAAAAGAAAGTATTGGCAAGCAAAATACATATTCACCTGACAGTAATAAAAACCATTAATAATTTCTTCCTTACTAAAGGAGAGAAAAATGGATCAGCTTAAGCACAATGTTTTTCAAAGAAGAAAATGCAAGGGTCAGGTGTGCTCAAAGCCATATTAGAATAATACATCTGAAAAAAATATTTCTGGCATTTCTTAAAGCTCTTGCTTTTGGATTATTTTTCTTCCAAATAATGACACAATAAATTCTGTTTATCCTAAAATATGGCCAGTGCTGATCTTTCCCTTTTTCATTTCCAGTGGTAGGAAATATGAAGATAAACTGGGAAGGAGAATCAGCTTTAGCACTGGTAGCAGAAGCAATGAGCTTCCTTCTCTCGTCTCCCAGATACATATTCCAGACATTAAATGAAATAAGCAGTTTCTGAAACAGAAACACATAACTTTAGTTAGTAGAGACTGAAAACATTAGCAGGCTGAGTACGAGGAAAGCAGAGCAAAGCAAGACAAAGGGGAATAAAACCCTGTTTCAGCTACAAAAATAGTTCTAACTGAAATTATAAGGACTACATGACATAGCTGCTAATAATGATAAGAGAGAAACTATCTGGGCCTATCCATCATTATGTGCAATAGTGTATTTGTCACTAATGTCAGGAAAATCTTTCTTATCGAGGGAGTTGGTATGCATTTAGAGATGCAAGAAATGCAAAATAGCAACTTCTATTGAGATTTTAAGAAGATATTCTTGTGTAAATTAAAAATTAGAAAAAATGAACAACTTATAGGAATTATTGTGTTCACGCAGACAGCTTTATAATTTTAAAATTTAAAACCTGAGCTTTTGAAAATAAACCATATGATTTAACATGTTTATCTGCAGTTCATATTTCTAAGTTATTGCGATTTTTTATGTGGGACAAAAGGGGCAAATTTTGTCAGCTTACTGGGAAGTTCTTTAGTCTTCAATCCTTTCCCAAACACAAAGGACTTGCTACAAACCATCACTCCATTATTCAGAGCTGTTCTTATCTTCTCTATGACTTACAGAACTGCATCTAACCTTTTTCCTGGTAAGACTATGTTGGCTACTGTTATCTGGAAAAAGCAGAAAACATCAATCTTTTATGGAAAAAAAAGACCCCATAGCTTAAAGACTAAACTGTTTATATTAGAGGAGACGCATCTATCTGCATTTGCCAATATACTACAATGAAATAGAAAACATCACAATTTATATGTTCTTTTTAGATGAGTAGGTTCTAATTGCAGTAAGAAACAACTTCTAATTTTGTGTAATGACTAACACCAGAACAACAACAAAAAAGTATGACACTCTAGTAAAGTAACTGAATTAAAGTTCAGATTTAAAAGCATTATATATTTATGCGGAAAAGGATGTTACTCCTTAAATCACTCCAAATACAGCTTCAATTTTTAACAGGATTTCTAATCACTTTTTAACAAGATTTCTATTTTAAAATATGCTCAGTACCTATTTTAGGCTCAGATTTCAGGTAAATCCAAAATTAGCAGAAAACTTGTTAGTTTTAAGGTATTATGAAAAAAAAAGAATATCAAAGGTATGCAAAGATTATGCCTTATTTGATCTTTACCATATCTGTTAAAAACTAACACTAAACTAGGTTATATTTTAAAATAGTAAGAAAAATGGTTAAAGCTTATTTTCCTCTTTAGTTCCCTTAGGAAAACACACAAAAATATACATAACAAACACTATAGGGTATATGGGGTATTACAACTATGTAACATGAACTACTGAGAACACTATTTAACTCTAGATCTGACATTCAATTAATGATATATATGTTCCTGTGCAAGCTGTTAAGAGTAGAGTTATCAGCTTTGCCCATTTATCAGTAAAAGCACAGTTCCAGCAACACAGAGATTGGCATGTTCTAACAAACAGACCTCCTGGGTCTCTTAGCCTGTGCCGACTTCACTGTCATGGCCCTGGTAACAAGTAAAGACCTGAACCTCTCTATTTACTGATAAGCACACCTAAGTTACAAAGGTTACAGTTAAAATTTTATTTAAATAGACTTAGAGTGAGAAGATCAAAGATCATCCCAGATAGCTTACTCTGCTTGGGTGCCTCTGGGCATTAAGCGTCCACATTAAAGCTCACTCAGGCAGACAACAATAAAACTCCATTCTTCTCCCTGTTCCAAACATTAAATACATAAGCATAACAGAAATAAATTACTCTTAATAGTCTGAAATTACTCATGCTGTGACAAAAATGCAGAAGACACTGTAAATGAGGGAAAAGCTAAATGAGTAATCAAGACAATTCAAATGAGGTGGAAATGGGCTTCTTTAAAGTTAGCCATGGGTGTGCTGTTGAGGGTCAGCACAGGTTTGAAAGGTCTATTACCTATGCCTAAAAACCCTTTCTGTTATCTATGCAGTTTTAAATAACCTGTCAAATTAAGTGGTTTCCTCTCATGTACAGGTCAGTGACTTGCAGGAGATTCAAGACAATGACTGTCACGTTGTCCCCACGTTGACTAAAGGTCTACCTATGAAATCATTTACTGAAACAATATTACTGTCCTAGTACTGCATAGTAAAGGTTAAATAACATGTAGCACTTTAAAAGCCTGCAAGAAAATACAGAAACAGATTTATTATATGGTAGGTAAGGCTGGAGTAGAATATAGTACACAAATAATGTATTAAGCTATTTAGTACACTTGCCTGCTCCAGTCCTGCTGCTTTTCTCAGGGAAATCCAGCCATTCCTGCATAGGTGTTCAGCTGTAATGGTTCCCAGCAGGGTCCAAACACTCATTTTAAAGATGAATGACAGAACTTTGGAACAGTTTTCTTGAGGTGAGAAAAGGCACAGGAGAGTGACTGAAAACTTGCAGTCAACAATGAGAAAAGGACTAGGATTTTTAAGCAATATATATCTGTTACATCTGTTTAACAATATGGCCACAGGCACCCAAGTAAGGAATGGTTGCAATTCCTTCTGCTGGATTTCAGGCTTTTGAAAATAACTCATTCTGTGCACTAATCACTATTTTAGCAGCACTCTTCTTAAAATGCCAGTGTTTGGTTTACCTTAACAATCTGTTTCTCCTTTTTTACCCTATTACAATATGAAATAGTTTATAAAGCATTGGAAGGTATTTAAGATGAATGAAAGTGACCAAATGCTGCTAATTACTTGATCAAAGGAGAATGTTTCCTTATGTTTATAGAGCTACAAACAATAACAGTATTTATTAATTCGGTTACACTTACTACTACAATTTTTATTAATACACAGTCACATAGTCATGGCTGTATTTTCAAGAAAGAAAAAGAAAAACATAGACTTATACCAGAACATACAAATCCAGCTGGTTAGAAACATCTTTAGAAACAAAGAAAAAAAGGAATAAAAAAAGAACAATGCTTTATTTTTTATTGTATTCAAGGTGACTGTGATATCTGTGCTACAACATCTGACCTCATAAATATCCTAAAATGTTACAGCACTCAAAAATAATCACAGCAGACCTAAAGAAGGTTGGGAAGAGCCTCTGTGAGGAGGTACTATAATAAGAGACAAAGTACCAAAGTATTCGCTCACCTCATAAATCATAGAAGAGGTAAATCAACCTGTGATATTCACCAGAAAACCAAAGGTGATAAGCAATAAATATCATAATGCAACAATATCACAACCTGTTACTGCCAAAGAGGATATCCATTCCAGGTTTGCTTCTGAGTATTCCCGACTGCTTATTCCTGTCTTCTCCCTTCTGTGTTGCCTTGACTTTGCACCTAGCCAATTCAGTTTGACTGAAATCTGTTTATCTTGCATCTGGTCTTACCTCAGCTGAACTAACCCCATTTTACACCATCCCGTGTGTACCGCTTCCTGGCAGATAAACCAATTAATTAAGAGGGACAAACACAGGGGCAAAGCAGAACTGGATGGGGGGAAAAAGAGGAGGGCTGCTATTTTGGGCATATTAAAAATCACGTGCGTCCAACAAGCTTCTTGGATAGTGGTTATCTAATTAGCAGAGATATGCCCAAGCAAAGCTTGAAAGCAAAAATCAATTTTATGCAGCAAAGTGAAATACCAGAGATCTTTGACATTCTGCCTGTGTGTCAGAGGGGATCCTAACACTGAATAGCTGACCATATAGATGTCGGCAAAGGAGGAAAAACATATCAATAAAGAATTTATATTAAAATTTGCACTAAATTTGTACTGAAATATTATCGTAAATTAATCTTAGCAATTGCAGTGGATTGTCTTTTTTTAGATAAACAAAAATCCTGTTCCATCCTCTTCAAGCCCTCAATACACCTCAACAATCATGCGTGCACTAGACAAATTCCTCCTTAACCTTGCTGATTTCTGAAGCAATGAGGTTTTGATATTTTTGTTTTAACACAAAGTTAAGAGTGTTCAAATGAAAACACGGAAAATGCAGGCTGGATTATCTAAATCCTACAAGCAGGGAAACAACAAAAATTTCTATGAACATAAATACCAATACTAAGTCCAACATCTCCCTCCAAATGGATAAATTTTCTTGTATTTTTTTTTGTCCTACAGTACAAAACAGAATTATGTCAAATATCTTCATTATTACACCACTTACCACCACCCTGCCAATTTTAGAGGGCCTCCTGAGTGAAAAGTTTGCTGAACTTCTGAGGAGTCCAGGAGTCTGAATCACCTCCTCTTTCCACACATCACCTTTAAAAATTAAGTTGTAACCATCTTTTTGCCTTCATCATGGAAAGAGATATTCCATTGTTTTAGCAGTTTAATCATCATACTGTATTTTCCCTACTCAACTGAGCTATTTTAATTTCAAATGTTACTCAATATTGGTATACTTTCAATTAAATGCACCCCATTTGGATTTTTATGTTCCTTGTCAAAAACATTACATTGTGAACCAAATGTTTTAAGCATCACTTGAATAAAATATGTCCTGCTGACACTTGCTTTTGGTTCATCTAGAGCCTTTTTCCTGCTTCCTCATCTAGAAGAATCTCCTGCAACCAGGAAAGACCTCCATATTCTGGGCATACATTTTTCAAGGCCATAAACATCTCTACTAAGACTTCAGTTTACTCCTTATTCAAGACAGCTCCTTTTGTAAGAAGTGATTCACAATGATGATTAATCTAACTTGTTGCAAAGATGAAATTTTACCTGTATAGCAAAGCTCACAAATCTTTCCAGAACACCTACAGATTGCTGCAGCATCCTGTAGTTTTAGATCAGTTAGTACATATTTATGTCAATCTCCTAAGTTGGAGGCAGGCCTGTCAGAAAGCTCACTAAATCAAAATCCATAAGCATATCAAAGCTATGACTGTAACAAAAATACTTTCACTTAAGACCAAGGCTGCAAAATCAGCCACGAAATAACTAAAGACAATCTCTTCCAGTGCCCTCCCCATCACCAGAACAAATGTTTGTTTTCTTTTTTATGTTAAAAATATCACAACAGTTGTACACCTTGCCCTCTGTAGAGGTACAAGGATAATTTTTCCTGGAGAGAATTTATGATCAGTGAATCAATACAGTATTATGCAAGTCAAAATCAGTTTTAACAGGTTTTAATATCATGTTCAATCACAATATACTTATGAGCAATAAATAGGTTGCTGCACATGTTCATGAAAAAGGCTACATGTAATACAGAGAATACAGAAATATTCCAATAGTGACATTTGAAAACAAAATCTACAGAAAACCCAAGTTGCTGATCTTAAATTGTTATATCACAGCTTAAAAAAGGAATTTGACAAAGTATTCAGGTTAGCAGTCTCCCTCTACATCAACACCTATTTTTTGTGTTTCATACAAAAGCACAACTACTTTATCTGAAATTATCACACCTGTCAACTACTTTTATAACTACAAGAAGCTGGAGCTTAACTTACTACTAATACATAAGCTCAACTAAGTTCATGAACTTACCCTTTAGTTCCTTCCATAGGTTCCAGTGGAATGGTTTCAATTAAGAGAACTCTTAAAGCCAGACTACATTTTTTCCATTAACTCCTTTCCTAAGTAATTCTTGAAGTGGTCATAAACAATGAACCAAAACATGTAATACTCTCAGGAGGAAAACTAGGGGAATCACAGAATTTTACAGTTGGAGAAAGCATAAGTAAAGAAGTTACTATAAATTACTTATGCAACAATACAAGGGAAAAAGATTCCATGTAATACCAGACTGTAAATCAGTATGATAGGAAAGGGATAGCACATTCAACTTGATCACCTATGAAAAAAAAGGGAGATGCACTGCTAAAAATAACTGGGAAGCCCTCACATATATTTAAACTCACCTATACTGATAACAATTAAATGCTTGGAACTACATTAATTAAATTGCCTAGGTTATGAGTTTATGGTTAAACAGAGGTTGGGAGGAAGACTTGTTTCATATTTTCATAATGTAACGCAATCACTTACATGAAATATTATTTTAAATGCCTTACATGTGTACACATGTTAAATAACACAATATGAAAGGTTTCCAAACATATTCCCAGAGGAATGGTTTTGAATTTGTCTGTACATTTTATGGTCATTTAACATTAGCAATAAGGGAGATGGATTGCTTTGAATAGAGTGAAAAACGTGCTCCTAAATCAATAAAAAAATGGCCAGAGTAGGAGGTGGAAATCAGAAGCACATGTAATAAATAGAGCTATTTTAACACTTGAAAAGTGACCCAATTCCAAAATGTATCTTCCCATTAATTCTATTTTCCATGGCTTCATTCAGACACATTTGGCCTTACAGTCAATTCAAACACAAATTAAACAAACAGGCAAAAAACAAGTTTTCATGAATACATACACTGGAACTTTGAATAGGAATTTCTACACTTCTGGCTCAATATAGACTCAGAAAAAAGATGCTGTAAAACACGAACTTGACCCATTCTCCCTCTTGCTGCCTAGTTACTTGTCAACAGAGCATGCTGCTCCCACTGAAAGTTCAAACACAAATGTTTGTATGCAATGTTGTACACTGGATCACAGAGCTCATGCGGATGGAAAAAACCAACCAACCATAATGTATTTTCAGAAGAGCATATTATAATCACATCAGTTACAAAACACACATCATAGCATAGTCAAGTGGGAATAAGCAGCAAGTGGAAGTGAATTCCTTAAACTGCCAAAACCTTTTAGCTTTGTAGAACTATTCTCAGCTTCATGGAAAGTATTTGAGGGTCTCTCTAACTGCAGTTCTCATAATCCCAATTCATATTTCAACATGCACTCAATGAAGTGCAGGAACATGAGGTAAGAGGAGAATAGACATACAAGTGTGAAAGCTAATGAAGATCTTGCAGTATGTTTCAGAAATATAATTATGCCTTTGATTAAAATACTGTGAGGTGAATTCTTTGATATCATTTCCTCTAAAAAGTAATCATTATAAATCTAACATGGGCAAAATTATATTTCTGCTGATTCCACAGTCTATAATCTAAAATTTTGCTTTATGGCACATGGAGCTTCTTTTATGGAATGTTAAAGTGGAGGAGAAAACAAACACACATTGGTATATTAGAACATCATTGCTCCACACTACTGCTTATTGTTGTTAATCAGTAATTAATGCAGTTTTCTCCCAGACCGTAAAAAGCTTCACTACTTCCAAATCAAGCAACTTCTCTGGATAGAGCCTAAATAGGATGAATTTTGTCACCATAGATACAGCATCTTTCTCTCTTAGATAAAGCCATATTACATAAACAGAGCTACTACACCTCATTAAATAAGCTCTAGAGGAATACATAATTTTAGTACGACTTCTTTTTCCCATTTGGAACATTAAAGTCATAAGTGTTTAAGCCTTTGTATTGACTGCTTATCTGACAGACTATCATCCTAAATATCCTACAAAGAATACAACATAAACTTCTGTTATGTAGAAATCTGCCTAGATACCACACAAAAACATACTATCATTAAACAATTCTTGTAATTATCTTTCCCAGAGAAGCGTATTTTGCTGTGTGAGGATAAGTGAACTACTTAAATTTCCATTAAAGAGAGTCAAAAAAAAAATCCTCGAAAAAAACTGAAAGGAAACGTTAGGTGGCATAAAGTGTTCAGATAACCATAATGCTAAATAAATAATTTTAACTGAGACAAAAATGATGGCTAACTTCCAGTGTCAAAACAAGCAGCTGATAGAAAAAGCTGTTCTAACCCCTAGTTTATTCATAAAGAATTTTAAGCATCTCTAATAACAAGTAACTAAGTAAATTCCACAAATAGTAGTAGCTTTTCATACATTTGGATCATCTTACTTTTTCCCCTACTCCAGAAAAACTAACCTTTACAAGAATGCACTTCTAAAACTTCACTACATTCATAACCTTGATTTTACCTTTTCGCTACTACAGTAAAATAGAAATAGATACAACAAATCAAACAAAAAAGCCAATGGGCAAGGGAAGGTGGGAGGGAGCAACAAAATAGCCATTAGAAAAAAAATTGTGGTTAGTATGACCAATAGGCTTACAGGCTGGTGGTATCACAGGCTGTAGGAGCAGATTTAGCAACACATAAAAAGTTGCACTGTGAAGCCATATGGGCACCAGGCAGCTATCCTCACAACTCAACATATACTCTTGTATAAGAAATTTAAAAGAATAGCTTATTTGAAAGAACTAGTACTGATGTGATCTTCCACAGGGAGAGAATAAAACTGCCACTCTCATCAGGTATAGTTCCATTAAGTCATGACATCACATGACATCAGCAGCTTCAAAATAAATTACTTGAATATATATGCAGTACTTTTCACATTCAACTATTTGTTCAGAAGTCTATAATACATATACCATATTAGCAGAAAAAAACTTGTATTAGAATTCAAACAAAGTGGCACTAGGAGACTGACAAGGAAGGAAAAACAGGTAACCTCCTTCCCCGCAGTATCTAGATTTTAGTTCTGCAAATTCCAGGAGAGATCTTTTCCTTAGTGGAACTGATTTCAACACTACAAGTATTCTGTACCAGGCAAACTTAAAAGAAACTAAAAATTAAACATTTTCTGCCCGGGTTTCTTCTGCACCATGTTCGTTGTTGAACTAGAAATTGAATTGATCCTGACATGTGATGAAAGGCCAAACCAGGACAGAAACACATATAAGACCTCCAAGAATAATTGGATAAATTTGAATAAACTTATAAGGAAATAGGACGTGCTTTATAATTACGGCTTTGAGCTTTGAATACACTTCTGATGATCCAAAGCAATTCCAAGCATAAACAACAGAATGCAACTAAACCCAGTCTGTCTCATACTTGGGTGCAATCAAACTTCAGTAATATGTAATACTTTTGATGTTTAAATAATAAAGAATATATTCTAGTGTCATAAATGCAATAACTTTCTTAGTGTTTATGACAAGCACTGAAATTCCAGAATATGTAGCAGTATATACACCAACGCAAAATAGAACTAAAAGGTGCTATCAGACTGCTTTTCAATATTACAGGTTTAGGGTGAGAGGATTCTCATGTTTCCTATGGCATGTTTTAATTTCAGTAACAAAGTTAAAGTGAATATTGATATTTGATAAGGTAGAATTAAAAAAAAAGGTAATCAAATTTAAGCTTATTTTTGGAGAAAGTTCAGTTTTAGCATTCTACTTTAATGCAATTATGATTCATTACCCCACACAATGGATAAATACTTCCAGTTATTAAAGGTGGAATTACACTCTTGATGTTTGAGTTGTAAAAGCAAATCTTAACTTTATAATTAATATGTATTTTTAAAATTAAAAAAATCACTTGTATTAAGAAACAGCAACAGTTTAACAATTTATAATCAGAGAACATAAACCTTGAATAAGTGTTGTGGTTTGAGCTAAAATAGAGTCAGTTTTGTGACTTACTCTGTTGCTACAAGCAATTACTCTAAAAAAAGCTAACTGCGTGTTTTTGAGACAGCAATAACACAGGGCATTGGCATGCAGAAAGTCCAATCCTTATAATTAACCAAGGACATCCTCAATCTGGCAGAAGGGAACTGCACCTGAAGAAGGGATGAATAGGGCAGATGACCCTAAACTGATCAACAGTGTTTTCCATCCCCTATGCATCACACTTTATATAAAACTGAGAGACTATGAGTGTCTTCCTTTCTTCTGCAATGGCCAATGTCCACTGAGGACCTTGTCTGCGGGGTTGTTCCTGATCCCAGGCCTGTGTGTTCCTGAATCCAGCTACCCCTGGACCCACTCCCTGTGCCTGCTCTACAGTATTTGTGGTAACATACAGTCACAGCAAGGGGTGAGGTCATGCTGTCATATATTTTATTGCTTTCTTCTTATTTTCATTATCATTTCATTAAAGCTGTAGTTTAAGTTTCCAACATGTATGTCTTTTTCCTCTCATTTCCCTCTCCCCTTTTTCTGGGTGGTGGGAGGGGAAGGATTTTTGAAAGGTCAACTGCACTATATTAGCTGCCAAAATTTAGCCAGGTGGGGATAAACCATGACTAACAGGAATTTCTTTTAAGACACTGGAGTGAGCTAGGCATGATAGATGCTATAGTGAGGAACATTCTCTGGATTATTTAGTATTTTGGAGGGTATCTAACATTTCCTGTCTCTTGGTAAGATGCATCTGTGCAATTTATTGCAGATGTAGAATGTAAACTCTTTGACCACCGTAACAATACTCAAAGTAGCATTGCACCAGTAAGTATTAAAAAAGTTGCTATTTTTAGTTATGACATTTATTTCCCAGTATTGCTCCATTTTGGTCAAGTTTTACTGTGATATATACCATTACTAGTACTCCAATGACAGAATTGAATTTAAAAATAAAATATATAACTCAAACCTGTACAGAAGATTTGAATGTAGTATTAATATTTCTTTTAAAGAACATGATACTATCTTGCAAAAATCAAATTCTGTTTCAAACAAAGAAAGCAAATGTGAGAGGAAGACCTTAGAAAACCAGCTCCAGTGCCCTAACAGCAATAACACCCTTGGCTTCAGTTTGATCAAAGCAAGCACCTGCTTGGTGCTGAAAACAGCAGAAGCAAAGCTTTTAATTACAAAGACCGAATCCCTTGTGCAGAGAAAAGTACTGCATTTAAGCTTGTAGAAGAAGGAAATCATTGAACAATTCTGGATTTTCAATTTTGCAGTACTATACAGAGACAATATTTAATTGCAAACTTATGGAAAGATATTTTTCTAACACTTGCAGCATCTATCAGATGTATTCAATTATAAATCTCTGCAACTTCAATCATTTATATTGACTAACCTTTATCACTTTTGCCATAACACCAACAAACAGTAGATTCATTGCTTTGGTTCCTACCATGAACATTATCAAATATCATGCACAATCATTACCTTACTTAAGTCAAAAGCATCTTCAAATCCAAGGCAAAACCAAAAATGTAAAGAGAGGTAATATTTCAAAATATTTGATCATTATTGTTTTAAAGCAATTAATTTAACTGTATAGGAATATACTTCTTTCCTGCTTTGGTAACTACTTTGTATGAAGTTTCCCACAAGATGGTGCTGTAATCCTAGTATAGAAAAAAATTACCTTTTTTTCTGTTGAATTGGTGTAATAGAACATTTCATTTCATTGTTAAAATAACAATTTGCAAGTTCTTTTTTCAGACGGGGGGCAAAAGATGTTCATATTATCTAAGAAAAGTTCTATTGTAAAAGTCCAAGACCCCTCAAGTACAGTTTATACAACATAATGGATCACTGTATGTTCTTCTGTTTACATGTAAAATGAAGTAAATTTATATTCCATATAGTTATATAAAAGTTATAATTATTGTTAAAACATAAATCACTTTTGGCAGCATAATGTCCAACAACTGCTTTTGCTTTCATTTGGAAACTCTGCCAAAAGAACCCTGTCACTGGTTTTGTGATATCAACCTCAAAAAAAAAAATCCTTTTCGGTGAAGTATTATAGCACAAAGAGAAAATATATGTTACCATTATGCAAACAATAGTAAATAATTAAACCTAATCAAAACTCATCGCGACTTCAGTTTGATTATACCATGATTATGGAAATCTTACATCTTCGAACCATAAAAATTTTGTGTATCTTTGTATACGAGATGGACTCCACCTTTGCTGCTGGCTTTAAAATGTGTTGCTCAAGAACACTAAAACACTCAACACACCTCTTGAAGTCAAAGCCTATGGACTTACTTGCACATTCTATTGTTTAGGATTAAAGTGACCCTCACTGGGTCAGTGTTTATGGAAGCCATAATGCATTGGTGCTTTCCAGCTCAGCATGAAAACTTATATTTAAGTAAAATACAACAAAAAAAGATACGTGTTTAAAACTGTGTATTCAAGTTTTCATTAAGACAACAGTACAACCACATTAAGACTACAGATGGTATGTAAGAAAGCCTCTTGGGTACAATATGCAAGTCCCAGCTGGAATGTTTCCTACAGGATGTAAACCATAGTTTGCCCTTTCAAAGTCTGCACTTCGAAAAGCACACTGCTAATAAACATCAGCACAAAAATACACTGCTGTAACATCTCCACTTTAGAAAAAGCTGGGGGGAAGCTATTTGAACAGTTTTTAAAACAAAAGTCAGGGCTGAAGAGAAATCAATACAGAGATGCATTAGAAAATATTTAATCAAAAGAAGAAAAGCACCAGTGGATAATTACAAATTTGATAAGTTAAAAACTGAATGCTGTACAAACATACAAATTTATTCTGATATCCATAACACTACAGAGATCAGGTCTGAAGATCTGCACTTTCATGTCTTGCCAGAGGTGTTGCTTGAGGTTTTCAACAACTCTAAGGTTTCTTCAATTCTGAAAAAAAAAAAATTTTATACACATTCCTATTAAAACATGGTGAAAAGTAACTGACTTGCCTTTAACTTTCTAATTAATCCAAAATATAAACAAGTAGCATGAAATCTTAAGTTTCCTCTCATTCCCCCTTTTCTTCTGCACTTTGTTTGCATTTTAAATGCTTATCACATATCAATGAACCTCAAAGGACAGATAAAGAAGTAACCCATACAATAGATTTACATCACAAAAAAGGCTTTTTACAGGTGAGACTCAGAGTAGAAATCTCTTGCTAAGGAAACATTATACAGTAATGCATTTCTCCAAGTGTAATAAAAATATTTTTAACCAAAAAAAATTTCATTACAGATTGCAAGACTTGTATGAAATACATCCTAACACAGTTTTCACAATGCTTCACCTGAATTTAGTTTAACTTTTCCTTAAATAATAAAAAACGCAGTTAAGATATTATAGTCATTTTTCATGAAGAAGATTTGCAAGTACCAGGGAATTCCTATCAAAAGATAAATAATATTCCTATTCCTTGCCAACCAGATTCTAAACACTCACTAATTTCTAGTTAATACTATAAAGAATGCTGCTTTCTATTGCTTTTTAGAAACAAGAAGTGACTCATCCCACAAATACAGAACAGTACGTGGATTTATTATCCAATGGAGTCATAAGGAAATGCCACACAGAGACCTTTGAGGCTAGGAACACATATGTAGATTCTCTATATGCTTTAGTCCAGTACAACTCCTGGAAAACAAATTCCTGCTGCCCTTTCCCATTACTTACATTTTACTTATCCTTTCCATTCTTTGTCTCGTAGTGTCCTGCAATTTAAATGCAACAAAATTACTGAACTCTTCAAAGTTAACATTCTTCAGATGGATTTTCAACTAGAAAAATTCATAGAGAAAATGTGACTTCAAGCATTATTCACGTAACAAATGGATTTTTACGAGACAGACCTAGACACAGCTTTGCATAGTTTCCTTGTTTTTTACTAGTAGTATACACAACTAAGACAAATGCTTACTTGTTCTCTCGACCTCAGAAAAGAATTCAACTAAGCATTTGCCCGTTCTACTTACCTTTGAAATGTCTGTCAGACCATGAGAATTAACGGTCACGGCTTTGGGAGATGGCTCTGCGGATAACAGTGAACTGTACCCAGACAGCTGATGAAGACTCTCCGGCATCTTCTCCTTCCTCTCTGTGTCTATGGAGAAATAGTTGGTTTTAGGTCACCTTTGCATTTTTGCTTTTTTATTGCAAGGTCAGCTATAAAATAGCTCTATTTGCAGTATGTAATAACAGGAGAAAATGCATTGTTTAGAGATGGAACAAGAAAAGCTACTGGTGAAGGTAAGTGTATTATACTATGTATAATACACGATAAATTCCAGAAAGATTACTAGGAATGCTTTCTTCGTCCTGATCAATACTTAAGTGAAATCAACACTTGAGAAAGTTTAATTGCTGGATCAGACATTTAACAGTAATTTCAAATAGTTTATGTTATTTTTATGGTAAACTGCCTGTCTAAACACATCCTAATTTTTGCTAAATAACCTGATTTATCAGCAGCAGTAAACAAAGTCATCAACGTCTTAAAAATTGTATCAATCTCTTGCTATTTCTCTAGCTCTCCTCCCACTAGGATAGGTTTAGCATCCATTCAGCGGAAACAGGCTTTTCTTTCACATTGGGAAGATTTTGATACTTTTTGCAATTTTAGAACACTGTTGTCAGGGAAGAGAATTTTGTACTTAGAAAAAGACGAAAAGCATTCTAATATCCTCATTATTAAGGCTGCTGTCTATGGAGCATACCTTCAGAACACATTTAGCTACACTACTCTGTATTTACAGTCATATTACATTATTTTAAATAAATTAAAGCGTTTCTTCTCTAAACTGTGGCTCCTGAAGAGCTGTAACCAAAACATGCATCACAGCATTCCAAGTACTGTACCTATCAGATAAAAGAGTTAAGACTGGCTGCATAACTTGTATGCCTAAAATTCTTAATCATATTTTAGAAAAACGGGAATAACAAATTGAGAAGGACCCTAGAAGTCTGAAAATGTGCAAATTTTCTTTTGAAGACCACCAGCCTGCTTGCTGACTATGAAGTCCTCAAGTGCCAGTAACGCACCACTAAATTCATGGAAAGGAACATGTTGCAAGCTTCCTAAGGTCTGTAAAAAGAAGGTCCCATACCTTCAAAATTAAAACAAACTGACATCACCAAGAAATTGCCCACCTAATTTCAACTGGATTACTGAAATTCTCTTTCACTTTCAATGCAACAACACCAGACAAAAATGCCAAATAAGTGAGAATGGGAAACAAAATACCCTTCTTACTACTGGTGGTAGAAATAGTACCTGCCATAGATGAAACAGTACAAATTAAAGTGAATTATGCAACTTAAGGGCTAACGAGCTAGCATTAAGAAATAGGGAAGAATTACTTATGGCTGGGAGAATGGTTTTAATTTCTTTCTCACTTAAGGTTGTTTCATTTAGTCCTTGTGTGTTATCAAAATTAAGCTGGAAATGGAAGAAAAATTTTGTCTTGCTCTTCAAAATAAGAAAGTTTAGCAAAAAGACTTGTTGGTTAGCTGCTAAGTGCTTCAAGAGGGATGAAACTATAGAGAATGTTCAGCAAGAATTTGAAAACCAAAAATGGATTATGAACAAAAAATCTGCCCTGAGCCCCATTACAAAAAGCAAAATCAACATCCTAAGTGTGACACTACTTTAATTATAGCAAACTTATGACAGCAAATACAATTCCTTTTGTGCTTACAAAGAGCTTATTTTTAAAACATTATTATTGCTTTAAAGTGTAACTAACACTCACAGCTTATTTAAACTTGCAACTTTGAGACTGTTAGTACTATGCTACGTATTTTCATGAATGCTTTAATAGCTATTTCAACAAAGCCTCCAAAGAATCAATTATAAACACGAAATGACTAGCAGGTTAATTTCTAATTTGCAGCATGTGTTTAAAGTTAGAGGTCACTATATTGCAATTGTCTACTTAAAAAACACTATAGTAGTGGAGGTCAGCAAGAAGCTTTCAGCATATGATGTTAATTAAAAAGAAAATCATGAACACTCACCAGGAGAAACTGGAATCCTACTCAAAGTACATTCTTGACTTATATTGCTGAACTCTGTAGATACATCTCTCTAAAATACAATATATGGTATTTTAGCCACACTCTGCTTAAATCATCTTTTGACTGAACAGAATTATATTTAAGTATCAATTATGTACACATTTGCTAAACCAGCCACGTATATTGGAACTGCATAAATGCCTTAAAAGGACTAAAAATCCAAAATTTCCACACATACATCACATTAAAAGATTAGTTTATTTCAAAGGGGCTTTCTTTAATATCAATATCGCTGTTCATACACAGGTCAAAACCGGGTCCAAATACAGCACCTATATCTTAGGTATGAGCAGAATGAACAATCAGAATGTTCTTGCCCTGTGAACAATTACATCTTGATATTGGCTGCCACTACCTTAATAAAATAAGCATATCCTCTACGCCTTGTTGATATTTAGAAATGTGGCTCCTCAATCCTAAAAAATTAACCTAAAGATGAACTGAAATTCATTCCAGTTAAATGCTTAGATCTGAAAAGTATATTTTAAGCTAGTTTCCCAGGCTCCTAAATGAGCGGGCTCTTTCAAGAAAGGTTCTCAGTTTATTCAGTCTTGCTTAGAAAAGGTTATTCATAAACAAAGAAACAAAATAGGTGTTGTACTAACAATAAATGGGTTTGAGTGCAATTTTCTAATTGCAAAATTAAAAAAATTCAATGATCATAAACAACATCTAGAATTCTTTCACCAAGGAATTACTATTATTATTTGAAATCTCAGTCTTTGGTAAAATATAACACTTTATATACTGGAATAACTGTATCAGTTAACAGGGGAATATTATACCAAAATAAGTGGATAAAGGAGAAACAGTAGGCATATATAACCTCATAAAAAAAAAAGTAGTAGATATCTGCACTGACTACTTCTGCTCAATTCCTTTCATTGAAATGGATTTGGTAGCTTTCAGACTTTCCCAAGCTAAATACACAGCTGCTGCTACTTTGGCAGCAGAGTGTCCCTGCTATGTTGGCTAGATGCCAAAAGTCTCTAAAAACACAAGACTCAGAAGAAAGAAGTAATTCTGAATTGCTTCTATATCTATGAAGCACAATTTGGATGGAATTACATGAAACAAAAAAGAAGCAATTCTCTGGCCCAAAGGACTATTTCTTGGCAGTTTTCAAATGCCAATTGCAACAAATTTAGGGTTTTCAAGAACTTTTTTCAACCAGCTTCTTTTGCTTTGAAAAGAAGGCATGCAACAATGCCACACAGACTAAGTTCAAATTTATTTCTACAGATGACTTCTTTCAGCAAAATACAGTACAAAATTATAATTATCTTACTGGAAATTTTAGAGTGATTATTACCAAACCTTTGAACAACTACAACAAATATGTTACTGAAATAATAAAAAACTAGGTTTCCAGAAATAAAAGAACAAGCTTAGTCTGAAATAGAAAATTTCCCATGCTGCTACTGTCATAAATGCAGCAACTATCTCTTGAAGAAAAACTTGAAACAAAAGAAAAATAATCTATCATTGTTCAGCTCAAGGCTTCTTGCAGCTGCCAGCTGAATAAAACATTATAATTGGTGGTGTTATTTGGGCATATGTCCACTGATAATTACAATATACATGGTAAATCACTGGAGCCATTACAGACCTGAAAATGTTAAAAAAAAAGTGATTGAGAATGTCAATCCTTATCACTTGAGAGACAGCCTTTAGAAATAACTCAGTGATCAGTCTGAACACTTCTCCATTTAAAGAACTTGCATAACTAGCACACATTCAAGGTACACAAGAATTGTCTTGTACCCTAGTACTAGCAACATTTTCAAACTTGCAGGGCCAACACACTCAGAGCTCCTGGTCACAAGTAAATTCAACATTTTTATAGCTACAGAGAAAAATGCAACACTCATGAACTATTTTCCACAATGGTTTTTGACTTCTGGAAAGCATCTGACAGTATCTGAAGGATACAGACAAGATACATATGCAAGGTACACTTTGAAATTAAGCATGTTATCATAACACTGGTGTTATCATTCACTGCATTTCAAAATAATTTTGTATATGTACAGACGTAAGCATGTAACCTGCATACAAGGACCTTTCAACAGCAAGAAAAATAACAATAATCTTAATGCAACAAAACACTTGACAAATATGCCCTGACAAATATGCCCAATGTAGCTACATCACAAGTGTAGCACTTCCATTGCAGTGAGCATAATGAAAAAGATATGGGGGTGGTGGTGTCTAAGCAATTTTTGTTACAGAACAAAAAACAGAAATTAACACACCTTCATGGGCTGCAACAACAGTTCTGTTTCAAGAAGCAAAACTCGAGTCAGCAAGTTATTCCAATCCTTCTCATCTATGATGACCTTTCCTTCCAGTTTCTCTTCTAAAACATGTAGTTTATCTTCCACCCAATCTAGCTTATGAAGCTTTTCCTGGCAATCAGCAAACTGACTCTTTAGAAACTCAATCTGAGAGTTATCTTCTACGACCTGAAAAGATGGATAACAGGTTCTGTACTGTCAAGAGAGATATAATTCATCGTTTGATCAATGATGATTTTTTCCAACTTCTTTGGTATACTAATTATGTATACCTATTAGTTATACATGCAGACAGCACTTTAAAATATAAGGTCTTACTTGATCACATTTAGCTTCCTCAACATCATGACCTTGGATCACTTCTTCATTACCTCCCTGTGTTGGAAGGGGTAATAGCTGAAGGTCACCACTAACTTCACTTCCCCAGTGCCGTTCTACTCGAGGCTTCTTTTGAGCATGTTAACAAAAAAAAAAAAAAAAACACAACACACCTCACTGGGGTTATTCATTACAAGAACATTTCAATTCATCAGTCAAGTAACTGACACAAAAGACATATCTTTCTATCCTTTTGATATCTTTTTATTTAAGTATGACAATCTTATCCCACCTTGATGCAAAACACAAAGCAACAGCAGACACAGAATCACAGAATAACCAGGTTGGAAGAGACCCAGCGGATCGTCAAGTCCAACCATTCCCACCAATCCTAAACCATGCCCCTAAGTACCTCTATCCACCCTCACCTTAAACACCTCCAGGGAAGGTGAGTCAACCACCTCCCTGGACAGACTGTTCCAATGCCTACTGTGTGTAAACAGTTTAATTTAAAAAAAAAAATCATACAGATATGAAAGAACCGCACACCTTACCATATGTACCATGTATTTTGGTTCCCTTCCATAAACACTAATGAAGGCATTACTATCGTCTCTTATTGAAAGGGCTGTTAGATTTCTAGGTGTGGATTGGGAGGCATGAATCTGTGTATATTAGTTTATGTACAGAGAGTTCCAATATCTAAGACATTCTTCAAACATTCAGGAAAAAAAGTTTAACCTAAAAGATTAGAATTCTCTCTTGACAACTGCAGAAAAATAGCCCTACCAGCTACACATCTCATTTCCTTCAAACGTTTCCCTTCTTCCCTTAGAAAGAACAAAATGAGACACATTTTGCCTTTCTTTCCACATGGGTCAAATTCTACAATCACTACCTGCCAAAAACCAAAATTATCTAATAATTAATATCCCACAATTACTAGCTTTGTGCAGCATCTTAACACTTACAGATCCCTAGATTTTTTAGTGAAGCTTAAACCCTTTTCTTCTAGGGAATTCTTAACACACTCACATATAATCCCATTCAGTTCTACCATCTAACAACCAGAAGCGCCAGATGTGTAATTCCAAATTTTCTTTGTGTTTTCCTCAGTACTAAAAGCTGTATTTTCCTTCTAGACAGAAGTCACCAACATTTAATAGGCAACCACAGTCCTAAAATTTCAGTATAACTTTACTTCACGCCCTTTTAGCAGAAAATACTAGGAAAGTTGTCTCTACCACAAGTCAAGAGCAGCATAAGGCATGAGATCAAGTGTTACAGTTGCAAAAACAAAGCCAAGAGGAATGTTACATTAAGAAATCTTTGCTGAACAGATTCATACAAAAAAGCTAAAACAACCTTTCCAAAAGCACATTGAAAACACTCCAATGTTAGACCAAATACACTTCAGTCTCCAAAAAGGATGTATATTCCCTTTCCAACTGCAAGTTCACTTTCATCGTTGTCCCTCCACTTGATACAACTCAAGCAAAGAAGTGTACTAGATCATTACTGTGAAGATTTGGAGATCAACTACTCGGCAAAAGCCAGAAGCAATATCCTTTGTATTTCAGCTATTACTTTAGTCAATCACACTTGGGGGGAACTGTCTGACCAAACATTAAAAGCTAGATGAAAGCACATATTCTAGATAATACTTGACTTGTTACAAATAAATAATCTTTAGACATACAATGTAAAAACTGTTTCATACCTGTTCAGAATTCAAAGCATTGCCACTGCGATCAGCAAGGACTTTATCACAATTTGACCATAAATTATATTTAAAAGATCTGAGGTTTTTCTTTGCTTGGGACTTAACCTTCAAAATGAAGAGGAGATAATATTACACTTCTAACACAGGAATATTTTCCAGGGGAGGGGAGTGGGGTGAAGAGGGACATGAGGACAAGATGACATACTCCATTTTCTGCCAACATTACCAGGCAGGAATATTGTATGGCACAAACACATTTAAACTTCTATAGGACATTAAACGTTAAAAAAAAATTTATGACCCAAATTTACTGAGAAAACAGATCTGGAAGCAAATACTATATCCACACACTCATTGATGCCTAAACAAGGCTGCATCAAAGCCAGTCATAAAAAGAAAAGACAACTTGCACTAGAGTTGAAAGACAAATACGAAAAATGTTATTATGACATCAAAAGTGCTTTTATTAAAGCATACACTGATAAAATCTAATGCCTTAATGATATAAAACAATTAATGAAAGTAATAAGGTTTGAGATAGTTTTGCTTTGTTTTTAAATCTACCAAGTTACATAAACATTCACTATGTTGAAAAACATAAAACAAAATATATCACTTCCTATAGACACCAAGTACTAGATTTATTTCCATTCTAATATGCTTTTGTTTACATTTGAAGCATTGGCAGCTTCCAGTCTTTTGTATATGTGATAACAATCAAACTATCTTCATACAAGTTTTCCCCCCTATTTGCACTAACAACAATGCTGCATGTTCAATTAAACTGGTCTTCAGCTTTTACCTGAAGCATCAATTATGTCAAAAGAAACTTATCTCACCATTTAATCAGTACCTTACTCGAGTTACTTAATTCCTTATGCTTTTTCACCACAGAGTTGATAATGTCACAAACAATCTGCATTTTTCTTTCTGCAAAGCCAAACTGAAGAAACTGCTGTTTTGTTAAAAGCGGTTTATATTGAAATTGGTCTCGAAGAAGCTGCAACAAAGTAAAACTTTATTTCACTTTCAGAATCACCATACAATTTGTTGTAGAAATGGCATGCTCAAGTTGTTCTTCTACAATGTTTTCTTTCGTTCAGCACTTCAGCAGTTAAACCTTTTCTCGTTTGGTTATTTATATACTCCTAGCTTTCAATATTTCAACCACTTCCAGAAACACTTCATTCACACCACTCTTGTAAAGTTTAACTCAGTCTTAAGATCCATGAAATATGTTACTGCACACATTAATATTTTTTTAAAAATTTAACAAACTTTCCAATACGAATGCACAATAAAAAGCTGTATTCATCTCAGCAAATGCATCAGAGGGCTAAGTAAGGCTCCCACAGCGCCTCTTTATAAAGGAATCTGTCAAGGGAAAACTAGTCTGAATAAGCTAACATTTATTAATGCACCGATATACCTTTTATAAAAATGTCTTTATGGATATTTTTAATGACAGCCCAAACCAATTATCATTCAATTCCAACATATAAACTGGTAAGAACTGGACACCGCATATTAATTTTGCATGGTGTCTTAAAATAATTTTATTTCTTAACTGTGATTTTATTACAATTATTGAGATATTTTGCTGGTTATCATTTCTTCTAAGGTCACATCTCTAAAATGTATTGTGTAATAAACATTTTAGTATTCTTCACAGCTAATATAAAACTCATTAATATTACTGATTTTGTGATTCTATGAAAATGGCTATTGGATAACAATAATCAGCCATATTTTCATTAAAATCTACATGAAGACTTGCCACACAGTGACTTACCTCTCAGCTCAAATCCTAACAGAAGTACAATTCGCATTTATTGACAAGAAATTTTACTTTCCTGTAAAGGTCATACTAGAAGTTTAATTTTTATGAGGCCATACTCAAAACTGTATCTCTATGATGAACATGAAGACAGATACCTTATAAATGGCTTCAATAAAACGCAAGTCACTCTTTGCTGCGAGTTCCACGTCACATTTTACCAAAAGTTCTGCTATGTAAGTTGAAAAAGATGTAAAACAGTAGCTGATGATAGGTAAAAATGCAGCTGGATCACCCTTTACTAACCTGTTGAGAAACAAAAGTATTTTACACAAGTAAAGCAAGGAGACAAGTATCTTCTTCATTTGAAGCTTCTTTTTTCCTAAGCATAAGTCATTCATCAGTCTTTACTGTTACTTGTAAAATACTCAAAACAGTTTTGTGACTCTCATATAATTTTAACATTGTCAGGTCTATAGATCACCAGCACTTCCATCTCAATAGTAAACATATTTTGGGTTTGGTTTTTTTTTTTCACCTTTATGGGATGAGATATTAATCAAAGACAAGAGAAAAACAGCAGAAGAACGAAAAGCAAGATAGCAACACACTTCAGAATTATTCTAAGAATTGTTCAGTTCACAAACCCCAAGTTCCAGCAGACATATGATCAGCTCACTCATCAGTAGATGTAGTGCTAATATTTATACAAGTCTTGTTTACACATCTTGCTGTCACCATGCCTTAGTGTAAATTTATTGACACTGCCACTTACATTGTATAATCCACATCTTTTGGATAATTTACTGAGCGAAGTCCTTGTTCTATTTTTCTTAAGCTCCCTTGAAGGTCACCCGTTGCCATTATTCAAAACACTATTCTTCAGATTATGAAACAAATACAATATAGTATATTGTCCACCTTAAAACAAAAAAAAAAATATGTAAGAAAGCCTACAAAATGCAACAGAAATATCACTGAAATTCAAAGGGGTTTCCTCCTCTTTTCTAGATATTACTATTTCCAAAGTGTTACAATACAGCACTGGGCTAGGGCCCAATACCAATCAATACCAGTCAACATCTTAATTTGTTCTAAATAGGATTAAGTAGTAAACCTCAAACGGATAACTATCAAAGATCTTTAAAAATAACTTCCCCCAAAAGCCCTAGTAAAATTAATTATATCAATTATAAAGCCTTAGAACAGAAATTTACTGCTCTATTTTCTGCTCTAACATGGGAGATAATTGTCTGCCACTACCCCACTAACTTTCTTTTCTTGCCGGAAAACAAACACTTGGAAGCTTAACAGTCCAAGCAGTAAAGAGGCATTGCCTGACAGTCTACATGTGAAGGCAGTCTCAACATACAGAGTTTTGTATCTTTTCCCTTGCTGACATAAGAGATTCAAACCAAAAGACCAAACACTCCAAAGACATTGTGTGTAGCCTTGTCAGAAATCAAGTCTGATGGGTACATGAGTTTGTAGCTTTGTTATTTGGTCCTACTCATTAAAGTAATTAGTTTTTTTGAAAGTAACTTCCTGACCATATACTTCACAGTGAAATATTCTGCTCACAATGGTCTGGGTTTGTCTTTTTCTTTTTCTTCTTATGCCTCTGCAGTGTCTAACACAGCAGTCTTGAGTAAGATTAAGATCTTCACATGCATTTGGCCCTTGTTAAAGTATTTTCTTCCTATTTAATTATTAGGATCTTCCTTTAATCATTAGGTTCTGAGTTATCAGTTGTGCTAAATATAAGTACACAATACTCATTGTTAAAGGCTAAGGACAATTTAATCTCAAGTATTTGGAAACTGAAGCAGGTGTTCTTCCTGCATTACCTTACAAAGTGATCCACTCTACAGTTCTAACAATTTAACCAGATCTCAAGGCAAGTCACAGAGTCTTGATATAAAATTGAAGCTGTAATCCGTGATGCAAATATTCAGCAAAGACACTCACAGAAATGCATTTAATCACATAGGCTGTTACCCAAAAGTATCAACAAACCTTTCTACACTTGACCTCTAAATGCCAAAACTGAGAACTATGGTCACTACTAACTAAATAACTCAAGCGATCATAAAAATAACAGAGTTGAGTTCATAGAAAATACTCCAACAGCTTGGGAGGGTGAACACTGTAAAAGCAGCACATAGCTTTTCTTTGTAGGAATTAATAACAGAGCAGTTACATAATGTTAGCTATCCAGAATAAAGTTAGGTGTAACAAAGATTAAATACATGACAACCTAGAACTGTAAGTGGTTTAAAGGATAAGTCTTAAATTGCACATGGTATCCAAAGAAATAATGAATGTCAAAACAAAATCAACCCGAAATAAAACACAAACTCAAGGGGAGCCATAGAAACCCCACCAGGGCAGAGGGGATGCCTGGTGTGGAAAGTGTGTCCCTGCCACAGGACGAACTCCCAAGAACGGGACCGAGAGGGCCCTGACGCCGCCCGCGGGGAGAACGACGCCGCCCGCGGGGAGAACGACGCCGCCCGCGGGGAGAACGACGCCGCCCGCGGGGGAAGAGAAGAGGGCCCCTGGACCATCCTGCACCGCTGGTAGTGGAGACGAGACATAAACCCCTGCCTTAACAAGATCCTGACGCTCACCCACGCACACTGAGGAGCCGCCCGTCCCGGGCCTCCCCGTGGCGCGGCGCCCACCGCAGCACGGACTAAATCTGCCGCCGCCGGTCCCAACAACCCCTTCCGCTTCCGCCCCGCTCCACCCACCCCGTAACGTCACTTCCGGCAACAACCTCGAACGTCAAACCTGCCAGGAAAGGAGCCGGGGTGGTGGTGGCCGCCTCCCTGCGTGCCGGAGGGGCCTCTTCGGCTGCCGCCGCCTCTTACCGCCGCCGGGGACTGCTCGGCCCCGTCCCCACACGGCGAGGCTCACGCACCGACCCGGGCCGGGCTCGTCGCGGCGGCGGTTGGGACCCGAGCTGGCGCAGGTACGGGGTGGGGGCCCCTCTGCGGGGCGCGGATGGGCGGGCGGCGCGGCCAATCAGGAGGCGCGGCCGTCGGCGCGGCCCAATGGCGCGCGGGGCCGGCCCCCACGCGGCCGTGACCCGGCCCGGGGCCCGGCTCCCCGAGGGCTCCCCGAGGGCTCCCGTCAGCCTCGGGCGGCAGGGGCGGGCTGTGCCGCGGGAGCCGCCAGCGCCGTGGTCTGGAGCCGGGTGCGCAAGGCCCTCACGTTAAGGGGATGGGCAGACGTCGTTAAGGATGTTCCAGGAAGGAACGTTTTCCCGTTCGGAGAATCGTGGCCGCAAAGCAGCATCTGTAGGGCTCTGTTACCATAACGCAAAGGGGGTTTGTATCGAGACTTTGTAGAATCATAAAATAGTTTGGATTGGAAGGGACACCCTCCCAGTAGAGCAGGCTGCCTAAGACCTCATCCAACCTGGCCTTGAACACTTCTGGGGATGGGGTGTCCACAACCTCCCTGGGCAACCTGTGCCACTGCCTCACCACTCTCATGGTGAAGAAATTCTGCCTTATGTCTAGTCTAAATCTGCCCCTCTCCAGTTTATACCCATTGCCCCTAGCCCTGTCACTGCAAGCTTTTGTAAACAGTCCCTCCCTAGCTTTCTTTTAGGCCCTTTTCAGGTACTGGAAGGTTACTATAGGGTTTTCTCAGAGCCTTTTCTTCTCCAGGCTGAACAACCCCAACTCTCTCAGCCTGTCCTCGTATGGGACATGCTCCAGCTCTCTGATCATCTTTGTAGTCCTCCTCTGGAACCCTTCCAACAGTTCCATATCCTTCTTATGTTGAGGATTCCAGAACTGAACACAGTGCTTCAGGTGGGATCTCACAAAACAGGAATAAAGGCACAGAATCACCTCCCTCAACCTGCCAGCCATGCTTCTTTTGATGCAGCCCAGGATATGGTTGGCCTTCCAGACAGCGAGTGCACATTGCCAGCTCATGTCAAGCTTTTCATCAACCAGCATCCCTAAGTCCTTCTCTGCAGGGCTGCTCTCAATCACATCAACCCGCATCCTATATCGAAACTGTGGATTGCCCCAGTCCACATGTAGGACCTTGCACTTGGCCTTGTTGAACCTCATGAGGTTCTCATAGACTCACTTCTCCAACCTGTCCATGTCCCTCTGGATAACATCCCATCATTCCACTGTGGAAGCTGCACTACTCAGCTTGGTGTCATCTGCAGACTTGCTGAGCGTGCACTCGATCTCGCTGTCAGTATCATTGATGAAGATTTAAACAGCACTAGTCCCAGTATGGAACCCTGAAGGACTTCACTTGTCACAGATCTCTGTCTGGATTTCAAGCCATTGACCACTACTCTCTGAATATGACTATCTAACTAATTTCTTATCCACCAAACAGTCCACCCATCAAATCCATATCTCTCCATTTTACAGAGGACGTTTTGGGAGACCACGTCAAAGGCTCTACAGAAGTCCAGATAGATCACATCCGTTGTTTTTTCTGTGTCCACTGCTGCAGTTACTCCATCATAGAAAGTCACCAGATTGCTCATACAGGACTTGGCCCCGGTGAAGCCATGCTGGCTGCCATTAATCACCTCCCTGTCCTCCATGTGCTTTAGCATAGCTTCTAGGAGGATCTGTTCCATGATCTTCCTGGGCACAGAGGTGAGGCTGACAGGCTGGTAGTTTCTCAGGTCATCTTTTCTACCCTTTTTAAAAACGGGAACAACGTTACCCTTTTTACAGTCACCAGGGACTTCCCTTGACTGCCATGATTTTTCAAATAACATGGAGAGTGTCTTGGCAACCACATCAGCCAATTCCCTCTGAACTCTGAGATGCATCTCATCAGGTCCCATGGACTTATATATGTTCACGTTCCTCAGGTGGTGACGAGCCTGATCCTCCTCTACAGTCAGAGGAGTTTATCCCCCTGGTCACTATCTTGTTGTCTCATGACCCAGGAGCGGTGAGGAGAGTGGTTGTCAGTGAAGACTGAGGCAAAAAAGTTGTTGAGTACTTCAGCCTTCTTGTCTGTTGAGACGATGTCACCATTCTCAACCATCAGTGGGGGTAAGTTCTCTTTAACATTCCTCTTCTGACTGACGTACCTGTCAAAGCCCTTCTTGTTGGTCTCCACTTCCCTTGCCAAGTTTAGCTCCAGCTGCACCTTGGCCTTCCTGACCTCATCCCTACACAATCAGGCAGCATCCCTATACACATCCCAGATTACCAGCCCCTGCTTGCGCTGCCTGGCAGTTCCATCTTGTTCTTGAGTTTGACCAGCAGGTCTCAATTCAGCCATGCTGGTCTCTTCCCTTTCCTGCCTGATTTCCTACATATGGGGACTGAGCGCTCTTGTGCCTCATAGTAAGCATTCTTAAATATTTGCCAGCTCTGTTCTGCTCCCTTGTCCCTGGGGACCATGTCCCAGGGGGTCATACTGAGTAACTCCTTGAAGAGCTGGAGGTCTCCTTTCCTGAAATTCAGGCTCCTGACAATACTCCTCACTCACCCCCTATCCCTCAGGACATTGAACTCCACTAATGCATGATCACTGCAGCCCAGGCTGCCTCTGAGCCTCATGTCACTGATGAGTTCATTTGTATTAGTGACCATCAGGTCCAGTGTTGCATTCCCTCGAGTGGGGTCTCTATTGGCTGGATTAAGAAATTGTCCTCAATGCACTCCAGGAGTCTTCTGGATTGCCTACAGCTTGCCATGCTACTTTTCCAGCATATGTCAGGGTGATTGAAGTCCCTGAGTAGGACGAGAGCTTGTGAGCATGAAGCTTCATGTAGCTGGAGGAGGAAGGCTTCATCGATTGGTTCTCCTTGATCGAGTGGCCTGTAGTATACACCAACCACAAGATTCTCATTGGTTCCTGAGTCTTTTATTCTGACCCACAAGCTTTCAGGCTGTTCGTGGCTACTCTTCAATGGCAGCTCTTCACATTCTATCCCTTTCCTGACAAAGGCAGTGCCTCCATCCCTCCTTCCCTGCCTGTCCCTTCTGAACAGCCTGTAGCCATTGATAGTCACACTCCAGTCACAGGATTCATCATCAGTGTTGGCAACTAGATCGTAGCTTTCTAGTTAGCACAGTAGCTACATGTTGTGTTTTGTTTAATAAAGGGGAAGGCAGTACCAATACAGCATCAACCTAGCTTACATTGTTCTGTTATAGAATGGTTTGAGTTGGAAGGGACCTTAGGGATCATCTACTTCCAACCCCCTTGTCATAGGCAGGGCCACCTCCCACTAGATGAGGCCACCCAAGGCCCCATCCAACTTGGCCTTGAGCACTTCTATGGTGGGAACAGCCACAACTTCCCTGGGGAACCTGTGCCAGTGCCTCACCACCCTCATCATGAAGAATTTCTTCCTAATGTCTAGTCTAGATCTTCCCCTTTCCAATTTATAGCCACCCCTACTCGTCCTATCACTACAAGCCTTTGTAAAAAGTCCCTCTCCAGCTTTCTCGTAGTCCCCTTCACGTACTGGGAGGCTGTTATAAGATCTCTCCAGAGCCTTCTCTTCAGCACTATAAATAATTTATTACTCAGTAACAAGTCAATATGAAGAAGACATGATTAAAATCAAAATCAGACTGATAAATATCAGAGTCGGAGAAGATCAGCAATGCATAAACAAACTTAATGTTATTTTTACTATGATAGTTATTACAGCCAAGCCATCAAGAGGTTTCAATTATTAGATGAAGTTACATAATGGGAAGCTTGGAAACATACACTTGAGTGGCTTATGGAATCTGGAGATTGAAAATATATGTTCCAGAAAATTTAGAAGTATAGTTCTGGGCTCCATTGCTTCAAAGGCATTATAGTAATAACAAGTTTACTCATCTTATTTCCCCAGTGAGTTCTCAAAGTATTCATCTGGATTGCTATAAAGATGAAAGTACTTGTTTGATTGGAAAAATAAGACATGATCTAACAAATAGTATATAAGCTGTTGAATAGCTACGCATGTATCAAAGCTTGTGGATTTCCTGCAGCTGGATCTAGCATGGTTTAAATTGTGTTCCACTTTGTTTCTTCTCTGAAAGGTCTTTAGTTGATATTAAAAATAGCAAATATATATATTTTTTAGTCTTGTTTTAAAATATCTTTTAACTTTAAAATATTTTTGCAGTGTTATCTTCTGTATAAGTGTGTGGGTACATTATAAGAAGGCTAGTTTCTCAAATGACATTTTTTTCTGCCTTGGAGTCACTTTCTAGTGTTAAATAATTTAGAAGGGATGTATCGCCATTAGCTTTTCTGGGGCAAGAAAAACCATGTAAGCACCAATAAAAAATTGTTTATATTGTTGTTAGCTCAGTATTCCTCAGTAGAATATAATTTGTGAACAGGAACTTGTAGCTAAATATTGCAATAAAGATGTTAAGCTAGCAAATGTAACTTCTATATTCGATTTAGGACTAAGTAGGAAAACTTGATCTTCTGTGACTACTACTGAATTCTTTGCAAGTAGTACACGTAGAACAAAAAGATAATCTTACTGAAGAGGTTTGAAAGCTAACATAAAACTGCCAGATGCTTACCCTATAGCATAAATTTCACTTGATCATTCACTGGGTACACAGCCATCCTATAAATTGTTCCTGAAAATGCTGCTGGTCTTTCTCATCTATCTGGTGTATTGTGACTTGGAAACTTGCCACAGTCTGATTCCTAACAATTTTCAGAGCCTTGAATTTCTTTTTATCCTCTCTTTTTTTTTATTTAAACTGTGCTGAAGTTATCAGCATTTTCAGAAGATTTTTAACAGTTGGGAGTTAACAAATGTGTATGTAATTGTGACTTTGTTATAATGATAAACAGTAGTGTCAGAAAAGGTGGCAAAAATACTAGCAGAATATAGGCTATTTTTGTAGATTTGTTAGAGTCAATGCTGTGCTCTCAGGCAGATTTTATATTGGTTGCTACGTGAAGAGCTACTCTGAGAAAGTGTACAGGTTAGAATTGAGTTTACGTCTACATGTGTATACGATTTCAAAATAAAGTTTTTACATGATTGAATTGATAATTCATTGTTATTCAGTCATTCAGATCATCTGATATCTTCTGAGAGTGAACACAACTGCATATTTGAAGGGGTAATGCGTTGTTGGCAGTGTTCAATTTACTCACTGGGCTAAGGTCAAGAGTTGGTTAGAGCCTCCCAAGATTTTGAGAGATATATATTTACTAAGTACTGTATTTAATTAACGAGCTTGTATACAATCGTTAGCAAAATGGGGACTTTACAAATTGAATCTTCTAGTGCAGTGATAGCCTTTCTTTAAAATGTTGGTTTTCCTCAGAAATATTGCTTATCTATTATTTTTATCCCTAGGGAAAGCCTTCTTTCCTCCTTCCAGCCCTTGCCTGTTACTGCCTACCCACACAGACTGGGTTTTTTGCTTGGTTCTTCACTGCACGTCACTGTAGGCCCTGCCTGCTCAGCAGGGACAATAGCAGCAGCAACAGCCAAAGTTGGAGCAGCAGATGACTTGAAAGGTTTATGCTTGTAGTCCTAAATGCCAATTCTGGCACACTTTCCACTGATTCATTTAGTAGCACTTGGTGTTTTTTTAACAGGGCTTGGTGGTTCCCCTTTGGGATGAAAGTTAGTAACTTCCTTCTCCTTAGAGAGGTTTAGTTGTTCAAAAACAGGAAAAGGTGGCACTGAGCACCTGCAGCTCTGGGAATGTCTATAAAAAAAGTTCCGACCTCTTGTTTCATAAATCTAGCTAGGCAATGAAAAATAAAGGCAGAGTTCTTTACCTTGTGAAGAAATGTTTTATTTACAGCTAGAAATTTCATAAGCTGACTGCAAACACCACCATGAATTACCAAGGCTTGCTTTCATCAGAACACTCATCCTTTTGTTGCCACTTTTAAAAAGGCAGATTGTGGTATAGCTTCATGAAGCAACTTTACTGGTAGCCCTAAGGACTTTTGAAAATGTTATGCTGGTCTCAAGAAACATACAGCTGTACAAGAAATGAGAATAAAAGTAATGATCAATTTATGTAAAATCTTGCATACTACTAAACTGAATATAATACATATGACTACAGTTTCTTCACAACTGTGGCTTTATCTGCATTAAAGGGTGAGAAAGGAAAGCTCCAGCATAGGCATTTGACATTAAGAACTGTATCTCTTGGAATATGCAACTGAGGAAATGAATTTTTCATCTTCTCCTGAATGGATGCTTATGTAGATAACCATTTCATCAGCCAGCTGCACTTGTCTGTTGTCTCCTTCCATCTTGATATACTGCTTTTTTTTTTCTGTAATTCCTCTAATCTCTCCGTTGTTTTTTTTTCCTCCCATAATCCCTCTCCACATCCATGGCTTGCTTCTTTCTGCTAGTGTAGAACAGTTTCCATTCATGTCCTACCTTTACTAGTTTTAATTCCCTGTCCTAAGAGTATGTAAATAATTTCAAATACATGCCAGGTCCTACCAGATCATGCCATGGGTTTCTTTGTCTTGAAAGTTAGCATCAGAAACCTGCAGATTCCTGGTATGATCACTTACAGTGTTCTGTCATTTTACCAGAGGTTGAAAAAATAAGATAGATCACCATATATAAACTACTTCTGATAGGATTGAGACAACATTCCCATACTGAATTAGTGTGATTTATTGTACTTCAATTTTTCCTCTTGGTAAGTACAGATGGTTACTGAAATTTGAGTTGTAGCATTCAGAAATCTGGATGACTGACTAACATTCGGAATATGTTCTTTTTATTACAATCTGCAGCAAATGTGACAAAAAACCACATTGACAAGTAAGACATAGTAGCCTTACCATAAAGTTTTTATGCTACTGTACTTGGAAGACTGAAAAGATATTTGGCATGCTCAGAAACAAGAAAGTGAATCTCTAATGCATTATCATTGAAATAAGATAGAAATATTGTAGTTAGAAGTTGTTAAGCACTGTGTAACGTAAGTCAGCCTAATTTTGTGTGCTACTTGCTACTGGGGACATTTTTGTTTATCCTCACATTTTATAGCACTTCATTTACTCTTAAGAAGCTATTTTTATTGCTGAAGGTAACACTTCCAAATCATAGAATCACCAGGTTGGAAGAGACCCACTGGGTCACCGAGTCCAACCATTCCCACCAATCTCTAAACCATGCCCCTCAGTACCTCATCCACCCACACCTTAAACATCTCCAGGGAAGGCAAGTCAACCACCTCCCTGGGCAGACCGTTCCATTGCCTAATGACCCTTTCAGTGAAGAATTTTTTCCTTATGTCGAGCCTGAACCTCCCCTGGTAGAGCTTGAGGCCATTCCCTCTTGTCCTGTCCCCTGTCACTTGGGAGAAGAGGCCAGCTCCCTCCTCTCCACAACCTCCCTTCAGGTATTTGTAGAAAGCAATATGGTCTCCTCTCAGCCTTCTCTTCTGCAGGCTAAACAACCCCAGCTCTCTCAGCCACTCCTCGTAAGACTTGTTCTCCAGCCCCTTCACCGGCTTTGTCGCTCTTCTCTGGACTCGCTCCAGAGCCTCAACATCCTTCTTGTGGTGAGGGGCCCAGAACTGAACACAGGATTCGAGGTGCAGTCTCACCAGTGCTGAGTACAGAGGGAAAATAATCTCCCTGGACCAGCCAGTCACACCATTTCTGATACAAGCCAGGATGCCATTGGCCTTCCTGGCCACCTGGGCACACTGCTGGCTCGTGTTCCATTGGAGTCAACACTCCCAGGTCTTTCTCCTCCTGGCAGCATTCCAGCCAGGCTTCTCCCAGTCTGTAGCACTGCACAGGGTTGTTGTGCCCCAAGTGCAGGACCCGACATTTGACCTTGCCATTGGACTCTGCCCAGCGGTCCAGCCTGTACAGATCCCTTTCAGAGCCTCCCTACCCTCCAGCAGATCCACACTTCCACCTAGCTTAGTGTTGTCTGCAAACTTGCTAAGGGAGCACCCAATGCCTTCATCCAGGTCATTGATAAAGACATTGAACAGGGCTGGACCCAGCACTGAGCCCTGGGGAACCCCACTTGCCACTGGCCTCCAGCTGGAGTAAATTCCATTTACCACCACTCTCTGGGCCCGGTCATTCAACCAGTTTTTCACCCAGGAGAGTGTGCGCCTGTCCAGGCCAGAGGCTGACAATTTCCGAAGCAGAATGCTATGAGAAACTGTATCAAAGGCTTTACTAAAGTCGAAGAAGACCACATCCACAGCCTTTCCCTCATCCAGGAGTCCAGTCACTTGGTCATAGAAGGTGATCAGGTTAGTTTGGCAAGACCTACTTTTTGTGAACCCATGTTGACTGGGCCTGATCACCCGGCTCTCTTGCATGTGCTTCATGATAGCACTCAAGATCACCTGCTCCATGACTTTCCCTGGCACTGAGGTCAGACTGACAATGTTGTGATGGTAAAGGCTTCTTAGCTTGTGTAGGACATGGGTAGTGTATGGTGCTGTTTGCAGAAGCGTAATGTTAATTTTGTAACTTTCAAGCATAGAAATTTTTTAATTTTTGAAAAAATTGTAGGTTTTTTGTGGGTTTTGTTTTCAGTATTTATTCACTTGCTCTGTTGGAGGCAGATTACATCATCAGCATAACTTGGACAAAACTCACTTTTTGCTATTCAGATCAGTCCTGCAATTTTTTTTTTCCAACATGTGCTGAGTGTGTCTTACAAATATTTGTAAATAGCTGTCAAGATTTAATTTGGATTTTATGTTCAGCAGGCTCGCAGATGGGTCAGGGACTTTGGAGAGTTGCTAGGAACCAGCAACTGCAACACCAAGGATACAGCGGACAAGGCTATCTCACCAGAGAACATGGTAGGCGAGTAACTACTAACAATGTTTCAAATACAAACCATCGGAAACAAGCCCAAGGAGGCATTGACATCTACCACCTGTTGAAGACAAAAAAATCTAAAGAACAAGAAGGATTCATTAACCTGGAAATGTTGCCACCAGAACTTAGTTTTACCATCTTGTCATACCTGAATGCAACTGATCTTTGTCTAGCTTCATGTGTCTGGCAGGATCTCGCTAATGATGAGCTGCTCTGGCAAGGGTAAGCAAAAAAAAAAAAAAAAGATATCCCATGGACATAGTAAAAATAATTATTAGATTTTAAATCTGTTTCAACGTGCTTTTTGTCATTCTAACCTTAGAAAAAGTTTCCTAACTTATATGGGGTTTAACATAGGGAAAACGAATATTGCTTAAAAATTTATTATTTTGGATTTCTAATTGCTGTCATGTATTAATGGAGATTACTAGCTACAGAAGTGTGCTTGGTACAAGTATACATGTGTATTGCTGTACACTTTTTGTTTGATATATCATGGGGGATAAAACAAGAACTTGTTTTCACTTTTGTATTAGTCCAAAGCATATCTCAGATGTTTGTATTATTATTTCTCTGAACTTCAAGCAAACATCTAGCATGAGCAAGCAAACGTATTCAGCTGTAGCTCTAGGAAGAAAGGGACAAGAACTCGTCAGCTGTTCTTGTCTTACAGCAACTTAAGTGTATAGTTTTTGGAAGATGGTGAAGGAAGGGGGAAAAGAAAATGTCAGTTATGCAAATAGGTCAAGTGAAATTTCTGCAGCCTAACAGCTGAAATATATTTATATAACATATGCAGAGTTTTTATGTCCAAGAAATAAAGTAGCACTCTATCAAATAAGATAGTAGAAGATCAAAATTCATTTAAAAGTATTTTCTTTTTATATTTGGTGTTCTACAACACTAGGAAAGACTCATGAAACCACGTTGTCTTCAGAGTAGTTGGTCAGCACTACTTCTGTCTTCTTTCACAATGTGTTCTTACACCTTATAACTTAACAGTAAGAAATACTGCTGTAATGGTTGGATTGTTGTTTAGGTCCTGTTTCTTTTCCTTTCATTGTGTTGTACATTTCTTCCTTCCTCGTCTATTTATTTGCCACTCTGCATTTGAATTAAGCAACTTCCCTTCTTATCACGCTTTATGAACTCAGCAGTAGGATAATGCAGTTATAACTTCTTAGTCATAATCGTTCTGCTGTTGGGGACTGTTGTCTTGGCAGGAAACAGGAATTGTCGTAAAGGTCCTGCTAAACTTCTGAGTTTATGTATATCAAATAACTTAGCAGTTGAGTAAGTATGCATTGTATTTTACTTAGTTCTTGGTATCAAAACCACACTAATTATGAATAAATTCCCTGGACCAAAGCTTGAAGATACTAGAGTTTCTTAGTTGTGTGCAGTATATATTCTTAACATTCACAGGGAAAATTTGCATGTTTTCCTCAGAGTTCATACTGGGAAATAACTCAGTAATTTTTAGTGAAATCTTCCCAAATAATATTCAGTTCAAAGTATACACTTTGGTAGTGCAAATCTGTCCTGATTTACTAAATTAAGAAAAAATCTCAAATTTCATAATCTCTGTAGACATCTTAGTCTTCAATATTCTGCATGTATTGGATGTGTTTGAATTTATTCTACAGAAGTCCTGTGGCTGCAGTTCCGAACTCGGTTTGAATAAGACCTAGTTTCATGGACTGGAAATAAAGTCTCTCCCGTGTCCTCAGTGACTGTCTGATGAGTCCTAAACATTGAGCCTAATTATTTACAGAACACATGTTTTAGCAGAGCTACCAGTTCAGTAACAAATCTAGAGAACAGCTGGAGTGCTAGAAAGTGAAAGTTCAAGGGACTTTCAGATGGTGTCTTCGAGGAGACTGAGATGAGAGACAGAAACGGGTGAAAATGAGATACGGAGTCAAGGTCGCATGGAAGGGAAAGGTATAGAAGAATGAGACTGGATTGGGAATGTTCAACACTGGGAAAACGACAGTCAGATGGAAAGAATAGAAAGGGAAAGCAGTGAGTTAATGGCATAATTTTATGCAGATATGGTGTCCCACTCATTGCACAACTGGATCATAAGAAAAGAAACACAATTTTATAAGCAGTTGTACAGCTATAGAACTTGAAACAGTTATCTAGTGTTGATATTCTAGTATCCGAGGTCTCAGTGGTGTTGATGTTGTTATGATGCCACCTACTGGCATATGTTTTGAGATTGCATTCATATTCACCAAAGTCTGTGTGAGAAGAAAACAAAGTAAAGACTTTAGCCGCACACCTGCAAAATGCTTAATAACTGTTACATGCAACCTATTACTAACTTTTCCTATAGTTTGAGTATATGGCTTTACAATGTTGAATGCATTTTGTTTCTGTAAAATGCATACAGAAAAGAATTTTTATAACAGACTAATTGTGTTTTCATAGGTTGTGCAAATCCACTTGGGGTCACTGTTCTATATACAATAAGAATCCACCTCTAGGATTTTCTTTTAGAAAATTGTATATGCAGCTGGATGAGGGCAGTCTCACCTTTAATGCCAACCCTGATGAGGTAAGTAAATCGTTGCTGACAGTCATAAACAGTTAAAATAGTCGTTGTTGTTGTTTTATAATTATAGCCATATTCAAAGCCAAATTTTAATAGGCATTTTACTGAAGGAGTGGTTAATAATAAGTTACAACCCTTTTTTTTTTTTTTTTTTTTGCATATGGTACCTGTGCATGGCTTGCCTCTTAAGTGCTCTGTACAGTGGTCTGACCTATGGATACCAGAAATTCATAACCATGTATTAACTTAGGAGTGAGGCAGAGATCATAACTGAAGAGATAACGGTGACTTTTAAAAGGATAATAATACATAAGTTAAAATGCTGCAACTTCTGCAGAGTATGACTTTGATCTCACTTCATTTAAAGCAGGATTAGGTATAAAGTAACACCGATTACTTCTATGACAATTCTGGTTTCTTTTAAAGAGTTTTTAAATATTTCCACTATCAATGAGCAAATCTTGAAATATTATGAAAAAGATGTACTGCTGAACTATCCTAAAGATGTTTCATTTTATTTCTGTGGTTGTTTGTTATGCATAAACATAATCTTTCTTTATGGTATACTACAACATGTATTTATTTGCAAAAAACTCTCTATGTCAAACTGAAAGGCTTCTATTTCTTGATACATGTAACTAGCTGGAAAGGTGAGCTTCTGCTTTTGCTATCGCCTTTCAGAGAACAAAGAGTTTGGGAATAGGCAGTTTTGCCTGGGAGATATGCGACTAATGCCCAAATGATAAAGAGAGCCTTTTCTGTACAAAACCAGATTCTTGCTTCTTGTTTCCTAGGAGAAGGAGGTACACAGTACTAAACAAAAGATAGTATTATCTTCCTATGTATCGTATAATTATGCATACACAAGGAAGTGGTAATTGAATAAATCCAAAATTGGAAAAGAATTAAGAAAAATGACAATACATACTTCTGTGAGTTAATAGTTCACTCTGCTGATACAATACAGAAACCATGAACTTGTAACCATGGAGTGAAATAAAAAAAAAGCAGTCATATGAATCATTACAATAATGCGATTTTGTTTAAATTATTGCTTTATCTCATATTCTACTTCATAAAGAAACCTACTAGTTTTATTAGTCACAAAGTACAGAATTTTGTAATTTCTTTGGTAGACCTCTGCCTTGAGCTGTGATACGCAATGCTGAGATGACTTATCAACACCTTGCTGTTTGAGTCATTAATATTTATTTTCAGCAGGATTTTAGGGAATTTAGTAATAAATGTAAAGCTTTTCAAATGAAATATACTTCTTATGTAATTTAAATGTGTTTTCAGGAATGTATCAATTTTTAATTGATAACGGCTTTGTCCACCCAAATTTTTCTTTGGCTTTCAATTTCTTTTAATGTAGTTTTTCACTTATTATCTTAGTTTATAGTATTCTCTTATATTCCAAACTAATCTTAAACTAATCTTGGTAGCTCTAAAGCATTTGGAGCCTTCACAAAAGACACTTAAAAGAATTTGTTATCTTTAAAGGCAATTAAGATCTGCAAAGTAGAGCTGCCTTATACTATACCTAATTTGGATGTTAAATTTATTATGCCGCACTTACTTTTTCTGGGTTCACTGTGGTTATATTGTGCAGTAGTTGTACAGTCTGCTTCAGGCCTAGTGAGAGAAGAGAACCTCAGAATATCTCCTAAGGGCTTCTGTTCCTCTCTCCCTGTGGAGCACCATAGCCTGGTAGGAATCCTTCAGGGCCTGAATTTCAGGAGAATTCACAAATACTATTGATTTATTGTTTACAACTGTGATATTGGCAGAATTATTATTATAAGGACACTGTGACTGGAATATATGATATGACATTCCACTATTACAAATAGCATCTCCGAATTTCCTGCCAAACTCTGCTTTACATTTGATAACAGACCTGATCAAATTACTATAAAAATAGGAATACTTACAGCCTCAGGAGCAAGATTCTCCAAAGGACACCGCCCATGTCATGAAAATGGGTAACCAGGCTCCACAGCAACAGTTCCAGAGCTAGCGGTGGCTCACGGGGTAGGGAAGAGCATCTACACATTTTGTGGTAGGATTCTCTGGTTAGCCATTGTTGTGTGCATGGTGTTGTGATAACTGCTGTAATTCAATGTATTGATTGTGTGCATGAGCTTGCGCAATTCATAGTAGGTGCTCACATTCTGCTGAAAGGATGTGCTTAATTGCATTACATGTAATTGGAAAAAACACTCCAGTGCATGTTTGGTTTCTTAAGTTTTTTTGTCAGTTGCTGTTTTGGGTTTTTTTTTAATATGGCAGCACCATTGTAGCCAAAATTTTGGAACTTGATTTTTGCTTCTTTGGGGAGAGGGTGTGATTTAGTGTTAGTATTAACAGTTGAAAATGAATATAATGTTATTTAATCTGCCTACATGGTCTCTGCTGTATTTTATTGTAAAGAGTGTATGGTGTATATGAAATTTTTCTCATGCAGTGTTCGTTTCATATCTCATACACTTATGACTCAGAATTTGTAAGCAACCAGAAGTTATTTCCCACTGCTTTGTATAGCATTTCTAGCTCCCTACAAAATACATTCTCAAGATTATTACATGAAGCTATGCTATGTAGCTAAAATTGGAACTGAAGGTGGAAAAGAGACTCCTTTGGCTAGGAAAGAAGATCTAATTTTTGGTTTCTTATTAACAATAATGATTCTAAGTTATTTTATGTAATAGCATTTATATTTCCGGATCCATTCGAATCTGGACTGTACCGAAATGCTCAGATTTTAATGAGATCAGGATTTCCTTACACTAAGCCTGCCTTTCCGCTCTTCTGATTATCTCATTCATTACCAACTATCCTTAGTTTTTGCTAGGGAAATCAGTTTTCTGACCTTTTCTTGATTATAAATGAATTGTTAGTGACTTACATAGAACTATACCTAAATTTTAATTATAGATAGTGTAGATAATGGAATATGTACCGTGCTCTGTATTTCTAACCAAATTTTTAAAAAATCTATCGTATTTCATAGTGGCCAATTTTGAGATGCATTGGTATAATTATCATAAGACATTATGACAATTGCGTATGTTGTAGAGAGAAATTATATTGTGTGATTTATTTGAAAATTTGGAATGGGACAGAGAGCTGAAACCTTTTGAAAAGTCTACATTAAAGTCAGAGAACTTTAATCTTGTAAATTATTAGTTATGGATTCTGTGTAACATGAATCGTGTAATATTTCTACATTCTACTTGTGATTTCTGCCATTATAAGCATGTAATGCTGAGACTGTATTTTGAAAACATACAGTGAAACACTGTTTGAAATGTATGTTCTATCTTGTGTCCATGTTTGTTACCAAATGACTTGATTCATAACTTGGGAAAAGGAAAGTTAAAGAAAGCATACCCCCAGTAATAGTTGAACATGGTGACCTCGTATCAACAGACAAGGAGAAGGCTGAGGTACTCAACAGCTTTTTTTGCCTCATTCTTCACTGAAAACCACTCTCCTCACCCCATCTGGGTCAATGGACAACAAAATGGGGAACAAGGGATAAAGCGCCTCCCACTGTAGGGGGTAGTCAAGTTTGTGACCACCTGAGAAAAGTGAACATATAAAAGTCTATGGGACCTGATGAGGTGCATCCCAGAGTCCTGAGGAAATTGACTGATGTGGTTGCCAAGCCACTCTCTGTGATATTTGAAAAGTCATGGTGATCAAGAGAAGTCCCTGGTGACTGGAAGAAGGGTAACTACTGACCTGTCAGCCTCGCCTCTGTGCCCAGGAAGATCATGGAACAAATCCTCCTAGAAGCTATGCTAAAGCATATGGAGGACAGGGAGGTGATTAGAGGCAGCCAGCATGGCTTCACCACGGGCAAGTCCTGCCTGGCCAATCTTGTGGCTTTCTATGATAGAGTGACAACATTAGTGGACACAGGAAGACCAATGGATGTAATGTGTCTGGACTTTTTGTAAAGCCTTTGACATGGTCTCCCACAATATCCTTCTCTCTAAATTGGAGAGATATGGATTTGATTAGTGGACTGTTTGGTGGATAAGAAATTGATTAGATGATCGTATTCAGAGTAGTGGTCAACAGCTTGATGTCCAGATGGAAATCCCTGACAAGTGGTATCCCTTGAGTCCATACTGGTGCCAGTTTTGTTTAATATCTTCATCAGTGATGTAGACAACAAGATTGAGTGCACCCTCAGCAAGTCTGCAGATGACACCAAGCTGAGTGGTACAGTTGCCACACTGGAAGGATGGGATGTCATCCAGGGGACCTGGACAAACTAGAGAAGTGAGCCTGTGTGAATCTCATGAGTTTCAGCAAGGCCAAGTGCAAGGTCCTACACCTGGGTCAGGGCAATCCATGGCTTCCATAGAGGCTGGGGGATAATGCAGTTGAGAACAGCCCTGCAGAGGAATACTTGGAGGTGCTGGTTGATGAGAAGCTGGACAGCAGTTGGCCATATGCGCTCACAGCCCAGAAGCCAAACGTATCCCTGGCTGCATCAGAGGAAGTATGTCCAGCAAGTTGAAGGAGGTGGTTTTCTACCTCTACTCCACTCTTGTGAGACCTTACCTAGAATACTGTGTCCAGTTCTGGAATCCTCAAGGGGGTCCAGAGGACGGCTACAAAGATGATCAGAGGGCTGGAGCATGTCCCATGCGAGGACAGGCTGAGAGAGCTGGGGTTGTTTAGCCTGGAGAAGAGAAGGCTCTGAGGAGAACTTATAGCAGCCTTCCAGTACCTGAAGAGGGAACCTCTAAGTGTTCAAGACCAGGTCAGATGGAGCCTTGAGCTGTCTGATCTAGTGGGAGATGTCCCTGCCCACGGCATAGGGGCTGGAATTAGATCATCCTTAAGGTCCCTTCCAACTCAAATTATTCTGTGATTCTAGTAAAAGAATTTTAAACATTACAATTAAAAAATATAACATCAGTACTGTGCCTTTTGTTTCAGAAGATATGCCATGAAATATATTAAGATATTGCATTTTCCTAGAAAAACGGGAATAAAAATACTGTTAGTGTCTAATTATTACTTAATAATAATGTTACCTAGAAGCCCCCATTAGAAAGTGAGGCCCTACTATGAATGAAGTGACATATATTGAATTAAATGACAGTCACTGGCCTCAAAGAATTTATGTAAATAATGAAGCTAGTATTTAAACTTGGATTCGTGTATTTCCTCAGTGTTAATTTAAGACTGTTTTAATATGGTTAGTGATCAAAATCATCTTTTTATTTAATATAGTATAGTTTAGAAAGAAATCAGCATTTGTTCCTTATGTGTCTACCAAAATGTAAAAGCATATAACTCAGAATTATAAATTACATTAAAAAGTTAATATACTACTACTGATTTTCTTAGTCACCTTGACTGTTCAAGCTAAACAAATAAAGCATGTGTACAACAATGTGTGTGTGAAAATTGAAATTTCAAGTGTTAAGTGAAATTTGTCTTTAATGACAAATATATTTGCCATGTATTTCCCTGCACTACTTCTAAATGTGCATTAGTTAAAAAAATTGTCACCCAACTCTGACTTTGAAAACAATTCCATTTAAATATTAAAAAGATAAATCATGTATATGTGTAGAAAAATATTGATTCCAAAATTCTCTGTTAACTTAGAATGTCTCATTTGTTTTGTTTAGATGTCAAAGGCAACTACAAAAATTTTATTGTTAACTGCTATACTGAAATGTTCAGAGAGTACTCTTAGTAGAGGAGAAATGAAACCAATACTGAAAAAGAGAAGTTTTCAATTTCACCTATCCTGTATGGATGTAAATGAATGGGAAAGACTCTTGGGAACAGATAGAAAGCAAGTATCAGTGCTGTAATGGAACAGATTGGTAAAACAAGAATCGTATGACTGGAGAAAAAGGAACAACTGTAAAAAATCTCCACCAAAATACAAGTGGCTTTTGTTGTCACTTTTAGTCTGTAGTTATGATTATTTGCATATATAATTTAAATCAACACTCTTATACATTAAGTTTATATCCAGACCTGTCTGAAATTCAGTGGTAACATTCTTGCTACAGAGGCAAGGGATCCTTAAGGCATCTTTCCTAATTCTCTAGTGCTAGGCACATTGTAGTGACAAGCAGCCTCTTCGTATAAATTAGACAGACACAGAGCTACTGGAAATCTTGGCAGTACATCAGAATTAGAAGAATATACCATGTGTGCTTATTGAATCATAGAATCATAGAATAACCAGGTTGGAAGAGACCCACCGGATCATCGAGTCCAACGATTCCTATCAAACACTAAACCATGCCTTTTAGCACCTTGTCCACTCATGCCTTAAACACCTCCCTGGGCAGCCTGTTCCAGTGCCCAATGACCCTTTCTGTGAAAAACTTTTTCCTAATGTCCAGCCTAAATCTCCCTGGCGGAGCTTGAGGCCATTCCCTTTCATCCTGTCCCCTGTCACTTGGGAGAAGAGGCCAGCACCCTCCTCTCCACAACCTCCTTTCAGGTAGTTATAGAGAGCAATGAGGTCTCCTCTCAGCCTCCTCTTCTCCAGGCTAAACAACCCCAGCTCTCTCAGCCGTTCCTCATAAGGCCTGTTCTCCAGCCCCTTCACCAGCTTTGTTGCTGTTCTCTGGACTCGCTCCAGAGCCTCAGCATCCTTCTTGTGGTGAGGGGCCCACAACTGAACACAGGATTCGAGGTGCAGTCTCACCAGTGCCAAGGACAGAGGGAGAACAACCTCCCTGGACCTGCTGGTCACGCCGTTTCTGATACAAGCCATAATAATGCAGTGTTTTTTAATAGTGCATCATAATGCAGTGTTTCCTGAGTGTTAAAAAGACCTCTTCAAACCTGGTAGATAGTGGCACAGATATGCCTACCTGACTTTAGTCAAATGTTTTCCAAGAGAATCACCAGGTGACTGATAAGTAATCTTAGCATAGGTTTTAATACTATGTAGAACTGTTAATTTCAGCTAGTATACCTGCCACAAGTGACCATTTTAGCTACCAAAAGAGATTTATTTGAAGTGTAGGTTCTGAGAGGAATTTAAGGCAGTGTCTACAGCATTACACAAAGCAGATGCAATGACATGCCGTAAATCTTGTAAATAAATTTTCTTTGCTGTGACCCAAAATTTAAGAACTTAAGGAGAAATCAAAATTATATTGTTGCAAAGTATTTGTGGTTGCTTAGGAAGAAATAAAAAGCAACTAAAACTGATGGCATGTGCTGAAGTACATTTTATGTATACCCTGCTTATTTGTTAAGGAAAATGAATAATGAGACTGCATTCACAGAGGAAGATATTTTCAAGCATTATCTGTGATGGGGAGAGAGAGATGGAATTTGAGACAGAGAATAAAAATGCTTTGCAAAGACTTGGTAGTCTATCAAGTAAAGCTGATTGTCACAGAGAAACCAGCCCATTGACTGTCTTAATGAAGGTGTTAGTTTCGTCCTGCCAGGTATTTTCTGGATATGTTGCAGAAGTGTTTGTTAAGTAATTGCAGCAGAACACTACTGCAAGTTCCATGCTAGGCTTCAGTTTCTGTTATGTTAAACAAATACTTATTAGTGAAGCAAATGCATGTCTCATTAAGTCAGGATATATGTAAAGGAGATGTTCTGCAGCTAGTCTTGTATAAGTTGCCAGAATACTTGAGGAATTAATATCAGTGCATGTTCATTTTGATCACCTATTTTTAATTTCCTATTTAGGTACTTTCTTGAATTAGAGCTAATCTTACGTTGTCTATCATATTATGAACAAACTTAAGTATGATCTAATTTGGACTTAAATGCAAGCCTGTAGTGTAATATATGTTTCATTATGGTCTTAAATAAAGATTCTTCTTAAAATCAGGCCCTAAAATTGCATGGGTTTGGGGTTTTTTGGTCTTACCTGTATAAAACCCTTGTATTTTTATTTTGTTTATACAACATTCTTCTAACCAAAAATAAAAAAAAAGAAGAATAAGAAAATAGCAGTTAATTAGCATACTACAAGTATATAAGCAAAAATTGTGGACTGGTAAAAACAGCAAGATGATATTAGAGGTGCTTGCTGGCTTTTCCCTTGTACTATTGATATCTTAAGCATATCTTCTAATTCTCTTTTGCTTGATACAATTGAGACTTTGCTTTACTAATGCACTTCATAAAATAACTTTCTGAATCTGTACTCAGCCCTTTATTTCTTTTTTAAGCAAAATTGAACAGCACTGGGAAGTTAGTTTATACACTGAATGACAAGCTGCCTCCACATCTTTACAGATGTAATATAAACTAAAAGGGCAGCCCTGCAAAATATTTTGAACTCTGTTATCAGAACATTTATGAAAAAAATATTTAAGAAGTATTTTAGAGGTGATTTAGGTTGTGACCTTGGTACTTTATCCTATGCAAAAATGCACTACCCTACACATTTTCAAATGTTTCAACATTATGATATAGTCAAGAGATGCTATACTTGTAACAAATGCTCAGAGCCGCTCCCTGCCCCTGCTAAGTGGAATTGAAATTAGTTAGGTAGTTACTCTTTGGTTTAGATTCTTGTTGTTGAAAAACTTGAACATTTTAAATGTTAGGTTGGTTTTTATTTTGAGGATCATAATGAAGATAGTTTTATGCTTTGTCATATTTCAATGAACCGAAGGAATCCAGAATATCACTGAAATAATTTAAAATTAAATTTGGCATGTGTATTCTCTAAAAATGTGTGCTTGACAAAGTGTGGAAAAATTCTTCAAATCATATTAATATAAAATATGTGCAATTGTTCTCTTTTAAAATTTTTGTTTTACATTAGTCACAGTGTTCTTATTTATGTGTATGCATATTTATATCTGTTAATATCTTTATGCTTTGAAATCAGCGTGCTTGTTTTTATTTGTATTATTACACATTTAAACAAATGCATTTAATGCATCTATTTGAATGTGATGCATCATATACATGTAAAAACATTAATGTTTTAGTGAAGTATGTTGAATACTAAACACATTACAGCTAAGATTTTCTTATTTACAAAGGTTATGAAATTAAAAGTTATGGTCCCCACAGCTTTTAAATACAGTTACAAGAGTATGAAAATCAAAATAGTAGTCTACACTGTAAAGAAATTATTAAAGAATTGTCATGCTTGTTTATGGGGTTCATAATTTTAAATTTCCTACTCTAGGTATATGTAAAATCTCAACCATAACAATAAATGTTCCTTTGCATTTGATTTGTAATTGTAGAGTGTATTGTGCATGTTGAAATGTGATCTAGAGAAAGAGGAATAATTCTGAAAAACAAAGCAACTAATCAGTAGGGTTATGTTCGTACATTGCCAAGTGCAATACTTGTTCTGAACACATTATGAAGATTAAACATATTTATACATACATGTATTTTATCTCAGGGTGTCAACTACTTTATGTCCAAGGGCATACTAGATGATTCGCCAAAAGAAATAGCTAAGTTTATCTTTTGCACAAGAACACTAAATTGGAAGAAGCTGAGAATCTACCTTGATGAAAGGTAATATGAATTTCTCGAGACATTTCCGACTCGTTTTCAATGTAAAGCACCATTCAACAATATTTTGCTTGAATTGATGTAATTGTAAAGATTTAAAAATGCAAGAAAGTGCAGCTAAGTAATGCTACTGCCAAATACAAACAGTTAATCAGGTCAAGTATTTAAATGACTATAACACTATAAAAGAACACCTGAAAATAGCTCTAGTTCTCACATACTGTGATTTTTCTATATTCTTAGAGTTCTGGACATAAATTGTTTGGAAGCTGTAGCGAACATTGAAACTGCACAGGATAATCTTTGTGATATTTGACATTCCAATTTTATAGGTATTTTGCTGTTTTTTTGACTTGAGGTTTCTTTTTTCCCTCATATGGGTGTTAGTCAGGAAAAGCAATTATCACTTTACCAACTGATGATAGCTTTTTAACTAATGTTGAATTATCTAACCATTATTTGCTTGTCTGATATTTCTCAACTGGAGGTCACAACCACCTCCTAAGATGCAGTAGAACAGCCTCTTGGAGACAGCATGAGCTGCAGTAAGGAACACTCTGCCTGCTCTAGCACGCTCTTCTACCTCCACAATGCTTTCTCTTGCCCTCCAGGATACCTTCAGTTTGGGGTAGTGCAGTGCCAGGAGGGGAAGACTAACATGTTGAAGCAAAGTTGAAAGAGGATGAGAATAATAACTGGACCTAAATAGGAAGAGCAGAGGGACAGCAGCACTTCTAGCAGAAATAGCCTTCTGCTTCTCAGCTTGTACCACAGAAGGAATAAAAGGAGTTATTCTATAATGTTACCACCACTGACAGTCCTGTGCTGTAAAACTTAAGTTTACCATTTTTTTTGGCAGCAGAAAAAATACAAAACCATTTAACAGATGAGATTGCAAGTTAATATTAGCCATTCATCTTCCCTTCATAAACAAAATGTAATTGGGCAATAGAAACAAAAAAATAGGTTTTTAAATGTTGAAACTCTGCTCTTAGTACTGAAATGTTTAATAGAAAGGATAAACATATGAGAATATTCTATGCTTCGCTTCAGATTTGCTTCCAATTTTTTATCAGATGTCTTTTGCACATCTGTTTGTGTAAGTTAGTCTGAATCCTTCAGCTGTTCCTGTGTTCAGCTGTTCCAGTGGGAAATGTTTGAGAGTGAGTCCCTGATGGACTTAGACTTTAAAGGGGTTTTGTTTGCAAATTTTATCTAATAGGCCTGGTTTTAACAAGATACTATTTTAACAGGTTCTGTTTAGGCAAAAAAAGTGTAACACACATGAATCTATTCCCTCTATGTCTTTTTTAGTGTCTTTGTCAGACAGAAGCAAAGCCTCTCTGTAAGTGTGTGATTGAATATGCATATAAAGAAATTTAGAATTGTGATTAATTTTTATAGTATTTGGCTACTATTGTAAGTGTCTGAAGAAGAGGTATTTATATTATCTTTGTGCTGTTAGGGATAATTTGCTTTCTTTTTCAACAAATGCAAAGCTAATAAACTGTTATAAAACTGTCATTTTGTTTTTAAAACCTACATGTTTAAAAATTAAAAGAAATTAATTATGTGGGATTTTATTCTGCTAGGCGAGATGTTTTGGATGACCTTGTGACGCTGCACAACTTCAGAAATCAATTCTTGCCAAATGCACTGAGAGAGTTCTTCAGACATATTCACGCTCCTGAGGAGCGTGGGGAATACCTTGAGACTCTCATAACAAAGTTCTCTCACAGATTCTGTGCTTGTAACCCTGATTTGATGAGAGAGCTTGGCCTTAGCCCTGGTAAGAAAGCAAGAGCTTTGTTTCAGTGGATTGGTCTTTGTATTTCTGGATGGTGCTACTACTGTGTATGATAGCTTTAAGAGCAGCATCTAAACAAGTATTTCTGAAAGTACAAAAGTAGCCTGGGATGGTTCAGTATACAGGCATCATCCCACTCAGGTTGGGGAAAAATGAAAAAAAAGTACAACACAGATTCTTCTCTTAGCTGAAAAATGTGCTTTATTTTCTCCTTCACTTCTGGCTGTACTTAAGCTCTGTACTGTCTGTTCCCTCTTGCAAAGACTTATGCACTTAACATTTCATCTTGTGGACTGTCCTATAGAAATTAGAGGGATTTTTGAACCTGACTCAAGTTAACAGGCATTTCTAATTGGTTGGGTAGCCAGTTTTCAGCAGTGGGATGCTTACTTATTTAAAGATAAGCTTTAGCAGGATGTTTGCCTTAGTTTACAAAAACTTCAAGAATCTGTTTCAGTGGATGTGCATAAAGCCCCTAGTGACTTTTGAATAATGTAGAAACATTAAGAGATTTGTAAATGCTTATTTGGCAGTGTGCTAACATTATTACTTTAAAATTTCCGTGTTAACTTTTATTTCACTGATATACTCTTTAGAGTTGTTATATATGCGTGTATATATATATAATTATTAGCCTAGATGATGTAGACTGTCTCTTGGACAGGGAACAGTATTTTTAGTGATAACAGTTTCCTTTTTAATTCTTTTTTCTTTCTTGTCTAGATGCAGTTTATGTACTGTGTTACTCTTTGATTCTACTTTCCATTGACTTAACAAGCCCTCACGTGAAGAACAAAATGTCAAAGAGGGAATTCATCCGAAATACACGACGCGCTGCACAGAATATTAGTGAAGATTTTGTAGGGCACCTTTATGACAACATCTACCTTATTGGCCATGTGGCTGCCTAAAAGCACAATTTGCTAGCACTTAAAATTTGTAATTTTCAGAAACTATGTCAATTCAAGAAATTAATTATTTTGTAGAGATGGGGGTTATTTTAGTGCTGGTCATTCAAACCTCTGCAATCAAAGTCTGTGTGTGTAAACGTGTGTATGTGTAAACTACCTTTTATATTTACTGTGGGAATGGGAGAATTTGGAGACTTGTTTTTCATAATTTTTTTAGTTTTGCACAAAACAATGCCATTAGTCTGACACAGCTATTTACGAATGTTAAAACTGACATTACAGTCTAATTTGACAAAGCAGTGAATTTGTGCATTAGATCTGCTTGAAACTTTAATAAGTTCCTTCTTTTTAGAATACCATGTAATGTGTATATATTTAACTAAAGAGATTTATAATTATTTTATTGTAAACTATTTTAACTAAAATTTCTCCTTTTATCTCTTAAAATAGTGTTGTACTTCTTTCTTTTGCATTTTTTACAATGCTGACTACCTCAGATACGTAAGTTAAAGAAACATTAAAATAAATTTTGTTCTAGGACATGACGAAACATTTTTATAGTATCTAAGCTGATATTTAATACTATGTTGACTAACTTGGATTAGCTTATTGCCAGTGCTATTCACTCAGCTTTAAAGAAGATTATAACCTCTATTTTAAATGAATTTTGATGTCATACAGGGATAGCCTAGGGAAATTCTGCAGTTTACATAGAGAGTGCTAACCTTTATTGTAGAAGGTAGTTATTGGGGACTTAGGACAACCAGAGTCATCTATTTATCACAGTTAGCAAGGAAAAATCTCAACAGGGAAAGTGGTTCAGCAACTAATGTGTTACTGCTTTCTACTGGTTCCCTCAGTCTGGAAGTGTCAATGATGGAAATGCCTATGCAAACATGTACCAGATGACTCATTACTAAAGCTGTTAAAAACTGACTGTGCAAGATTAGAGGAGTGACTGGGCAGGACTGGAGAACCATTTCAGACTCAGATACTGAATTACTCTTTCTAAATCTGTCATGTAGCTAGATTTTAAATAGTGCTAGATTTATTAAAATACTTAAAAAATGGTTTTGGTCAGGTTGTGTCTTACTTTTTTCTGAAGCGTGTACAGTATCAACAGCACAACTGCCGTGCATATGCAGAAATTAGATGATCATTTGCCTGGATTTTCATCAGGTAACTCACGGAGCAGTGCTTCTCTTAAATTGACAGAACACATGGCTGAAATCAGAGCTGTTCCTGATCATGTTTGTTTACAGAATAACCAACTATCACTACTATCTGAATTCATCATGGTAACAAGTAAGTTTACCCTTTTACCCTACCACACCATGACGCGAGGAAGGATACTATAATTCTGTTCTATTTTGCAGATCCGAATTATTTTTTTTATGTAGGAAGCCTATGGCAGAGCCAAGAATTGAATGCAGGTCACACTCTTCATAGACAAACACTTTGCCCACGCTGCTGCTCTCTGTTTGGCACCTAGGAAATGTTGCATTTTTCTTAGGTAGTGATGACAATGACAGTCCACATAAGAGCTACAGAAAAGACAGAAAAAATGTAGCTACTGCTGCTATTTGTAGTGTTTAGTACATTTTATTTTCAGCTCTGATCCACATGCAAAAACAAACTAGGAAAAAGATGTAAGTTTTTTTTATTACACAGCCTTTAATCAAGTGTAAATGCCATCTATATTTGTGTAGCATACACAGCCAAAGCCAGGAGGCAGCAGCATTGCAGCTGTCTTCCAGGCAGGTTTTACAGTATCACTGCCCTTTCTCAGGATATCTTCTCATCACTTCACCCTGTGTCATTTCATGTATTTCATAAAGCCCAAGGATGCATGTCACAAGTGGTCAATTAATGTCAAACACAGAGTGGTTGTCCCGGTCTCTTGCAGTGGTATGTTGGGGAGCTTTTTCTAAGGCACGGGTATCTGATCCTGTAACATAAACAAACAAACAAACAGATAGACAAATGGTTGGAAAACTAACATAATCTGTAAAACCAACAATAAATGATAAGTGTCTCTGTGTTCCTTCAAGTGATCTGCAGACTATGGCTTTCTAGAAAACACTCCTTAGAAGTTACACACTTGGAAGAATTCAGCGAATTTTGAAATTACGACTAATCATCAGGAAATGTTTTCTTCTCAAACCACAAATGCAGAGCAAGGCTTAATTAATTATCTTCTGAGTGGTACTTGTGTTTTGATTTTGTACTGATACAAGAATACAAGTTGTTAATCTGCATTTTCCTGAATTTCCCATCCACAAACAGTTACAGAACAAAGCATCCAGGCAGACAGAATGTTTTTTTCTGGAATAGATGAGTACACCTCTTAACAGGGTTTAGAAAGCTCCGAGGCCAATGTAACAGCCAAGAAGATAAATGAGAAATGGGATGATATGGGTAAAGTTTCAATAAGACACAAGTTCAAGGGAAAAGGGAGCATCTGATCTTCACAATAGCATTTTGAACAGTGTTAGATGATTAGCACCCAACTCGTGCTGTGGATTATGTTACTAACTCTGAGTGTAATAGAAAGCAGGAAATGCAGCATACCAAATGTGAATTCCCTTAGAGGTAATCAAGAAACAAAAATTAACAATAGGTGTTTCTTCTGTCCTTTTATGTTTTGAAGTTTGGGTTTCTCTGGAGTAGCAAAGTAATAATTTTTTGCATTCTAAGAACCTACACTTTTCACAAAGTTAGGTAATTTTCTGTCTTAAAGAAAAAAATCTGAAGTATAACAGTACTCTTACAAAGTGAATGAGAAAGTTTGAATTCTATTAGTTATCCTCTAAAAACCCTCTAAAAACATAAGCTTTGGGCAGTGTCTTTCAATGAGCTGTTGGTGTCTCTACATGCATTTTAAAAGAAAGTAGTGATAGATACTTTGTTGATCCAGGTGTCACTAAGTGGTGTGATATGATGTGGAAATCACTACTTGATCAAGCACTTCAGAAGATTTAGGTAGAAGATCCCAGGCCTAATTACATGGGCATGATCATACTTGCAATTGCAAAGCTATTCCTGAAGTATTGTGGTTCCACTGCATGTCCTTTGAACTTTGCCTATGTGATACAGCCTTCGTGCTAACTATATACAGTACTAAGGAAGAAATTAGGCTGCACTCCCTGCAAATGCTAGTTATTCTGGTCCTAAAAGACACTGAAGTAGTCTAAGCCACTTCTGAAATTTTGCTAAGTTTAGTATACACAGATGTGATGGAAGGACAGCTGTTCTTTGTTCATGTAGGGGAAATGAGTGTACCTATATCCATGTAAAGGTTCACATAATACAACTCATTTTTGCCTGTATTAAATTATAAGACTGTCATTGCATTTATTCAAGGACTGCAGTGTATATTACATGTTCGTATGGTTTAGTTATAGACAGTGTTTGATATTCTACATTTTCACAAAATTCTAGTTCTGTCATGAATACTTCTCATTCATACTCCAAACAACAGATTTAGACAGCTTTGGCTTTTAAAAATAAATCAAGACTGCTTCAACATGCAAAAAGCCCAAACAATTTTAACTAGAGACAAGCCTGTCAATTTTGAAGCAGGCAAGGAATCCATATTCAGGAAAAAAAATTGATTTATTCTCTTCATTTTTTCCCTCCCAGGCCCCACGCTGAAAACAGAAAGATTATAGGCAGTTTTAACACACAGATTTAGGAAAATTAACTGTCTATTTGGGAAAACAAATGTTACTATTTCCTCTTCAGTATACTGTTCCTCTTCAGTTTATGTAAAAAACATTTATTAATGTCCTTTACATAAACAAATTTTCCAACAGGATTTGCTCTTTTTTGAAGTCATAATAGTTTTGTTCTCTGGGTCAGGTTGTTGTTGTGGAATCTAATATATTTTATAGTATTTTTAGAAAACAAATATTAAAATATTTTAAGTACTTAAGCAAAAATAAGATATACTTACTTGATCATATTATAATAAATCGCCAAAATAATGATATGACTTACCTTGGATTGGATTGGGATTTGTTTTCACATATTTCATGTAAGTATCAAAACTAATAAACATTAAGGCTGATGACTTGTTCTCTACCATTGTAAAATCTACCACTCTAATCTCAAAAGCACCATTAAAATGGACAAAGGACAGACTTAAAGGATTTCCTGTGTCTCCCATAGGCACATTGTGGTTTCATTTTGTCTTAAACAGAAATAATATACAAACTTTTATAATGTACTTATAACAGGGATTTGGATAAGATAAAATTTTATGTGATCTTCCAATATAATTTATCAGATGTTAAAAGTTAAGACTTACCATGCGATGTATGTAATTAAGCCATAACCAGATAGCTGGGATTACTTACAGAAATGAATGTGTATGTAAAAGTCTTCAGAGATTACGTTGTTCTTCAGTGCTTCTGCTGACAAAGTTGTTAGTAAATATGCAGTTTTCCTTTTTTATTCATATAAACAAGCTTAGGGAAGAGATGCATTAGAAAATATTTATACAGAAATCTTCCATTCCTTATGTGACGTTTTCTTGCATTAAAAAGGAGCTTTTTGCATTTGCTTTATAATTTAAAAATGCAAAAAACTAAAATTCATTGTAAGAATGAAGAGGCTCTAATTTTCAGATACATGGTTTACTCATAGCACCTAATACAGAAAATACACAAAACCCACTTTCTGGATTTCTAGAAATCCAACAAATGCTTTTTTTAAAGTTTAAAATACTACTTGTTGAGTATGTGTACATGACATAAATCAAGCATATTTATGTGGAAGCAGCATGGTCAGGATACCAGTTCTTTTCAGAGAGTATTCATTTGTAAATTTAGCTTTCTCCTTGGCAGTGTTGGAGAGGAATGTTGAATTTAATTTAAAATGATTAATGAGATTTTGTCAGACTCCCTGCCTTTACCACCACTGCAGTTTGTCAGCACAACAAGCTGGGAAACACGGACGCCACTCTGTCGCCCAAAACAGCTTTCCAGGAAAAAATAAACCTGAGTAACTCATGCCAGGTACATGTCAATGGTATTGTCTTTCAGCTGTTGACAGTTTAACTCTAAGTTGGGACATTACACATTCTGAGGAAGTGAACCTCATTCATTCTTTCAATGGTCTGGTTTTGACATTGGATACGTGTATAAACTTACATTTTCAGAGCAGGCATAGCCTTTACTATCAACCTTATAGAAAATCCTATAATCCATGCGGCTGAGAAATTCTTTATAAGCGTGACATATATATATATACACATATATATATGCATATATCAAAGCTTGTTCAGGTGAGTTTTTCTGGACAAAGGCCATCTATGCAACCTGTCTCATATTTGGCTGTGTTCCATTAAGAGGATCTCATTCTCTGATCCCTGTGCATGCAAACAGGCTGTCAAATGGCAAGAAATGTTTTGTTGAACTTAAGGCATAAACGTCTGTGTGAGCACATACGCTAATAGCCAAAACCTAACCAGTTTGCAACCCTTATTATAAGTAACCATAACATAAAAAATGAGCAATTCTTCTGAAATGTAAGGTACACACTGAAAAATATTTATGATTGGTCTTTTCACTTTGCATGTGGAAATTTATTCTGTTGGGCTACAGCTTGAGCACTGTGTTCTACTTACACATGAAATACACAAAAACTGAAAAACAGACTTTAATTTCAAAAGCAATTTTCCCCTTCCAAAAAAACCATATGGCTACCCATGCTGCATAAGTCTTTGTGCATTCACATAAATCCACATCAACAAACTGACCTGTCATTCACTCCCTTGGACGCCGTTATGCATCAGTTCTGCCCATTAGCTCAGTAGGGCAAAAATCCTGTGAGACTTCACAGAGATGTAGGTAGCGAAGAAGACTTCGTACTGCTCTGCTACACCAGACAGAGCATACTCTTTATGAGGCATCATGCCACAGGTGTTTTTTGCATGAGTTTTATCTTAGCTCTTTCTTCTGCATTAAAAAAAAAAGTATTTTCACAACTACTCTCCCGGTCTTCACATCCAGAATCCAGACTGATGATCATAATTACACGTAATGCCATTGAATTGAAATATATTTTTATAACTGGAGGACTTCTTAAGCTTACTTGCCTTCTGCAGCATTAATCACCTGCATGGCAAAAGAAGCAAGGAAATCACAGAACTGCTTTAGAAATGCTGAATAAGTGCACCTCTCAGTGAGCTTTTTAGTGACAATAAACATGCTTCATTTTTTCACATTAAAGGTAACTCCTTATTTCTAGATACTATTTAGGACGTTATATTAATAAGTGCATTTGTTACTGTTCTGTGCTGTCTAAAGTCTGAAAGTGCCAGTTCTGATTTGTACTGGCAAAAGCTATTTTTGTTGGTTTTTTTCCCCTGACATAGCAGGAAAATTTACAGTAGATATACATTCATCTATCATAGTAAAAATATGATTTAAAAAAAGCTTGAGTACTTTTCCTCCTATATACAAGGTTTAGATATGTAATAAAATACAGAAGTCACGTGATTAGTAATCAACTTTATTTAAAACTTTTTTTCCAGCTTTTTAAAAATAAATATATTAATATAGTATTTCCTTTTCTTGGTTTTACGTGTTCATGATGTACATTCTGCTGCATAACAGGTACAGAAAATCACAGCACTTAAGGGCCTAATTTGAAAATTTAAATGGTATGTAGATAGTGTTCTGACTTCCTATATAAAGCTGATATTTTTTTAAATCACAAAGACCATGAAAAGTATTGAGAATTATTTTAAACAAGCAATATGAAGTTAAATTGTTAAACATAAATTAATATTTATGGTCTGGGTTTAAAGACACAAATTAGTAAATGTAGAGGAAAGCCCAGAGGAAGAAAATTATCTTTGATAAGACTTTTCATCAAAGGTTTCATTAAAACTGAGTTTAATGTGGGCTGAGATGGAAGTTTCAAAGAGGTGAGTTTAGTGGTTTCTATAAGAGGATGCCTGGTCCCAGCTATATTCATACCTCCTCCTCCCTCTTTCCTGCGGTAACGTAACAGCCTTCCTTCCCTCTCCAATAAGCCTGCTCCTCTCCAGAGCCATCCACAGAATCCCATGTTGCCCATCATACAGCTTTATGTTAATAATTTCAATCACATAATTATTCCAAAATTGCCCTCAGATTAATTCCACAAATGCAAATTGCCACTCTTTTAATCTGTTTTAGAAGTTCTTCAGTACATTCTTGAACTAAGCAGAATTTTGTATAGAATATGAGATAACACTTGGAGAGGCTTATTGGCATTATTCTTGGAACAAACCTAACAAGATATACCCTGGTACAATTCTGGCCCCAGGAAAGCAAGTCAGTAACTCAGAGTAGAGCCAGGATGTCATTGCAGTCTAGAAGAAGTAAATGTTTGAAGTATCTTTAATGCCTCACCTTATGACAGACACAGGGTCTCAGCACACTGTTTAGGCTGATAAATGTCATTGTGTTATCAATTGCAACATAGCAGTGTTTTCAAATCTTTTTGCATAACCTATTCTCAATAAAGAGGAGAAACAAAAGCAGGCTGACTCTCTGGACACCTTATGCTTACTACAAGTAATACTGTTACTTAATACAAATAATGCTTTCCTCAAAAATTGTTTAACCTCAGAGAAAAGTGAGGTAGTAAAATTCAATGCCTGCAATGCATAGGGGATCTATGAAATAAATTACAGAATCCCACCAGTACAGACATACCAGAACATTGGTCTGAAAGAGGTCTCAGGCTTAGTAAATGATAATCTAATTTTCTCAAGTGGTGATTAAAGCACCCTTTTGGCTTCACCCCCTTTAAACAAATTCTCAGTATAATACCACATAACCTGGCAAAGGAGAATTTCTATGTTCATAGGGTGATGAACAGTACACTGTCTACTGTGGCTGATGCTTCTCACAAACACTATTTGATGAGTCATTAGCACTGTCTTTAGAAGTAAGATATTCCAGAAAGAGATTTGTCATTTGCTGTATGACAAAGTTTAGAAGGTATGCTTAAAGGGTGAAGAAACCAGGTTGGTTGTTAATTAGGGGTTTTATAGTGTTAGGTATATCTGTAGTATACTTCTTTGCCCCTTTCCTCCTTTTTCACTTTCTTCATTTAAGAAAAAGCATGTTTATATCATTTTTAACAACCATTTATCTTGAGAAAAAAAGACTGAATCTTTGAGGGTAAAAAAAAAAAGTGTGAGCTTTCAGTTTTTTCCATGACATTAAAATACCATTTCTGTGGTTGCCAAGAAATGCTGTAAATAAAGACTGTGAACTTCACATAAGTCCAAATTCATCCACTGATATCTGAAAGTAGAAGAAAGTAACCTTACAATTGCTAACCCAAAAGGTTAAAATGTGGAATTGATGTTAGCTGTGCTTACAAAAATATCACTTATGTCAAAGTTATTAAGTAGTAAGTATTTACAGAATCTTCACCTACTAATTTATTGATTGGGGGTTTTTTCATGTACAATTTTAACTGGGGATTTTCAATTAATACCATTATCCCTCATTGTGTCAGTCTTATCTATCACAGATCAAATTTCTCTGAAAGTACTCCATAATACATTGCTATGGAAAATAATACATCAGGTTCACAAGATACTCCATAATACATTGCTATGGAAAATAATACATCAGGTTCACAAGAATAAATTTTTGACTAATGAAGCTCTCACTTATATGGTGACAAGTATAAGTTGTCATATAAAAATGAAAATGAACTTTAACTAAGTGGTCCATTCCATTTTAAACACAAGTCCTTATGGTGTAGCCTTAGATGTAAGCAGATGAATAACCTAATCCCTATTCTGCTGACAATACACATCTTTAAACACGTGCTTTTAAGTTCCTTAGAAGCCAATGCAACCAACTTTCCACGCTATCCGTCTATAATACCCAGCCAGCTTGGAAAGGCAGCACCAAAACCCACTCTCCTAACATGAGTCGTATTTGGCTCAGGCTGTTTATATGATTTATTTTAACAGATGGCAACTATGGAGTGGAAGTCAGTTTAATATTATGTTTATTCTTGATAGAAAATCCTGTTCAACAAATGCAGTAATTACAACAAAAGGAAAATATGTTGGTTCCATAGAAGCAGTGTACTCACAAGGTCTTTCCTGAACAAAATCAATGCTCTTGTCCCCAATATTACAAGTTTGTTCGGCAGTTTTCACCAGTTGGGAAAAGTTCCCCTTGATACTCTCTGTCAAAACACTCTCTGAGTGTCACTCCCCCACCAGGCCAGAGCAGCTCGGGGCTTTCCTTGGTACTTACTATCCAGAAGGGGCCATCGTTTTGGACCATGGCAAGAACAGCAGCCCATCATTCTTCTCTCTTTCAGTGAAACTCCTAATTTACACCAGCTTAAAAACTGCCCTTCTCTTTTAAGTCCTGAAACTTGTCTTACTGCTACCTGAATATGTAACTATTCTCTCCACATTACTAGGATGTTTCATTCTTGTTGTGCAATTTGTGCTGTGGGTTCCTTGTTCACACATGTCCTTCTGCAAGCAGAAGTCTTGGTGTCAGAAAGAGAGGGCATAGACTTTAAGCTCTTATTATCAGAAGGTCATTAAAAAAAATACAGTGCATTTGCAAGGACCTATCCCTGGATACAAATATGTTTCAAATTAAAGTAAGAAAGAGCAGAAAACGTTGCAACATAAAGAATGGTTTGCTGAGTAGAAAATCTGGTAAACTCATGTCTTTTCCTGATACATCTATTGCGTCATATTTTAAAATTACCAGGTTTCGTGCTTTTCAGCCATGTATTCTTGAAATTGTGTCCCTAACAAGTATATGAAAACTGCTTTTAGGTTTCCAACTTGTTTAGACGCTTTTTTGTTTCTCTTTTCTAGCATTTCCCTTGCTAGTATTAAAATGTACAAAGCAGCATAACTTCCAAGCAACGCCTCTTACTTTTTCACTGTGGTTTCCTGACTTTGCCAGAATTTTAGAGACAGGTTGTCTAGAAAGACATTTTAAAAAATAAATAAATAAAAAAAAAGAAGAGAGAGAGGGGGGGGTAAATATCACGAAGTTGACAGATTTTATACATCTATATTTATGTCTTGTATATATCCTAGGCTCCTGGGCTGCTTGCTTGCTTGCCAGCGTGATTGATTGGCTGCGTCCTGAAAAAGAAAAACCGGCAGGTACCGTGTTTGACCGGATCAGAAAACACCCAGAGAAAACCAAGCACCCTGTGATCTGTTGGCTGGCTGCGTGGGGATGTTCCTCGGGCAGTGGCTGTGAATAACACGGCACATGAGCTGCCCTTCCTCCTCCTCCTCCTCCTCCTCCTCCTCGGGCTTCAGCGCAGCCCCCGCAGCCGGAGGGGTTGGCTCTCGGCAAAGGGAAGCGGCCCTAGGGGGTTGCTGGGGTAACCCGAGACAATGGATCAGCCTGTCCTTGCTGGGGCTCCGAGGTGGGGAGGGGGGGGGGGGAACGTCGGGGGTGAAGCGGGGTCTTGGTTTTTCCTCTCCTGTTCAGGAAGGTCCCGTGTCCCCACGGGGTGACAGCCGTGTGGCTTGGAGCAAAACTAAGATAATAAAATAAAAAGCAAGCAGCCCACGAACAAGAGAACACTACTCCAATGCTTTATTTTAAAGTCAGCCGAGCCGCGCTCCTTCCCCCCCGGGCTCCACCTGCCAGGGCTCAGAGCCGGGAAGATCCCCCTGTCCTAACCCCTCCCCGGGGGTCTTTTCCATGTGGATTCCATTATCATCATTTGCTCCCAGTGTAAGGGGGATTAAATAGATTAGAATGAAAATAATTAAATGATCTTTCAATTTACCCCTTTGGGCTGGTTGTCCCTGGAAAAGGAGAGAGGACTCTACCTAGTGTAACCGAGATAGGGTTTGTGATTTATTTTCGAAAGGGTTTATTTTTTAAGGGAATAGAAGATAAGGGAGGCGGGGCAGGGGCAACCTCACTACTGTCAACCTTTTTCCAAACGCTGGATTAATGCTGGCTAGACCTTTGTCGTAACGTGACCCTACTGTTTTCAAATGTGTTTTCCAACCTGTAATCGTTTGCTAAGTCTCAGCGCTGGATAATAAAAGCAAAATCAAAACCAAATAATACACGGATGGTTTGGGGCTTTGTTGTTGTTTTGGAATTAGGAAGGTGGAGTCTGTCTGTTAGTTTTCCTGCGACAAGCAAAATCCCTGTATTTCATCATTTGGGATAAATCCTTTCCTCAGAATTATGGGTTTAAGCATTTAAAGGCAATGAACGGGTTCTAATTTGATGAAGGGATAACCGTTTCTTTAGCCTCTTTTCTTTTTCAAGGAAAGTACTTTGAACAAGTGACCAAACTACTTATATATGTACTCACACACTCACACTACAGCTACGTGTTCGTTTATGTATCGTTAGAAATCCATTCCTCAAATCTTTACTGTTTTCGTTTGCCTGGATAAAATTAAGAGTTTAGCACCATATCCAACGAAAGGTACAAATTCTAGTCACAAGTGCTTTTGCGAAAGAAAGAAGCAAGGAAGGAAGCAAGGAAGGAAAAAAAGAAAGAAAGAAGGAGAGAAAGTAGGAAAGAAAGAAGGAAAGATGATTTAAGAGAGCATTAATACACAGGGGCCCACCTGGGGAAATTCGCGTGGCGGGTTTTCAGTGACAAAAGAACAGAGCTCATTGACACGGCATCAGTTTTTCCCAGTGGATCCCGGCCCTGGGATAGGAAGGGGCTGTGGGGAAGGGAGAGCAGGAGGCTGCCTCCCCGCTACCTCCCTGCGAACCCGCCGCCCTCCCTCCTCGCAGAGGCGCAAAGTCACTGGAACCAGTTTATTCCTTTTAAATGGTCAGAGACGACGACATAACCCACCCTTTCACCGCTGGATAACACCGAACTAAATTCAGATTTTAAAACATCTGAAAAGTTCGGTGCTGATGGAGGGGGAAGATGAGCCGGGGGCATTCAGAAAACGCTTAGTTTATAGCTGTAATGCCTCTGCTACCTGAAGGCACAGCGGCTGCTTTTTACTAATTACATCGTTTGACCACGAGCAGATCAAAAAGAAAATCTCTTAGGAAGAATTTCAGAATCTGCAGGGGAGAATAACATTTCCGTGCTCTTCGCATACGCGAGAATCCTAACAAAAAATAACGGGGGTGGATGCTCTGCTCCCAATGGCTCTGAGCAGACAGAGCAACACTTCAGCTAGGTTTGGTTTGAAAAGGTTCTTCTAAAGACGAAAAATCACTCTACGGGATGTTTCTGTTTGTAAAACTGTAGATCTTTCAGGGTGAAGTTGAAGCACAGAAGTTTCTTTGATTCAACGAGGATGAAAAAATACCGTTTGTTGTCAGAAGTTAATTTTCAGCTACTGGAGAAGAATTTAAATATTTTTCGTCCCTCTGTAAAAGTTATTGGCCTGCTTTCCGAGTTACCAAAAAGCTCACCCGGCAAATCGAAGCCTAAATCCCGGCATTCACTTGGCAGGAACCCCTCCAGTAAACAGTTTTGTTATTACCGCGCAGCGCCCTTCGCCCACAGGCAGGCGGTGTAGTTCCCACCCTCTGAAGAGGTTATTAATGCCAAACCCGCGGGTGCCCGTCGCTTCTCAGTTACCAATAAAACCTTTACTACGGCTCGACCGAAAGCGCCTTTGGAGAGCGCGTTTTTACGCCCGAGCGCTGTTTTGTCTAATGCCTCTTTTCCTGATCTTATTACCGGTTACTGTTTATGGATAATAAAAGCTGCCGCCTCCCCCCGCCCTCCTTCCCCTCCTCCTCGTGTCGGGGCCGCGGAGCAGGTGGCCGCTCCACGCATTTCATTTTTTTTTTTTTTCCCCCGTTTTCATGAAATCAGACAAACCCTCGGCTTTACACCCAGCTCCTCTGTTTTTCATATAAGAAATGAAAGGAGCTTCGGAGGAGAGGCGGCTTCTCTCGCGGCATCGCCCCGGGCCATTCAGAAAACGCCGAGAGGACGGAAAAAAAAAAAAAGAAAAAAGAAAGAAAAAAAAATCAGAATCCCAAACAAACAAAACACCCTGTAGTGGCCAAATCAGAGTTACCTTTCGCGGCCAGGAGGGATGCCGTTTTTCCTGCCTTCTGGTGGGATGGGCTGTCCTCAGGGATCCCCCCTCTCTCGCGGTGCCGCTCCCGCTGTCACCCGGGGTGACACGCGTCCCCCGCGCTCGGGCTCGACGCCTCCGCAGCAGCGCCCAGCGGCCCCCCAGGAAAAGTCCCTCAGGACCAGACATTGTCCCCGCCAATCTGGGTCACCCCACCTCGCTTCAGCCCCTTAAACACGGGGGAAATCCTCCTTCCCCAACAATGGTTTGGGTGGTCGGTATATACAATCATAGAATCATAGAATCACCAGGTTGGAATTGACCCATCGGATCACCGAGTCCAACCATTCCTATCAAACACTAAACCATGCCCCTCAGCACCTTGTCCACCCGTGCCTTAAACACCTCCAGGGATGGTGAATCAACCACCTCCCTGGGCAGCCTCTGCCAGTGCCCAATGACCCTTTCTGTGAAAAAAATTATATATATATATATATATATATATATATATAATTTTTTTTTTTTGTGAGACTGAGGTCCGTGCGCCCCGCTCCCCCCCCCCATCGCTCTCCGAGACGGGCTGGTGAGAAGCCGCTTACCCAGCTGGGGCTCCCGAGACACCCCCAAGAGCCGCGGGGAGCCCCAGAGCTGCCGAGGCGGGGGCCAGGTCTGCCCCGACCCATTAAAAGCCGCTCAGCCACCCGCACGCTGCAGTCGGGGCGGTGCGGAGCCGCCTGCTTATTTTAGGAATCAGGCTGGACCGAGTCTCCCCTGAGGCGGACGTTTGATTTAAAATTGCCTCTGGAGACATACGTATAAATAACTTCTTCGGGAGGAGTTAAATTTTTTTTTAAAAAAAAAAAAGAAAAAAAACTAAACTAAAACGGAAAAAAACCCCATAAAGCCAACCCCAAAACTGACAGGAGATGCAAACAATAAATACGTGTAAGGACGGGCGAAAGAGCAAAAGTAAATAAATCTCCGTTACCTAACTGAAAGGCAGAAGCGAGCCCTTCATGTATACAGAGCTTCAGGGAGAGGAAAACCAGAGCCCGGCGGGGCGCTCCGGGGCTCCCCTCGCCCCCGGCGGCGGCGGCAGATTTACCTTCGCCTCTAGCTCCAGCCCAGCCGTCTCCCCCACCCAAACAAGGGGGGAGGAAAAAGAGTCTGAGGAGGAGCCCAGTAACAAGGGAGAACGGGTGAGAGGCAGGGAAAGCTTCTCCGGCTGCGGGGAGCGGGGGGTTGTTGGTTTGAAAAGATGAAGAGGGACTCGGTGTGGTGCGAAGACGTAGCAGCGGGCTGCTCCTGCAACACCAGAGGGAGAGCTGAACAGGCGCAAATAAAAGATGATGAAAGGAAAAAAAAATACACATTTTTTTCCCCCTTTTCTTTCTTTTTTTTTTTTTGAAAAAAACCCACAAAAAAAACCCAGACCTGCAAATACCCAGTGCTGCTCGAGGAGTGGAGCAAGACTAAGGAAAGAATCCAGCTAGGTAAAAGAAAGCAGCAAGATCTGCTTTTGACCTTTTTTTTTTTCTTTCATTTTTAAAGTTACTGCTTTGGCAAGTGTATTTGTACTCATGTTTCTCTGTTTAGAAGCCAACAGATCAAACGAGGTCTCTGAAACTAGTTACATCTTAATTATTTGGAGCAAAATCCAAAGCGGCCTGATTCTGAGTTAATATGGTAAAGGACTGAAATCTCAAGAGTGCTGTTTGATTTCTCTCGCTCATACCCACAAGTTTTTCTGCCTGCATTTATAACCATACCCAATAGTTCCCCAAACACAGAGGATGGTGCATGAGACCAAACCCTTTCACTGAAACTGTGAAGTTATTCACACTAATCTCATTTGAAGAATTAGTCTTTTGCTCGCCAGCATGAAAAGGTGCGGAATACCAAAGGATGCTCTGGACACACACTTTCAGACTGCAAATCTTATTCCTTCCTCTAATCCCTTCTACATTCACAGTAATTAATAGCAGCTGCAATTATCCTCTTCAATTAAATGTTATATAGTATTCTCTACTCCCTCCTGATATATCATACCAAAAACGCACCAATGATCTGCAGTTTCCAGATTTTAGGGTTACTACTATCTGCAGAACCAGTCTCAAACATTTTGGGGTTGGAAATGTCATCCCTGAGTATCCCTCTCTGGGTCATCAAGGGGAGATTTTCTTTAACAGTGCCAAACCGGTTTGCAACAGTTTGGCATCTCCACTAGTCAGCCTCTCTCTGGCACTGATTCCAGCATAATGTCCATAAAATAATTTTTAAAAAGGGCTGTTAAAAGACCTGTCCTAAAAATGAATTGATGTGCACATTACATGTTTCTAACAAATACCTACTTTTTATAGTACCTCTCCTGTATATTGTGGACGCAGTGAGAAATGCCTTTACAACTGTTCTAAATATTCATGATATACAGGTGCATAACTGGGTTTACTACAGAGAGGTTGAAAAGGGTCTGTTCAGTGTCGTCAACACTATCCAATGTGGTGTGTACATTCCTATTCAGATGGTGCAACTGCATAAGCACAAGGGCTTCTCACCTTACTCCAGGCCATCACAGCTGTGGCTACAGAAAATCTCGAGAAAAAGAGCTATCACCTTCACCTACTGTCATTATTTCCTACTATCTCAGTTTTCCAACTACCAAAACCAGTATTTTAAAAATGCATTTTTCATGTAGAAATATAAAGCTCATTGGGAAAAAAAGTAAAGCTAATTTACTTTTTAAAAAGGTGTAACCATTAGTGATGTATGGAAATGAAGACATTTTAGGTGACTGCTTAAAAAATTTATAAAAAACTGTCTTCTTTCTCAAGGTCTTAATTTCCAGCTTCTAGGATGAAAATGTACACTTCATTCAGAAATTCAATTCTAAGGTTTCTTTACAGAGATGTTCTTGGATTATTTGCTGCACAGGCAACTATGGGCTTTTAAAAAGGGAATTTTGCTCTGAGAGTTTCTGTTTGTTACTTCCAGTACAGCAGCAGTTGTTCAGTAGTTAGCAGCATTAACCAGGAGTCTACGTCCTGCAGTTTAAAGCATGGAATGGGTAAGGTAAACAGCAATAAATCCTTATGTCTTAGAAAGAAATCCTGTATTAGGCTGTTGTATGAGACGGTAAGAAAGAAAGTGAAGAGAGCCTTTTATGGCTCTGTTGCCAATATGGAAAGTTTCAACACTAGTCCTAGCACCAGGTGAGAGATTGCCTGAAACACTGCCCAGCGTAGGGAAGAACTCGCTCTTTGGGCAACTGAAAGCAGTTTGCCCCTAGGAGAAGTGCCATGTTTTGGGAAGAAATCAAGAATGAAATGACTACGTAGGTATGAGTTGGACAGTGAGCTGTTACTAAAATGAGAGTATAAGTAGCCAGACCTCCTGAAGAACCATCCTGGTACCAGATCAAGAAGAGCTGGGAGAGTGATGCAGAGATGTGAGCTGGTTTGTACAGTCAGCACAGATATCCAGAAGCATTCTGTCTCCAGTCACCTGAGCCAACAACCCTGCCGAACAGCTCATGAGCCCTGTGATGTAAGTAGTGCCTATTACTATTCAGGCAATGCTTCTTAGTTTGGCTATCTTAACAATTGTGGCTGGGCTGATTTTAGAAAGTCACGATGTGCCTGTCAAGAATAGAAAGAGAAGGAGTAAAACACATACAAAATTGCACAATCATGTGCTGAGCTTTATTTATTTTCCTCTGTGTATGCAAATTTAGGCATATATCTTTGATGATGAGACGACAGTTGAACAAAACAGGGCACAACTTAAACTGAATCACTCTTTAAAGAGCTGTGTTTCTTTTCGTGTGTCTTTTTTTTTTTAAGAAAACACCATGAGTACTGTCTTACTGCCAAAACCTAGATATTTCACCGTTACAAACTCATAAACACCATTAAAATTATTCTGCTTTCTAAAGAACCTCAAGTTTCAGCTCTGTTTCACTTAAAAATGACTGATATGAGATATACACACCCTTTCAGCACCTTCTCAGAGAAGTGTCTATGTGCCAAAGCCCTGCCTTGAACTAGACTTACTGTTCAGTGCTCTCTATCCTGTTACAGAGTCTGAAACTCAGCCATGGTTTAAAGTATTCAAACATTTTAGTTAAGCTGAAGTTGGCTATTATTTTTCCTGGGATGTCTTGATCTTGGCATTTTACCCTGATTACAAGAGGACCTTGGCATTATAGTGAGGACAAGAAAGACCTACTGAACTTTTCTTTTCCTGCAATCAAATACCGTAGTACACTGTATTATTAAAGATGATCCAGAACACATACTGCAGATAAATTAGTGGTTTTCTCGTCTTTCTGAAGTCACAAAACATCTTACTTTGTTACAACATTCACAATCTAGATATGCAAGGGCTGATTTTGAGGAGGATTATGTAAGAATTTGCCATACCACAAAATTCTGTGTGAGTTGTCTATGGTTATTAAAACCTGCTTATGGTTACAAATACTAAAAGCCACAACTATGGATCAAGCACAATAAAAGCTTTAGGATTTATGAATCACAGTTCTGGAATCAGACACTTCTTTCTGCTTTCAATTTTTGGTTGCATTACTTCAATTCCAAAACTACGTATTTTTTTATTCCAAAGTTTCCTATGTACCTTGAATTTGACTTTGAATAATCACAACTAAACCCTGAGCCCACCCAGGACTCAGAAAGTATAGATTTCTCTTCAGAAACTCCCTGAGGTACCTCATCCAAAAGACATCTTCTGGTAATTGCTGTATCAAGTTCCTGATCAACTGCAATTGTATTTACTCTAAATAAAAAGAATAACATATGGTTGTGCTATTGCTGCTCAGCTTAGTCAGACACCCAGAAAAGGGAAGGCTGAGTTTCAGTGCCTTTTAAAACTGTGAGGACTCAAATAACATAAATTTTTTTTTAAGAACAACAAATTCTGTATTTAAAATAAATTTAAGATAAAGAATAGAAGTCATGGAGTTACCTTGCCTCTCCATGGAGTATTTTGGTATAAATCATAAAAATTGTAGAGGTTTTGTCCACCCTTAGGTGGGGCAAGTGGAAATAGGTGGAGTTAAACACACAGTCCTGCCCTCCGTATTTCTGCTTGCCACTTAACTGCAGCTGGACTGCAAGTGCAAGATCCTTCCACACACGCTTGCTCTCTGCTCCTATGGGCAGGCACCAAAATTTCTTAGCCAAACCAACACCTAAGCAAATAGCTGTTCTTTACCAGATGTAATCTTGCTGAGAAACCCAGAGGCAGCTACTAACATGTTGCAGCATGCAAATTGAAAAAAATAGGGTGTTAAAAAGCTGAGCTGTGTATGCCAGAGGAAGACTGAGGTGCCCCATGAGCAGTGTGGAGCTGTGTGAAGGCTCAGGCAGTGCCGACAGCAGCTGGAGAAACAATTGCAGCCCTGCTTTTGGAAAGACAAGGCAGAGTGCCATATGGCAGCTGACCAGAAAAGCCAGGGTCTGAACAAAAGCCCTGAAGAAAGAAGGGGAAAAAAAAAACCCCAAAACCTTAAACAGGGAACTAGTCTTTTGGGGCAACATGGATTTCATAGAGAGATATTTTAAAAAATAAGATGTATATGCTGTCTTGCTTTTCTAAAGGGCACATTTTCTCAGATACCTGCACCAAAAATACCACAAAGCATTACTGTATTTGTAAATCAGACAGCTACTAAGAACAACAACAAAAAAAAAAAACCAAAAACCTTTCTTCAAGGGGAGTTTGATGTGCTGTTTAGACTGTTCTGTCATTTTTCTTGTCTCTCTTCATAATCCCTATGTAACCCAGAAACGGCCAGTAAAAAAAGAGAGACCCTCTGCTTATTTAATTACTTCCTGAAAATTTGACAACTGCTACTTCGGTCTCATTGGATAATCTACTTTTAAATTGCCTAGTCTCTCAAAGACAGCGTAATTATTTGAGTACACTCACTTCCCTGGCTATACATCATGCCTATCAAAATTAAATGCTTCCAACATACCATTGCAGTGTTTTAACATTTCACTTCTGTAATACATTTAACAGTAAATTGATCCTATACATCCTTTTTAACAAATCTTCATACCTTAAGCAGTAAAATGCAGTTAGAAGTTGGCTCTTTTTTTCTCTGATGAGGGAATAAAGTTATTTAAGGAATGCTTAAGAAATTTATAAAATACAAAGCCTGGCAGCAATGTCTGTGATGTTCACAAATTATTTCCTTTATTTCTGCTTAGAAAACAAGACTTTCATTAATACAACTAATTTCTGAACAAAATATATAAGCAGACATTAACTTCTTGAATTTACAGTTTTGCTCCACATGTAATCAGAATAATAAACGTTATGTCAAGGAAACAGATGTCATTTTCTTCTGAAATATTGTGAATATTTTCTTTTCACAAAAAAATGACGAAAAAGCAATTTAGTGTAGTCTACTCCACTGAGCAGGCTACTCCACTGAGCTGGGAATATGTCAATTTTTAGAGATATTATTTTTCTGTGATCCACACAATTTCCACTTCTGTATCATCAGAAAATAAGATACTCTCTTAACAACACGTATTTATTAGTCATCAAAATACGCACTAAGCACATATTCAAGGCACAGTCACTGCAGTAAGGGTATGTATATTTTCCAAAACTGAAAGATTATCCCACAATACTTGGATTTCTCCTGTAAAGACATGGGAAGTCACAAACACAGACCTCTCTCCCAGTTATTAGCATTGTTTTTCAGCATTACTCTCTCAGTATATTCTGAATTGGACGGGTGCTTTTTTGTTTGTTTGTAGCAAGACACGTCATTAACCCACATTTTCAAAAGAGAGTGGTTTTATTTGCAGGAATGTATGCAGACTTTCAATGGTAGATCCTGTTGGTATATACACCACATGTGTGTGTATTCATGCAAGCCAGAAGATTGTCTACAGCACATGTGCAGGTCAATCCAACATGAGCAAAACCAAAAGCAAAGGAGGTAAAGAAACAGCACTTAAAAAAAAGGAAAAAGACATCCTCCCTCCCTTACACCCTCCCAGCCCTTGGTTCTAAATCATCACAAAGACTGCAATATCCTGTTATCTATTGTAGTAACATCATATACAAAATAAAGAAACAAATGTTGCTCTTCTGTGAAGGGAGATAGCAAAAGATTGATTCAATAAAGAGAAAAAAAACCTGAGGAGATAAGAAATACGTTGTTTAAGCAGTACTCAAGAAAATCATAGGCTCACATAACTTTTAAGCAACTCAAATTTTTTCAAGTTGGCTGTTCCTGTGTCTTAAGAAGTAAACAGTATAGATACGAGATGAAAGACAAATAAAAGCCATTGGATGTCTGGTTGCTGCAAACCTGATTCTAAAGCACATTATCAGCCTAGTGGAGAAAAGGTTTGTACCCTGATCTTCATTTTTTTAATCTTACTGCAGACCTAAAAAAGACAGAAATAATGGACTAAAAAACACCGAGTATGTTCTTGCGGAGTCGATAACAAATGCGTTTCACCCTAAAGAGAGAATAATGCTCACCAAGGATTGGAGTTGATTTATAACATCTATCTGGAGTGCCTCTTTAATTCTGTTGCTATGACAACCTAATGGCAATTAAGCAGATATTAGGAAGTCAAAAGTATAAAGTCATAACATTAAATGATGAGAAAATAGTGATAACACTTCAGACAACATTTTTTTAATGTAATGTCAAAGAATTAAAACTGGTTGCCTATCTGTTTCTAAAATTTTGATTCCTGATTTCATTGATTTGCCAAATCAAGTTTCATCTTCTTTCATACCTTAAATATGCTCACATGTTCAGGAAATGTTCAAAATGGAAAATCTTATTAGAACTTATGAAACTTTGTCAGAAATAACATAAAATATCAAGTACGATGCATAAAAAAATCCTTCCCCTTCCCCTCCTACAGGATAAAGGCAAAACAATGTGTGCAAAGTGAAAACTGACAGACAAGGAAATATTTAGGCACAGTCTACAGAGCTCACAAGAATAAGTTTGAGTCCAGGAGCGTTTGTAAGCTCAGGAAAGAGTGGCATTAATCAACTATGCACACATTAAAAAATTTTACAGCTTAGGGCTCCTAAACAAAAGCATTAGAGGTATATGCCTACAATTGGTCTCTGAGGCTCTTATTTGGCCCCTAATGAAGTCTGGCCAACAATTCTCGTTAATGCTAGTGGGAAGGATACTGCGCCTCTGAAAACCGCGTTACGTATCAAGCTACCTGAATAAAGTGTTTGGTTAGACAGAAGGCATATTAAAGGGAGGGGAAAAAATCTCCATATCCTGACATCTGGGTACACACTTTCAGTGCACTTGGTCTGTTGTTCATAGTTGATGCCTTTTTTTAATGTGGGTAGCATAGTAACAGCTTTTACTTTACTCAGTACTCAATGGCATGCACAGCTTCTCTCAGGTTTTGAGCTTTTTAATTTATCAGTGGCTTAGAGACAGTGCATATAGATTAACCTAAATTGTTATGGGGGAAAAAACCCTAACATTATAATTTGTTTGAATTTATTTGATTTTTATTGTAGTTACTTGATTTTGCTTAATCATCATCAGATTTGGAAAATAAAGATGTCTCTAATTCCTGTGAAAAACTGAAGCAAAATGCTTCTGATCAGAAAAGTATGCCTAACAGTTTCTACTGAGTATCCTATGCTTGCTTAATATTTAGGGTCAGAATAGTCATGATAGAATTAAATTACTGTTCTGAACTGAGTCATGCACAGTGATTGATAAAAATGGATTAAATCTTAAAAATCAATCATTCTAAATGAAAGTATTCCAGGTGATACCCCACCTGGAATTAATATTTAATTAAGTACAATAATTTCCAAAGGGAAAATATAACTTCTTCAGTAACATATGCACATGTATTTTGTCTTTCCTAATTTTCTTAAATCGTATAGAATCTTTATATCATAGCTGCTAGTCAAGTTCTTTACTTTTATTTCAGTCTTAGTTATCAAATTCAAGTTACACTGAGTTGCCATATAAAATAATAATTAACTACTCCTAAGCATCTGATCCATCTTAAAAACCTTGTACTAAATTTAATTTTAAAATAGAAGTTTGACCCAAAAGTTCTCAGATGCCTGGAAAAGAAGTTGTTCTAATAGTGGCTTACAATATCAATGAATATATTTAAAAAAAAAAAAAAAACCACAATAAAATTTTCTTTCTCTTTCCTGGTTTCATTCACTCTTGATTTTTTTCTTGAAGTTTAGAATGCTATTTCCTATTTTCTTCTAAAACCACTTACCTCTAACAGGGCATTGCAGATCAGTCATACAACAATCATGTTCCCGAGATAGGAATATTTTTCTTGGTTTGCAATTTGTGCTTGTTAAATGCATACTTCTGGGGGCAAGGCCCAGGAGAAATCGTCATTTTAGTGAAATCTGTTTCCAAATTGATCATAAGCCAGCATTTTGTGAAGCAAGTACTTTTGTAAGAGAGATATTATTCCTGCAGAGCTAGAGTGCGGTGAAAGAGGAACAACTCAGCTACCATAGTCTGACAAGTATTTCCTTATTCTTGGAAAAATTAAATAAAATAACCTTATAAGTAAATATAATAAGCTGGTTTTAATAATGAGTAATTTTGTGACAACTTACAATAAAGATAAAATCCCGTTGGGCAAAGGATTCCTCTTCCCTTAAATGATTTCTTTTTACTTCTTTATTTTTGACTTTGAAGAAGGGTAAGAATTATTTCTTTAAACAACTAAGTGCAGATTAAAATTAACACTGTATGTTTCAATTATTATCAGCTCATCAAGGAATCAAAAGAGTTAGTATCTTTTTAATTAAAATATTTTTATCAGATAACCTAAGCCTCAAAAGCCATATATTTGAATTTAATTTTAAAAAATTTCTGGTTGTGATCATTGTTAAGAATTAATATACCAAATAAAATATGGGAAGAAAGGAGGTAAGGGGAGGTTATATAGTGTTACTTGATAAAAGGAGACAGTAATATTTAAAATGAGGTAAGTGTTACACCGATTTATGATGTATTTTATCTTCTGGAGAAACCCTAGTTTATCGTAGTGTCATTCAGTTTGAAACGTCAGCTGTATATCTTTCTGGTTTTGAATGCAACTCTAGGTTGAAAGGAAAAGGTTTGCAGTGATGTGATGTATAAGCAGATCAAAAGCTTGGCGTTTTTTCCTGGATAATTCACTTTTATATTGAAACATTTTTGTTGCCATAAATATATAAATATTATAAATATCTTATAAATATCTTGAAAGAATATTAATTAATAACACTTAACATGCCTGTCATCCTCAGGGTGCTGTACAAACATCTATTAATCAGAAAGGATGAAAAAGTTACTTTTGTTTTAGTCTCCACTTAAATTATTCTGTAAACATCCTCCTCCTTAACCAACTAGCACCAGGAATTGTATTTTTTTTCTAGATTTTGAAAACAAAATATCTTCATTCTTAGTCTGTTTTCCTTTATATCCATGTAACATTTCTATCAGAAGTCTTGCCAGTATAAAAGCAGTTTAGTTTGTAAGAAAACAGAAATGCTTGAATGGTGACCTTATAAAAATAGTACCCAAGCATCAAAATGATGCTAATGGGTTTATTCTCAGGATATACTCCATAAATTGTGTACGTGCTTAAAAGCAGCACAATCTTCCTCGTTGTTCTTCTGCTCAAAACCAAACAAAAACAAATTAAAAAGAAATATCCAGAATGAAAATAAAAAGCTCACAATAGCAATACTAAAACAGCAGGACAAAGCAAATTAGCCTCTAAGTCACGCCTAATCTAATCACTCAAAAGCAATTTACCAGCCAAGGGCCAAACTAGTCCATGTGTTGCAAGCAGCGCACACAGCACAGCAAGTAAAGGTGGCACTTGGTTTCAGCTGCATTTGGTGCACAAGATGAAAATGCTCTGGCTTTTAAGGACAGCACTGAATGTTGTGTTATATTTTTGGGGGTTTTTTGTTTCTTTTTAAAACTAAAACTATAAATCCAAGGATCCAAGAGCTGCTGTGGCTGAAGGAGGAAAGATGGCACCATTATGCAGAGAAGAAGGATTTCTTTTCTTTCCAGGTTCCTACCTCCCACTGATTTCCAAATATCAAAAAAGCAACAAAATGTCACTTCTTGGTGATAGCTCACTAGATATACTATTGATTCCAAGCTTCCAAGGGTTATATTAGTGGACCATTTACCATCCAAAATCACATCAAAATCATGATGTGCTGATCCCAGTGTTTGAGGACATTTATCCATCCTATTACTGTATATGCACACATATATCCAATGCAGAATGTATTTCTACTTTGGATTTCAGAGATTAAATAGTATATACACACTTCTAAGAATTTTGAAAAGGAAAAAAAACCATCATGGTCTTCATTTGTACTGTCAGTGGGTTATTTTGCTCTGTGTGAGATAAGCTAGCCCCCTTGAGCACCATCGTTTATTTCCATTTGCAGCAGTTTGTAGGATAATGTGTAGTTGTAGCCTAAGGATTATAGTCACCTGACACAGCTGCCAGCACACTTTATTAAAAAAGTGCCAGCCTGAAGTCCTGTGATGTTCCACATTTCATATTTAGAAAACAACTTTTGGTGTATCTTACACTACATTCATTCATTTTTCATATCTCACAGCTTGTTTCCAGAGTAAATGGAATAATAGTTATTGTAATCTATAAACAATTAACATATTCCTCTCATGAGAATTCAGTGCTTGGCTTCTCTTGCTAGTGTCAATGTCTCAGATGTACGTAGAAGAAAAGAAATCACAACAGAACCAGAACGATTAATTTTTATTATTGTTACTTTTTTTTAAAGCCAAATTTTTCCTATTAAGGGAAAGAAGAAACCTGCATGAATATTCCGGAGACCTCAGATTACAATTTAAGCTCATTATGTTGGATAATGAATTATTATGCACTCATATGTGTTCTGGGGATTTATGTGAGTATAATTCAGACATGTATGATAACAGGACTTTGCTAATGCATATATAATCACTTAGCATCTCAACACATCAACCTATTGGATCCATTGGACCCATTCCAAATCAGATAAATGCAAAAGGAGAGTCTTCTACTGACTTGGGGTGTTTTGGGCTACTGAAGCAAGTAGCTCTTGAAGACATTTTCAGGCCTTGTTTTGGTCAGACTCATAGACACATTGAGAGTTTGGAACAAATTTGGAAGTGTCACTGAGTCTTTCAGTTTTATCTGTTACTTTTCCACTGAGTAGCTCTCAGTTTATAATCTGGATCATTTATGCACTCATCCAGACAGACATTACATACATGGATGCACACAAAGATGTAGTTCTTGAAGTCTTACTTAGGAAATAAAGCGTATGCTTTTGTGACTCCCTTACAGGACTCGGGGGGTGGGGTGGGGGAACCCAAATATTTCTTTCTTTCAGATCTTCTCTGGACTAGAAAGATTCTTCAAAGACCCAAACCATAGCAGTGACCTAGTTCGTTAGTGAACAGACAATGAAGCAGAAGCAAGTAGGTATCTCTTGATTCCTCCTTTGGTGGTTCACTGTTAAAGAAGTATCTGTTTGCCTGCTACTTGCTAAGTTTCCATCAAGGCAGAAAATACATAGAACTTTGCAATATTTGATGTTGCACTATCAACAAGTTACAGTCACTATTAGGAAAGGAAAGCAATTATAATTTAGGTATTTGTCCAACAGTCAACTTAAGGTAGGTTCTCCTTTCTTTTCCTCTTTCAAAAAGAGGAATTATTCTTTTCTGAAACACTGAGGTACCCTACTGAATAAAAGGAGACAGATACATAATCAGGGTCTCACCTTTCCCTTTTTCACTGTCTTAGCAAGCTGACTGGAGTTTTGGCTGCTGAGTTACAGAGAGGAAATTTGCAGAGAAACCCTTCTTTTGCCATCAGTAGAGGGTGGAAGGAAAACGTGAAGCAGCAAATTGCACCTTTGTAATTGGTCTGGATCTATAAATTATAAGACAGCCCAACAAGCGCAGAACAGTCAAAAGACATCATGCATTCGCCAGGGAACAGAATTTATCCCTGCACAATTCTGAAAAACTTTTTTTTTGTATTTTGACGTAGCATGTTCTTTCCTTCTCATTGGTTTGTAGTATTCATTTATTCGTATCCAAACCAAACAAAGCACAAACCCCAGGCATTTAGCAGTATCATATCTGTTGTCAGCCCCAACACTTAATCACCTGTGTTTTTCAAAAGGTGAACCCAGAGCACAGAGAGACTACCATTTACCATGGTCAAATGAGCAAGTAGAAAACTTAAAAATAAATCTTCTTTTCAAGACTCCTTTAACCAGCTGCTAAGGGTTTAGGCACATATCCGTACCTTTCCAGTCACATACTGTGTCCTTAGAATCTGAGGGCCCAAAAGGGCCACCTTCAGTCAAATACATTTCAATTACAAGACAAACTTTGACTTGTTTGTTATGCTTCACTTGACTTTCTACCTCCAGGGCTATGTTGAAAACGACCTTACTTAACAGTTTACGTTTATAATCCATCATGGCAGAGGTAAACCAAAACAACAGACTCTTTCCCACTTCATTCTGAAGGGCTGCTCTTGTTCTATGGTGTGTTCTCAGGAAAGAACGTGTGATGAAGTCAGGTTAGGACTACAAGAACCACAAAACACACACTGCCCCCAAAAAATCCCAACCCTGGAAACAGGCATTTGCAAATCATTTGCAAGAATCAAACAGCTTAAAAATGAATAAAATAACTTTTCTTCAAAGCTCAAGGGCCTTTTTAATGTCTGGTTATCAGGTAACAAGGCCTGCTGAAATATCTCAAGTATCATATTTAGAAGAGCTTAAACATTATTTCCTTTTACAGGTAAAACTTATATTTTGTTTCAGTGAAGACTACCTTTAATACAGATTTCTTTTCCCTTCCAGCTTCTTTCTGCACTTATAAGTGTAATATTCCAGGACCATGCAAAATTATACTGTTACTTACCAGAATTGGAGAAATCACACCCTGAAGCTGATAATGAAGACCTCCCTCATTCTACTTGTCAGTCAAAAAAAAAGGAAATTGCAAACCAACACTTACAAAGTGAGAGAATAAATAAATATGACACAGCAGGTTTAATGATAAGAAGTCAATGAATTGATAAAAACCTTGTGTTCTGAAGTGTTCTTATTATCATCAGATCTAAGCCAGTTTTGTTAAACAGGTCTTACTCTTCAGTGAGAAAAGCAAAGATGGAAGCTTTACAATAGCCTTCTCTTCTTCTTGATAAACAGCAAAAAAGCTCAGTGGAAATGTTCATCTTCTTTATGACTGAAAAACTAACCTTAATGTAGTTTTTGTTTACCATGTCACAAGTGCAGCGTTGGAAGTTGTTGCCAAAGAATCATTGGAACAGGCATCACTAAAGCAGGGTCAGTCAGCCAGCTCTTTGAAAATCGTTCAGTTCCTCTAGTCTTATGACTAAAATAATATCCAGTGGCTCCAGCTTGAAGCCTGGTTAATACATCTGTCCTGAACACATAATTAGTTGGTCATAACATTCCCCCGGCCACCAGCCAACAAACCAATCAGCATTTCTCCCTGACTCACTAGAATTTTTGCTGTGTCAAACTGTTTGATCTCTAGGTAGTAAAAATGCAAAAAATGGAAGGACACTGTGCTGGAAGGCTTTAATTTAGTATAGTTTCTCAGGGGAATTAAATCTGAAAAGAAACATGTTTTTGTTGACATTGCTGAAGTTGAGATTTTCATTCTGCTTCAGGAATAATATTAACATATCTATTTTGCAGCTTTCTTTTTATCTCTTTACCAGCTAAGATTCTACAATGTAATCCCTTTTTCATTAACTACTTTCAAAAGGAAACTTTGGTTTATGAGAAAGTGAAATGATCCCAGCAAGTTTAAAAGGCTGTTACGTGTGTAACTAACAAGGAATATGCTGTGTGCACTATGCATGGAAATGAAACACAGTCTGAATTTACACAGATGCTACTGGCCACAGTCCTCCAAGCTTTATTTGGAGGGTCGGGAGGCTCTGCAAAGGGATCTGAACAGGCTGGACTGCTGGGCTGAGACCAATGGCATGGGGTTTAACAAGGCCAAATGCCGGGTCCTGCACTTGGGGCACAACAACCCTGTGCAGTGCTACAGACTAGGAGAAGTCTGTCTAGAAAGCTGCCAGGAGGAGAAGGACCTGGGAGTGTTGGTTGGCAGCTGACTGAACATGAGCCAGCAGTGTGCCCAGGTGGCCAAGAAGGCCAATGGCATCCTGGCTTCTATCACAAAAGGCATGACCAGCAGGTCCTGGGAGGTTATTCTCCCTCTGTACTCAGCACTGGTGAGACCGCACCTCGAATCCTGTGTTCAGTTCTGGGCCCCTCACCACAAGAAGGATGTTGAGGCTCTGGAGCGAGTCCAGAGAAGAGCAATGAAGCTGGTGAAGGGGTTGGAGAACAATGTTAAGAGGAGCAGCTGAGAGAGCTGGGGTTGTTTAGTCTGGAGAAGAGGAGGCTGAGGGGAGACCTCATTGCTCTCTATAACTACCTGAAAGGAGTGACAGGGGACAGGACAAGAGCGAATGGCCACAAGCTCCACCAGGGGAGATTTAGGCTGGACATTAGGAAAAAATTTTTCACAATGATCCGGTGGATCTCTTCCAACCTGGTTATTCTATGATTCTATGATTTGTGAGAGTGTATATTTAATTTTCTGAAGCTAAATTTTGAAAACTCTGATCTGGATCCTAAGGTACTAGAATTTACAAAAGCTTTATATTGATAACACTAGCACACAGGATCAAGAGAACTGTAGCACTGTACTTACTTCCCATGTACATCATGTGCCAAAAACACAGGAAAGCACTTTATGCACGTTCCAGAGTAATTCACTCTTTTCTCTATACAGATAGTGTATTTCTATAATGACAAAATAAATTGTCAAAATTTCTGTGTTGAAGAACTTACTCAACATCCTCAACTGTGCAACTGCAAAGGACTAACATGATTTCCAAGATCATAATATATTTATTGATCAATTGCTGTAGTGTTACACAGTATATTTTTTCACTCTGTCTATAGATCAACAAACACCTTTAGCTCATGGCTGATATTTTAGAATTTAAAGGCACTACAGGAATGCAGATAAAGAACTATGTACCTCCCCTGTCCACAATGAATATTAGTCATTCATTCTGGCAAATAAGAAATATACAATTTCCCTAGTTTCCTTCATAACAGCCACACCAGATACATCAGCTATGTCTAGACTAGTGCATGAGTGAACACAGTAAGTTGTCTCTGTTCATCCTACGCAGGAGACTGGAAGGAAGAGGTTGTAGCTCTCACCTGGCTTCTGCATACAGGTTTCCCCACCACAGGAATAAAAGGACATAGAAGGAGGAGAGACTGGGGAGGATCACTCTTCTAAATGGAACTAGAAAGTGGTCAGTGTTGACTCAGAATATTTCCTGATTTAGGCTTTGCTGTTTATTCCTCATTAGCATCAAATCTCTGAGATTCAGCACTGACTCTGTGCACAACTGGATTTTAAGGGATCCAAACAGCATATTCAGAATTTTTGGCCTACTACAGTACAGGAATTGTTAAATATCTCAAAGGTCTATAGTTTGATTCTGTAGTTGTTAATAATAGTTTCATACATTTCAACATCAACAAAGATTTTATGCACTTAGGCATTGAAGAACTGTGACAGAACTGCAAAATGGTTCATTATAATCACAAAGAATGCCAAGAAAAGATGGCATACTTATCACGTATATCAGTTTCTTCTTGAAATCATCCTTAATCTCCTGACTCTAAACATTCAAACTATTATGCTAAAAAGCAAAGGAGATGCTTTACAGTTTGAGCAAAATGGGAAAACATTGTATAACTTGTACCTCCCAGAGGATACTTAAAAAATACTAAGCCTGATACATTAAGTTTGGAAATGTCAGAATAACGTTGCCTGAATTCATGCAACCTACCTACATCAGTCACTTCTCGGCAAATGTGCTTTTATGCAGCTTTAATCTTATGACCCTGCATCAGTTTTTCAATAGAACTCCTATTTTATTTGCTGAAAGATTAATACTGCATTTTTAATGTCTCCTGTAGATGTAGTCTTCTTGGACTTCAGCAAGGCCTTTGACACAGTTTCTCACAGCATTCTGCTTCGGAAAATGTCAGCCTTTGGCCTGGACAGGCACACACTGTCCTCGGTGAAAATCTGATTTGATGGCCGGGCCCAAAGAATGGTGGCGAATGTAATTAATTCCATCTGGAGGCCAGTCACAAGTGGTGTCCCCCAGGGCTCAGTGCTGGGTTCAGTTCTGTTCAATATCTTTATCAATGGTTTGGATGAGGGGATCAAACGTACTCTTGTCAAGTCTGCAGATAATGCTAAGCTGGGAGGCAGTGTCGATCTGCTGGAGGGTCGGGAGGCTCTGCAAAGGGACCTGAACAGGCTGGACCGCTGGGCAGAGTCCAACGGCATGAGGTTTAACACGGCCAAATGCCGGGTCCTGCACTTGGGGCACAACAACCCTGTGCAGTGCTGCAGACTAGGAGAAGCCTGGCTGGAAAGCTGCCAGGAGGAGAAGGACCTGGGAGTGTTGGTTGGCAGCTGACTGAACATGAGCCAGCAGTGTGCCCAGGTGGCCAAGAAGGCCAATGGCATCCTGGCTTCTATCACAAAAGGCATGACCAGCAGGTCCCGGGAGGTTATTCTCCCTCTGTAGTCGGCGCTGGTGAGACTGCATCTCGAATCCTGTGTTCAGTTCTGGGCCCCTCACCACAAGAAGGATGTTGAGGCTCTGGAGCGAGTTCAGAGAAGAGCAACAAAGCTGGTGAGGGGTTTGGAGAACCGGCCTTATGAGGAGTGGCTGAGAGAGCTGGGGTTGTTTAGCTTTGGGAAGAGGAGGCTGAGGGGAGACCTTATTGCTCTCTACAACTACCTGAAAGGAGGTTGTGGAGAGGAGGAAGCTGGCCTCTTCTCCCAGGTGACAGAGGACAGGACAAGGGGGAATGGCTTCCAGCTGTGCCAGGGGAGGTTCAGACTGGATATCAGGGAAAAAATTTTCACAGAAAAGGTCATTGGGCACCAAAACAAGCTGCCCAGGGAGGTGATGGAGTCACTAGCCCTGGAGGTACTTAAAAGATGGGTAGACAAGGTGCTAGGAATGATTGTACCTAATGATCCAAGAGGTCTTTTCCAACCTGGTGATTCTATGATTGTATGATTCCTTCATCCATTGTACTCTCACATATTTCACAGAGCACATTATCCAAGCCCTATGTTGAACACAAAGATATGAACTTCTTGTTTTCATACCCACTTAAATCTTTTTCAGTCACATCCAGTTTAATGCTGTGCTTTGCAGATTTATTTTCACACCAACTTATTATTAAGACCCATGAGATCACTGGTATTTTTATCCTGACAGAGAAAACAAAAATTCAGATCAGGAGCAGTCATGAACTTGTGAGACCATCTTAACACACATAGTATTGTGAAAAATTAGATGTCAGCTGCACAGATTCTGAAAAGCAATACAGAGCAACTTCTGCAGTAGTCATGAAAGATCAGTGCACCTGGAAAACTGGCCATAGGGGTTTCAACATAAGAAATTATGAATACAAAGAAAATATTGGAATGAGGGCACTAACACTTACATACTTTGTTGTTGCTTTTATCTACAGAAGTGAAAAAAAAAAACAAAAAAGGATCTCAAGGAAACAGTTATTAAGAACACATATTTTTCTGTCTCTCTATTGTCTTATCTCTTTTCAGTATCTGTGATAACTTAAGGCACAATTCCTACAGACAGTCACCTTAGCTACATCCTCAACCACCTTGGAGAAGGGCCACAGCAAAGTGCTGATGGGCAACTGAGAACCAGCTCTCTGGCTTCTGTTCTCATCACCCTCATCTCTGTATCAAAAGAAAAAAAGAAGAATCATATCCTTCTTACTCCTTTTGCTTAGGAAAAAAAATAATCAAGACATATATTTTTCTTTGGGGAAGCAAAGCCAAATGTCTAGCCTCTGGACTTGATCAGGCTACTATAGTTCCGGGGATACTGTGATTATTTGGAAGAATCCTACATGTCTTAGGGCAAAGGCACCTGAATGTGAAGTTTCTGATTTGGGACTGTCTACAGATTTCCATGAAGATATTCCCATGGCTGAGGTTTTAGCTTATTAGGATGGGAATCACCTCATCAAATTTAGATCTTTATATGTGTTCACAGGTACATCAACAAGTTGTTGTTTAAGTTATCTTCTATAGTTAGTGACAGAAATGGTCATTGTAGGGCATGATTTCAAACATCTATTTCTCTATTTATTAAAAAAATAATTTACAAATTATGTGCTCAGAGAGGAGGATCTCAAGTAAAATTTAACTGTTCTGCATTGTCTGCAGTCACTTTCACCAGTGAGTCAACAATGGACTTACTCATTGAATCTGAAGGCAACATCAACTTTGGGGTTTTTAGCAGAAACAACAAAAATAGATTATTAAAATCACTGAAACAGATCAATTAAATTATTTGCAGTTCAAGCCTTGTGCCTGGGTTTTCTCACTAAGTCAGTTAACATCCATGTAAATTTTCAATTACTTTGCATGAAGAATTGTGTTTATAGTTATAGTGAATGAGAACTTCATAGCATGATGTGGATAACATATTCACTGGATTATCATATCACTTATTTGAGTATTTTCAGTAGAAGAGCAAATACTGCCACTCATTTAAGCTACAGGGCAAGAACTATTTGCAAAAAACAACTCCAGGCTGCAGCAAGAGCTGCATGTAAATAAGGCCATATTTTAGCAGGATCATGGGAACAGGTAGCTGTTGTACATGCAATGGTATTTCCCAGTTAATTAATACATAAGCTAAAACTACCAGCTTGTTGCAATCTTTAAATGCATATAAAACGGTGAAGCATATCGTTAGAATGACAACAGTGACATTTGAAGAGAAGTATTAAAACATTGGGCACATGAGCAGAGGTGTCCATTACTTTGGTTTAATTTTGAAATCAAAGAGCAATCTGGAATCAACCACAGAGGATTAAGATGAAACTTTTTTTCCCAGGCTGGTTCTACATAGGGGCACATTTGGGGAAAGGCTGCTGTACATATTTGGTTCAGAGTAGCTAGGTGGTTGGGTTAGGTTTTGTTCTGGTAGGTTTCTTTGTTCCTTCTTTTGAGTCATGCATTGGATTCTGTCAAAATTTAAACACTTTCCTTACAATCCAAATTCCCCTCTGGAGATGCCTTTCTTTTGGTTATGAAACTCAGCATGTTAGTATAACTACGGTTAAGCTAAGGTCATATTATTTCAGCTAAGGTTACTTTAACTTAGGGACTTAGTTTCCATTCCTGCAGGGAGATGGTGTGCATCAAAGCCAACATCTCACAGAATGCTTCCTTAAAGCACAACAGCCATAGTGATCTCTGGTGCGTGGTGTGCTCTTTCCTCTGCTGCCACTCTTTCCAAAGGCAATATTTATCCTTCCACTTCAAAATGAAAATGAAAGCTAGTGTGTGACAGAATGTACAGTATGATGCAAAGCACTTCATGTCATAGCAAAAACAGCTTACAGACAGCATGCCAGGGATGACATCATTCATAGACAACAGTTAATTTGGAAACTGTGAGGGACAAGCTAATATCTCTAGTGTTATGTGATTTTGTACTGAAAGGTCCTCACATAAATGAGCACACACAGGAATGGAATTAAAAGCACTTAGCTTTGGGACTGAACACTTGAAAAATGCACAGATGGAAACAACTTTGCATTCATTAGTAGATGAAATAATTGGCTTTATTCTATAACTTCTTATTAAGCATATATTGACGTTTCCTGATTTTTAGAGACTTAAGGAGCAAGCTTGATACTGAGGCATTTTTTTTTATTTTTCTACCCATCATGGTTTGCATTGGTTAAAAAGAAAATTTTAAATTGCTGCTAAACACATATTTAACTGAATCTAAGCTACAAAGAAATGAGCGACTATATATTCTGGATTAACACTAAAGAGTTTCCTACAGTTGCATGTTCATCCCTTCATCAAGAAAAGCCACTGGACTTCAAGGAGAATTACATATGTATATTGTACTTTTTGTACACAGATGCTGTATATATTATTGCTTCCTTAAAATAACAAGCAGTCATAAAAATATAATAAATAAAGATGAAAGACATAAATGTTCAGTTTGGAAATTAATCATAAATTGAGGTAAAAGAAACTTTCGTTATTTACTTAGGGCATGATACAAAGCTCTTTAAAATCAGTGGAAAGAACATTAGCTGTGTGAGAATTTAAATCGTGACATTACATTTAGAGGATTTGGAAAATTTTCTGGAAATGAGCACAAAAAAAGCCTACTCAGGAGTGGGGAGGGAAGGGGCTTCTTGGATTATCTTACACCTTTTTACCTATGAGACAGTCTTGATCTCAGCTTGCAAGGACATGCTTTTCTTTATCACAACTGTGCAAGAATGAAGCTAGCTAAAATTTTATAGTACTGGATCAGGTGTAAAAAAGGGCTAGAGCAGGAAATAAAATAACTTGGGTAATATTTCAACAAACACTATGACTAACAGAGGGCACCTGAAAGCAGCCATGGTTGTGCCCTGTACTTGAGGCAAAGGTGCCATCTCAGCCTATTCTGCAGCTCAGGCCAGTGATCCGCATATTGCATGTTTGGAAGCACTGCTGGAACATCACATGCTTCTCCAGGCCCACTTTACTGAAACACATGCAGAGAAAAGAAATTAGCAGTCCTAAGAAAAAACACTCCTCAGGATTTCCAGTATTCCATCCACTGTAGTTTAGTATTTCTGCTGAAACTAAAGTCTATCCAAAGTATAGGATTAGAACTTTGAGATGGTAAGTTTCTTTTCTTCCTGCACAATGAAATTTGTTGTTACATTTTTTTGCTCTTCTGTTTGTCCTTTGTGAATTTTGAATTAAAGGATTCTCTGTACTAACAAGCAAATCAATTATTCTGACTGGATATTAAGCGAGCAGTACCTTTAGTACAACACAAGACTGAAATCCAAATACTATCTCTTAAGCACAGACACTATACGGCACCTACGCAGAAGCCTCCTATAGATATTTTAATATATTGGAGGACATATAACCTTCAATTTGAGATCCAGGAGAGACAAAATATGAGTTGAAAGAGTATAACAGACTTGAATGTAAATCTCTGAGTATATGCAAAATTATAGGAACAGGTGCTATGTTTTCCTAATCCATGTCTGTAATAGTGTGAAAATTGGTACTGAATACTCTTTAAAAAAATGTCCTTCAAAACTGCAAAACAAAAATAGCAGTTGAGAGACCATTGATCAAAAGTCTGTTTCTGTGTAATTGCTAGAGAATCACAGAATTAAATCATTAATAAAATTACTTTTCCTGTATAGAATTATGATACTGAACTTTTCCTGCACTATTTTGATTGTAAGTCATCCAAGGAAGGAATTTAGTGTTTGCTTGTAAAATCACTGGAAACAGTAACCTGAGCCGGCTGAAGTCTTACAGTAAAAAATTTCCTCACCACCACATTGCTACTGTTTAATTGTTTATTACTTTGAAAATGTGGTCCCAACAGTAATGTTAAAATCTGGTTCTGGGCCAACCAAGGCACACAAGGTAGACCTGGAAAAGATCCAGCTAGTTTACAGCATCACATTTTGCAGTGTCAAAGTAGCAAGTGTTTACTGTAGATAAAAAGACATCATAATATCTTGGTTAAATTAAATGCTGAAAATGTAAACAGACTGAGATAATTATTTTTTTAATGTTTAGACTCATAATAGTGGAAACAGCTTGAAAAATATGGATAAAAGTAAACAGACACAGTGATATTATTCTGGGAAACTTCACTCATACCTTCAAAAGCCTGCATCCATCCTGGCAAACCTGTTGAGAAGTTCGGCTGCTCAAAGTTCAGCTGTTCAAACTTCAGTGACCAAATTTTATGAAAAACTTCCAAGATTACAAGTTATCAGTGCAAAGCAGGTGTGGGTAAACTTCAGCTTTCATATAAAGAGCAATTTTAACAGGAAATGTAGTCTGTTTGACTGTCAATTGTACATATGACATCTTTAGGCTTCACTCCTCTCTATTTGTAGTAGAAGTATCCAGAGTACTATTTGGATGCCTAAATCAACTCCATGACTTCTTAGAATGCTGTAAAGGAGTCTCCTAGGAGACAAATGTGACATTTCTCTCAGCTCTTGATCTCATAAATTTAGTTACAGAGATTATATTCACTGCTTCTGGTAACAGTTTCTCCCCCAAAATGTTGATATTACCACCTCCTTCATTTTCACTACAGTGCATCAGAGCACGTTGGTTTGTACTCTATATCCAGAAAACAACCTATTCTTTCAACATCCATTTTGAACCCAAGTTGAACGTGTTGAGGATTTCTTCTGATAAGATCATGTTCTGCAGTGTATTTCACTCAACATGGCTGAGATGTTGGCTGTTGCCTTCCTGGGAGGGGGCAGTGCCATTCCCTAAAGGCATCCATGAGTCTGCACAAGAAGTCAGGCCACAGCAAATAATTTGAACTCCAAGAACAATGCACAAAAAGCAACATGAGCGGGACTGCAAAAAGCCACTCTGTCCCGAGCAGCGGTCACCATTTGCATCTTATCCAGTGTTTCATGGGTCTGTGGCAAACAAAGCCTCCTATGCAGACTCTGTGTCTCAAACAAGTTATTACATAGCCCTATCAAAAGCACTGTGTCTATTACTATTTTATGCCTTGAATTCACCAGTGTACCTCTTTTCTCTGCTCTGCTATCCTGTCTCCTAGCTTGCAGACTGTGAATACCAGCACATTGTTATAAAAATTACTAAATTACAAGACAATGTTACACTTATTTTTAAGCTGGACAATATTTTGTGAAAGAATGCCAGTCTTTTCTTAATGGCATTAGTAGGAGCATGGCATACCTGAAATGGAATGCAAATACCTATAATTTTTTTAAACATTTTTTTTTAACCATACACTTCAGAATGAGTTCAAACTGCTCTCCAAATTGATGTAAGGCTAACACTGCTTAGCTGCTAAAACCACAGAAGAAACTGCTATACCACAAAATTAATTAGAACATCTTTTTTTTTTTCTTGGCAGTGTGTTTGTTATGACGTCTCCAATAAAATACTGTACTTCACAGTACCAGGCTTTAAAGAACACATTAGCAAAGACCTTGTTTCTGTCTTCCAGCCAAAAAGCCCTCCAATCTGTCTACAAGGAGGTATTGTATTTTTCCTTGGTTACTGCAAATACAATATTCAAAGAGAAACTATCAAGCAGGAACAAATCTCTCTGTCTTCAGGTCCCAGAAGATTGTGACGGCATTAAAAGAAATTTAACATTTCAAATTACTCCATCAAAATCAATTCTTATAAACGTAGTCAGCATTATAAGAAATGGATATTTGAGACTATATATAGAAACCACTCATAACAGAACACAGAAAAGAACTGACAGAAGGATTCTTCACAGTAGCTGTTGGCTTTAGAGAAAACAGAGTTTAAGATTCAGAAATGGAGAAGGAGGGCAAAGGAATCACAGCATATGGCTTATCAAACATTGCAATATCTGCTGAATGTAGAGTATTGTCATGCCAAACTAAAAGTCATTACTAAAAGTCATTGTTTGGCTTTATAGAGATGCTACCTTTGCAGAGAAGCACCCTCATTTTAATCAATGCTTCAAACACACAGGCTAAAAACCATGATCAGTACTGTTGTTGGACAGACTTCAATAATGCTGCTACAGAATACTGCACAGACAGATTAATGAAAACTTCTAATGGCTGCCTTTGGCCATCCTAAATGACTTCTGTCCTTCTGCACAAGATGTTTAAATCTGTGCTACTATAGGAGGGCATGGACATTCTTTTATTCCCACATGCATAGATGCAGAAGGTTTATTTAGTCTGCAGTTACAGGGTTTTGTAGGTTTCTTTCAGCACACCAGCAAATAATTCAAAGTCAGAAAACCTATATATTTTCAGCTCTTCTTATAATAACCTCAAGTCCTGATTGACAGATGCTAGAAAAGAAAATAATCAAATTTCATACTACTGCAGTGTCACGCAGAGAGCGCCATATGAGAATGCAAACCTGTAAAGAGCAACAATCGAAATTAACATCTTTCTTTGGATTGAAAATGGAAAGCCACCATACTTCACATACTCCAAGAAAGCAAACCATTGAAATGGGAGTGCTTACATTCAACCATGTAATGTTACAGGTGAGGTGACATCAGCATATTCGCCTGCATTTAGTTGGGTCAAGCCTGTGAGTTTGCTGCTCATATGGTAAGAATGAAAAAGATGCTTTGGAATTGTGCTGAATTTTATTTTATTTTATTTTATTTTATTTTATTTTATTTTATTTTATTTTATTTTATTTTATTTTATTTTATTTTATTTTATTTTATTTATTTTTTATTTGTACTAAGTTCCTTGTATTTTCTAGTTATTATTTGGAAGATACACTGTTATGCTTATCTGTGTGTACCATGAACCGAAGACACTGAATGGAGCTGAAAAGACAGAATTGAGTACTGAGACATGAAAAATATGTTCGAATACTTAGTTCTGCAAGATTTTGTTCAGTCCAGTTTGATCCAGAAAGCAACCAATGTCGTAAGTTTAGGAAGTCACTGATGTAATTCAAGTAATTGAAATTACGTATGAGCTTCAATGGCAATTGAAGCAATATATGGGCAATTCTGGTTTAAGGGCAAACAGAATTTTCTGACACTGAATGTCTTGTGTAGAAAGCACACTTAATATTTTCACTCCCTTCAAGATGCACTGTGTCTTTGAAAGAAGAGGAAAGTACATTTACTGGTGTCACTGTAAATAATCTCACCCATTTCCTTTGCTGTTGTTTAATTATGAGTCATGTTTTGATATTAAATCTTTTCAGGAAGAGCAGAATGCAGCAGAATTAGCAGAAAGTGCCAGACAGGAGGAGAACAATTTGAAATTATCTTTCTAACTTAACTCAGAAAATCAGAAACACAACTTGCATCTGGATTTCCTTAACACTATTAAGCAAAGATTATAAAAATCCAAATAAAACCGTGGAATATTAGACACAGACTTTCTAAGATGCTTCCAAAGACACATTCATTAAGCTTGTACACGCACATTTTGCCTAAAAGATCTCATGTTCACACAGATCATGACAGTGTGCACTCCACACGTAGCAGGAGCTAATTTTTCATTTTAATCAACTAATCTACAAGCTAGAGCTCCAAAATGGCAAGTTGTTATCTTATTTCTTTTAACAATACAACACATCATTGAAACAGAAATAATCTATTGAATATTTTTTAATCAGTGCTTTTTTAGTTTTCATTAACGAAATTAAAATATATATATATATATACACATTGTATCTTGTCTAAGTATGTCTCAGAAGAAAAAAGATCAGAGGGAAATGCTAACTAGGGAAATCTGTTAGACTTTTCCAGACTCATTGAAGTCAGGCACAGTTCACCAATAGTCTTAATGCAGAAGAAGTGGTGTTCTGGAATAAGTGTGCTGTACCAGACAACAGGAAAACAGGATATCAAGAAAAATAAAAATAAATTAAATCCTGAATATGCCATTTTATGAAGAATTTAATTTATAAGATTTGTTTATAAATTTAGATTTTAATTTCAGAATTTGCCATGTAAATTAGAATTACAGATGAAGAGCTGTAAAGAAAGAAGACACCTTGGAATAGCTTAAAGGAACAGACACAAGATTTGCTTCATCTGCTTGCTTGTGTGGCATCTTAGCTATCTTTCAGTAAATATATAGTTTGGCCAATTGATCAAATAATTTTTTTTCCCCTGTAAATAGAATTTTTTCTCCAGTTAAAGTGCTCCTTCCCACCCACCCCCCTTTTTTTGTCCTGCTTTCAAATCCTTTTTAGGCCCCAAGATTAGTACTGGTTTTAGTCCAACTTTATGAGAATGCTTTTATGTTACTTATATTTGTATGTAGTAATTAAAAAAAGATTTTCTTAACCCTTGCCCATTGATCCCTAAGAAGCCTTAAGAGAAGCTTTTCCTTGAGAGTCCAGTCGGCTCTACTTGCAGACTACTTTCTAATCTTTTTTAACTTTGGGTCATTTGGACTTGCCTCTCCAAACAGATACATTTCAGTAAGTGGCTCATTAGCATTACAGAGGAGAATCATCCCTTTTTTTTTTTTTCTTTCCTTTTAAAACCACCCTATCCTTAGCTATCTATATCTGGTGTTTGTACTGATATTACAGCCACTTCAGTAAATTGAAGCTCTTCCACAGATCTCTACTCCAAATCAGCGCCAGCTTCAGTTCTTTGGCTGAGGCAAATGCCAGACATTGTTTATACAGCGGTAATCAACATGGTAAATTTAGAATATACCAGAATATATTATGATAAATTTGCTGCCTCAGGATAAAGATAACATACGGGTATAGTCAGTGGTTATCTCTTAAAAAAGGGGGAAATTGATGAAGAGACATTTTTTTTCCTTCCAGGCTATCATAATAAATGTTTTTTCCCCTCTGGGGTTTGTAGGAAAAGATGATGGGACATGTGGATCTCATGAACTCTGATGCTAAATACAGCTACAACTTTTGAAAGACTGTCTTCTCTATATTTCAAGTCGAACTCCATGTTCTTTCCTTAGCATTAAGAGTTGTTTACTTTTTTTTTTTTCCCTACCATCCCTCCAGAGGTTAGGAAATGAATTGTGTGCCATCAGAGAGCAAAGCAGTACAGTACCCAAGGGACCTGATAGCACCGGTGTCTTTTTTTAACCCACCTCAGCAGAATGATTTGCTATTCCCAGAGGGGGTGTGAGAATCATCAAGTAGTGGAAAATAAATGGTGTTGCTGGTGGGGGGCGGAGTATGTTGTTTGGAGTTTTTTATTTTTCTTCATTTATTTGTTTGTTGTTTTCATATTTTTTAAAAACTAAGAATATTTTTTAAAAATCTTTTCCTTGAGCCTCTGATTGCGCTTCATTTTCCTTCTCAAACCTAGTGCTTAATAGCTTTTTATCAGGACAGTTAATTTACCTGGAGTATGAGTTTCCAGAAGATGTCTGTTCCAAATGCAAACTGTCTTCAGAGTAGACTGATTTCTCTCTCTCTGTGTCAAGTACTTGTACTGGGTCCAAAATCTGTGGGAGGAAAAACACATTTTTGTGCCCAGTATACGCCTACAGTGAATATTCTGGGGAATTAAGACAGTTAAGCTCTACTTAAATTCACATCTACCTGCTAACATAGCAATCCTCCTCAATAGGTATTACCTGTCTGTATTGGAACATTTTTGTAAGAAAAGCATTGTGGCTCAGCGAGTGTGAAGCTAGCCCTTTGTTAAACTAGCAGGCAGTGCCATTTTCCACATCTGCCGTTCAAATCCACAAAACTTCAAGTATGTGGTTAAGTCTAACAGGCTTTTTAATAGGATTGAAACAGGTTTTGTGCCTCACTGAAAAAAAAAGGGACTACTCACATGCCTAATCACTTGGATTATGCACTTTGCTGAATGGGAAGCCTTATATACTACTGCATCAGTACTGAGAGAACATGTGAAGTTAGAAACCTGAAGTCTGATGACAGCTCTTTGTCTAGTCTCTGAGTCACAGATGTATCCATCTACCTAAGCATTTACAAATGTGAAAAAAAAAACAAATGAACTGCAGTAGCACTGTGCTCCACCTGGAAGGTAAGCTGTACTCTGCCAGCTACTAAGGCAGAAATCTAAGTACTGATCTTTACACTTCCACAATTGTGATAGAGAAATGAAATTCCAGCATCTTGTCTAGTTTTGTTAAATAAAATCATCTTTCCCATATTCCAAAATGTCTTAAACAATTAATAAAATCTTTGTGACATCCATTATGGTACTGGCTACAATAGCAGGGGGTTTCTGGTGAGAAACTGAACATGCCCCAGTCATCTTGCTATGCAGACATAGCCAGGCACAACTCCTGAACTCGCCTCAGTTTGTCTCAGAGGGCTGCTGTGGTGAGCATTTATATTCCTGGCTACTCAGAGACTCAGAAAAATCTATCATCAATCACTAAGCCTGTTAGAGAGCAACTAGGAGCACTTACTTCTCTGTACCTCGACCATTTCAATCTTTTCCCACATGCCTCATTCTATTTTTTTTTTCACTCACTCACTGCAGCCATACAAATGCCATAACATTTCAGAAAGATATTTACAGTCCCAGGCATCCAAGTGACCAGCATTTCCCTGTGACCTTCTCACCCCAGCAATTAGCTGTCAAGGTTTTTTTATGTTATGTCCTTACAGAAATTTTTCTTAGGCTTCTGTAGTTTAAACTCAGCCTCTACAATGCTTGCTTTGGGAAAGTTTACATTCTGCTGGAGTGCAACTGCACTGAGGGACCAGTATACTGGCTGCCTGGTACAGGTGCCTAACTCTGTAAACCAGCTCTTAACCTGGCAGCACAATGCACCTAGGAAACTTCCATCAGCTCCTGTCTCTAATCAGGCAAATTATTCAATTGGCTATTACTACTCTTAACACTAAGATATTTTTACTTTTCATCATATTGAAACACAACAGATTAATTTGAATGTATAACCTTACAGGGTATTTTTCTTGCATTATTTGGAAAAATAACTTTGCATTGAGAAGCTGTGTTCCCCCCTGAAAAAACAAATAAACAAAGCCTCAAACAAACAAACAAAACAATTCCCCACAAAACATATTCCCCCCCAATTTTAAATTCACAATATGCAATCTGGAATATGCTGTACTTAAACCAATTAAAGTATGCTTGGAAGATGATTACCGTGTCAGCATTGACAGGGCATTCAGCTGAAAAATGGCTCTAGAGAGAATAGAAAAGTAGAAAAAAGTTTTAATTTTTAAATATATTTGCTTATTATAGCCTATAGTGATGATGAACTTTGAAACGCTTGAAGAAATAATGCAAGAGGACACTGAAAATTTGCCTTGTGAACTGGGAATTCGGACAACTTTTTTATGATTCAAATGTTTGTGTGTATATATATATATATGAACACATATGCACAGATACACACATGTCTAGGTAGACAGACCAATCATTTTTAAGTGAGAAAACTAGAAGTGTGACCTGCTGCTGGTTCTTGCTGGAGATTCTTTCCATCAGGTATCACTAGACTGCTATTCCCGAGGACACTAGCTTAGCTCATGTTCTAGAGTTGTGAAGAAAGCATGGATGCAGGATTGGCAGATAGCTTTAATATATTTGCCATAATGTACAGTCTCTTCCACCCTCTTCCACCCATTTTTCAGGGTGTAATCATTGTCATTGTTTAATCTGCAATTAACAGGTTCAGTGTGAATAAGCCACACTCAGTTTGAAGAATGATCATTCACATAGGCTTCCTGTCTCATTTTACCGCTTGAAACGTGGCACTGACCCAAAGTCTAAACACAGTATGGGGCCTCCTTGTCTCGTCCAAGGTAGATCCTCCTGGGTAAACACAGACAGAACCTACAAGAACTTGTAGTCTTTCAGAGGTATTTATGGAGCCAAAAGCCAGGTAATTGCTTTGCTCTTCCTTAAATACTCTCAATAAATAAGCACAAGACAAGGAAAAGAAGTGCTATTGTTGAGCATGTTATTTTATAAGTGAAAAACTGATGCAGAAGAGTACTTTAAAAGTACCTCTTAAAGTATTTTAACAACTTTGAAAATCTGAACCCAAGTGAACTGGCCAAATTTACACAGGAAGGCTTTGACCGAATGGGAAAATTAATGTATGTCTCTGAGTTCCACGTCAGGCTCATAGCAGTTCCCTTTTTCCCCAGCCAATTAGTGCATTAAAAATATTCAGAAAAGTCTCCAGTTGCAGGAAGTCTAAGTTTCAGATGTGCAGTTCATGTGATTCTGAAAAGACATACCAAATCTAAGTAAGTCATTCACCAGGAAAGAGAGAGTTAACTCTGTGCATACATAGTAAAGATAGAACATATATCAAATCTTTCACACTTTTTTCTATTCTGTAGTTTGCTCTGTTCTTTAAAAATGTATTTAAATCGAGTGACCGTGTATGCAAAGGAAAACTTTACAAGCAGATAAGTCTTCTAGATCTGAATGTCTGCCAAGACAAAACTGTGTGTTTTATTTTAAAAGGAGTGCTTATCGCTCAGAACACACCATTTCTGTTTAAACAGTGGAGTCAAAATTAATGCTTACAATTTATACTTGTCATTAAAACAGAACTTTTGAGAAACAAAATCTTATTTTTTAGCCTATACCGAAACAAGAAAATTGATAGCAATTAATATAGAGGAAAAGTTTTATTTCAAAAGGAAGAATATTTTGATAAACTGTTTAATGGAGAAATGAAACTCTGATACAAAGAACTTCTGTGCAGGTGTTAAGTATTATAATCTATGTTATGGTACTGTGCTATCCACATGAATGCAGGTATAAAGAAAAAATTCTGGACTTTATTCAAGTTTGTGGGCTTCATTCTAATTTCATTTACAGCAAGTCTTACCCAGATGGATACGAGTACCTCCACTGACTTCAGCGAACTCTCAGACTTTATGTTGGTGTAAGTAAGAGGTATTCAGACTCTCATTTGTATTTTAACTCTCAGGTGTGAGTTCACAAGAGTGAAAGCTCAGAGAATTGTTTTATATTTACCAAAGAGTCATAAGAACTGAAGACTTCATATTTCTAATGATATATCTCAACATGAGATCCAACATGAACTTCTCACTCTTTTTATAAGGGCAAAAGCAGATTTTGCTCCAGGGCAAAAATGGGTCAATTCAACAGATATCAGAGAGAGCAAGAGAAGATGAAAACTCAGGCAAGATAGAATCCATATCACCTGTTTCAAACAGCAGTACATTCATATAGGTTCTCCTTCCTAAGTGATGTTTATTACTCAGTTATTTTATGGATCTTGATTTATGTCAGTTAGGGAAGATCTTAGTTACTCAAAGGTTCTGTTTTAGTCCATATTATGAGGGAACTTCATGCCTTTCTTCCTTATGTGTCTAAAAATTAAGTCACTTGTATTATTTCCATATTTGTCAGTAAACAAAGTCATTTGCTCTGGGCAACTGAGAATCTTTCGAGAACAAGCTGGCGCAGAAGTGGGGTGGTGCGAGTGTGTGTGACGATAGTGGGGAGAGGGGGTGGTTGCCACTAGGTGGCAATAGAAACCCCTCAAATAAACTATTGCACACGCTATTTATTCTATCAATTTCAGCTAGGAAAGTTGAATTAAAAGCAAGTAAACAAAATTGCTTGTTTGTCTTTAAACCCCCTCGATTTTTAGTACAATTTTCTGTAGAGTTTAATAGGAAACAACCTTCATATTTTCTCCCAAGGTAATTATTTAGTATGCCCCTTATAGAGAAATTATTTTCAATTATTATTTTTGCATTATTGGAAAGTATTGTGATAATTTCTGTATGTTTAATACATTTAGCACTCTGCTATTACTACGGAACTTTTCTTAGTTTGGAAAGCATTCATTGACTTAAACCACTACTGGCTTAGCTTCTGATTGCATTACACATTTTATTCTCAAGTTCTAAAATCCCAATGACTCTGACAGGGGACTTAAGAAGAAAATTAGACCTCAAATTAGGTCTTAAGTTACATGCCCAAAAATATCTTAATTTAAGAGCTCATTGTTTCAATTCTGGGAAGGTCTTGGTTCCTAAGTATGCAACTTACTACTATGCTATAGATTTCACACTGCTCATTTTCACAGCTTGTGAATTAGCAAAAGTAAAAATCACAGCCTAAAACACATACATACTATAATAGAGTTAAGATTATAGACTTCAAATTGCATCAAGATAAGAGCGTATAAACTTGGTGTTTCCATTTTCAAACCCTAGGTTTTTCAACTTCAACATCTCTTTAATGTTGATTTCAGTGAACTCCTTTAATTATCATCATGATTTAACAATTGAATATTGGGGCTTTTACCCAAAAGCATCAGAACTGCATGAGCAGGACGAAGTGCTACTTTTGATTTGATAATGAAAACTGATGTGACTGATCTAGTCTACTTTTTTCTCCATTTCAAGAGGTAGGGCTTTTTTGTTTGGTTTTTTTTTTTTTTTTTTTGTACTTGTAGTGCCACAAGGCAGACCAGGAGGAAAAGAAATTCAGAGGCAATGGGGCTGAACTCTCCTTCTAGACAAAAGCTTCTTCACCAACTTTTAATCATTCCCTCCTCTCTGTCTCCTTCCACTTTGCAGCAATGCTATCCTGGGCTTACATTATAAAGTTAACATCCCCAGATGCCAGCTTTTTCCATAGGATTGCCAGATAAAGCAGGGAGAGAATAGTAAAACTAAAACTGAGCTTGAATTAAATTCTTAAGGAAAAAGCAGAGAAGTACCTGTTCTTTTCTTAAATAAATCTTAACAGAGACAGCAAATTATGATCAAAAAATAAACGTACAGTGGAAGAAATCAGATAGCCTGACAGGAGACACTCTTATAATTCACAAGTTCATCAGAATACAAATCCAAACACCCCAGTTTGGGAAAATGGTGTGACAAATTCAGACACCAATTGTGCCAAAATTTCACACATTAATTTCATATCTATAAGGGAACAGAAGAGGTTAATTATCAATTTTTTAAAAAATTTAGTCCAAATCTAGATTTTGAAAGCTCATCTGTTTTTGTTTATGATGATATGTACTTTCCATAGAAATATATATTTTTTCTTTAACAATTTTGCCTACATCTTCAAAATATTGAGAAGCAATACTAAATTCTAAACAAACTAGGAATATATTCACAAGCATGTACGTGAACACTGACTGATATCTTCAGACTTTCCCTCAAAAATATGACTAAAAATACATTTGGAGAAAATCTGGTGTAAAATTTGAAACCATTATTTTTCTGTCTGCAAGTGGTAGAGTCACACTTTTCATTCTTTACCAGAACGAGCCATTCCCATGAAGATCTGGAGGTGACCTGATTGCATGTCATAAACCTAATTTACTTAAATAACAAACAACAACAACAACAAAGTAAAAGGATGCAATAAACACAGGTATAACTTTTTAACCCCAAAATTTATATAAAACCTGATGTGTTTAAGATGTAACTTGTTTTTCTTGTGTTTCTCTACATTCAACATTAATAAACACAGAGCAAGAAGGTATTTAAAATCTTCTTCCTGGCATTATTTTTTTTGTTTAGTTCCCCTGGTTGCTCAGGCCTTGTGGATATGGAAATATACAGCAACTATGAATATCAGTACTAACCACGGCAAAAAAATAATATAGCAAGTTTACAACAGAAATGATGAATGCAACGAGAAATAAATTGAATTTAAGGCATGTTTCTTTAACACTAGGTTATCAGGAGAAAGAATAACAAAATCCCACAACATATAAAGATATATATTAAACGAGTATTTTCTCAGATTTACATCAATCAGTTTAAAAATACCCATATTTGACAAGTAGATGACAAGGCACACAAGGAGCTTTTATAGACAAGAGCTCATTTAAGTCTTCAAGTTGGCTTGTAAATTCACTTAAAGCATCACATAAAAACAGGCTTTGGTTAGTCCATTCACCTCTCCTCTGCCTGGAAGCACACTGTAACAGGTCCTAAGGAAAGAGAGGTTTTGGTTGTTAAGCTGAGGTGAGCTAACATATTGTTAAAAATCTGTTACAATTATGCCAGAGACCCACAATCAGAAGAGAGAAAGATGATGAGTGAGATAATGCTGACCTTTTGTACTATCAAATCTTTTCAAAATGCTTCTTTGTAGACCCTATTGTCCCATTTTCTTCATTCACTTTGTTCTCTACCAGAACTCTTGGAGAAATGAGAGTAAAGAGAAGTAAATTCAAGCAGTTCTTCATGTCTTATATTTAACGACTGCTCCAAGAAGATCTCATTTTTCCTCACACCTGGCAGCAAGAGGCAGCAGCAGGAAACAGAGCAAGAAATAGAGAAGCAGAAGAAAAAGCTATTCTCCAGCTACCATGCAAAGATGCTTTACTTGTGTAGCAATTGTGATTGAAAGTGGGGAACCACCTTCCCTCTATAGGTAGAGATGGTGACTGAGCACATGGAATGCCCCTGCTAAATAAGGAGTTCTGTGACAGGAAAAGTCTAAAGTGTTTGCAGATCTGGATCTCAGCATCTAATGTTTCAATTTTTATCCAAGTTATGGAATTTGACGCTAGCCCAAAAGCTGAGGAGCTTTATAACTTGTGGGAGAGTTCTGTGTATGTCTCCTGTCCAAAGCAGCAAAACTAACAAAACTTTTCAACTAAAGGAAAATAGTAAGGTAGAGAGGAGTACTGAAATCTGATCTCTGTTCGACTCAAATGAGAACGAAGGGCTCTGTTTTGTAGGTTTCAACTCCAGAAGCTGAAGCAGGTTCAGAGGTGACTACCCATTTCTCTGCTTGGAAGCAAACCTCCCTCAGAGCACAGCCCATCTCCACAACTTAGCAGATTAATTAAGATTAATTAAAAACTAAAATCAAACTGATAGTCAGCCCCAGCACATACCTCCAGAGCCTGTCTGGAGCCACTCTGGATTTCATTTGACCTTGCCTAATGTGCACTTCTCTTCCTGACGGAAAAATTCTGAAACGTCTCTGCTGCTAAGAGGGTTTTAGAGCTTTTGATTTCTTTCCATTAATGTTTAGTAGTTGTCACAAAATGGAGTTATATTTTGAAAGGAGGGGACTTCAGCTAATTTGCATCCGACTCCCACAGAGTATTTTACATACACCAATGAACATCTAGTTGTGATCGTTTAACTGTGCAAGCTATTGTATCTCTTTAAGTTATTTTGTGAATAATAATGCAAGCGCTCTTAAAGGAGGGGTTATTCTTCTTTTTATGGTCAATATAGAACCAAATTTACTTAATATTTGTTTCTCTTTATTTAAAAGTTTATTTATTTGTTAAATCCAAAGTGTTTTCTCACCTAGAAAACATTTGGAGCATTTCTCCACTTATCTGTCCTATCTTTGATTCTGTTCTTCAAGGCTGGCCCAAATAAAGCATATGCTTTTTCTTGAATGAAATTACCTTTACTTCCCACTCTTCTGCTGAAACACATTTCTTTTCTGCTTTGACTTATGTGAAAAAAGTGGAATTACAGATTCCACAAGAAATAATAAAAAACCTGGCTGTAAATAAAGACTTATTTTCAGCTAAAGAGCTTGACTGCATTCCTTGCAGTAAGTCATTCCTCACATATATAGTTCTTTAAATAAATTAAATTAAAGGGCACAGTTGCAAGACAGGAACAACTGAAATACATTGGTGGGTTTATGTTTTTGTTGCAGAGCATCAGACTTGAGAATTCATAAAAGTTCAGGTATAATAAAAAGACTGTTTACATGTGGAGGGAAAAAAGGCATTTAGAAACCATTTATGAACAGTTTAAGTAACTTCACTAGCCATTCATTGTGGGAGAGAAAAATAATCACATATACAGCATTCTTGTAATTTACTTTCTATAACACATTCCTTAGGAAAGGTTCAGTGGTGATGATAGAGTGTCTTTCTGGAAACACATTCTTCAAGTAAGTTTTGCAGGGAAGAAAACGTTGAAACACACCATCTTCCAATATTGATATTTTTCTTTGACCAGTTTTTCATAGTTCTGTTTTTGTTCTAATTTCCCTTCTCATATTAGTTTTAAATTTTTCACCCTCACAGTCCTTGGTGCAGTCACGCTCGATTTACTTCACTTAGGGCCAAAAGTGGCTGCCTGGGTAAAACCCAGGCTACGTGGAAGCCAATCGCAAAGCTCCCATTGACTTCGATGGTGTTAAGATTTCATTCTTTTCTGTTTCCCGCACACCAGCTACTCCTCATACTTGGGAGCAGTTCTAGCACCTAATCAGCGATTTCACAACTGTTTCACAATGTAAAATAGGCTGAAATATTTGAAAAGTGTGGGAAAGGAAGATCAATTATTTAAAGATGTACCAAGTAAGCATGGGCTGAACTTTGGAAAGGTAACATGTATCAGCTGGCTGTATGGAAAAACATCCTTACTGTACATTAATCAATTCTGAACAAAGATATTAAACAAGGCCAGAAATTTCAGACTTAGATGCCTAAAGTTCAGATCTAAATCTACAGTGAAGAATTCGGTTTTAAGACTACTTGGCTTGAAGAATATGGTTCCAAAAATCTGGTTCCGATCTGAATTCATCTGTTCATATTTTCTTGTGGATTTCATGAACTAAGGAAGACTACTGAACAAGACTAAACACCTTATCTGGTTTCAAAATTAATGTTGCAGCAGAACGGTCGTAATTTAACAATAGGACTTTCTCAAACAATTGAACAACTACAATCAGTTCTCCAAATAACAACACACAGGCACCATAACTCAGGAATGTAGATGACTGCCAGAAAATACTGCAGGGAAGATGCAACGGAGAACTGTATCCTCAAAATTTTAATATTAGTCTTTGCTAAGTAAAGAAACATAGAACTTGAAAGGATTGTGAGGCTTCTCTGGAATTACGTGTCCTCATTCTTGAAAATAAATTGTACTTTAAATCCCCTTTTAAAAACATATATTAAAAATATTGCCACACTACAATATATAAAATTCCCATTTTAATAATAAAAATAACTCATTTTTGTTTTAAAGTTACAAGAGGTTAACATCAGATGGGAAACAGCTTAAAAGACAAGTGCTAAAAATAACCTTTACAATATAGTGTAAATTGAAGTTTTAAAGATGAGTGAAAGTTACACTTGGCAATGGTGTTGAATCCTTTCATACACTGGATATGTTTAGCTTTGGTATTTTCTTAACAAATTGTTAGTATTGAGCCCTGTGTCCCTGGAGGAAAGATATCATCCTACAGTGACATGTTTCTATACAAACATACTCAAACCAAGGTCATCATTCACCTTCCTAAACACTCAGCAACACAGGCCAACAACTTAATTTACAGAGAGAAGTTGTATGAAATGTGGGACTAGCAGATCCCAGGGTCCAGTCAAGGTCTGCCACTGAATTAAGGGAACAGATGGAGTGGCTCAAACTAGGAGAGAATTTTTTTTCTTACTTCACCCATATAATTTCACATGCATCCTTAACTCATGCTTAACCCTTTCTCATCTAGGGAGGCATGTAAGCCAAAAGACATCATTATCACCAACTGACTTCACTGTACAAATTCTACACAAGACTTGACATTCTTTCTAGGCTAGTACCCGGATATATTGATGAATACAAGCAACACTACTGCAGTTCATGCCTCTGAACTTCCCATTATAATTTTCAGAATAGCTTCATATGAACAAACCTGCAGGCTCAAGTTTTCTTCATAAGGTCTCTATAAAGGAGCAAACAAGGTACTGCTTAGTTTTCTAGCAAAGATCTAAACTAGGTACAGTTTAGGCATAATTTGAATTCCTCCCTTTTTCTTCTTTTTATCTGGCAGGTGTATATTTGAGTTCCCAGGTTTTATCATACTACAAGTTTGCAGCCATTGGCCACTACTTGAAAATGGAAATATCAGTCTGAATTCTTTGAAGCTTACCGATATTTCAAGATTATAGGTACTGACAAAGCAAGCCCTGAAATACATAAACTACTATAAATGTGTTTCCAATTTCCCAATATAACTAACACAAGTGCCTCCTCCCCTCAGAAAAAAATGCCACTATTCAGTGATTAAAAATACACACATTTAAGTGTTTTATTTTGCTTAAATTGAGTTTTACTTTTCCCTTTAATACTAGATAAAACTGAAAATCAAAGATATAATTTGTTAGTTCAATAAGTGTCAGTTATCTGACTAGGTCTGTGAGTTTTATATACTGACAGTGAAAGATGGCAGACACTCAGTGATCTCAGCAGTTTCATTAGATATGATAGAAACAAACTCAGATTTACACTTAGGGTTTTGTGCTTGATCTTGGCATCCAGCATTTTGTTGCTCCTCTGAAGAGGATGATACTTGCTCAGTGAATATCAGCAAGATATAAAACCTTTTTTTGTCTTCTGTCAAGGGAGTGCAATCTTTTACAGCATGAAACAGAATTCTGGAAAAGAGAGAATTCTGTCAATAAACAGGTAAAGATATCTGCCAGTTATTACCTTGCATATCTATCCCTCTGCAGGAAAGGCTGGTGGTGTAAACTTGAAATGTCTCATTGCATAGAAAAGGAGGGGTTGCCATGTCTTTCTTATATTCCTATAACATCTGCTACTGGTCACCACCGAAGAGTGGTGCTTTGATCAAATCCAGTATGGCTATTCCTATGCCCTATAACTGCTTTCATAAATTAAAGCCATAGCCTTTCTCCTTGCCGTTACTGTTGATCATGTTCTTTAGCATTTTTATATAAGACAGGGTATATATATCTTAGAAATAGAATATGCTGGTGTACATTATTGGAAATTATTTTTTAAACTCATATTCAGATTGATATATTTTGAAAAAGGACACAGTTCTTCAGTCGTATCAAATTATTAAATGTCTTAAAATACTTTGTAGAATTACTTAGTACTGAATATTTGTTGAGAAATCACAATCAGGTCTATCTACTGCATATTATTAAAGACAAGCAATTAGCATTGGCAATGGTCAGAAAATGCCATCTTAATTTTCTCAATACTGTGTATTAGTAAGGAGTTATTGACCTCTCAGGAACCGTACTTCTTTGAAATGTGTTACCCACATGTAGTCCATTCTTGGACTGTACGTGCTCCGTGTGCCTGAAGCTAGCCATGAGCACATGTACAATAAAAAAAAAAAAAAAAGCCTCCATGTGGACAATTACTCAATGAAGAGAAGAAAGTTATTTGTATTGCAAAGTCAAGGAGGGAAAAATTAGGAAATGCCAAATTTACTGTTGTCTGTGCAATGGTGACCTCAGTGGAGAAATGTATTATTTACTGTCACAGTGCAAGAAGTCTAATTCCCTTTCCCAAGTAAAAGAACAACCTCTATCTTCTAAATGTGTTCTTGCCAAATGCTGAAAATACATACAGCTCAGACAGTGCCAGAAGTAGCATTCTGAAATTACTATTGCAAAGTCAAAGGAAATAGCTTGTATCCTGTAGGGGGAGGGGGATAAAACCCCTGGAGTAACTTTCTTTCCCTCGCTCTTTAATTTATGTTGCCTTGATTTGCATTCTGTTGTTTTTCAAACACATACAATTCATTTTATACATTTCTCCTTCATTGCATCCTGCTTGTTAGCTAGATCATCTGGTGTAATCTCATCCACCGAGAAACAGGTTCTCTGAGAGGAAAATTAACAGGTCTCCCTTCACTCAAAGTAATACTTCTGCGCTGTTTGAGTGAATGAAGGTTTTTTCTAGCTAGGAGGATACAGATTTTCCACATGTGGTGTAGTTTCTTCTACTCAGTAGTATCAATATTTTCTCCTCTCAATCTTTATTCCTTTTTTGTCAAAAATCTACCCAGTTTTCACTCCATTGACATCTTGATCTGCCTTTGGTTAGCTATTTCACTGTACTGTTTGCTCGCTAAAATTGAATTTAGTAATCTTTTCGTCTCCCTTTATTCACATGCCTGGTAGTAACCTCTTGAAAGTCTAATGATCCTTATGACAGCACCTTTGTGATGAATTCGCATTTGTCATTCACTATCTATCCACCATGTGACAAACACAGTGTGAAAGCTGAAGTCAGTAGTAGTATCTGCCTTGCTACATGAGGTTCTACTTTTCTAGCAAACTGGCTTATCTTCTGTTGTCTTTATCACAGTATAGTCCAGATAAAATATATTTAACAGAGAGACATATTAATCACTTAGAGTAAAAAAATTTTAGAGTAAAATTTTGTCATAAGGATACATTCTTCACTTTGAAATGAATATTTAAAGATTGATTAAATGGTTAAGACAAAACTGTGATTTATCATAAAAGCATAAAAAATACTTGAATTTTCATTTTTAGTAATTTCTAAATTGGATTAGGAAAGGCCCTAATATTAGTGGGTATTTTTAGAAATGAATGATAATCTCTTATAGGTGGATGTGACTGTCACTCTATAGAGACACAACAGTCCTAATCTCTTGTATGTGTACTGTTTGTGTAACTGGTGACACCCATAGGCATGTCAATTCACATCTGTGGGCCTATGGTTTGTGTGCATAGTTAAGGTGGCACATGAAAATGGTAGGCATGCAATGGCACCTGTGCTTCAACTAAGGAAATAAGAAGAAATCTTTCACTATAGTTGGGCTCTTAAATCACCCTATATAGCTACATCACCCTTTTTCAGAAGGCACCACTTTTGGTCAGCTCGTTCTGAATAAAGCACAATTTGAATTAACGCAGCTAGTTCTTGGTTAAGATACAACCCCCTAGAAGGCTGGTTGGTTTTGGCTTAAGGATAGCAAGAGAGGGAACAAGCACAGAAGGGACCAGCTCATTGGATAAATGTTTCTATTGGTCCCACTTAGAAGCTGGACCTCATTTTATATTTGAATTTTTCTCGCTTTGTCCTCTACTATCTTAAACTCATTTTGTATTTCTCTGTTAGGTAAAAGTTTACAAACACTGTTTCCTTTCCATGAAGGGACTAGTATCAAGTTGCTTGTCAACCTTCTTTTGGTTCTTGAAAAATTATTCAGATTGAACATTCCAAGTTTCTCATTGTGAGACATATTCTTTGTAATATTTTTATATGTCCATATTAATTTTTCAATATCTTTTATCTTATTAAAAAGTGGACAATAAGACTCAATACATCATCTATTGTCAATATTCTCACTACATATAAAAAACTGACTAGTTCATCTTACCACAAAGTTGTACTGGGAATATTTTCATTTGCATACTCATTTTAATTCCCAAACCTTTATCTGGAACCACTGCTTTCTAATACACACCGTCCTATTTTGGAAATATGTTTTATTTCTAGGCTTTTATTTTAAAGAGCACACATGTCAATCCATTTGTATACTGTAAGAAAACCAGGTTGTAGAGAGATACTTAGCAACTACATAAAAATATCTCCAGTATGGATCTAAAGGAGGGATCTTTTTTCCCTTGTAATTTAGGGCCTTTGCTTAATTATTTAACAACTATCTGACTATGAACTTTTAATAGGGTAATAAAAGGACTTTGTTGTCACCTTGTGAGACTGTCAGTGGATGCAATGGAGGTTAAAAGAAAAAGGAAGAAAGCAGAAGATCTAAAAGATCTTACACTACAAACTATGACTATCACTGTTCACAGATAACTTACCAGAATACACAGCTAAGATAACAGACACTTGATTTTTTTTAACTTGTCATATATCCTGAGTGCACTTGCAGATTGCCAAACAACTGAAGAAGGATCCAGTCTGTTGCGTGTTCTCAGCTAGTATCAAGATCTAGCTAACGAAAGGAGCAATGTTTCCCCTACCTATGTCTTTAAAGTACATTTATCGTGCAGTTTATATTCTGGCAGAAAAAACATTCCTAATCTGTTTTAAAACAAATAGATTGTGTACAGCTGTCTCTATATCCAAGGCAAAATGATGATTTAACGTTGATTAAGAGAGAAGGCCTTTGAAGTGAGTAAGGCAGGAGCCCATAGTATGTCTTTAGTGATCATTATCAGTCATTCCCTGAAGGATGACTTGGTGCCAAAAGAGCTTTCCCCAAACTGGCTGAGGTGGATTCAGGAGCAAATGCTTTGCAAATTTAAAAAGACCTACTCATTCACAGGCCTCTGATGTCTTATTCCTTTAGCTGTATTAATGTCTGAGAATAAGCAGATGCAGCCTTTTTGACTGGTTAACTACAAAAAGGGGCAAGGTCCACCATTACGCGGCACTGTGGGCATTACTTATTCATCACAAGAAGAGCAAGTGAGCATGTATCCTGCAGTAAAATCAAAGAAAAGCTGTTGGATTTGTTTGTTTTGCTTTTTCATATGAACAGCTGCTTTAGCAAAAGAAAAAACATCTGATATTAGCTTTTTATAACTAAACACTTTTGTGAATCATTATATAAAATATAGAAAACACAATCAAATTCTCCTTCTCACTTGTTTATCTCAGAGCAACGTGCCAAATACCAGTCACATGTGTGCATATGTGGACTACCCATAAACATTGTATATTATATACACATGAGCACATATGCTGACATTGTTGCCTGAAATGAAAGGAGCAGTAAGTCATTCACATTTGCATCTGTCTATCCATCTGTCTACAATTTGGCTAAAAAATTCACAGTACCAGTGACAGATAAGAGCAATTCTGTGTTGTTTCACACTAACAGTTGAAAAGAATGTGATTCTCATATAGCTGAACAGTTGATGGTAACAGAAAGGAGGCACTAGGGTAACATTTTCCTTGTTTGACTATTGCAATTTACATTCATTTAGGAACACATTGATTTTGCCTCTTAAAAAAAATCCCAAATCAAAACCATCACTAATTTTCCTAGTAAGTCTCTTTTAATCTCAAGTCAAAGGAGTCTGCAGTTTTACAAACCCCCAAATCCATCATTACCCATTTATTTCTTAGTATTTTGTAAATAGTTACTATATACACTCTCACTGAATAGTGCTTACCATTAAAGACTCCATAGCTACTGTTTGTAGCATCCCCATTACTAACATATATTCTCAAGTACTCTAGTGTTAGGCAAAAGCAAAAAGTTAATGATTTTAAGCATACAGTGCTCTTCTACAAATATAATGAAGACACTGTTGTTTCCACTGCTAGGAAAGGATACTTGGCTGTTGACTTCAGGGGGAGGGTGGGGAAGGAAACAGATCCTTTGATGGAGAAGGCTTTTGTATAATTGCCTGTAATTTAAAAATTATGTAAATGTTGTACTGTGAAGGCTGCCAGATAGACAATTCTGGGAATGCAAGTAGAGAGCAATAGCATGGGTTTCTCAACATTACTCCATTATGGTCTTGCAAATCATGCCAGGAGGGAGATATGTCTTAAATATACATAACCAAGTGCAGAAGTGCACTTCTATACACATATTGTAAAATTTTAATTCTTCCTCAACCTCCTTTCTCCCGAATAACCAAAACCAGACAAGTTTTTGGCTTAAAGTATTTTGTTTAGGGACATTTCCATGAAATGTTGAAATCATAAACCACTTTTCCATAGATTAATAGCTTTTCTATTGACTTTTCAGTTAGCCGTATTAACTTAAAGCCATTTCTTCCTATAAACAAAAATAAAATTATTAATCTTTCTCTATTTTTTTCCTTTTAATTTGGTTGATTTTTCATCTTTAGTTTCTATTCTGTGTCTAAAAAAATCAAAACATGGAAGAATTTGCATGGTAATATGATTTTCACATTGCTTTTCAAAACAGCTCTTCTGTTAAGGTCTGACTATTTCACAGCTAGGTAAAGTGAGGCACGGATAAAGCCGTATAGTACCAAAACATACTTTGTGGTAATCTTATGTGAAACCCACAACTGTGAATATGAAAGCTAAAGATTTCAGTGGGAGCAGAATTGCACTGAAAGATCAGATAAGTCTCCAAGCTTACTTCATCTTTGACCTTGCTAAAACTGATGAAGGTAGCAATTAATCCCAATTACAGAATTTGATTTTGTTCAATATATGATATAAAATTTATTTAATGAAGTATCTCTCATAAGTTATGCCTAGATTTAGTTGCTGACTGATTAGCTACTGTCTCTAACAGAGTGTCATTTTCAGAACTGGTAAAGGAAATTATCTGTTTAAAATATTTAATGTCTAAATATCCTCCTAGTTATGGAACGACAGTCTGTAAACGTCTTTAAAATGTTATTTTTTCCTGAATATTTTCTCAATAAAATATCAAGACTTTTGTAACAATTCCATGAAAAATTTGGGTTTGACATTTTCCATCACTTGCATGTTTCTGTTTTGTTCCAGAAGGCAATAAAAATGAATGACCTGCAGGTTTTAGTTTTGTTTCTTTTCAAAAGAAATGTCACACACTGCAAACACCCACAATTTTGAGAAAATAATTTCAAAAGATGTAAGAAAGCCAGAACAACTTAGTCTTCTTACTTTATAGTTTGCTAATAATTAAAGAAATTTTGAAAAGTTTCAAAGTTACAGTTTCAGTATCAAGGATAGGAAAGTATCTTACATGGACCTATGATATAACAGAAAGACCTCAAACAATGATGTTTAGTGGCATAAAGATGGGAAACCTGCAAACCTTATGCAACTCTGCCAAAACACCTGATCGTGCAAAAGCCAAATTTGCTGTTTACTGCCTTGATCAGTTGTGCAGCAGCTGTGGGCTTACTTGTCTTAGTAGTATAAAAATTACTAGATGTTTAGTGGATTGGATTCTTAGTGTGCAGACATTAAACCTATGTTCAGATCAGTTTTGCAAGCTCACATATAATTAGTTGATTTTAGTCTATTATTTTGTTTTCATGTCTGTGGCTAAGAAGATTCCCATTCTCAAATTTCACATTTCTTGTCTTGTTAAAAAAAATCCTTTTGTCTATTTTCACAATTGTTTAGTATTTAAATTCTTTAACTAAGCATTGGGCTAAAAATTAGTCCCATTTCAACCCTACATGGTATGCAAGCTAAAAATATTTATTTACAGAGTAGTTCCTCACAATAAGAACTGTATAATCACACACGGTCAAAACTTTTTCAATTTATTTAAATACAGCTATTAGAAGAAAATTGTTTATGCTTGAACTAAGAAAGACCTGGCAATTTTGGTCTCTAAGGAAACTACCATAACAGACCATTCTAAGTGGCACAGATGGCATGTCTGTGCTTTAAGCCATCCGTCACTGTACTGCCACTCTGTCAATGTTCTGTCACTGTACTACTCTTAAAGTTAACATGTGTTGATCCTAATGTTTGAACACCAAAAAATGGTAGTTTTTCCACTCATGACCAAAAATGATGACCAAGTTCTTCTGAGATAATGTGATTTCAAGATCCCAAGAATAGCCAGCATTTGAAGGAATACAGTTAATGAGGCAAATTTATGGAAAAACTGCATGATCCATTCATTAATAAACCATTGGCCAACATAATGGGGCTGAAAATAAGGCCCCTCATAACCAGAGAATTAACTCATTCTGAATAAATTGAGAATTAGCAGGGTATGCAAAACTCTCACAGAGACATCAGTTTCTTCCAGAGAAGAATGACACTATGGATAATGGACATTAATTTAAACAGAAAAAAAAATTAGAATTAGAAAATAAAATTTGATTGGTAGATTGGAATTTAAACTTAATTAGTAACTGCTATTCTAATTAGTAAATGTAATACATTTCATGTAGTTTTCTGTCAGGGAGAAGTGCATGTACAGTAGAGATGATGGTGATGAAAGAGGCATGAGGAGAGTTTAGATATTATTATGAATCTTAAGTAATTAAAGTCAGTGTGGGACCACCATCAACAAAAAAACCCCAAAAAACTGACATGACTATTGTGTTTACAGAACTATGTAGTGCAATTGAGAATTAAATGCCAAAGGATCATTTGAACATCATGTGAGTGATGTGGAGTGTAGAATTTCATGAAAATTGGTTGCTTTTGTCCCAGTCTGTATTACCGTAATCTTTATCTCCCTTTTTTCTTTTTTTTTCCTCACTTTTGCCCTTTAGAGTGTCCTGAGCATACACCTTATTCACAGAATTTTAGAGATTATTTTGCTCTTAAGTAGAAAACTGACTAAAATATGTTGAGATATTACTCTGTTAACACCTATCCCTATATATGTGGTATACAGAATAATAATAAATGTGGAAACATAGGCTGAAATATATTGGTTATGAATCAGTTAAAGAAAATGAGCCAAAAATAACATCTGCACCAACAAATCTGCACTGCTTAGCATACGGTTTTAATTTAAAAATATTTACTCCTAAATTTTGAAATCTGTGAGAGGTTTTAGATGTGTGCTTCTCATTAAAAAGATACTGGCAGGTAGCATAGGCCAACTATTGGTTCTGAACAAAGAAAGATTTAGAGAAGACCACATTGAACCATTGATTGTTTAGGCAGAAGTCTTCACTGACTCCTATCAGAATTCACTTTAACAAATTGTTGCTCTGATTTGACTTTTTGTCAGATAAATGTTTAACCATGGTATTAGTTGGTACCTAGACCTCATATAGTAAGTAACTAAAGATAAATCAGCTTAGCTCTTTTGTGAGGTTTTAACCAAAACTGGTTGTTAAATCTGCAATGTACTTCAATTGCAGCATTAAGTATTTGAGATTTTAGTTACTAGAACTGGTAAATTAAGAATAACTATTAATTTGCTTGACTGCCCACTCTTTCTGCAGGGGTAGTTATTACAAAAAGTCCCAAATGTCAGAAGGAACACAGTTGACTCTGTAGTGAAAGGGAATGGAGCAGTAAGACTGCACTGTCCACACTGGAGGTGTGGGAGGATCTGTGTGAATCTACAACTGCACAACTCTCTGTGTCTGTTAGTCCACACCCACAAACAGGAGATTTTGTTGTAGATTACAAGAATCAGCTTTGAAAGCATCAACTCTGCTGTCAATGTCTCAACAAGAAAACAACTCCCTTGCCATCTCTTGTTCCTCTTTTTATATTGAAGGATTTGGACCCTTAGAATGCATGTGTATTTTCACAGTGATCTCAATCAATTCATGGCAGTAATGAAAGTCACTCAGGACGCTTTTTGGTCTTCCAAGAAATTTAACTGAGCAGCTGGGCCTGAAACACATCTAATGAAATTTTCCCTTGATTTAAATGACTACATTAAGGCCATGTTTAACTTAAAGATTCCTTTAAAATACCTAACATTTTCATGCTGGGTTGCAGCCTGCCTGAATCACTATCCTTTTACTTTAAAATGACTTATTAATTAAAAAAAGAAAATACAAGAGAAGTAAAAACAGATTAACAATGCTATAAAAAGATTTTTATGTGATTGGGTAATTTTAAATATTTCTGCAATTAAACATTCCTAACTTTTTGCTGATTTTCTTTTCTTTTTGTTGTATTTAATATTCAATATACTGTTTGGATAAAAATTATTTTTAAACGTCCAGTGATAAAAGCTGTCCAGCAACAGAAAAGCCAACAGCTGTTTCAATGGCAGACATATAAAACCTGTGTGACAAACACTACCATTGAACAATTTGATTTTTTTGTTTGGAGGGTTTAATGCTGTTGGGTGTAGTATTAAAATGTAGAATTTGATAGTGCGTCTTAAAGTTTTAATGATGTGTTCATGAATATAAAACATACTTCCACCAGTGACTTTATGACTTCTCCACTGCATAATTAGTGGTATCTGTTTTATGAGCTTACTGTTGTTGCCTTGATCCCATGAAAACGTGAAACCACTGTAATACTTTACACCATTCCAGAGCTTTAAAGATACATGCTGAGATTTCTTCTTCTTTTCTCCTTTCATATTCCCTTGTTTTTAATACCAAATCAGAACTTTAACTGGCCTTCATGAAAGGTGAACAAGGAAAAAAACTCAAGGATGACATTAAATTTTAAACATTTATCATAACAATGTACTTGTTGCCTTAGCCTAAATCCGCCTTGTTAGCTTCTGTTAGAGTACGAGGCTATCTTCCTACCACAACACCAGTAAATTGAAGTTAATTCATTCCTTGAGGAAGTTCGTTAGAAAAAGTAAATGAATCTGCATTTTTTTGTGTGCAAAATGAAATACAATTAACTTCCAGTGAGAAAAATAAGTATCCACATGATAATGATTCTAGGATCATAATCGGCTAAATTTCGAACTCTTACTTATTGCAGTTTCTCCCCATTCTTCCTTCTCCAGACATCAGCAAGCACTGGACCCGCACAAAGAAAAATGTCATTTTACTTGAGAAGGGACCATGACAAACTTTAGGCAAGCAGGACAGCAGTTTCCTCTTTGGTTTCACATCTGTAAATCAAGGCTGATGCAGGTTAAAACAATGAAGGATTATTGTGGCATTTAACAGGGATGACTGATTAATCTTCCTCCATTCAAAGAAGATAATGAGGATGTAAGCAATATTTGCAGACACATATTCCAAATGAACAAACATGCTTCTGGAGGTTACTCAGAAGCAAAAAAGGTATAATTGCCTGTGCTTTGTGTAAGGGACATCCACAGCCTAATTCTGAGTTGTTTCCCTTCAGTATTTAAACAAAATATAACAGAAAAAAATTGACCAACATGAAGAAAAGGTAGTTTCAATTTTAAGCCCCAAAGATGGAGCTTCTGGGAACTTACATAAATACTATTCACAGAAAAGGTAAAAATAAATGCTGAAAATAGACAAAGCATCTAGTGATGATTTTTAAACACTCTTGGCTATAGCACTTGAAATGAGCTGAATTTCTCATCAGTTAGAGAGCATAATTTTGCTGTTTATCTAGGAAGAAGGCACAGATAAAAAATGTGATCAGTGGAAATTGCCCTTTCTGTGAAACTTGTGTAGACCATTAAAAAAATATTGAATTTCCTTCTTAAGAACACTGGTTTGGTTGGTTATATCAGGGGAGGTTACCATCTTTGTCTCAGGGTTATAAATGGAGTTGTACCATTGTCATAGATGTCATCACAGGAATAGCAGTTCCTGCAACACTTTCTATTATTCTCTGCATTAAACTGTGTAAACAAAACATTTGTGGATCCATCACTGGCTCTGAAGACTTAGGGAGCTGTAGCTGATTAAGGTTTCTCTTTACTTAGCATATGATACATCTGATGGCTGAAGAGAAATGTCATCCAGCCAGAAAACCTGGCCACGAAAAGAGTTTGGAGTTTGGGCACAAGAGGTCTGGATTACCGTGCTCATGAGGAGATGTAAACTGATAAGAAATTGCAGTCAAAATAATCCATCATTTCAAAATCTCATTTGGAATTGTTCATTCAAAAAAAGAAAGAAAAAAAACCCTGCAAAGCATAATGTTCTAGACTTCATTATGATTTGGGATGAAAATAAATATCAGTGTGTCAGAATACCTCAAGGGACCAAAGCTTCACTGCTCACTCAGTTCTAATGCAAACAAGGATTCAAGTCCTGCTTATCTCAGCTCTTCCCCTTTGATAAACATCAAGCAGTCTAGCTTCTCACTGCCTTTCAAAGTTTCTGCCACAGAAGGTCTTCTCTTACCCTGCTTGTGCTCACTGCAGCACAGCTGGGTGGATGGAATTCAGATTTAAATGATCCCCTTCACTAAAAGGCTAAGCAACTAAAGAGTTAAATTAATCTCAGTATTTGGCTCTCAAAAAAGTTCCAGTTTTGCACTCCCTATTTTAATTTTACTGGATTTTTTTTCTGAAGAACATTTCTTTGTTGCTAACTTCAGTGGGAGGTTATCTCTTTCCTTTGAAGGTTATATTGTGATTGGCAGAGGGTCAGGAAACTTCAGTCACTCTGGCCTGTTACGGAAACAGTTTGAAAAATAAATGTGAAAGACAAATGCTAAGTAAAAAGACTCCTTAATCAGCAATAGTTCCATAAGCCTTCAGAGCCAGTGATGTATCTACAAATGTTTTCTTTACACGATTTATTAATACAGACATTTGGGAACAACGGGAGATTTTTTGTTGACTTTGATAGTCAAGATTTAGTTGTGTGCTAGGTTCACTCTGTTGGCAGGATGTTCACAAAAGAATAGTCTAAAAAAAACAGATACACTATGCAGCCACTGTCAAGATTGCATGCAGATTAGCAGGCATTTTTTTATTAGACAGAGCTGTTGGATTCTCATAAGCTTTGTCTCATACCCACCTAACTGGCTAAAAGTTGTAGTCTATTTCTATATGCCAGTATCAACAAGATTAATGCAGTACTGTTTGAAGTATGTTTTCACAGTACAGAAAGGCTAGGATTTCTAATATTCTAATATATTATAAAATATTGTAATTTCCAGTTTTGTAATTTTACATATCATGTTTATCTAAATACACTAAAAAGTCCAAGATAGAAACTTAAGGATGAATTCAATATGTATTAGATGTTTTATATAAACAAAAAATTGTATATACTTTTCTTTCAAAGTACCCAAGGAACATACCTTGCACTTTAAGATCCAAACACACTTACATCTGGATAATAATATTAGAAATGTTATAAATAATAGCAAAACTGGCTAGGAGCCTATTCTTTCTGCATAAACTCATTTTACTCTCACCAGTAGCAAAGGGAGCTGTGTGCAGTCAGCAGAGGGCACATATCACTCGGATTTAAAGCCTGAGCTGTTCTCATTTGATTCAGCTGATCTTAACAGCCATGGTTGCAGGGAGCCCAATTGGCAGCTGGTCGTAACATACTGCAATGTGTGTGCTGGATCTCCAAGGCACAAGTAGGAGCTTAAAGAAGGAGAGTCAGGTTTAACTGTCATTTCTATAAAAATTGTTTTCCTCTAGGCATTTTAAAAGAAAAAATGGCAAAATACATTAGAGCAGTGTAGTCTTTATGGGAAATCGCAGTTTAAGCAGTGGCCCATATACTTCACTTTCAGACAGTCAGATCATTATATTGTACTTCACGGATTTCAGTATTGTGCACTGTATCACCATTGTTCCCCATTGCTCTAGGGCACAGTCAGTCCAACTGTCCCTATCGGGAAATTTTCCTTTGTTTTGGTATTTTGAGACGTGCATAAACATAGGACCAGAAGTGAAACCTCCATAAAGCAAAGATTTAGTCTCTAATTATTATTAATTTGAAAGCAAAAAAAAGAGAAGACATTCCTACTGTTTTCTTGTTTCACCTACTTACTCTCTCAACCCCATCTCCAATTTATTGCCCGCTCATTTGTGTCAATGCAACTGTTCATATGGCTGTGTTCTGTGTCAGATAAGTGCAGTGGTATAAAATGTTACAAAAATATCTCACCCCCCACTCACCTCAGACAATTTGTAATTTTCCCTTTCACTGTTTGTCGCATTTTTTCTTGTGAACAATAGTTTTGGAAAGTTATTGGCTTTAGAAGTATTTTAATTCTTTGTAGCTATGATTCCATTCCACACTTTTAATTAGTTCCACGATTCATGTTTCTCATGCACTCCACACTTTGGGTATTCTAATTAGAGGAGTAACACACTGGTGAAATTTCAGCACTATCCATATGCAAAGTCAAAAGTGGGTTTGCTTTAGATTCATCTTTAGGCACAGAAAACTAAGGGAGATGTCCTAAGCTGCATTCCATTCAGATAGCTGAGGTTTCTTGCCCTGGGCAGGTTAGAGGAGATTGCTGGTTGTCCACCCAGCTCCAGGCTCTGGCATCTCTGATTGCTCAGCAACAGGCTTAGGCTTAATCCTAAATTTAATAGAGAAGCATTCTATTCCACAGGACAGATTTTCAGTTTTTCCAGAAGTGACAAAAAGAATTTCTTTATTCCAAGAAATCTTTTATAAGTGTCAAAAAAAAAGGAGTTTAGTACCAGGATAGAAGTAACCTATTAATGGCTGAAACAACTAATGTACTAATTCTTACTCTAATCTCCTTATCCTTTTCCCTCATTGTCTCAGCAAGTCTTTAAGGTTCATAAGTGCACAACATCTAGTGACAGGGGATCACTGGAGTGCATACAGCTCTATACACACATGGCTCTTAAATTGGATGAGATCTGCTCCATATGCTGCATGGAGGACATGGGCAAGAAACTGAACTTCTTGTCCAAAATCTATTAAACAGATTATATCTTCAAACTGGACTTTTTAGCATGTACTCAGGCCTTTCAGAGGGCAAGGAAATTTTGGGTAAGTAAATCAAAGATCCTGGCAATAACTGGATGTCAATGCAAAGCAATACTGCTGCTCCCTGCAGGATTTATGGTACAGCATTATGGTCCGAAAACCCAAAAGCAGCCCTGGAAAGCCTAAATGGAGCCTGGCCTGCCAGCTGAAGATTTGCCCTGTGTGAAAGCAAGAGACATGAGAAGAAGGCAAATAAGTAAATCTTTCAGCAGAAGTATATGATTAGTCAACTTAAAGAATGCAAGTGTCCTCTTGAGAAACTTGTACTATGCAAAACCCAACATATATTAGAAATCCCGCCCTGTATATAATTAGAGGAATGAAGAGGACATGTATCCCGGCCTGCTATAATTTCTTCCCAAATACTCAGTTGATTATGGGTCATGTGTAAGACTCGTGTAACAGGAAGGAAGCAGCAGGATTTTGGTTGTAAGGCAACTGTTTGAGAAAAACATAGTGGACATATATACTCCTCTTCTGTGAGATACTTTGTGGATAGATTAGGGATACAAGGACCTGGATACAGATTCCAAAAAGCAGCATGGAAACTAGACTGACTGAAATTTTGTTTCCTTTCTGATACTGCTTGTTTCATCACGACTTTTAGAACCCATGAAGCAAGAAATATACTGACAATTGATTCAAGATTACTTGACTCAGGATTAGTCAAGAAATACTTGGAGGATTTTATGGCATTATTGTACAAAATAACTATATATATGCAACCATATCCCTTTCAGATTCTGTCTGTTAATAAGGGGTTTGAATATGATCAAGTAATTTCAGCTCTCCAAATCTCAGATATGGAAATCTGCCGCAAACTGTACACACACTGTAAAGAAACTGAGGCATGGGACAAGACTCACTCTCTTTACAATGCTTGTATTCCCACTTCTTTAATAATTTCTAATAAAGAAGGCATAAATAGCAGCGTTTACAGTCGTTTCATCAGAATCCAAGAGTCTTTTGGAAAATTAAAAACTTTAGTTTCTGTGTAACTAAAATATTTTGAAATACTGTATGGAAGATTAAGGCAGTATTGGGACCAACATTTTCTAGATCTTCATGTCTTCCATGGGTAAACTTGACTGCAGAGCTGCAAGTTGTCATCAGGATTTTGCTTTCTGGTAGCCATATCTATGGAGTTCCTGTTTCCTAAATAGCCTCCAGTTATTTTGGTTTGCTCATCTTTATTTTCTTCCCCTTTTAAGCAATTATCAATTAATGAATTATTGATGAAATAAATTATTTCAAACAAATGGTTCCAAAGTCATTCTGCAGATGAATTGGGAGAAAGGCAAAGGTCAGACAACACTGGCAGTATCGTAACATTATATTCAAGTCAGTTTGGGTTTAGAAAGCATTTTAATTTTAGTTGCAGTTCAGACTCTACAGGGTTTGCAAAACCTGGCTTTTAAGACCTAATTCCAAAATATCAATAAAAAATAGAGGTCTCACTTCAAACACTGTTTAAACCATACAGAATGTATCAGTGGCAAAATATATGTTAAAAACTGTGATTTGTAACACATGAAAACTGACAAGTTGTATTAATACCATAACTTTAGAGCATATGGATATAAGGATTCTGATAATTCTGGCTTGAAGGCATACTCATCTTGTTATTCACCCTGCAAATTCACCTTTCAATATCAGGACATTTAGATCTTCCCAATATGCAAGTAGCCAACATTTGTCAGAGGCATCTTTTGAAACCTTCACAACAACCTGAGTTTACCCAATTGCTGTAAGAATCCAGGCAAGTTTCCTTGTACTCAGGGAAAAAATATAGTTGATGGGTAGACTCTTGCTATATCCAGATGTCTATTGACGTACTACCCAATACTTATACTATCACTTAGCTTATCTGCCTGAAAAACTAAGAAAAACAATCTAATATAGAGGAAAACATGGCATTATATTTTGTTGCTTGTTCAAACAGTGTAATGTATATACATTATATAATAATATATACACATATATATTTATAGTAATATATTTACATATATAAAATAATATATATACACTAAACTTACATATACACATACACTTGTATACATATACTTTTGAGGGAGTGGTTGTTTAGGAAAACAGACTATTTATCTGCTTTATTCTGGTTTTTTCACATCATTGAAATAAGCAATTTAAATCATTGTCACTAAAATTTTAAGAGAAAACTTTGTAAATACAATTATGAGGAAAGAACACAGCACTTACTGATTAATGTAAAACCTCGAAGTCCTTCATATTTCACAATATGACTGGAAAATATCTGAAGAAATTAATCCATCTATTTCTCAGGTTTCTAAGTGACTGGTGCTCAGAAGACAAATAATAATAAGATTGGATTTCTTGTGTTCTTCACAAAATTATCTATTTTTTCATCATTAAAATGGGTTAAAGTAGACTAACTTGTCCTGATGTGTACAGGGAGAAATAGTAATCTAATTTAAAAAGAAAAACAACTATACTTAACTCAACTGCCTTAACATTATGGGACAGATTCTTTATCAGTTATACACATGCAACTTTTATCAGCTCCTGATAAAGCATATAGCTCTAAGCACAGCTCTCATATTTTAATTGCCACCAAACGTACACTCACACACACACAGACACACATACACAGAGTTCTGTCCCTTCCCATAGTTCAAATATAGGAATGAGATGGTTTTGAGATTTCAAATGTTTTCCTGATCTGACTCAGGGCAAAAAGTTGATATTTCATAAATTTTTATAAGCATCCCAATCAAAAGCTGGAGTTGAGTTAATTAAAATATTTTGGTAAGATTTTTATTGGTTTTAGAAGTTACTATTTGTTCTAAAATGAGGACAAATAATAATAAAAAAATCCATATTGTCTATTTTGCTTTACCCTCACTTTTTTTTTATGAAAAGACATCATTTGAAGTTGATAATTTCTGCTTTTTTATTTAGATTAATAAGCGCTTCCCTTTAAAGTGGCTTTCCAGAGTCTCCTGATCAGTTGTTACCCCAATATTGGATAGAGCTAAAACTCAAAATTGCTTATTTTTTGCATGTCAAGGACTGAAGGCAGTTTTTGTCAGTACTGGGAACAGATTAATGTCTAAACATGCCTCTAAAGAGCAGAGCAGCAGTATGGTGGAGTGACTGGAGCAGGGTAGGCTGCAGTCTGCATTCTCTTCCTTATTTTGCTGCCGACTGAACGTATAATCCTCAGCAGACTGCATGGTTTTAATGCCTAGAGGTCAGATCTGGATGCCATGAGTGTTTTGCTGAGAAATGGACTCATTGTGCATATAACCTGTGTTGGAAAAACTATTGCTTTGCCAGTGTAATTTATTCCAGTCCTTCACAGTTCATGAGTGTCATTCCCAGTAACCATACCTCTTTCTGTCCTCTGAAAAACATTTGTACTGCACATATAGTTTGAGTCTTCTCTCATCAAGCACAGCAGGAATAATAACTTGGAAATGCATTTGTGCGTTGCGTGCGCTGCTGCAAAATTAGCCTGCTTCTCAGCAGCATCAGAACACAAGTTGCTGATTTTCCAAAGTGATAATCATTGTTGTTTGCCATCAGCTGCGACGTGAGGAGTGGCTGAGCAGTTCTTTAGGAAGTCAGGCTGCTTAAATGTGCTACTGTAAAAAACAGCAGTGTATAGCAGCTTAATTGTCTTTGGTTTGGATGGACAACACTGGTAAAATGCTGGCAGACTGAGGACAGAGTGTTCGCATGGTTTTGCTGTTTTATCATCATGTTAGTAAGATCCCGAGATCACACTTATTTCATGTTTTGCTGATTCTTATTATTTTGAGGAAACATTGGCTTGAGCAACAGAATCTGGGCTCTTCCACACCTCTTAAAATACAGTTCTTAGAGAAATTACCAGTGAAGGAATGAGTGTTGTCAACTAGTTAGCACAAGCCATTGGAAAAATCCCTGGATTTGGTATAGGCAGAATAATTTCACACAAATGCATTCAGGAATCCTATGGAAAATGGAGTCCAGTGACCTGGCATGGTTACAGCACAGTTTAGCAAGTATGTTAGAACAAATTACTCCTTTTAACCATAAGCCATTCTGTTTCACGCTTTTAATGAAGGCCTGTGCCACACACTAGAATACTTCTCACCTCATTACTACTCATAAAAAGCAATGATCCATTCAAAGGCTCCTCATATCTCCCATATGAGATGTAAAAGAGCCCACTCTTTCTCAATTTGGCACAAAAGAGAAGAACAGCTTCTTTCTTCAGCCTTTGATGTTGATCATTAGGATGTTTACTAGATAAAAGAACTGAAAAATCTATCTGCGCAACTTCACGTTCTGTCCTGTTCTGCCTCTCAGCCTCCGGCTCCCTATTTATAAATGTAAATACCTTGCTGTTTAGGGTAGGAAAAACAGCTTCAAGATTTCTTGTAAGTGATTATTTTGCATTCTCTCTCTCCATATATATATATTTAAATGCAAAAATATGTTACAAAAAGGAAAAACAGGCAAAAGAGGGAGAAATAACTAGTGAACCTGAAGAATATAATAAGGCAGTAAAGCAGAAACTGTGGACTGAATAAAAATTGTGAGACATGCTGTCTGATAAGCAAGTTTAAAAAAAATATCAAGCCTGAATTTAAGCTAGCTATTGCACAAATGCACACATGCATGTCACACATGCTTTGTATGTAATTGTGTGTATTTAACAATTCAAGGGCAAAGCTGCAAACAGCATTTTCTCAAGGAGGAATGTTCTTATTTGTTAGTAGTAAGCCCATAGCTATTGCTTTATTTTAGCTTTTGCTCAAAATTATCCAACAAAGCACATAATTCCGGCAGCAACTTTACTATTTCAGTACATCTTAGCAAACCACTTTAGAACAGATTCTGCTTTGCCTACTCCAGCACCACAACAGCAAATGATAAGCTCACAGGCACTGAAATTAGTTTCATAAGGTGGCCTAAGTTCTTCTCTGTCAGCCTGCGAAGGTTTAATGCACCCCTGGAAATGGGTAGGCTAGAGAAGATCTGGGTTATTCCAGAAGGATACGCAGGTGTGCTGTTCTGGTTCTGTCAGAACCAGAAATGATCCAACTCTGAATCTATCTTCACAATTGTTCATTTCATTCAAGACCGCATCTCGAATACTGTGTTCAGTTCTGGGCCCCTCACCACAAGAAGGATGTTGAGGCTCTGGAGTGAGTCCACAGAAGAGCAATGAAGCAGGTGAAGGGGCTGGAGAACGAGTCTTACAAGATGCGGCTGAGGAAGCTGGGGTTGTTTAGCCTGGAGAAGAGGAGGCTGAGGGGAGACCTTATTACTCTCTACAACTACCTGAAGGGAGGTTGTGGAGAGGAGGGTACTGGCCTCTTCTCCCAAGTGACAGGGGACAGGACAAGAGGGAATGGCCTCAAGCTCCACCAGGGGATGTTCAGGCTGGATATCAGAAAAAAAATTTTCACAAAAAGAGTATTGGGCACTGGAACAGGCTGCCCAGGGAGGTGGTTGAGTCACCATTCCTGGAAGTATTTAAAAGACAAGTGGATGAGGTACTCAGGGACATGGTTTAGTGGTTGATAGGAATGGTTGGACTCGATGATCCAAGAGATCTTTTCCAATCTAGTGATTCTGTGATTCTCTAGTTGAGTCAAAGGGGCCGAGTTTGCTTTAGTAGTTTTTAGAATTATGTCTACTGAAACAATTTAGAACCACAAGCTTTAAAATTTCATTTAAAGAATGTCAAAACCTGAAAAAAATAAGAGCTTGGCAAAGTGAGACATGTCTTAGCCATATGGTGTTGCCGTAGCCAGGTATGTTGTGCATATAACTGAGACACATAGAAGAAAAAGGCTTCATCTGCACCAGCCATGGAGATCCTAGAAACACAGAACTGCTGTTCTCGTTGTGAAAGAGGTTTGTTTAGTGTAGTATCCTGCTCCAGCCAACAGTGTGGTGCTTCAAAGAAACATGTAAGCTACGTCATAACCACCAAAAGTAATACCCTGAGTAATAACCTGCCTGTAGGAAAGATTTTCCTTCTAATCTCAGGCAGTTAGTTACAGCAGGAAGCCTGAATATTTTAAATCCCCTGTATCTTATCCTAGGTAAGTATGGATGTTTTATTACCTCTATAAATGCTCAATCATATACAAGTTCTGGAAGGCCTATCTTCAAAGTGTTGTAGCAGCATTAACTGATTATCCCTTAAAAGTGGAGGCAGGCAAGTACACAGTTGCCATCTCTCCCTTTTCTTAAATGCACAAAAAGTAAAGTGTGGAGTGCCTTGATTCTGTGCCCAAAGCCAAAAACAATCACATAAAAAACTGTAATTAAAATACTTAAGTTTGTGATTCATAGCCCCCCATATATGTAATAGGCAACAAAGTTTATATGTGTATTTTGTTCATGTTTAACTAGGAAAAGTGAGGACAATATTTTCTTATTTCCTACTTATTCACATCTTTAAAGAAATATATTAAAAATATCATTTGGTAATGGCCATACTATGGCATTTTGACATCTTTCTCTAGAGGTATTCCAGATAGACCAAATTAAATACTTGTTAACTCCTCACAATTTTGGTACAAGCAGCATTAAAAAGAACCCCAACAAATCATTATAATGTATGTTAAATAAGTACTGCCCTTGGTAGCATTCTGTTTGGTGACTGTCACAAGAGGACCTCAGGGATCTTGGAAATACTGTAAGCTACAATAATACAAAAATAAGCATGGAAATGAAAAAGAATCCATGTAAAAATTTTAACAGATGTTCTCAACTTCTGTTTCTTCTATGCTCTTTCTGAAGAGTAGTCAATCACTTATTGCAAAATCATAGACAATGATATAAAATACAAAGAAACACTCAAGCCATACTGCTTCTTATTTAAATTGGTATTCTCCAGGCACTTATTCAGGAACATGAAATTTTTTTTAAATATTTTTAACACTTTTTAGCTGCATTAACAGAATAGCAATACAACAGGAAGATCAAGAAAAAACATACTTTTACCAGCAGGTAACCTCTGGAATAACTGCAGCACTCTGATTTATCTGGAAGCTTAAATCAGTCCACACATACCTGGTTAGAGATTTAGATATGTTGAAAAAAGAATCCTACTAGTAATAGTAAAATGAAGGAGACTGTATAGACAGTAGATGTGTTGACAGTGTTGTTCAAACTTGCCAGTATACTATAAGCATAAATTTGACTCTTGTTTATAAATAGCATTCAGATATAACTCACAGCTCCTGTTAACTTAACCTGCTGATTGTAAAATATGTCCAAAAACATCAGAGAAAAGTTTGTTTGGCCATAAATAGTTCTTGATACCAAACATAGTCACAGCATTTAGATCTGTGTTTGAAAACCTAGATTTGTTTCATAAGTTGGTGGTAAGAATGACAAAGACACAAACAGCATAAGCTTTAACCATTTCCAATCACAATTGTCATTCACTGATAAAAGAAAAACAAGCCCTCAAAGCTGATGCAGCTGCTAGCCAATGCTCCTCTCTGGTTTTGCTATCTATCAGACTGCAATAAATTTTTAGATCAGAGTAAGCTGATGAAAAATGCTCAGGAAAAAAACTATCAAGAGTTCCTTTTGAACTTTATCATAGCTCAGTTGCATGGGATCCTGAGAACAAGAAATTTTCATACTTGTTGTTTTAAAACCAGTACATTTAGCTCTCAGTCTATTTTTTTTACAGCTGACTTGAATATTATTTTGTAACCAAAAAACCTGTCATCTGTATTGGACTGTTTATAACTTTGACAACTTGATTTTGACTTTTTCTGCATGATTTGCCAAGATTAGCTTTTATTTACAGGGGTTTATATTCTAAGATGAGGTGAAACTAAGAACAGAAAATACATCTTTTCCCTTGACATTTCCAATAATTTTACCTAGTCAAATGTTTGGATACATAGAGCTGCAGTTAATAACACATGATTAGTACACTCCCCTGTGGATTATGAACAGAAGGCATGTGTTGGGCTTACACACAGCCTGTGATCTACTCACAGTCACATATAAAGGTATTTGCTCTGTCTCCCCAGTGTCTTTAGTGCCCTTTTCTCATTAAAGATGACAGATATCAAGAGATAATGAAACAAGTCTGTTCTGCAAACTACAGATCTGGCTTTTGAAACAAACATACTGACCATAATACTCAAAGATCACTTTCAAAATTGTTCTTGCAACAGGAAAACATGTTTAATTGTGACCCTCATTATACAATATGTCACAGAGATAGATTTTCTAGTATAAAACAAAAATATTAGCAGAAATATTTCTGTAATTTATTTTCAGAATAATGAATTGGAGGATTTCTGCATGGCATAAAACAATAATTTGTCGTATAACCATCACCATGAAGTGGATTTTAAGAAAGGCTTAATAGAAACTCCAGAATGCATAGAAACCCACAAAGTAAATTCAGGGTTAAAAACTGAAATGTCTGAATGATAACTATTCAATTCATCCCATCTTATCATGGTGTAGATGGTAGGGTTTTGTAGTGAATTTTGTTATTTTAAAGCATATTTGTCAAAATATTCTTTTGCATCAGATCCCTGTTCATCATAAAGCTGCACTATTACTTAGCATACAGCAAATGGAATAACGTAGCAATTTGAACAAATGCAGCTCTTCCTGTAATGCTCCTTTTAATGAGTTTCACCAAATTCTTGAGTTTACTCTGGTCTTACAAGCTTTCCAGCTTGGCACATAGCTGAGAGGTTTTTGAGAAAAGCCGGCGTGTTGCAGGAGGAGATGTGAGTGCCTCAGTAGATGGCACACTTCTCTCTGACTCAGAGGGGAATCAGCACTCAGTGATGTTGCCCAGTAGCTCCAGGCGTGAAAAAATAACCAGCATACCACACAAGCAAGGCTGTTGTGACTTTTCAGCAAAGAATTTGTTCCTGCCACTGGTGCAAAAGGTTTGTCCCACCCATGATGTGCAAGCACTGTGAGAAATCCTTACAAGGTGCACAAAGAGTCAATGGAGATCAGTGGGACTGTTCACAGAGCAGGAAGTTAATCACAAGTATAAGCCCCTGCTAGAGGCCCCTTTGGGGCACAATGTTATATAATTACAGCTCTAAAGGATGCTGCACTTAGCTTAGTACAGCATATATGCTGCAACTAGGCTTTAGGCCCTATTCAGCCATACTACTCTACTCATTTAAAGACTACTCAGTACTGCAGATTGAGGGAGATGGTAGTATATCAACCTGTTTGCTACCTCTGAATTATTAAGAGAGATAGGGTTTACTAATGATCAAAGTCTTCTACTGTTCAGTGGATTACTGAAGATTTGAAATTAGAATCTCTCTAAGGAAGGATATTTTTAGAAATTAAATAAATGCGCTATTTGTTCGCATTTGTTTCTGCTGGTTTTATTATGTTTTACACATACCAGTCACAGTTTTTTTATCTGAGACATGATATAGCCAGTGCCTTCCTGACAGAGATATGTAAATAATCAATAGGTTTTGATCATCTGGTTTTAGTAATAAGTGCCATGACAGGTTATACGTAAGGTGAGCACATTTTCAAAATAAAAAAGGGGCACTACTGTGGCTGTATTTTCTACAGTCATGAAATACTCAAGTGCTCTGTATTCTGGCTTCTTTCTTTGATCTGCTCTGCCTGGGTCAGAAAAGCTTCACCTGGAGCAGATCAAAGAAAGTTTGAGCAATGCCTCTTCCTCCTGGACCTCTCTCTCCTTTACTTCCCTCTGCTCTATGGTACTGGAAATCACAAAAGAAGGGAAATGAAGGGATGCCTCCACTGCAGGCTAAGTCTCCTCCAGTCCCAAGTGCAGAATTTTGTCTTGATCACCAGGATCACCCACATTGCAAGGCTGTCACTCAAGAGATTATGATCGGCTTTGGACAGTGGGAGCCAAAGAGCATGCGTGCTCACTGCGCTAATGGTTCTGTCATTAGCAATGCTGTGACAAACTTCAGCAAAGCAGTTGAATTAGGTGGGACCACTCATATGCACAAAATAAGCCACATGAAATGATTGCTGTGAAACAGAAATATAGCAATATATACATAATGTCTGTACAAAGATACATCTGACAGGAATGCAGGGTGAGAAGAAGGGATGGAGATGAGGAGTTGTCATCATTTAAAAAAGCCCTCAAACAAGAAATAAATTATGTGAATACAAATCTGGAACTTGACATTTTAAGCATTTGAAAAAGTTCAAGTATGAGAACATCTTAAAAACCCAGCAATGTATCTAGGAAATAGACCTTGATATATGGTTATTTTAAGAAAAACAAGGAAAAAAATGTAAGAATAAAATACTTCTAATATTTCCAATCAAATAATGAAACAGCTGAGTGAACACAGAGATTTTCCAGTGGAAACATTTCAGCAGAAATCAAATTAAATATATTTTGGAAAGGAGAGAGAAGGGCAAAAATCTTCAAGCAAAAGTAATTGTCTTTTAATTGTAATTACAAGTTCATTTTCTAGAAGAAAATTGATTTGCTAAAAAAAATCCTTTCTAGAAAATGTTAAACAATAAGCTAAAATATGACAAAAAACCAACAACACTGACATACTTCTATGCTTGCTCTGTTGACTGCCAAATAAAATAGAAGTTTATTCAAATGAAAAATATGCAATACTATTAGGGTGCTTCTGATCTGTGAAAACTGTAGAAAATATTGTAAAATTACTTTAAAATGGCTTTTCTACAGTCACTTATCTGATAGCTTGACTGCTGGTGATAGATACCAGGTATGTCTTGCTGACATTTCCCTGGCTTCAAGGGAGTGTCCATGTGATATGGGAACATGGGGCAGATGTGATTGTTGCGCCAGCAGTGAAGTAGTTAACCGTGTGAGAGAGGAATTGTCTGCTGGAATGGGAACTGTAAAAAACTTTGCCCTGGCTTTACAATGGAGAATGCAACAAAATTAATATTGCTTTAGCTCAGCTAGTGGTGAAGACAGGCTTTCTTTGTATTGGCAATTGATGGTATTCCTGGGAATAATTTGCAAAGCATCTTCCAATAGTAATGTACGATGAATTTATAAGCAATGCTTCATACATATAAATCATATAAAGAACTGATGCAAAGTTACTTTTGCCTTCCTTGTACACTAAATTTCAAATTCCAGAGTATGTATACATTTTAGAAATCTTTTCAGTGTTATATATTTGAAAACACTGGACCAAACTGTTTCTGCTTGTACTGGTATAAGTACCAGGAAGCTCCACTGTAGCCAAGACTACAGTTTGGTACATCCTACCTCAGGAGCCATGTAGTTTAAATGGATTTTTTGAGATTAAGCCTCGTTAAGCTTGTAGCTTTGAAACAGCTGTTTGGAATACCCAGACTGCAAGTATAGGAGTGAAGTTGCATGCTCCATAGCAATATAAAGGCTACTCCCAGGTGTTTGCTTTTCAAAAATAATGTGGACATCTCTGGCCTGGGAGGCTTAGATTCACTTAGAAGTCAGCAGACAGGGCCATTGGTATTTGAGCTGCTATAGTTAATTTTTACAAAGCTAGTAATTCAGCCCCCACTCTTCCTGAACAGCTTTATTCTGGTTCCAATGTCCCTTTATCAGCAAGGGATGGAAGAGGTAGAGCAGTTTCCACATCTGTTGTGAAATATGTTTAAAAGCATACTCTGCATTGAAGTCCATCTAAAAGTGATGTGAGCTAGGTGAAATAGTTGAAAATACTGGGGACTGTACCTACATGAAGGAACTCAGTCTCACTTCTACTGCAGAAATCCCTAGGACTTTTTTCTTTAAGTCAAGAGTTGTTCCTTTTCTCTAGGCATCATTTCAGAGGATATGAACTGCAGTATTTCTTAGGATAAACATAATAAACAATTCTGTGACATCTATGGAAAATGCATCACTGACATGAAATTTCATTTCCGTGTGTGAAATAATATTTATACTAATGTATGAAAAGATTATTTTGACTCTTAGTAAAAACCTAGTAAGACAGAGACAGAGAGAGAAAGGATGTTCTATAAGGATCACTTAAAAACATTTACACAATAATAATTTTATTATAAATCTCATTTTCGCCTATTTCCTATCCTGAAATGTAAAGTTACAGTTCCACTTATTTCTTACAGTTAAAGAATTATTTCAGCTGCTCTAATGATATAATTTAAAGACTCCAGAAAGATTTGGTTACTAACAGTATTAATATTCTTTACCTAAGTATTGTAGATACTGAACACTCTTAAATTGGATGTGCACACCTAATAATAGGGCATATTCCTTACCCAGGTGTATTTGATTCAAATTTACATACACATGACTGGAAGTTGTGAGATAACTTGTGATTTTTTTTTAACTCAACACTGTAAAACTCCACAAATTTCTGTTGCAGAAATGCTGTTTATTGCACCAAGAAGCTAGTACATAAAATACTTGAGCATTACAGAGAATAAGGGTGCAGTCCAGAACACTTCCCTGCCAAGGAAGACCATCTCATCCTGGTCCATATTTATGCACCTTCTTGCTCTGTTTTATTTCATCAGTTTTGCAATTCTAGGTTTCCGGTGACCCAAGGTTGCCTGGAAATTATCAGACTGCTCTCCAGCCAAAAGAGACAGGGGCTTGAACCTTGTCAGGCTTGGGATGGATGGCAATACAGCTCTGCCTCTTGGTAAGTACTCTAATTGTTCAACTGAAGCTGACAAGAGGGTTTGGGTACCTTCTTTGACCCTTGCTTAGGTTGGCTTAGTCTTCTAGACTTAAATACTAGGCAAGAAAAGACATTAAATAATGTCTACCAGAAGCTGAAATGCAAGCCACTTCTTGGGCAATTCCCATTGTCTGGGTCCTGCACTTGTTTAGCTGCATGCTCTGAGCAGTTATGGCCATATTGAAATTTTTTCATGAATTTTTAACAAGAAACCTTGTTCTCACACCTTTTTGAGCAGTTCACATTTTATGAGGTCTGACACACACACACACAAAAAAAAGACTAATGCTATAGCTTGGGAACCAAGGGTGAGAGGAAAGAGACAAAGAGATGGTTATAGACATGTTCTAACATATAGCAGTGAGAAAAGCCTCAACTCAATCTCTTCACTAGGTACTTGTGGATGTGTGTTCAAATACAGACATTTCCTTACCCTAGTCAGAAAATGTCAGTGTGCACCAGCCCACAATACTTTCTCTGTAAATCAGTTTTTAGCTAATAATATCACTGTGCTTCAGCACCCACCCCGTGCACCAGACCTGGCTCTCTGTGATTTCTACCTTCTCCCAAATATCAAGTCAGTGCTCAATAGAACTCATCTTTTGTTGCTAGATGATATGGAAGGAAAATGATGGAGATCCTCAACAGTCTTTCTGAAAATGAACTGCTTAATTTTTTTGGACATTGGCAGCATCATATGCAGCTGTATGTCTACTCAGAATAGAACTATTTTGAAGGTGATCACAGCTGAGATTTTAATTTGTTTTAAAAAAGAGTTACTGGCACATTCTCTGTTTTGTTTTTTTTTTTGTCAGACCTTGTATATACAGCTCAGCAACATTGCTCCCTCAGAACTGTAATCATGAGCTCTTTCCTTGGTATATATCAACTAAAGCTCCAAGAGACATTTGTGCCACTTTAAGGACTCATGAGGATCTGACAATACACTCATGAAGTCTGCACTTGTGTTCTGAGAAGAAAACCTCAAAGATGATTTTTGCAGTTCCTATTGGCTTGTGACTGACACCGAGCAATTAAAGTCTTGCTGTGTTATTTGCAAGTGTTAAAGTAATCGGTTTTGCTCAATGATACTACAACAATTCAAACACTTAGATAGCAGTATTAAGAGTCGGAGAAGCTTTAGCTTATACTGTTTCACTTTGGCCTTCAAGTTTCGTCTGTTGACTGACAGAGGCAAGAAGGGGCTTGCATTATTTCCAGTCTAACTGCTCACGAACATAGAGACTACCTTTGATTCCTGATGTGGGTCTACTGCTGCCATTGGGTATAATACAATGAACTGTTTACACCGCAGCCTTTTGTTACAGGTTTTAAATCTTCTCAGGCTGCCAGTGTGAGGCACAGGCTGCCAGCTGGCAGACAGAGAGGTGCTTGTGTTCCAACTGTTGGAGGTAATTAACAGCCCAAACTGTCAGAAGGTGACAGCCGGCACAAAGTTCCTGCCCTGGGGTCACAGCTGGATTCCGGCAACTTGCTCCTTGATTTACCAGTAAAACTAATAATGTAAGTAATATCAGTATTAAATTATCAAACAAGGAGACTGAGCCTAAGTTATATTTTCTATCCCTAAATTAATTGCAAAGAAAATTAGTGTTAATATTTTGAAGAAAATAAGCAAGATTAACCCACTTTTGGAAGAAAAAAGTCCAGAACTAGTCCACTAAGAATTTGGTGAACATAATTATTAGGATGGCTGCAGATCATAATATTGTTGTTGACACTTTCCTGAAATTGCAGAAAATTAAACTGTTATCTAGTATTAGTAATCTATGTAATGATCATTGGCCACAAACTTTTAATATAAGTGCTGAATTCAAAATGTCGCATTACATTTATTTTTGCATCAAATAACTGGCTATTAATGGAAATATAGAAATTATTAATTTTGCTGAAATAATTACTTATTTCTTAAAAAAATATTACTACTTCATCAGAGCATTGTAGCATGTGCTTAGCTTCAACTTAAATCAAGAGAATCATAGAATCATAAAATCATTAGGTTGGAAAAGACCTTCAAGATCATCAAGTCCAACCTTACCTGTCCACTACTAAATCGTATCCCTAGGCACTTCATCTACCCATCTTTTAAATATCTCCAGGTGACTCAGTCACCTCTCTGGGCAGCTTGTTCCAGTGCTTGATAACCCTTAAAGTGAAGAAGCTTTTCCTAATGTTCAATCTGAACCTCCCCTGGCACAGCTTGGGGCCGTTCCTCTCATCCTATCACTGATCACTTGGGAAGAAAGACCAACACCAACCTCTATCTACAAATTCTTTCAGGTAGCTGTAGATAGTGATAAGGTCTCCCCTCAGCCTCCTCGTCTCTAGACTAAACAATCACAGTTCCTTCAGCAGCTCCTCATAAGACTTGCTCTCCAGCTCCTTCACCAGCTTTGTTGGTCTTCTCTGGACACACTCCAGCACATCACAACGTTTATCTTGTTGTGAGGAGCCCCAGACTGAACACAGTATTCAAAGTGCTGCCTCACCACGTGCAGAGTACAGGGGTAGAACCACTTCCCTGATTCTGCTTGCCACATTGTGTCTGATACAAGACAAGATGCCATTGGCCTTCTTGGTCACCTGGGCACACTGCTGGCTCATATTCAGTCGGCTGTCCACCAACACCGCCAAGTATTTCTCTGCCAGGCAGCTTTCCAGCTACTCTTGCCCAAGCCTGTAGCACTGCACAGGGTTGTTGTGTCCCAGGTGCAGGACTCTGCACTTGGCTTTGTTAAACCTCATCCCATTGGCCTCAGCCCATTGATCCAGCACATTCAGATCCCTTTGGAGAGCCTCCCTACCCTCAAGCAGATAAACACTTCCTTCCAGCTTACTGCCATCTGAAAACTTACTAAAGGTACATTCAATCCCCTCATCCAGGCCATTGATAAAGATAATGAACAGTACTGGACCCAGCACCAAGCCTAGGGGACACCACTTCTGACTGGCTTCCAATTTCATTTACCACCACTCTTTGGGCCCGACTGTCCAGCCAGTTTTTTACTCAGCAGAGGGTGCTCCTGTCCCAGCCAGTGGAAGACAGTTTTTTTCAAGTAGAATACTGTGAGAAAGTGTGTCAAAGGCTTTACTAAAGTCCAAGTACACTACATCCACAGCCTTTTCCTCATCCATTTAAGTGTGTCACCTTGCCACAGAAGGTGATCAGGTTAGTTTGGCAGCACCTGCCTTCCATAAAACCGTGCTGACTGGGCCTGATCACCCTGTTGACTTGCATGTGCTGTGTGATAGCACTCAGACAGCCTGTTCCATGACCTTCTCTGGCACTGAGGTCAGACTAACAGTCCTATAGTTTCCCATATCCTCCCTCCTGCCCTTCTTGCAAATAGATATAACATCTGCCAGCCTCCAGTCCAATGGAACTTTCTCAGTCAGCCAGGACTACAGATAGATGAAGGAAAAGGGTTTGGTAAGCACTTCTGCCAGCTCCCTTAATACCCTTGGGTGGATCCAATCTGGCCACATAGATCTCTGAATGTCTAATTGGCTGAGCAGATCTTTAACCATATCCTCATGGATCATGGGAGCTTTGTTCTGCTCTCCCTCCCTGTCTTCTGGCTCATGAGGCCGAGTACCCAGAGAACATCTTGCCTTACTATTAAAGACTGAGGCAAAGAAATCATTAAGTATCTCAGCCTTATCCTCGTCATTTTTCACTAATGTCTCCCCTGCATCCGGTAAAGGATAGAGATTCTCCTTGGCCCTCCCTTTGTTATTGATATATTTGTAGAAATGGCCTCAAGCTCCGCTATGGCCTCAAGCTCCACCAGGGGAGATTTAGGCTTGAGATTAGGAAAAAATTCTTCACAGAAAGGGTAGTTAGGCATTGGAACGGTCTGCCAAGGGAGGTGGTTGAGTCGCCGTCCCTGGAGGTGTTTAAGGTGAGGGTGGATGAGGTACTTAGGAGCATGATTTAGGGATTGGTGGGAGTGGTTGGATTTGACGATCCGGTGGGTCTCTTCCAACCTGGTTATTCTGTGATTCTGTGAAATATTTTCTATTGTCTTTCAAAGAATTGGCCAATCTAAGTTCTAGATGGGCTTTAGGCCTTCAGATTTTCTCTCTACATGATCTCACCTCATCCCTCTAGGCCTCCCTAGATGTCTGCCACTTCTTCCAAAGCTCATACACTTTACTCTTTTTTTTCTGAGATCCACCCATATTTCTCTGCAACCAAGCTGGTTTTCTCCCCCACTGGCTAATTTTCCGGCATACAGGCCCAGCCTACTCTTGCACCACCAGGATTTGCTTTTTAAAGAGCATGCAGATCTCTCGGGCTCCTTTGCCCTTAAGAATTCTCTCCCATGGAACTTTATCCAGCAGCCTTCTGAACAGTCCAAAGCCTGCCCCCCAGAAGTCCAAGATGGCAGTTCTGCTGATCCTCTTCCTTACTTCTCCTAGAACTGACAATTCTATCACCTTGTGTTCATTATACACCAGGCTTTCTCCAGCTACCACATCTCCCACAAGACCTTCTCTGTTCACAAACAGCAGGTCCAGGAGGGCACCTTCTCTTCTTGTCTCACTCACCAGTTGAGTGAGGAAGGTGTCTTCCACACACTCCAGGAACCTTCTAGACTGCTTTCTCTCTACTGTATTGTATGCTTCCAGCAGACATCTGGCAAGTTGAAGTCCCCACAAGGACAAGGGCTAGTGATCATGAGATTTCTCTCAGTCACTTGTAGAGTAACTCTTCAGCCTCTTCTTCCTGGCTGGGTGGTCTATAGCAGACTGCCACCACAATATCTGCTTTGTTAGGTGCTCCGTTGACTTTTACCCATAAGCACTCAACCCTATCATTACCATCATTAAGCTCTAGCTTATCAAAACATTCCCTGACATACAGGGCTATTCTCCCTGCCTCTCCTTCCTCACCTATCCCACCTGAAGGGTTTATAGCCAGCCACAGCAGCACCTCAGTTATGTGAGTCACTCCACCATGTTTCTGTGATGACAATTATATCATAGTCTTCCTGCCGTACAGTTACTTCTAGTTCCTCTTGTTTATTGCCCATGTTGCATGCATTAGTGTAGACGCACTTCAGTTGGGCTAGTTATCCCATTACACACCTAAGGGGAATAGTCTCAGTTCCTAAGAGACTACTCACTGAATTTTCTAACCCCTCAGTAATCTTTACATCTATGCTGCCATTTGAAGTGCTGTCTCCCACTTCCTCTGAGGTGGCAGACCAAAGGTGTTCACCAGCACACCCTTCCCCAGACACTGAAGTGCCATTCCCAGGCTTTTTTCTGTCAAGCATGGTTTTGTCCCCCTCTACCTTCACATCTAGTTTAAAGCTCTATTAAGAATCCCTGCTAGCTTCTTGGTAATTATCCTTTTACTCCTTGGGTACAAGTATACCCCATCCTTGGACAGAAAGCCTGGTGATGTGTAGACCAGCCAATGATCAAAGAACCCAAAGAACCCACGCCTCTCATACCAGGTTGAGAGCTAGGTATTTATTTCTTGACTCTTCCTATTCCTCCTCTTGTTATTCTCTGTAGTTGGAATGACAGATGGAAACACTACCTGTGACCTGATCCCTTCACCATATGTCCCAAGGACCTGAAGTCCCTTTTAACTACCCTCAGATTTCTTGTATGGATTTCATTACTATCCAATTGGAAAATCAATAAGGATAATAATCCATGGGCCTGACCAGGGTTGGAAGTTTTCTTTCCACATATGTTACTGAGGACTCAGGTAGGCAGCAGACTTCCCTGTGTAATGAGTCAGGTCTGCAGATCAGCCATGAGTTCCCTTCAGAAGTGAATCCCCTATGACAATAACTCATCTTTTCTTCTTGAAAGAGGTCGTTTTGATGGATGGCTGAGGGTGTCTTGACCTAGGGGACATTTCTTGGCTGTGAGATCCATCATCCTCACAGACATTTTGTTCCACTTGCAGAGTTTCGTATCTGTTGTGCCAGGGAACCTCAAAGGCTGAGGTTGGCACAGGGGAGACACACCTGCTACGCTGAGCAAAAATACAGTGGAATCAGCAGGTCATAAGAGCTCGTTTTTTAAAACCAGAAGCCAAAATATTAATTTTCAGCACTTTTACTACTTGGCAGTGAAAATGCTACATATTTGGTCAGCTGAATATTAGGACACAATTGACATTAGTTTTTGTGGATATTTGTCCTTTAAAATTATAACATCTGATGACAATGACACTCTCAATGTGGTTAATGCTGCTTATGATTTGAGATATTCTTGAGTTCAGTTTCATAATGTTAAATAAATGCTTTTGTAGCTTTGAGGTTCTTAAAGATGGGCCAAAGAACTTCCTATTTGGGCTGGATGTGGAAAGCAACATGTTTGCTGCTCACCCGGAGCTCCTCCACTATTCTCCGGTGGTCTGCTCCATGCATGTCTGTAGAAGAAATCCTGACTCTATCAGACTCACAGGAACCTTAAGCAGAAGTGATTACATAGGTTTACAGTTTTCATTCTACATAGCTTCTGACATTTTTTTAAAAAGTGACAAATATCACAGGAATGTCACACAGAAGTTATAATTTGATATTATGCATTCCTATATTCCTCTTTTTAATGAGCTCTTACTCAGTGTGACAGGATTTTCAGTTTAGCAACGCTTACTGGCAAAGAAGATATTCTTTTTACAGAAAACATTTCCCTTCATTTTGAAGAGGCTGATATGTTGAAAGCACATTTTGTATCAGTATGTCTTTTATCTTTAGGATATTCTACAGCTATCTTCATCTATTATAAGGTGGTGTAAGTTGATCCTGGGAAGCTATAATAATTTATGTTAACTGAACATTTGGCTGAGACATTAATTTATAAATAACTGTCAGTTACAGGACATAAAGTTTCTTTAGTTTTATTTTGTCTCTAACAGTGGTTTATTCTGTGATCCCAGAAAGCTTTAAGATATTTTCCTATATCCTTGAAGGATAACCAGCAAAGCAGCACAGTGGTATTTTCCTACAGGGTCTTCACACACACACATATTTGACAACTAAGTTCTAGTGAGCTGTCCCTGTTTACCTAAACTTCAACATGTGAATAATGATGGATTAGGCTCTTCCTGTTTATGAGGTGCTTTAATATGCAAGAGAAATAAATAATACTAGTAAGTAAAGTTTCCAAATTTATAAGGATTTTAAGTAGTAGCAGTACATCAGAAACAAGTAGAAATTTCAGGAGCGACCAGAAATGCCAGCAGACAGTGCACTTTAGATCAGACAAAAAGAAGGTAATGCACTGCTCTAGATTGCTGTTATATGCCTGTGTCTAAACAGCAAGTTTGTTGTGCTTTGAAGCCCTGCCTTCTTCAGTATACAGACTGGAAGAGTTGACAGGTCTCTATTTGCTGGTTTTGGTTTCTTGGTGCATGCTCAGATCATGTTCCAATCTGAGGTCAGGTCATTGCCAGTACTCACCTCTCCCCCCAGGGAAAAGGATGGGCACTCAGACCCCAGTGTTCGATATATCTGCAGAAAGCACCGAAGCATGTGTTGGAGTTTAAACGAACATTTATACTTCATGGACAGCTATCCACCCTGAATGCACAAGTTTCCTGAAAAGTGTTCCATGCTTCTCTTAACCTTCAGAAGGCTGGGGAACGGGAGAGGATTTTGCAGCTTTTCAATTTATTACCCTCTTTCGGAAAGTATGTGTTGGTGTAGATCAGCCCTGAATTCTTAGGACTATTAAAAGATCACTTTTCATGTTTTTCCTAGCATTTATAATAACCATGTTATGTTTCAATACATTTTTTTAAAGACCTGATTCCACACACTTTTAACCTAATGGGAGATTTCGCATTGAGAGTAATAGGAACAAGGCCAAATTCTAAGGGAGTATTAACCAGCCAAAAGAAAAATTCTATCTAGGTAATGTTAGCTTATAAATTGGTCTTCAGCCTATGTGTTCATCCATTTTACAAAACTGAGAAAAATTGTTGGACACCTTCATTTCCAACTTTGTATACCAGCCTATGCAGTATGTATCAGAATAATTATTTTTTTAAAATGTAAGTAATGGTTTGAAATGTATTTTTTTTACATTAGAGAGAACAATACTTAGAACTGATGATAATTTTACTTCAGCTGGAGAAATAAACTTCGCACTGAGAGTTCAGCTTTCAATCAACACAAGAGGCTTTACAGAGAAACACATAGTAACCCACTAATAGTAACAGTAGAGATGCTTACTATTCGCAAAGCCAATAAATAGAAGAGGCTGATAAAAATCTCAAATATTGCACATTCTTACTGAATTACTTCATTCAAACTACAAATTGCAGAAAAACTGAAAACAGAGGAGAATTAAAGTTTGATTATAAAAACTGCTTCAAATATATCATTAATACCTAATCTGTGAAGTTTTCCACCATCTTCCTTCCATCCATAGATTCCCCTTGTAAAAGTTAAAACTTTACTTTCTAAAAGTCCTAGTCCATTTTTTTTTGTTTTTCAAAAATACTTAGTGTGACATATTCTTTGGCTTAAGTATTATTCCTTCCATATTTCCTGAAAATAGTGTTAGCAATTCAGAATTCTGCTAGTTTTCACATTTATGCTCTTCCCCTTCCATTAATCCTTTTCCTTCCATTCTGATGCACCCTTTGGTAAAGCAATGTCACACAACTCTATAGGCAGATGTCCCATGATGTAAATTAAGACCGTAGAATATTAGCTTCTTCATATTCCTAGCATCCTGAATCTGCTGCTGTCATATGCTGCAGTAATGATTTCTCCTTTCCAGCACTGCCCTGTGGCTGGGACAGTTGGCTCCAGAACTTGCCCAGTCATTCTGAGCAGGTGGCTTTTCACCTAGTAGCTAAATTTTATAAGCAATTAATTAGCCTGGTCATTGATATGGATAAAAAGCCAACAGTTCTCTTAACCATGCTAGATATCCCAAGATGAGTAAAATGTTTAACACTTTTTGGATTCATGTTTCACTAAAAGTAGTCATTTGAGACTACATGGGTTCCATGATAAGCATTGTTAACAACAGGGTAAAACCTCAGGCTGCCATGAGTTTCATAGGTTGTGCCTGAACAATATCTAGAAGATGTTTAAGGAAATGGTGAAGTAGTCCAAGGACCATTAGAAATTTTAGAATATGCAGAGATCAAGATTCTGGGGCACTGGAAAAGACAAATGTGATGCTTACTCCCAAAAGGAGGAAAAAGGACAGCCAAGGAACCGTAGAAGAGCTAGTCTGACTTCAGAGCATTGAAAAATAAGCAAAATAGGCACTTAAAAGAGCAACTAATTATAAGTAACAGCCAAAAATTACTGTATCTAGAACAATGTTTTGAAGCAATCTAACTTCTTTCTGTAACGGAAAACTAGCCTCAGAAGTTGAGACAGGGTAGTAGATGTACCATATCTTCATTTCCTTAAAATAGTAGTTACTGGTTTGCATACATATTAACCTCATTCAAAGAAATAAACAAACAGGAAAATAATTTTTCTACCTGACACTACTATAATAAGATTGCAGAAGAGATAGGAAAACAGTATGTTGGAAGCCTGTATCAACTACTTTTCTACTGAGATCTGTCTTGAGTCTGGTATTGTGCAGCCATTTCATTAATGCCTTGACTGGTACAACAGGCAGTAGGCTTATTAAATACTTATATGATACCAAGCCTAGAGGAGCATAAGCATTTTAGAATACAATGTTAGAATTCAAAATAAGCAAGACAAATAGGAGTTAGAATGCTATAATAAAAAGAAATCAATTCAATCAAGAGAAATAAAACATTTAAGGAGGGACAATCAGCTTCACAAATACTGCATTAGGAATGACATGCCTCTATAGTAGTCCTACAGGAAAGGATTTGGAGGTTGTAGGGTATCACATAAGTCAAAAATGTCTTATGGTTTCAATAAAACAAATATCATAATGAGAAGTAAAATTTCAGTTTTGCACTTACTCTATCAAGATTCAACAAGGTTCAGCATAGAATAAAAAACTTATCAGAGGTCAAGAAAATGTGAATTTAAAGGAACAACAGCTACAATGGGTTATTTTTTAGAAGACTAAGAGACATGATGTAGCCGTGTGAAAGACTGTTGCAAAGAAAAAATCCTTTAAACTCCTCTCTGTGTCTACTATAGGAAGAAAAATAAGTAATGTATTTAATTTGCAGTAAGGGTAGTTAGGTTGGAATTTTCCTTCTATTATCTCTCCATAAGGGTACTGCCATAGAGAGTGGAACAGATTACATGAGGAGACTTTGGGATCCTCATTTCTGGAGTTTTAAAAGAACGGACTAGGCCAGCTTCTCTCAGAAATGTTGTAGTTCTACTTTATATTTAGGAATACTTTGGAGGCCAGACTAGATGACCTCTAAGGGTGTCTCCTAGCTTCACTTTTTATGAAAGTGTGTCTGTTACCTGAAAGGTTGAACACATCTCGAATTTATATTCCTTGTGAGATGCAAAATTTACTGTGCAGATTTCAAAGAAAAGCAAGCAGTCATTTGAATTCCTACTGGAATTGCAAGAACTGTGTAAGGGTAAATTATACACAGTCCTGGAATACTAAAATGGGTTGCTCATCCAAAGACCTTGAACTCTGTACAAAGGGAAAAAGACAGCCAGAACAAATTTATAGGGCCAAGTCAGAATACCATCACAGTCAGGAGCAAAACTTTCATTGATTTCAGAAGGTCTAAGGTCTTTTTTTATTAAGGTCTGGCATTATATAATGCAAAATATGCCACATGTCCATTGTTATTAAACTGATACACACAAATACAAATATTTCTCATTAATGTCTCACTGTCAGATTGTCATTTGGTGGAGTTCACTGTGACAAATTTAACAAAACAAAGTGCTACTAGTCAAGTAAATCTCTTTGCAAGAAATATCTATGAACAGGTCCAAAATCTGAATTCCCTATCGCCTTTATCTCTTTACAAAGTTCTATAAATGAGGAAATAGCACCAAAGACCTATTAGTAATAGTTATTTCCTAATTGCAGTGGGAAGCATCCTGCATGTTTAAATAAATATTGTTAACTCTGACCTCTTGGTTTGCCAGGACTGATAAGGCAATTGTTTGACCTATATGAAGCACATACAGTATGCATGGGCTGAAAGCAGCAGGAAAACAGGAAACAATAAATCAGAAATTAGAGCACTGATTGTTGTAGCTAATTACATCAGACTTCTGCTTAATTTCTCACTCTGTCATTCTAACCTAATTTTCTTGCCAACAGACTTTGCAAATTGCTGGTGTCACGTACATACACCAAATAATAATCTTTAGTTACTATGATTGACAAATGAATGAGAAGGAGAACATAGTTTATCATGGAAGAACGAACTGTGACACACACCAGATACCTGCTCAGATGCTCTTTTAATTCACTTACCTAGATATGCTGTATGATACATTTTGCCAGGACCACATGTTTTGGCATCACAACAGCTTAATTGAATTTGTGGCATGGTTTGATAATGCTAGACAAAGAAGGAAAAATTAGGCTATAAAAGGAGAAAAATGGCATAGATTTATTTCTACAGCAAGAGAGATAAAGTGCTAACTAGAAAATTTAAATCAATTCTGAACTTAATATGCTTAGAATTAGGCATATAAATCAGCATGTTGTTTAATCTTGATGTTATTGTCCTCTTACTACACATTAGATAACTCGATATCCTTATTATTGTCTTTTTTTTTAGATTACTCCATTTCCAAAAAATACTGTCTTTCTTTGTCCTGTTTTATCACTACCATCAGTGTTTTCAGCTGGCATAAATAAGTACATTTTCCTTAAGTTAGTGAAGCTGTATCAGACATTTTATTATCTCTGGGACTATTTGGTAGAACATAAACAATTACATTTGAAGTGTCTGAATGACAATTTGACCCTTTCGATCCACGTTAAATTCATTTGCAAACTGGTTCATATACTGTCTTTCTGCAAGATGGATGATTTTCTTTAGATCAGCAGGTTGCTGACATTGTTTTGAGAGGTCCGGCCACACTATGACACTTATATATAGCTGACAATGGGGAGAGATGCAGTTTTCAGTCTCCTTGGTGTCTGTTAGACTCCTGTCAGAATGAATTCAGGGCTAGCAGAGCCAAACTGACAAACTGGAGAAATACCAGAAAGATTAGTGTTGTATCATCATTGCCTTTAACAATCTGCCTCATGTATTATGTATTCTGAAACTGCTGATATTTAGCAAAGCAACATCTAGGGGAATATAAAAGAGATCCAGCTCAATGTAACCTTTTATTCATGTGGTATATCTATATATCACATACCTCTAGTATTATTTAGAGTATTACAAATTCTATTCTTCGCAACTGTAGTCACATCTGCCTCATCCTTTTCCTTTGGGATTTTTATTTGTAACTTTATAAGAGTCAACCCCTAGAAATCAATCAAAAGACCAACAGGCTGATGTTTCTAGCTATGCATTTCCAGAGGTATTCCATTATTTTCCAAGAGGGCCACCACATCACCTCAATTGACTGCCATGGTGTAAGTAGTTCATCTACAGTGCTTATTAGTTGTACAACTTTCTGAGTGTTCTCTTTTTCCTTGCCTGAGAATCATATAGTTTTCCTTCCTCTTAAATTTCATGTACTACAGGAATTATGGCAGGGTCCTGTAGTGCTCTCTTTAGAAGTCAGTTTCTGGGAAAATATATACTTATTAATCATTATGTAACACATCATGTATTTCTATTTGCAATTACAGGATTGGATGTTCAAGTTGGGGTTTGAGTTATGTTAAATTATAAGAATTTATAGTCCTCAAATCTTTATTCTTCTCAAATCTTTATTCTTCCAAAGCATATCTCTTTTTTCTATCCTTTTGTGCCTACCCTCCCACTTAATAGTTTATTCAGATTACTGTTTTGTTGGAATTGCTTCCTTTTCTCTGTCTCTCTGCCTCATTTCTACTTTTTTCTTTTTTTTATTGATAGATTGATGGTCAGTTCATTTAAAACTGAAAACAAAACCCAAATCTTTTTTCTGATATACTGACAAACAAATATGTATGCAAATGTGAGATTAAAGATAATATTTAATAGGAATTAAAATTTACTGGCAAGACTTTTGCTTTAGCTGTAATGATAAGGTAACAGTCTTACAGCATTACTGTTGGTGGCCTGTGCTAAAATCCTTTATGTAGTCGGGGGACCCAACTGAGAACACTGAGGTACTCACTGATCTTTCAGTAATGTAAGTAAGTGAGTGAGCTACTCCAGTGAGCAGTTCAATAACCTTAGGAGATACTAAAAGTGTAGAAGAAGCCCTGTAAAAATTCCAGTTACTTTCTGATTTCCTTCATGGTATCTTGTCAAATTCCTGGCCTTACTTTGGAGGCAGTCAGTTCATCCATCTCCATATAGAAGACAAGCACAGTCTTGTTTGTAGCATTGCTATCAAAGACTAATGCATGGATAAAGCAAACAAACAAACCCTAATCCAAAGCTATTTTAACTGCAGCATTAAACCTAGGAAACCTGCTGATTACCTTTCTTTATGCATGACAGCTAATGGGACTATTGATGTATTTGAAGCATATTCTTAAAAGTGTGTGATTCAGTCAAGCTTTTACAACTTAGTGGGTCCATATCACCTCCCTATTGGTTCTCCTCTATCCTAGTTGAAGAAGCTGTAAGTGCAGCACAATCCTGCTTCAACATCAAAGTATGATATAGAGTGACCAAACTGAGAAAATAGAGAACCTTCCTATAATAAAGTGTCTTTGTGTAGCATACCCTAAAATATAAGAAGGGGAAAAGTTTTTAAAATGACTACACAGAAGTACAGACATCACACACGTGTCATTATCTTTTTTGAGAATAAAATAATCCTGCAGAATACAGCAGGAATTCATGTTATTAGTTTTCCTCATAGTAAGAATAGATTTCTTCTGAAAACTCTTACAGTAACATTCAACTTGATTTTTGTAACTCAAAAATTAATGAAAAAAAATGAGGATTTCATAACTTTGCTGTACTTTCCGGTTTGCTGTATGTTAATTCCCACCTGTTTGCCACTTACTATAGATTTTGACCTTTAACATTAACACACAAAAATCTGAAATCGGCCCCTCTGCATCCGACTGTGTACAGAAGTCTTGTAACTAGACCACCCCTTCACAGGTAAGAAGGGCGATTAAACCCTGTGAATTTTCACAGTGGTTAAGCCTAGATTAATTTGACCCAGGTGTTTGTCTAATACTGTGCATGGGAACATTCACAGTGTCCCCAAGCTGTTTCTCCTGCGGTGGTCCAGCCTTAGTACTCTCTGGACTCTAATCTAAAACATGTAAGAGTACCAGCTGGCATGGGACTTTGTAGGCAGATTTTTGTTATGCTGTTTGTGTCACTTTGAAGCATTCTTTTGATTTGCATGTGAATACATGTAGAAGTAAGAGGATAACTTGAAAAAGCATGACTGGAAATAAGTTAAAAATACTAGTTTCTTATAAAATTTTACAAAAACAAGTCCTTGATTTTATAATACACAAGCAAAGTGTTATTATGAGCAGTGCAAAACTCTAGAGGCAAATCTGCACTTGTTTGTTTCTCTGCAACCCTTGCTGACATTGGTCAGTTTGAGCAGATGTGAGAGGCCTGAACTTGTCCCATTAGACTTTATTTGCATGTTGCATATTTTAGTTAATTTATACTTTATACTAATGACAAGCAAGTAGATGAGCATTAACAGCTAGGTAATTGGTTATAAAGTCAATATGTCTATGGATGTGAGAAAAAGGAGTTATTGTACCAAAAGCTGCCCGTGATGTATGGTATTTTATAAAAAAACAACTCCAATATTTTGGCACCTTCTACTAGACAGAAATACTGAGAAAAGCAACCTTTACAGTTAATTAATGGGTCAAATTGTGAGCCATCTTACATACCACAAACCTGTGCAACTGAAGAACATTTATAAAATTCATCATAGCTAAAATATTATATGACAAAATGGTCCTCTCACATGCCTAGCCTGTTGGAGAAACAATAATATATTGGCAAGATCAAGATATGTAGCAGTGTGGGTAGCAAAATTTTTCAAAAGAGTAAGATGAATCTTTAAAGTCTGATTATCCTCTCACAGCACTACAGATTGGCAGCTAATAGAATCAGACTGGTTTTAGACATGTATAACTGAATTGGGCCCTGTATAATCGGAAAGTTGGCATATCACAGACCAATTTTGTTCGTACAAATAACTCAGTGAAAATCCAGGGATACATCTGGAAACTCACATTGTAAGTGAGATGAGAATCAGACCGTGCCTGGAAATTGTAATTAGACAGAAATTGAAAGAAAAAAACAATATTTTAAAGTGTCTAAAGCTGAGCTTGCTATATCCATCAGACGTGTAGCTAAAAGGCTGCTTATATCCATTTGCAGCACAATGTATAATTCTGTAGTTGTACTTACGACTGTTCTTGCAAATGTAATACACACCATCAAGATTCACATTTTGAGGTATATTTGATGCCATACTAACATGAATATAGAAGGTACAGATCAGAATTATTCAGAACTGTGAACAGAACTCTCTCAGTTATCTTAAACTCAAACTGAGACTGTCAGAATGACAAAAATTAACCACTAATTTTAAGCACAAAGTTAGTAATTAAGCCACAGGTAACATGTAACTTGGACCAATTAATGATGAAAGCTGCAATTGCCTATGAATTTTTAAATCTTTATCCATAAAATTCAAATACATGCAACTATATACAAATAATGAAAAGAGCCAAGCAGTCTAAATGGATTTCAGGTACCTTATCGATCAGTCTCTGACTTCACAGATGTGTTTAGTCCTATCTTTAAGCAGTTCCGAGGAACCATTTTCTTTTAGAAATATGTCAGGAAATTAATGAGTTTATTTTTTCTTGAGTTTCTTACATTTCCATGTAATGTGAAGGAAAAAGCAACTTTTTCTACCTGGTCTGAATTGCTAGTTCCCGGAAAGATTTGTATTCCAAACTTTTAGCATGCCTTAAGTGAGGTGCCTCATCCTGCCTTCAAGATAAGATTCCAGGCATTGCTCAGATACTTGGGTATAATTTATTGTAGCCACACAAAAGTCAGATCTAAATCCTTTTGGTCCACGATGCTACAAACCAACAGTTCAAAGTTCAAAGAGGGAGGCCGACAGATGCAATTAAGTTATCACTGTTGGGATAACTGTAACCCTTGTGCTTTTAGCGCTTCTGAAGATTCAGAAATGTTAAAAAAAACTAAAAACCATATTCTGCTTAACTTTACCTATATTTTCATTGCATAAATCACAGCATTTGGAGTAAAATACATCTAGTGAATGATTTCCTGCCACTAAAGAAAAAAATCCAAAATCTTGTTTCCTGATGACTACAAACTTCTCTTGACAAACCTCCAGTACCAAATGTGGTTTCCATTTACTGTTTTGGGATTTATTTGTCTATGCCAAAGTTCAGGTGTGCCAGCTCTTTGTAATAAGCCATTTGGATGAAAGCTTGGCTAGCTCAAAGGATTCTGATGTATTTTATTGCTGCCTTTCAAGATTATTGTTCAGAAATACCAAGTCTAATTTTGAAATCAATTAGCCATGCAGTCTGATGAGGTGTTGGTCCAGCTCAGGTTCACACCCGCTGTCCGCAGATTATTGTTAAGTTGAGTCAGGTCCTTAGTACTGCTCTGCATTGCAGGCATCTGGTGTACACATGTTTGATGTCCTCACAAAATGACGCTGATGGCTTAAATGGCAAGACTCTAATGAAGAAAGCCTATCAAGTGTGCTGCTGTTCGCCAGCAAAACATGACTTTTACAGGACTGTGTAAAAATCCTTTTTCCTCTCATTTAACTCTTCCATGTCAAGAGAATATAAATCTTCTCTAGAGAGGAGATTCAATAAAGGTGATGAGAATGGGACCTGAGGGTCCACCATCAGCATGCAGAAGTAAAAACCCTCTGGACTCCTGCACCTCCCCAGCACCTGTATCCGCTGCACAGTCATGTGCTCAAAAGCACTGCCTCCAGAGGGAAGGGCATCTACATACACCAGCCAATGAGCTCCCCAGAGAGCAATGACATGACAGAGCCAAAAAACGGCACCCAAATTTCTCCAGGGAGAGAGAAGTGAATGAAACCAACCAAAATGACTTACATTGGTTTTGCCATGATGAAATGTCTTGTCTTAATCCAAGCAAAGAATGGGTGTATAAGGGGGTTTTCCAGTGTATCTTTGCAGCATAAGATTTTTTTTTCTGCAGTTTTTGCAGTTTTATGCATGAAGACTAAGAATATCTCCTAAAAAAATTAAAAGAAAAACAAAAACCCTCCTCTGGTTGGGTCATTCAACATGTACAAGGTAATAAAGTTCTTATTGTCTTAGCTTAATATTCTTTTGAAAATCAAGTTTGCCTTCTTTTAACCAAAAAATATTACATCAAATTCACCATGATCAGCAACTGAATATCTGCGATGTCAGACATATCAGAGGAAGAAAAAGAGCAGGGATGTGCGATGCGTTATTTGTACCCATTATCATACTAGTCTATCTCAAATGATACTAATCTATTGGTCTGACCATCTCAAAATAATTTAAAAGTATTGCACTGGGGCTTCAGAGTTGGCACCGGCTATTAAAATCAGTCCTCCATTCAATCCATCTGCAACATTCTGGAAAATGTTTAGTACACACAGCCTGAATTTGATCTGAATTTTCTCTTTTTTGAAAGTCAAAAACATTTTGATTTCTGCTTATATTAACTGTCATGATCATGTGGTCAACAAGAACCATTGTCCTCTATGCTAAACAGCAAAAAAATGGTGAATGTAAACAATTAAACTAACTCAGAACAGTCAGATGTGAAAATATAGTTCTTATCTGGTCATGGAGGTGAACGTAGCAGCTGAATCCTCTCTCTTTCTCTGTCTCTCTTCCTTTCCTTTTAACAATTAAACATGTCAAAAGAGTCATGGACCCTGACAGTATTAAGAGCTGTTCAAAGTCAGCATGACAGTCAGTGTAGCCCAATATCCCACTCTCAACAGTGGTCGTGTACAGATATAATAACAAGTACAGAACAATCTGACACAGTCTCTCAACATTTAGCAGTCACTGAGGAGTTTCCTGCATCTTTAAAAGCAACTGTTGGATCTATTTTCCAATAAATGGTTTAGTATTTTTTGAATCCACATACTTGAGTACTTTTATCTTCTGTAGCATTCAGCAGCTAACAACTCCATAACATAGTATTCTGTGACAACTATTAGTTACATGGAGAGGGAAAAAAAGGCCTTCTGTGTCACTGTTTTCATGGGCTGAATATTTGTGTGAAGAAAAAATAAATAAACATTGCATGCTCACCTTTTCTAAATATTTCTTGTTTTTTTAATACCTCCTTTATACAGTTGATTGTCCTTTTGCTCACTCATACTGTTGTATTCTATATGTCTAATCATCTCTTCTCAGCCTTTATAATTTTTTTGGTTCTGTTTTATAATTGTGGTGATAGGATGAACAGACTCTGTACACCAGATTCCTTTTTTAACATGGATCTCAACGTTCTGGAAACCAGAGCCTGCAGATCAAAAGTCTGGGAAATCTTGTCTCCAGACCAGCCAGATTTGCCATTGCTCTGCATACTGTAAACAAATAGCTTTTCTTTAGCACCTGGAAGGTATATTAAGGGAAGTTATATTATCTAAAATCCCAGAATATTATAGGTGACTGAGGGAAAAATAAAGTTCTGCCAAAAATCCATTTCTTTTAAATGATTAATAAATTTCTTTTTTGCTGGGATCAAAAAAGAAAGGTGTGTTAATGGAATCAGTTAGATTGTTCCTATGTCAACACTGAGATAGTTTAGTGTGTTTAACCAGTTTCTGTTGGGTCTATCAAACCTAACAGAAACTGGTTAAACACTGTTAAGACACTGTAGTACTTTGTTAGGTATATATTCTATTCAATAGTGTTGTTTAGTTTATGCTTCATTTAAAGCTGTTTACTTTTCTGTTAGCCAGGCATGTGGTTCAGATGATATGTAATGTTAATGTAACTGATAGACTTATTGATTGTCTTGTGATAATATTAATGTCAGTAATAACGGCCAAATTGCTCCGGTCAAAGCTGTTTGATCTAACAGATATTATTTGATTATCTAAGGCCTGAGAGTAAATTTCAGGAAAATTACATAAACCTCATTATAATATTTCCTTAGGAGCGTTTTTATATAGTTTGACATCTGAAAACCATACTTAATCTCAAATACATGCCAGAGAGATCACCACCTGACTAACTCTGTCATAAGTTATTGTTTGTCTCATTAACATTCAAAGCTCAGACTCTATGAGCTTTACAATATTTAATACACTGTGCATATACTGATATATAATAATTTGGGGGTAATTATTTCAGAGGAATTTCATGCATTTCGCTGGGGTAAAAAATAACTTTTTGTTACAGAAAAGTTCCTTTTATTAGTCAAAATAATCCCTTTATAGAGAGTGTCTAAGTTTGCTGGATCCACATTTCACAACAGAATTGGTCACGCTGTTAGGAAAGAGAGAGTCTAGGAGTCTTGCCTATCTGTTACCTGTTCATATTTGAATGAAGATGTACTGGGGATGTGAAAACCTTGCTTAATGCTAAATCCAGTCTCTGGATTGCCTGCAAATTAAACATAACAAAGCAAATAAGGAAACTAAATTTACTCTTTCACCAGACCTCTCTTAATTCTGTTAGTCTGTGTGAAGTAGAATCTAACATTTGGTGCAGATCTCCGGGTAGTCCTACTCTTGGCCACATAAATCTAGTTGGTTTGCCCCCCTCCCAATAATTCTGCTTAAATGGGCTGTCAGTTCCTTTATTTCAAACTGGATTTTTTTTGTCCACATTCTTATTCATTCCTTACTTTAATCTGGGATGTCTCAGGACCTATGTAATGAGGTTTGATTTCCCACCTTGCTGCTTATTGCTTCCCATCCAAATATGTTTTTCATGAGCAATGTGACATTTTCAACGTTTTTTACTGGTTGGGGTTTTTTTTTTGTTTTGATTTTGGTTTTTGAAACATTGAAAGGACTGAAGTACAGACACCTTCAGTATGCATCATGAAGCCTTCCTGAAATGTTTTTATTACTTTCTTTCATAAAGGCTATTACTATTCATGTCCCTGTGTTCCTAATCAGTAACACAGTAGAGGATAGTAAAAAGCTTAATCTGCAAACCACTACCTCTCTCCTGAATTTTAGAACTACTTTGTAAATAACTAATTGGTCTTTGGTAAAATTCTTCCTGACTTCAGTCAGTTTGTTCAGCTCTTCAAGTCTTGTGTGGTCCAAAAGACAGGGTATTTCTGTCTGAGCAGAATAATAAGATAAATACCAGGCAGTAAACCTTAGAAGGAGAAATGCGTGTGAAAAATTAAAATTAAAATTTATTTATGGCACACCCTATATAAGCTTGACCTTGCTCACATTGTAATCATTTCTAACCCCTTAATGACATCAACCTCTGCAAAGCTGAGTCTCATAAAAACAGAAAATGTGAAGGTCATGTGGCAATACACTGACAAGTTTTAATATCACCTCTTTCATAGCAAAGGGCCAACATAGGTGCAGAACTGACTGCTACTGGTGTGTACTTACAAAAATGAGAGAAAAAAAGGCAAAACTCTACAGGTATAGAACATAGGTCATGACACACACATTGAAAAGTCATGACCTTGAATATTAAGGCAACAATTCTGTCCTTAACTCTCTGCATGTTATGAACAACAGCAGCTAGACTAAGGAACACTGTGTCACTATAAATTGAGAAGTCAGAGAGGTTTCTTGCTTTGCCCCAACCTTAATGTTACGCAAATGCTGTTTTGTTTTGCCTTTAATACAATAAAAGACTAATTCCTCAGCAATCAAGGATATAAGTCACATAAATGAAAAACTGTAAATTATGTCAGTAATCCATAACTCATACAACTGATTTGGAAACCAGAGCCTTATGGTTCAGAAAGAAGTAATTGCTTGATTAACTCCCATTTATCAGTATAAAACAGGCTAATTTAACTGACTGACTGATTTATATATTGATACTTTAAATTTAGCTCAACATCCTAATTTAATAAGGGGATCACATATGGATGTTTAAAAATATATTACTTTCTAGTTGGTTGATACTCTAAGCATGCCCTTATTAAGACAGATTATCTCCTTTCCCTTGTTCTTTTAAGAGAAGGACAAAACAAATTATATATCTCATTCATTCTACCTGACAGAAAGGCCATGTTTCCATATAACCCCCTCTCTAGTAATATATTGAATGCATGGCTAACCACATCATTCATTCCCTTTTTAACATCGATGATGTCATAATCTTTTGCAGCAGTAGGGGTATATTCCTGCCTGCAGACTTTTGGAAATCACCACAGGGAGTCAGACTACTGAAGTACAGTCAAGCAATAAATCTACCACGTATACCTGAAAACAAAAGTTGGAAAGAAAAACTAATATGGATTTATACACCTCTTACCTCTGATTCTCCAATAATAAAAGTCTTGTGTGTGTTTAGCTGATCCTAAATTATATGTTAAGAACTGAGGGTTCTCAGTAATTTCCTTTAAATCATAAAATCGGGGCAGGGGTCTATTACTTACTTTAATTAATATTATTGATATTGCCAGCCATGATAATATGCTTCTCAAGGGAGAGACGCAAATTAGGAACATAATGAGCACAGTTTTTAAATATTGGTATTAAATAACCTGTATCTGTAACAATCATAATTTATAATCTACGTAAGTAAGATTACAGACAGTATGTTGTATACAATCATGGCTGTGTAATACACAACCTAAAGGCAGAGGTATAATCTTTCAGTGTATTTAACTTTCAAAGTACTCCTGTGAAATGCAGCATTAAGATGAGGCTGTGTTAGAATTAAAGTAGATAGCTCTGCACCTGTTTGCATTCTAATACTTTCGTCAGATTTACATTCTTCGCAATTACAAAAATTGCCCAGCCAAATGCAGATTCCACTATTAATACCAAGGCTGAGATTTCAGTACTATGTGGGATTTCAACCACAGAATCAGCCAAGCTCCAAATAATAGCAAAGTAAGTCTAATATCAGAAAAAAATTTTTGCTAAACTATGGCTTGAAATTTCCCATCTATGTTTCATTCTATTACCCAACAAATACTTTTTTTTCCATAACACTTCCTAAAAATTGTGGTTCTTGGTTAGGAAATCAAAACATTTTTATTTCATCCCTTCATTCCAGTGATTTGAGCTCAATATGCTTCCTGACTTCAAAACTCAATATCAGATGATTAGAGCAATGAGAAAATTTACATTCTGATATCCAGCCAGGTTCCAAAAGAAATCTTCAAATTTATTTTTGAGCCTACATTTTTTAATGTAAGCCAGAGTATGTGGTCTTGGTACTTATAAATTACCAAAGTACTGTTCTGCAAAACAGAAAACCCACCTTGGTGCCAACCTGTCTCAGTGGTGATTCCAGTTTCACATATCTAAACTCAGTGTGCTGAAGCTGGAGTTAGATAGTACAACTATACACAAGAATTAAGCCTTCTATCTTTTTCATTTCATGACTACAGAGTCATCTGATCAGTATGAAGGAAAAGAAATTGCAGGTTAGGATACTAAAAATCAAATTCAGTCACCAGCATTTAAAATCCGTGTGTGCTCCACATTATTTCTTCATCTTTGCAGCCTCATAATGATAAAATCATATAATGTAGCTGAATTCATTATCTATTGTATTACCTTACTCTTCCCCTTTCACTCTCTCCATTTCATAAAGCATTTATCCTTCTTAGCCATATGGTACACACACAGTTCCCTTAACATATGCTGTACAGCCTAGTTTGGTGAATGTGAAAAATAAATGTCTGATTAGAACCAGAAAGCCACAAATGAAACAAAGTGGTCATTATTCCTTATAAAATAATCACTGAAATGGACTTCCTAATACTCTTCTTGAAGGGTATTTCCTCACTAACAATAGACTGATTGCTGAGATGGATGTATAATTGAGAAAACTGAAGATGTCCAAAAAGATTAATGATCAAGAAAGAGGCTGAAATTTGGGGGTTTGTGCTGAAGGCACAAAGTGTTTGAGTTACCAGAAATGCAGTTTCTTTCTCCTTGTAACAACTTCTGCTTTCTTCATACACAAATTTACAGTGAAAGTAGAGATGTTCAACTAGAGGTAAGTCTACAAAAAGAGTACTAGCTTCAGATGGTACTGGAGGCTCAAAGGAAAAATAACAGTTCTGTCTGATCACATCTCATCAGCAAATGTTCCACTCAACATTCAAATGTTCTGCAGTTCAAAGCTGGTTTTGCAGTCTCACAGCACTAGTGCACTCACAGTGCAATGGAGTCATCTTGCATTTATCAGGAATGAACTACTGCCAGCAGCTGAAACATTTGTGAGTTTAATGAGCATACTTCAATGTTCCCCATCTTGTATTCACTCTCCAGAGCAGTGCACGTTTTATTCCCTTACCTAGAAAAAGGTTTAAGATTAAATTAGAACAGTTTGTGTCAAAGTTGATTTCTGGTACTATAATTTACAGTAAATAGATGTCTGAAATAAAGACATTTTGAAATTAGCAGCCCAAAAGATTGTGTTGAAGTTGAAATGGGGACTATCACACATTTTATGTAATATTTTTTTGTTAGAAATAACATATTCTCCCAGATTAGAAAAATAATTTTAAGGAAGTAGCCATTTCTGTAAGTTCTTTTTAGAAAATAAGGAACTCTGTTGAAAATAACGCCTTGACATATCATGTTTTTTTCAGGCTACTATTGCTTTAAATTGTGGAGAGGGTTCTTCATTTTTATTTTTTAAGGAAGTCTAAAAATTGACCCATGAAGACCTTCCATTCAATCGTTTCTTTAACTAATAATAAACAATGTTGCCTCAATTAGCAGCAAATCTGTCCAGGGGACTTCAGAATATTTTTAACGATATGGACTTAATAGGATTTCGGATTGCCACAGGTTTGTTAAACTTGAAAACAATATTTTTCAAACTATTAATAGCCATTGGCCCAATAAAAACATTGCTATGTAAAGCAAAACACAGGCAGTTACTTTCACTTGTTCTACAATGTTCTTGCAGATTACAATGCTTTCCTAGATAAATTTCCTCTACAATCTTGCTGAATTCAAAAGAGAAGGAAATTTGCTGAAAAAACCTCCTCAGAGAAGACATCTATGTATTAAATCTTTGTTCAGATGGGTACTGCTTCAGACTGTAGTGTGCACTTCAGAAAGTGTGAAACTGAACCATTTCCGTGAAGTCTTCATGATCCCAAATGCTTTCATTACTTCTACAAGTAAATTATGTCCTGCACCTTCAAGCATGCCAGCTTTAATTCTCAATGCAGAAGCAGGACCACAGTTTCTTTTTTCATCCACATCCTGATACATATTGTACTGAAATTAAACAAAGATGTCATTGGCTTCAGTAAGCTTTGGATGAGTCTTCAAAGGCATTTTTAAACATAGGAATACTATATATACCGATTGGCTTACTGGCTAAAAAAATATACCCACTCAGCTTGCAGAATCAGAGCTATAAATAGGTTGTAGAAGAATATCCCAGGAGAAAAATATAATTGCATCTTTATAAAATATTCTAGCAAAACTACAAAGACATACAGAAAAGAAAGAGGATCAGCTCACTAGAAGTCTTCTTTAGGGCTTAGAAGAGATGGATTAAAGGTCTTGCATTACTAGAGATTTACTATGTGAGACACTATCCTTCTGTGCTTCTGCTCAGAAAGAAAGAAAAGTACTTCTACATTTATAAAATTAAAGGGATAATAGTAGATTTAAAAATTGTGACATGTTCTGATGAAGTACAAGAAGCACTTAAGGTGGGATGTAAATACAGGCAAAGATGAGTTCTACAATCAGCTAACACCTTCTTGTACTGAAACAGTCCCATAACCTGCATTGCCAATGTCAGAGCTCTGGAAACTTTGTCTGGTTCTAGCTGCATAGCATCAGAAAAAAATTGCAAGGAAGGAGGACCTTCCCATCTCTTCTTGAGAAGCAGCAAGGCTGGCACTATTTCTAAGTCCCAAATGCTATCCTTCAGATAACAGAGGATCCAAATCCATCCATATTGACTCCTTAAGCATCAAGACTCACATCACAGATGTGGGATAGCAAAAATATATAGGTTTAATCACATGAAGTAAGACAATACAATTCCAGTTTTACATAAATGAATGTTCCACTGGTAACAATTTTGCTGTTATGTTTAATACCAAGTACATGTCTTAATATTTATTGGAAGTGGGGGGGGGGGGGAGCAGGATTCAGTAAAAACATTTAGAAAATGCTGGCTGGGGTCCATACCTGCAAATATACATTGTGGTGACACATTTCACATAAAAATGAAATAGAAAAGCAATTTTAGAAGCCAAGGCAAAATGTCAGATCTCCATCTCCCTGGCTTGGACACAGTCCTCTTTTGATCTGTCCTGTCTTGGTCCTGAACATGCACTGCTGGTTAGAGAAAAGTGCACCATTGTGTTTCCTTAGCTGGAGCAGGGCCTTTTTGGGGGGCAGGAGCACTAGAAATTGCACAGGCTGAAGGAGAAATTAAATGTATAAGAGTACTCTAACCATTAAGGAATAATAAAAATGTGTACTGCCATCATCACTATATATGCCAGCAGCATATTTTCCTCTGTATAATTGCTATGATTTAAATGCATTCAGAAGGTTCCAAGCTCATCAGACTCTCCAAAGAATTCTGTCATAGGAATATTATGTCTATGACTCATAAATAGCTATGTGCATGAAGCGAATGACAGATTGCTCACTTCAGTCCTCAGAAGGGCATGTCCTAGCACAAGCTTTTGGAGCCATGTAGCATAATTTCAAAAAACTTCGGATTCCTAAACCTCACTTTCTGTTAGTTTATTTTAAAGGTTTATTTGTCTGTAGTGTTTCATTCTCCTGAATAGTCAGAGTAAATTTACTAATGAACTTATGTTTTCATCCCAATCTCATTGCATATGAGGTGGTCAAAAGTATATTTTCTGGTAACAACGTTATGGTGAATTTTATTTGGATTTTTTCACATATTTATCTAAGTTGCTAGCATTTCTCATTTTGTATGGTAAAAAATTGTAAGATACTTTTATAGAAGTATTCATATATTGTATCATGTCCAATAATACTGGATTCTCAAGACAGAATACAGGGTGCACCTTTTTCCTTTAGGTATATGGAGGTAACATATTGATGCTTGCAACAGCCCAGCTTACCTGAAATTTTCACAAACATAAATGGAGGAGTAACCAACATTTACCAGAAAACAATGGCTCAAAACAATGACTCAGCAAAGGAAAAAATCAGACAGGGATACAGCTTGCCCAGCAAACTACCCTCATTATTTTCTTTCAATGCCAGCATATTCAATATTGGTTTAATTGTTATTTTGTCAATCTCAACATAATTTATTAGCCTTGAAATTCACCAGCAAAGAGCTAGCAAGAGAGTCTGCAAACAAGAAATTTGCTATCTAAAATAAACACATTAAAATAAATTGAGAAAAGATGTCAAGCACAATCCTACCGTTCTTATGTTTGTTTGTTGGGTTTTTTTCATGGGAACTCTTAATGTGTACAAAGGTGGAGTCCTTCCCTTTCCATTTAAATATAAAGAGCTCTCTACCTTTTACATATGAGTCAGGAGTTTCCAGCACAGAACTGTCTGGTATGTATAAAATGGCCAAATTTCTGTCTTCCCAATGAGACCCAGTAGCTCCTGTGGGAGAGTGTCCTCTGCTGTTGATGCTCCCCCTGCTGCCAACATTCAGTCAGGAAAATGCATTGCAGGGTCTTGGGGGAAGAGTAGAAAGAAGAAACTGCTTTGAGGGAGTTGGTGGGAGAAGAAATAGAAACAGCAGAGGCAACCACGGGTATAGAGAGATGAGTAAAATGAGGGTCAGCAGTGGCAAAAAATCCACAGTCATCAACACACATGCCCTAGGGGACCTGCAATTGAAACCTGACCTTTCTGATCAGCAGGGTGTGAAAGATGTGAAAGTTGTGATGGTTCTGAAGGGTATTTTATTTGCATTTGCACTTTAAACATCTTTTAGAAAGAAATTACAGGGAGAATAATAACTTATTTGCAACAAGGAAACTCATATGCGGTGTGTGAGATCAAGGTTACATTCCCAGTCTATATCAAGCAAACAGGGGCATGAAACTGAAGGCCAAGTAAGTGTCCAAAGTAACCCATTAGTGGTCATTTCTATGATGCTGAGTTTTTCTTCTCTTTTTTTTTTTTATTGAAATAGAAACCTCATAGGTTTTGTTAACATTTATATCCTTCTACCTGCTGAAAGTTGTGTTAAAATCACACTTTATTTGCTCTGCTCTCACCCAAAAAAAGGAAAAAAAATGTTTCAATGGAAAAACAGATGAGCTCATGAACCTCCAAATCCTTTTTCTTTCTACCAAAATCTATGAAAACTAAAGCTTTCAAAAGTCTACTCCAGTGATCCACAAAACAGGATGACAACTACCCTTCATCTGCTGTCATTAGTTTAAGGAATTATGTCACATTAGTAAATGAGTCTAGTAGTATTGTTTAATTTTATACAGATCAGGCTTTCAATTTCCATGCTCTTTTAAAATCTTAAGAAATTACAAAACATTCCCGCTTTTCCTACAACATTCCCCACACATCAAAGAAACACTGCATCTAACACCCACGGCTGTGTTCACTATGACGTAGTCTTCAATTGCACAGACACTATACTTTTGCTTCAGACTGAGCAATGTATTTGCCTCTCAACAAAGAATCACAGCTGTACAGCAAATAAAATTGATGTTGTCATATTAAAATTGCCAACAGAGAGTGGAATACAATGCTTACTCCAGTTAAGCAACACTACCCTGTAAAATTGGAGGTTATCCCCATCTTTGACAGGAAGGACTGTGGGCAAGTAAACACTCCCAGTTTTTCACAAATTATCATTGTGCTTTTCTTATTTGATAGGTAAATCAAAGGTGAAATTTCTCAACTACCTCTAGATGCTTGCATTTAAATATTTATTTTGAGGTATAAATGACAAATGACACCCCATTTCTTTCCACTGAGAATAAAGTAATTTTCAGCACTCTTACCTGATATACATTTATTTCTGTTGTGATTTCAACAGTAGGATCTGAATTTCAGAGATGGACACTCTCAAACACAACTGAAGCCATTCTCAAAACACAGCTGAAGCCAATGTCTCCGTGTCATCCTGGCACAAGGCATTGTAGCAACACTCTGATATCCCAAGGATCTTAAGAGCATTTATGACTGCTGCAGAAGGCCAAGCACAAAAAACCCCTCAATCTATGCACATTTTACTTTTGCAAGCCAAAATTAGTTGACGCCATGGGTATTGGTTGTTTTCTAATAAAGCATTTATAAAAGGCAAGGATAAACAGAATTTTGCTACTTATAAAATTAGCATGTCAAACTTTGTATGTTGTGCACCAATGCATTATCAGAGGTACGCCTGTACTCTGCAGCATAGTGTGATGCAGAGACACACCAAATGTTTGTCTGGTAAATTAATCCCTTTTGATTAAGTTAGCTAACTTAATTTTGATGTTATTTGTTTAAGTACTTGAAGCTGCCGGTTTTTTTTTAAAAAAATCTATAGCTAGCTATATTAGCCATAACCAAAAACTTTACAACAGGTATTATTTTTACTGAAATTTGATGTACATCATAAGAAGTGGTCAGTTTACAATGAAGCTTCTTTGAAAATGGTCAAAACACAGGAGTTCCACCTCCAAAACAATATCTTATCCAGCCACAAGTGTAGTCTGTTCACATCTAGGATATCTTCATTCAATGCTCTGCTCCAGAACAGGATAGGACAGAACAGTAACTTGAACCTGATTCACATTCCAGCTAAATGCCCAGAAATTTTTGTTTTGCTGCCAGCTCTAATATATGTGGAAAGAGATGAAGAAAGAGCATATTAACTATGTGTTTTTGCAATGAACAGTTTTATATATGGCAGTAAAACTGTGAGAGTTTTAGCTTAGGCTTACTTGACATAAACAGTCTAGTTTTGCAAAACATGACTTAAAGAAAAGGGAGAAAATATGGAGCTCTGTTGTTTTAACAGACCATTCCCCAAATTTAGCACTAAAAACCTTCAGTGGGAAAGGTAGGATCTGTCTTTTGCTGTCACAATACACTGCTACCATCACTGAATTTTGTTTAGAATAACATGGCCTTAATGCCCTCATCTCCCGTAGAATTGCTCAGACTGGTAGTTGATTAGAGCAGAGAGAGGTGCCAGTATTATCTGTGTTAGTGCTCCAGAGGTCATCCTACACTAACAAGACTGCCCCAGTCAGGGATGACAGAATCCAGCTGTTGTGCCTTCAGCTGAATGAGAAGAATCCACTTAATGCCAGGACCTCAAAAGATTAACTATTCTAACTAGTTACTTCCCACCTCTGCAAAAGTGACTTGCTCCTCATTATTGTCCTCTTTTCAGCAGGAGTCTGTGGTATACACAAAACCATTTACCTCTTTAACCTCGTGAACTGTAAGGTACAAAATACACATTATATTAAATGGACAAAACTAAGTAGTAACGTCGCTGAATTCTGCTTGAAAGTTTGCTCATGTACCCCTGCAACAGAAGGTAGTGTTGCACTTCAAAGAAATATGTATATGCATTTTTCTTTATCTTGAAATAGTGTATTAGATATGCCACATTCCCTCTGTTTAGCAGTGGTGAGTCCCAATCTGAATGAGAAGAGGAATGGCACAAGTATGATTGCAGTCATTTTACAGCACTTTTACAGTATACTTGGAAAAGCTGATGTCCTTAGATGGAGGTTTAATATTTTAAAAATCCTTTCAAATATGTCCTTTTTAAATATGTCAGTTATAGATGTTCTTTATTATAGCACTTCTCCTGGCAGACTGAAACTTTTTCCTGCCTAGCATTTTCTCATATGCCGTTTGGGGGGTTGGCTTCTACTTCCAAACTGCTCACTCGCTCTCATGTCAGCGTCCATGGGAACGTCCCCGCTCCTCCGACGCTACAGATTTATTGCTTGGCCAGCAGAGGGTACTAGAGTTTTCTAATGACTTCTCAGACCCGAAGGAAAACAATCATGAGGTCAAAGTATATCTATTGTTTTGTTCAATTTCCCACTGACACTGATTGCTATGAGTTGTTTTTCGGTAGGGTGATGGAGTTTTTTAGGTTATTGAGTGTTACATCAGTTAGGACTGATCTCCAATTTTCTTCCATTCAAATGATCTTGTCTAGAAAAAAAGAGAAAAGTTGTTTAAAACTCATTTTGTAGTTAAACGTGGTTCAAACATACAGAGGCTTTAATGGCATTGGAGTTCTACAAGATTTTTAACACCACTGAGACACTTTTAAATAATATGCTTTTAGAATGTTTATAAATTAAAAGAAAATAAATTCTCAAAGCTTAAGAGAAAATTGGTGAGTCCCACCGAGTCCCACCAGAGAGGAGCTCAAGGATATGAGGAAAGTCTCTCTTTTCCAGTAGGCGCTATCATTTAGGAGTCAATGGGAAGTCCTATTTCAGAAATAGATTCTATTTCTTTTTATCTGTATCATAATTTTGCTGGTAATGCAGATACTTGAGTTAAGAAGCTAACATAAATTCTTTGATTTGTTGCCTGGTGATAACAGCATTAAAGTGAATGCAAAACCAGAGATATGCATTCTCTTCAGTTTGGTCTTGAAGTGAAATAAACAAATGAAACACAGTGGAAATTCCACAGGGAGGCTTTTTGAAGGTTTGAGGGGGTTCCTGTTTATTACATTAAAAATACAATTTTTGCCTACAACGTTTTCCCAGGAATTTGGAGTTGCTGGAGATCGAGTGGAATTATGACACCATAGGACCCAAGGAAGTGAAATTTGAGCAAATAAGATGAAATGACTTTATCAGTTATTCAGTGATCTTAGTGACATAAGTAACTGCAATATCATGTAGTCTGATTTCTTACATAACAGAAACCATGGAACTTCACCCTGTAATTCCTGTATCACATCCAATAAAAATATGGTTGAATTGCAGCGTGGTATTTAGAAAGGCATCTGGTCTTGATTTTAGGAGCCCAGGTAAAATGTTTGCTCCCAATACTCAGGTAATTCTAAAATAGGATGTAGGCACCTAATTCACTTGTGCTTTTAATATTTTAATTGCTTCTTTTAAAAATGGCTGTCATGATTGGCATGGAACCATAACAATAAACAACTTCTGGCTTAGTGTTTCTTACAATGCTTTTTTTATAGAGAAGGAAAACAACATGAATAAACTACTGTTTATTAGGCATTATGTGAGTCTTCTGATATACCCTTCCTAAATGGTGTTTTTCATTAAAAAATGTAAATAATAATTTCTTGAAGGTAGTTCACTGATGCAGTGGGACAAATAAAAGGAATACAAATCATAAAAACTCTGAAAAGTATCCTTAATATTTGTAAGTGAAAAACAATTAATAAAAATAGATTAATGAAAAACTAAATTCTGTGCTGATACTTTGAAAAGTCCTGGGAATCAATGCTTTTAAAGTCTGTTCCAGACACGTCAGTTCTGAGAACAGTATCCACATCCTGAACTAGAACTTCATATTATGTGATTTCTCTTCCTCTACATAGTTTCCAGCAATTTTTCTGTAGCCTTTGGTCCAAATTCTTAAGACAATTTCCAGAGCTGTAGTTGACCATGCATATGTTATCAAAAAACAACATCTATGAAAACAATATCCTTAATACTGAAGGTCAGAGAGGACAAGGTGATACATGAAGAGATTTAATATCCTTTGTTATCTGCATCATCAGATTGGATGACTTCATGTTGAGAAGCATATGCCACTTTATGTGCTACAGGGTCATCTTTAAACACTACTCAGGTAGGGAAAACTTATTTTTTGCTTACCATCCAGAGAACTCCTTGAAGCATTGCATTTATCAAGTGCCTGTCTCTAGGTGCAAAGAGAAGGATGATACATGAGAGGCATTGTCATTAACTTTACCATTCAACTTACACTTGGTCAGAGGTGCAAGGAAAGACCATTTTAAATGAGAAAAGGTCTGCAGTTACACACTCATGAAAAATAAAAGGTGAAAGGGCTTTTTCTCATTCCTGTTGTAGCTGATGCTGAGATGAAGGCACTGCTGAAAGGCTAACCAAAGCAGAGTGGAAGGAATAAAGTATGGTGGCTACTCACAGGGATATCAGGAGCAGAGGCTACAGGTCAGTAGCTGCAGGATTATTATGGATGCTGTGAAACATGTCCTCCTCCAGCTGTTCATCATCTCATCACTCATCATTGCATGGTGGCCATATCCCTGCAACAAGTCTTCAGCTCCCATGCAGCCAGAGAAAGAGCAGGGGTATGAGCTGTGTTGTGCTGCCACATGCCTGCACTGAGCTTTCCAATCCACCTTCCAGATTTCTTTCTGAAGCTGCCATTGAAGGCTGTGAACTAAAGAGGTCAAATATAAGCTTCATAGAGGAGCACGAGCATCTTGCAGAAAAGTTGCAGCACGCACCTGCAGGGAGCAAGAAAAGGTGATAATGCCCAAAACAGCATCAGAATTTTGTTTGCTGAGCATGAGTTAGAGCTCTTAATCTCTTTGTGCCTGAATTCTCCATCTACAATTACACACAATGAGAACATCCTATGACAAGAATAACTGTGCCAAAGAGTAGGAGATTTTCAAATCATGTAGTAATTTTACATGTTAAGTTCTTTTTCAGTTCTTTTTTAGCAGCATGAGAGGAAATAAAAGAATGGTTGTAGAAAAGATGTGTGGGTGAAACAGAGACATGGTTTAGCAAAATTCTTGGAGAAAATGAGAAAAGAGGATTCATATGTCAATTAATATGGGGCACATCTGAAACAGAAGGAGGGAAAAACACAGAACCAGTGATGTGTCTTTGGGTTAAAATTAGTATGGACAAGGAAAACACAAGTCTATACAAAAAGTAAAATGGACACATAAATCTTAGACTGAAGTAGAAATTTTCAGTATGTAAAATAAGTACTAAAAGATAAAGAAATATGTTGCATATGTACTAACCTTCAAAATGGAATAAGAACTGAAGTTTTTCTATGACTCATTGACAGTTTTGAGGATTTAGTCAGTTCTTTTCATTTAATCAGAAGAAAGAATAGAAGATTGTAGAACAGAGGGAATATTTCTCGTTTATTTTCTTAAAATTGGTAGGAAAGCAACACGTTAAATTGGAAAATTAGTCAACTTAAAAGCCATCAGATATTGCTTGTGGATTGCAGTGATGTTTTGTTATTTTTTAATTGTTCCTGCATTATGTGTGGTCATGTGACTATAGTTTATGCTGTTATGTTGTCAAGTTCTGATAATGGGAAGAACTGTTTGTTTAGACTGCTCTTCACTTTAATTCACTCTGGCTCCAGTGTGACATGTTAAAACTACTGTTGATGGAAAATCCAAATTTCCCAGAAAGACTTAAAAGAACAACCTTAGTGAACTGAAATTATCTCCTCTTAAAGCTAATTACCCTAGTATACTTAAGAAAGTACTGCTATAGGAAATCTGTTTCTTTAGACTCTCTTCTATTTCATTAAATGCCTCAGGTCAATATGAACAATTATTATTTGCTTTTATTACACTTTTTTCATTATTCATTTACATGCCTGTGAAAGGGCATAAAACTAAAATAATCCAAGAAATTAAGAGTGATTTTTTGAGACAGGCATTCATAATCAAAACACAAACAGAAAATATTTTCACCTTTCAGTTTATTTTATTGAAAAGAAAACACTGTGAGGTTTCTATTTAATAGGAAGCTTTAAAGCATTAATGAGTCTCCCAGGGCAGTTATTGCAAGTAAATATGGAATGCATCCAAAATTAAACACATTCTACAATTTTCTGTTACCTAAGGGCTGGATTTAGGAAAAATATGCACCAAAGATTCCTTGCTGACAGAAGCAATACATGACTCTAAGTTCTATGTCATCTTCTTTATAAGAGCCCACCTAAAACCATTAGGAGGCATGGCAGGATGGCAGTTTTCTCCAGTTCCCAAGAACAGGCTTAGAGTAGATTCATTATTTTGATTGACCCAACCATAACTTTGGCAATCACTTTAAAGCCCCATATCCCAAGGATTTTATGACCTCACAGAAACTGTCTTTTATAAGGGCCAAGCTGGGAGACAAATCAAGAGATTCTCTTACTCCAAGGTCTATAGACTTTGCTTTAGCGCACAGGCTGGGCTATGCACTACCAAATTCCAGGATAAAGGTGAGCAAGCTGAGTCGGTTAGGCAAGGTGAGATCTCTTAACACAATTCACTATCACCCTCTGCAAGTCATATCTTCCATTTCCTTTTATTTTCATATAAATTAGGCACTGATTTCCCAGACCTATTAAGAGAGTTCTTACCCTGTTGGTATCATTTGATTCAGATCATCATTTTGCATAAGCTATTAACATACATCATTCAACAATAGGTCAGTATTCCCACACTATTTCAAATCCTCAATTATTCACATGGAAAATAACTACTACTCTCTGATATTGTCTATCTGGTGCAAACCAAGAAAAAATAATGCAAGGGTTCTAAAAAAGATTTTAGGTACTGTTGTCTTTGCTGTTGTCCTGGAAATGAAGAAAACCACTGTCACAGCAAATAAGACTTAAATCAAAGCACAGACATTTTTCCTCACGTAACCACAATCAATCATATATTATGTCTATCTGCTTGTCTGTTACTTGCTCTACTTATCATTCATCAAGTTCTTTAAATGGAGATTAATTTTGGCCAAAAAAGTAGTAAAGTGAAAACTGAGTATTATGGTTACTTTACTAATCTTTGCAGTAGCATTATTCCTTATCCTAGATTTTCCTTATATAGTATTCCCTGTTTCTACACAAAGCTGGTTTTCATACTGTAAAGTATCTGTCCCCTAGACCAGCTAGTTCTGCAATGCTTTCCTCTGAAAGGCCAGTACTGATGTTCTTGAAATAGAAGACTTTTTTTTTTTGGTAGAAAGATTGCAACAGAATAAGACAGAAGAAAAGGGCATTTTTACCTGTGCTATTATTCAGCAGTAAGCTTAATATCTGCAGCCAGATAGCTGCAGATTACCCTAAACTCTTCTTGTTTTAGCCCTGACTGCACAGGATGTTCTAAATAGCCAAAAAATCTCTTAAGAAAAAAATATGTTTGTGAACTCCTGGCTATAACGTCTTCTTGAAAAATGAAGAACACTGTTAATGGTGTAGAAAAATAATTCCCTTATTAATGTCATGTTTTGGTTCTACTCTTGTCTTTTCACCTTAGGGATGGAATGACACATGCTAATATGCTGTATTTACTATTCTTTTTAGTATCATAATTATGGAGAAATTAATTGATTCCCTGTGCCTTGCATAATGAGGGCTACAAAGATCTTATCCTTGTATAATGGTGACAAGACTGATAATAACTTTTTTAAACTCTTCTGACTATCCTTGTGTCATCCCAGTACCATCCCATGATTATCTTAACTGATTTTGAAAGATCTTCCTTTCAGATGGAGAACAGTCAATTTTTAACAGAATCAGAAAAACAACTTACACAAACAAGAGTCAAAACAACTTGCACCACAAAAAAAGTTTAGAACAAAAGAAAGTTCAGAAATAAGACGTATAGGCAAAGCTGCTCCCTGTTGCCTAGGTGGACAAGCCTAAAATCTTGTGTGTAACACATGAATGCTTTCAGTATCCCATATTTCCTTTTGGGTTTTGCATCTATTAGTTAAATTCAGTGTTCTTGCAGTCAACCTGTAAAAAATCCTGCAGCAAATCCAAATTTCTTCAGTAAAAAGAAAAGCTAAAGTAGGGTAACTTATTTATGTGAATAGAGTTTGATTTTAGAAATTTAATTATTTTGCAAAAAAAATTGTGGATGTCCACATACTTACGCTGCTGCACATATTTAAACAATATAGTACATGTTCTCATGAGGCACATAATGGTAATTTCAGTGTGAAATGTTGTAAAATTGAAGTGGGTTATAAGTTTACTAACAGAAATTGGAAATAAGAATCCAGTAGAATTTTGTATCATTGATTTGATATGTACACAAATATATAAATTCTCAACAAGATTTTGAAGATTTATTCTTTTTTCTTTCTTCTTAAAGAAAATTTGGGATTCCCTGAGTAAGTTTTGTACATTTTAAGAATCCTTTCCTTTAGTATTTAGATATCACAGTAGTTTGGGTTTTTTTAAACAAAAAAGAAAGAGTTTGGGAAGGACAGATGGGACTTCAGTTCTGAAGCAATGCAGAAGCAAAGAATGGTTGGCGATGTCTGAAACTGACAGGACTGTTCATCATCATTAAGCAAGTTGCCTAAAATATTTATTCAATTCTTTTGGGTTTGTTTGCAATGAATTAAAATGTGTTTTATTGCATGGTTTTACACCCTTATGATTTGCAGTTTGGGCATATCTATGCTGAAGACCTTAGCAACTTTCAGAAGAAATTATGACACAGTTCTGTTGAGGATGGCTCACAAAAGGGTTGGTGATTTACTTTGAGTTAATGAATTCATGCCTGACTTTGTAATTCCAAAGGTCCTTAAATGGGAGTGAAAAAGTAATATAGACATTCTGGAGTAAGCTTTGGTTAGTCTTGGTCTGATCTTCTGGAGGAAGATTGGATTTCTAGCTGGAATATTGTTCCACAGATGCTACAATAGCATCCCATAATGAATGTAGAATGACTGAAATGGCAGAGGGGTAACGAGGGAATATTATGCACAGCTATTATAGAATTTTTTTTTCTGCACCTCAGAGACCAGAGACCAGGGTTCTGTCATTTTAGAGCATTTAAAAAGTAAAAGATAGGATTAGACCTCAAACTTACCACAAAAAATCTCTGAAAAACATCTTGCAGTCAACATGGAAGAAACATTTTAAAGTATAAACTTTGTAAGTACTATTAAAAGTAATTTAATTAAAACATTCTGGAAGCTAGATTTTCTACTATAAAATGTACTGACGTTTAAATTTAAATGCATAGTTAGGCATAATAAATACATTCCTGTATGCTTAATTGATGTCCAATCAATTCAGATTTCTCACTCTCAGTCTCATGAATACATATGAGACTACACTTATCTGGCTTCTTCCAAGCTTTGACAAAACACAGCAGTTTCTTAGTTCATTTAATTCTTTTGATCCCTTTTGATGAAATTATTGAGACCACCAAAGTCAGCAGTAGTGTAGTCCCTGTGCTAATACCTTCAGTAACTGGTGAGAGCAGACATTTATAGTGTCAATGGTATCAGTGCTATCACTGTTTGAAGACACTTCTTTAAGTCTTCCTCAAGACTTCTTCAGCCAAGGCTTCTAGTACAATGATAGGTGTGGAAGGTGCTCTTTCCACCTACGTTTTTAATAATTCTGTTCTTCCAGTAAATAAATTCCATGCCCAGAGATATGAGATACTTCCTGCTCAGCAACTGCCTGTCACTGAGGTCTCCAGTAATGTTTTACATCATATTCAGTAACCATTCTATCCAACTTCTCAGTGCTTTTTGGCCTGCTCAATCTATCCTGTCCTACTATGACATCGAAACTCAGAGTTTCTAGTCCACATGTGAAGTTCCCAGTCCCCGGCTTTTCCTTTCTCTGAGTTGGACAAAGTCAAGGTAAAGCCTATATATTACACAGTCAATCTCAGTTCATTTGCCTTACTTTTCCCCTGACTTTCACCGATATCTTTTCCATTATCTGACATAATCTGATGACTTAACAAATATTAGCCTTCCTCAAAAGCTTTGTTGACAGTCATTGAAATCTTCATTGTTCATGAAAGAATAGACCAATATTTCATCTGACTAGTCTGCCAGATTTGAAGCTTTCTGTAGAAACAGTGAAGCTTTACTTTTGGCTATATCATTCCCCAGTGCTTGTGTCAAATTTACTCCCCATTTTTGACCCTGGGATATTAATCTGAAGCTATTCAGTTATTTCCAGTATTTTTAATTTATTTATAGATCTTTTCTCCTACTACTGAAATAGAAAATTTTATCCAGTCAAAAAAAAAAAAATTAAACCAGAACATTTGTCAGCATAGAAAGAGTTAAATGAACTATAATTAAATGAAATAAAAGGTACACTGCTGAAGTGTGTAAACACCATAACCTGATGGAAATTCAGTTTGGTAGGTGTTATACAAACCTCCCAACAAGTCAGTGCTGTTGTTACAAGACACTGCCCAAATTCTCATTAAAAGATTTTGCCTTGCTCTTTAAGGTCAGATCCCAGGAGGATATTTGATTCCAGATGCGAATGCAGAATCTAGCATGCATTTATTCAATAGTTATATCAATTTCCCAGAGAAGAAATATGATTTCAGAATTTTCAACATCTAAAAATGTAGTAGTGAGTATAGAAAAGAGGGGAGAGAATGTAATGCACAGCATCAGGAGCTTTGCTAAAACAACTGTACCCCTTGATGACCCTCAGCTCTGCTGACAGTTTTGTCCAACAGGCTAACCCAAATCACACCTGGCCACACCGCTTCTTATGTCCCACCAATGGACCTACATTTTTGGGAAAGCCTAGACTAAAGAAGAGGGCAAGGAATTGCCACAACACAAGGATTCACAGGGTATGGTTTGAAGGAGGCAGACTAGATTTCGCATACTCTGCAGTGCAGACGTAAACAGTTTCATGTCCAGAGTAAAACTGTTTAAAGATAACATAAAACACGTCCAACCTGGAAACAAGGGAATGATTTTGCTTATGTCCTCCTACCAGACCTGCTCTCCCTTGTGCTGCAGACTCTGCAAACTTACATTTCTGACTCATTTTCCCTTGTCATTAGGCCACACAACTTTTCTTTAATTAGTTGTTAATCTAACTCTAAGGCACAACTACCCCTCATTGTCTGGATATGAAAGAACATTTCTATGAGCTGTAAGAGCCAAAATAAAAGAGGTGAAAGGTTAAGTTAAAATGGATGAGGACGTTCTGGACTTAGATTAGGCCTATTAGAAACAGGCAGAGGACTTCAGTAACTCTCAGAGACCACTTTTCTCCCTGGTAATCTTCTGAAGCCATCTTAAAAACAATTCAGGCCTGCCCTTCTGAAGGCAGTACTGGTCCTCTAAAGCTAAGCAAAGCTCTTCAATGAACAACTTTCTCCCGTCATCACAGAAGCATAAAGCCCTCAGGCAGGTGTAGAAAGAGAGGGACTAAGAGTGAGGCTGGGTATCCAGATGAATACACTACCCGGAAAAAAAAAGAAGAAAGATTGACTCAGTCAGAGTGTTTTTGTAGTTTTGAAGCTGCTTCTCAGCCTGGCAGAGGTAAATTTCCTTCCATCCAGCCCACATTTAGATGCCATTCCTCAGCTGTGCTGTGTCCTACTCTCAGAAATCTGCCAAGTATGAATATTGCATGGAATTTTTGTTATAATCTTAAAACAAATGTCATCATAAGAACATAGGCTATGCACCAGTCCTTTTCCTCACAGAATTAAGGCTCCTTTGTTAGTTTTCAAGAACCTGAGTATGTAAGATTTACTTTCCCTATCTTCAAAGCATGGCCATTTGGCACATAGTAATGGTTCTGCGATCTCTCCAGCTGACTAATCTCAAAGTAACCCTGTTAACTTACTCAGTGTCTGTCTTTCCTAACTGACCGAGACACAGCAAAAGGTGCCCTATACCTTATGAAAGAGATGCTGTGACAGAGAAAAAGGAATGATATTTCACCCTCTGGAAGTGCCAACAGAAGCCTCTTCATCGATATAGGCTTACAGGCTTACAGGCTTCCAGTCAGCACCGTATCAGCAGCTGGAACTAACTCCCACTGAAAATGTTGATTGCAAATTGCAGCAACTGCATCAAAACTAACACTGGAAATCAGAAGAAGGCAGCTATGCAAATGACCTCCTTTACCTACCATCTGTATAAGAGCACATGTTGTACATGCTCCATCTGTGGATAAAGCTTCGCTGTAATTTGAAGTGTAAAAGCCATCATATCTTTCTGTCAGGAGTCAGTACTCCCCAGTGTACACTAATAAGTAAAATGCTTTGTTGCTATAAGATCCAATTGTATGTGCACATATGTCAGCCCTTACTGAGGCTCACTAAGTCATTGTCAGGCAGATGTTGTTTTGCCAGGTGTGCCTTTGTAGAGCTTACAGCTGGAGAACTTCCCTCCAGAGACAAGTTTTAAATTGTAGATGAGCAAACCTTAAAAGGTTTAGAAGTTCAATTAAATAAGCATCTAAAAGTCTAGATGCTTATCTGAACCAGCTTAAGCCCCCAAAATAAGGTTGTAGGCTTTATAGAACAAAGTCTTTTGCAAGCTTTGTTGTAAGTATGACAAAAATTATATTGGTTTTCCTCCTAACACTATCATTAAATGTGCAGGTTATTTTAAATGTACAAAGTTTTGTCTCGATTTTGCACAAAGCTTTGGGTCAGTTTTATTTTAGCCAGGTCATTTGCCTTGTCCCTCATTTAAAATCTTTTGGATGATAATAATTTGATTTTAATTAGGTGGAAAATCTTTTATTATTTTAAATAAAAAAGGAAGCTCTGAGCTATGTATCTTATGAAATATGTTTAATTCAAAAAGCAGAAAGGAGGTATAGAAGTAAGGCTTTAACTCATCTATGTATTTCAATACGAGAAATAGGGTATTACTACCAAGACCAAGGATTCAAGTAATTTTTTCATTTTTTCGACAGAAAGCAATAGATTTGTAGTTTGGAGGAGTTCAGTAAAAAGCCTCAATTTTCTGCTGTAAAACATTAACCAAAACAGAGAAGCAGCTGAGTTTTTGATAGACCATAACTTTCACTTGGGCAATTTGGAAGATTTGATGTTGTTTGAAGCAGAAATGTTCCTTTTTGTTTGCTGTGGTAAACACTTTAGAATTCTCGGTAGGTTGTAAGTGATTTTTCTCAGGCAATAACAAAGATTTGACAAGATGAATAGAACTGAGAGAATCATTTGTAGTAGACAATTCTTTAAATTCTTTAAAAAATCTTCTTTTCCATCATCTTCCAAAAGTCCTGGATGACTGGGGAGGTTTCACTGGACTGGAGGCTGGCTGATGTTGTGCTCATCTATAAGAATGGGTGCAGGGAGGATCCGGGGAACTACAGGCCTGTCAGTCTGACCTCAGTACGAGGGAAAGTCATGGAGCGGGTGATCTTGAGTGCTATGAAGAGGCACTTGCAAGAGAACCAGGTGATCAGGCCCAGTCAACATGGGTTCACGAAAGGCAGGTCTTGCCAGAGTAATCTGATCGCCTTCTGTGACCGAGTTACTAGACTCTTGGACGAGGGAAAGGCTGTGGATGTGGTCTTCCTGGACTTCAGTAAAGCCTTTGATACAGTTTCCATAGCATTCTGCTTCGGAAACTGTCGGCCTCTGGCCTGGACGGGTGCACACTCTCCTGGGTGAAAAACTGGTTGAATGACCGGGCCCAGAGGGTGGTGGTAAATGGAGTTAAATCCAGCTGGAGGCCAGTTACAAGTGGGGTTCCCCAGGGCTCAGTCCCAGGTCCAGCCCTGTTCAATGTCTTTATCAACGACCTGGATGAAGGCATTGAGTGCTCCCTTAGCAAGTTTGCAGATGACACTAAGCTGGGTGGAAGTGTCGATCTGCTGGAGAGTCAGGAGGCTCTGCAAAGGGGTCTGAACAGGCTGGACCGCTGGGCTGAGACCAACGGCATGAGGTTTATCAAAGCCAAATGCCGGGTCCTGCACTTGGGGCACAACAACCCTATGCAGTGCTACAGACTAGGAGAGACCTGGCTGGAAAGCTGCCAGGAGGAGAAGGACCTGGGGGTGTTGGTTGACAACCGACTGAACGTGAGCCAGCAGTGTGCCCAGGTGGCCAAGAAGGCCAATGGCATCTTGGCTTGTATCAGGAACGGCGTGACCAGCAGGTCCAGGGAGGTTATTCTCCCCCTGTACTCGGCACTGGTGAGACCGCACCTCGAGTACTGTGTTCAGTTCTGGGCCCCTCACCACAAGAAGGATGTTGAGGCTCTGGAGCGAGTCCAGAGAAGAGCAACGAAGCTGGTGAAGGGTTTGGAGAACCGGCCTTATGAGGAGTGGCTGAGAGAGCTGGGGTTGTTTAGCCTGGAGAAGAGGAGGCTGAGGGGAGACCTTATTACTCTCTACAACTACCTGAAGGGAGGTTGTGGAGAGGAGGGTACTGGCCTCTTCTCCCAAGTGACAGGGGACAGGACGAGCGGGAATGGCCTCAAGCTCCACCAGGGGAGATTCAGGCTTGAGATAAGGAAAAAATTCTTCACGGAAAGGGTCATTAGGTATTGGAACGATCTGCCCAGGGAGGTGGTTGACTCACCTTCCCTGGAGGTGTTTAAGTTGAGGGAGGATGAGGTACTTAGGGGCATGGTTTAGAGATTGGTGGGAATGGTTGGACTCGACGATCTGGTGGGTCTCTTCCAACCTGGTTATTCTGTGATTCTGTGATTCTGTGAAATAAGTATGGCTTATTTCTACAACCCAAAATATTACCCCAAAGGAAACAAAAGAAGGTGATGGAATTTGCTATCAAGGTTAATAGAAAATTCTTTTCTTGCCAATGCAATGACTCAAAATAATTCTCTCAAATCATTACTTATTTAGGATTCGGTGTTGGTAACATATGATACTATTGCTCAGTGGTTAATCATTCAATAACTTAAAATAAGTTCAGTATTATTTCTTTGATTTTTTTCTGTAAATAAAGCAAATCTAGTCTACAAGAAGAGATATTTCTCAAAAGTATATGAGAATTTCACTCAAAAAGATGCTAATTGCCAGCATTACTTATTGTGATATGCTAGCAAATATTTGTAGAATATTTTTGTAGAGTGGAAGAAATTCATAACAGAATCATAACAGATAACTATAATTGGCTTGATGGGAATGAGTAAAAATGCAAACATTTCTACTAAACATTGAAATTGATTAGATGAAAACTATCTGAAAACATTATGAATCTGCAAGTAGGAATTGCACGATTCTATGTGGCTACATGTGGCTATATTCATAGCTTTTTAGATGGTCCTAAACTGACATTGTAGGACAACCTCTAGTTTGCTACACCAGTTCACAAAAATCTCGATGCTATACCTTTATTTACCATATTATCTGTTATACATAGCCAAGAACTCTGTAGACGTTTGTCATCTGGCAGATATACTGCATTATATATTGTCATTCAGTACATTAATGCTGAAAGAATCATGAACTATCATAGAATGATTTGCATTGGATGGGATCTTAAAGATCATCGAGTTCCAACCCCCTTTCCATGGACAGCGACACCTTCCACTAGATCAGGTTGCTTAAAGTCTCATCCAACCTGGCATCCATGACCTCTTTGGCAATCTGCTCCAGTGCCTCACTACCCTCACAGAGCAGGTGGGAAGCTCAAAACAAAATCAAGAAAATATTAGTAATATATTACATTCTTAAACAACAAAACAGGTACTGTTGCAGGTGCGAGAAGTTTCATTTTGAAATGCAATTGGATGAGATCATGGAAGAATAACTACCTAAAGTCCACCAAACACCATTTTTAGCTCATGACACAAGCCACAAAGTGATGAAGGCTGGGAGAGTGTAATAGGAAACATCCTATATGTACAAAGCTAAATCAGAAAAGACTGAAGGACTGTGAAAAAGACAGTTTAATCCCAAGAACCTCTTTGCTTTCAGGTGAGAATATATGCCCAAAAGCAACTAATGTACTGCGTGTTCCTGAGGTCATGACGAGCAAATCACTGGCACTGATACCTCAGAGATGCAGCCACATTGGTCAGTCATCAGCTAGCAAGATGGTTTTATAGCTTCTGCTTATATGTTAATTGGCCTACATGAATTCCTTTATTGTTTATCCTAACATCAGACTTCTATTAAGCAGCCTAGATAGATCTCCACAAGAATCTCAAAGGAGATTACTATTAATGACTCGTGTAGGGGGTTAACAGAAATATCTTTTCTTGTCTTGAGTGTTGCACTTCTGATTACTCTGCAAGAACTCTTTACCAACTCTTTTACAAAAGGAGGATGTTTCAGGAACTAATACACAGAATTACTCTGCAGCCAGTCAGTATTCTGAAGAAATCTTTGTTTTCCAGAAAATTATCTGATAAGATTTGCTTACTGAATTAGCTAAATTGCTTTAAAACAGTTCAGTTACAGAAAGCCTGTGTTCAACAGTTTATAAAACATGTAGAAAAACTTTCAGCTGCCTAGGTCTGCATTTCAGATTTATAATACATTGCAAACCATGTGAGTATCAAATGGCTTTACATTTTGTTGCCAACACCGTGTTCAGTGATGGTAATTCCTGATTAATCAGAACATGAAGTTGGTGAGTAAGTTTAATAATGTGCGTGTGATTCAGGTATTTCATTACTGATACTGGTGTTAACTCACATTTTTTTTCTGTTATCCCTGGAGATATCAGTACGGAAACCTAATGTTTGGGTTACTGACATAGTGTGGATTTTTTAAAGGTCAGGGTCTCATAGCATTGTTGAGAAGACTAAAAAAAAATGTAAAATTTCTTGTAGAATGAAGATGTTATGCTCAGTTGTGAGAAATGGATAATCTTGTTCATAAAAACACCTAGATAATTTTTTCAACCACAATCTTATTGGTTCTGATTTCTTAAAACATCTTCCACAGGATAATTTCTGAATCCAATGAGAAGATGGTTTGTCCGTAGCAGTCTTTCCTGGAATTACAGGTCAAGTTCTCTTCAATTAACTACATTTTGCCACAAAGTTAAGGCCATTCATGGGAAAAAAAGAAATTTGTGTGTATGTATACACACACATACACACAGAGAAAACCACAGTTTTTACGAAAGGTGATGGACTTAGAGTTATAGATGCTTGTGTTCTTCTACTGAAAAAAAAATGCACTGATTGTATTTGCTTCCTTTACATAATAAAATATTGTTCTTTTCAGAACTGGTCTTTATTTTTAAATGAAAAGTTAATTTTAAGATATGGATATATTTTCAAACATAAAAGGATTTCTCTTATCTCACTTCCTGACACTCTGCTTTAGCTGCCTTTTCTTTAAAAAAAAATCATTTGACCTTTCAAAGGACTAGAATTAGAGATAAAACATCATAGATCCCTGTGGAGCTGACAGACAACTGATCAAATATTTTTCAGTTGTTCTATCTGTATCTTAACAGAGGCAGATGCACAAAAAAAAAGCCTCATTGGAAGAGCATGATACTGGTTTTCTGTCATTTATGTACAAAATCTTCTGATGGTTACAGAAATCCTTGGTTAAACTAACTGACTTGTAAAAGAATATTTTTTTAATTACTAGTTTGTTATTTGTTTTCTTGATGGGTTTATTTGTTGGTTTTTTTCGTGGTATTTTCACCTTTATAATGTCACAAAAGCTATAGGAAATACTGAGATTTTTTTCAGAATGTTATTTAAAAATTAAAGCCAAAACCCCCAAAAGAAAACTTGGGAACTTAACTCATTAAATTAGAAATTAGCTCAACCACAAATCACTGTACATCTCCTAAAATAATAGTCTCTTTCTGGTATTTCCCATATAATACTCCTTCACTGAGTAATGCAACATAGGTAAATCAGCTGTCTTTTAAGTAGACTTGATGGCAATTAAACCTGATGAATAGTTTCTGCAATTCCAAGATATAAATCTTTGCTTCTTTCAACCTTGTTATTAATATGAATTTTCAACCCAAACGAAATGTTGTAAAATGTCACAGAATCTGAGGACAGCCAGGAGATGTTTAAGAAGACAAAATGAGAGTAAAGGTCATATATATCCTTTTTAAAAGTTGAATAAAAATTAACCAAGGGCCAGGAAGATCAGACAGAAGAGCTTCATCTTCTCTTTAACCAGACTTGGAGGTTAGTCTTCATCAAGTAGTGATAAAATGGATTAGATATGCTGGCAGTGTGGCCAAGATGATTCAAGTTTTCCTCTTGTGGCAGATTCCAGGGATTTATGCTGCATGCAGAATTTCTGTTCAGATAAACTTCATTAAAAACCTCAGCCCTACAGTTTAATCGTGCCAGATATATGCAAGATAGGTTAAAATATACTGCGGTAAAGAGCACAGGCCGCTAGGAGTCTGAAACTCAGTCAGCTGTGTGTTATTGTCCATCTACACAACCTGCAAAGAAGTTTAAACAAAACACCTTGAGACTTGTGTGGATTCTTATTAACCTTGCACGGTAAATTGATGGGGTGCTGGTGAAAAACAAACATAGGTAAAGAAAATACGAGGTCTGCTGCACACAAGAACTCTTTATGGACAGTTTATGACATAGACTTGGAGTGGCCCAATATTGTCTCTGTAACCTTCATGTCCCAAAACTTACAGATCATTTGAGACTTTGTTCACCCAACTAGGACTTGCCTGGCCTCATCATTGCAAATTTTGCCTCAGTGTCATTCTGAGAATCAATCATGAGCACTGGAGACAATTACACACATTTTTTGCCATCTCTTGACCTAAATTTCTGCCAGTTTCACTTTCATAATCTACACACAGACTGAACTCTGAATTGTGCCAAATCACACACAGCAGATTATTAATGGAGTCTATAGTTAGCTAAACGTTTGTGCTGGCACCCAGATTCCACACTCACATTGATCCTAATTCAAAATAGGTTGTAAGAGAGGAAAAAAAAATGTTCAGCCTGGTGTTTCCTTTTTTCCAGGAGTAAGAAAAGGTATTACAAGAAATAAAGCTGCTAATTCTGATTTCTACAGGTCTTGTACTCCTTCGATTTTCTGTTCTATGTTAGTCTACTATTAAAAATTAAATTAAGAAGAATGTCTAGTCACTTAAAAGCCTAAAGATCCTTTAGTGGAGGAAACATAAGTACAATTGGTTTTGTCACCTATGTAGATATTAAATTTACTAGTAAAGGTATCTTCCTTGATTTCAGTATACCTTTCTGTAATATATTCTGTTAAGTTTTTCCAGTAACTTTCTTCTAAATTTTCTCTACATCTTAAACAAAATTGTCAAGGAAGAGCACACAGAAAAAACAGTTTCGCTATATCCTACAAAGACAAGAGAGGCAACATTTAGAAATCAAAATGAAAATTAAAATTGCTAAAAAAGAAATCCAACATTATTACTAGATTTCACATTACCTAACAGTACTCATTAAAACAAAATTGAACAAAACAGTAAAATAGATAATAAGTACACACTAAGTTCTAGGGCCAATTTTCTGGGTGATCAAGTGCTTCCAGGGCTTGCAGAGATTAAAATCCTGCAGGAAAACTCTATTTTCCTTACCAGAGTCCTGATAATGAGTCTTGTCAAATCTGTCTTGGGAACTAAAACAGGAAATACCCTCTCAGCAGCTGTATCTGTAAATTCCTCAACTTGGGTTTTTACTCACAATCAGCATTCTGCATTTCTGAGGCATGGTCACAGCTTTGCCTCTATTCAAAAAGTTCTCAGATGCATGAGTTCAATAATGGATGTTCAGTACGTGTCATTCAGGAGAGCTTATAAGGCACAGGATTTCTACCAAGCTGTTGAAATGTGGCAGCCAAGAAAGGACAGTTAGCTGAAACCAAGATCTTCTAAAGTATCGATTCATGCATTATAATAAATCCATACAAATGGTCACATTGTTGTTCCCCTTTTTTCCTTGCTTTCAGCCTCCACATTACAATATCTGCAATACAATACTTTTTCAAAAATTGATGAGTAAATGTATGATTGTTAGGGCAACCAAAAATCACTGGACAGAAAATTCTGTGAAATGATCAAGTACAACAAAATAGTATAGTACACTACTTATGGTCCATACACTACCTGGTCCTCAAAATTAGCATGCTTAAAAAAAGATTATGAAAACAAAGGTAGCTTCAGGATCTTCTTATTTTTTAGCAGAGGGATTTTCTGAACCAGAAGTCATTTCTGTATGTATAGTCACAACAAACAATTTGTTCTTCCATGAACACATCAAACCTCTCCACAAACTCTGCACATTTGCACCATGCTTTGGTAAGGAGTTTCACAGCTGAACTACCCAACGGCACAAAGAATTCCTTCTTCTTCTATTTGCTTCAATGGTACTTAGTTCCAATGTTCGAAGAATAACAAACAAACTACATCTTTTTATCTTCTCCATGCTAGTCACAATTTTATTGACCTCTTTCATGTTCTTCCTCCCACATTCTATTTCCTTCCCAAAACATCTTTTCCTTTCTTTCTAAAAAAGTCTTTCCTTGCTTTGAGTGCATCCTGTCCCCTGTCTTTTAATATTCTCCAGATCTGCTCCATCATTCTTTGAGATTCAAGGTGTCAGTTAGATTTATACAGCAGCATAATGATTTAGAGGATAAACTAGTCTATGCAGACCTCATTATTCTTGGTGAATCTGAAAAGTGGGAAAACTGCACCAAAATGCCAAGCTATTCCAAACAGCTACAGTAGTGAAGCTGCAAACAACTAAGTCCAGGTTTTTACTTTGGATTTTTTGGGGTTTTCTCAAACCTCAAGATGTACAGTTCTTTCCTTTGGAGGTACAAAGTACCAAATTTAAACAAACAACTTTGAAATATCAATAGTTAACTACATAACATTCTGGTTTGGAGTTTGATTTGGAGTACTTGAATAGTATTCATTACAAGTGCAGACATTTTAAAAAAAAAAAGATCATATAAGAGAACTATACAACTTTCATAAAAATTCCACAGTATTCAAGATTTTTAAAATATATATTTCTACTGTGCCACTGGCTTCTGAATGACATGGTAGAACAAAATCCAACACCAGGCCCAGTTGCTCATTTTATAAGATGACAACTTGGGAGTGCTTCAGCTCATAATTGTCAAAAAGTTCTCGGAACACAAAGCCATAATGCTTTGATTTTTCACCCAGCTTGAAACACAAGAAAAACATTTCTTAGGGAACAGTCAGGCTCTCCAGATTGTTTAATTCTACTACTGCTCCTTTTTACTGACTACATACCTCAAAGGAAGCAAATTAATCTTATGTGTGAACAGGTAATGGCTGAGTCTACAAAAAAAACCTAACTTTCCAGAGTAGTCTGTGAAGCCAAAACTCCACTGCGTGAAGATAGAAACATCAGGCACCAGAGCAATGGCAGATGGAATTAATGAAAAAGTGAGACTTATAACATGAGCAAAAGTCAAGAACAGTGATCCTAGAAGGGAGCAAGAAAACTTAATGGAAAACAGGAAGAATTTTACCAGAAAGTTTAAAAGTGGGAATCCAGAGTCAAGACATCAGAAGAACTAGAATCTTGGCCATGTAAGAAGAAAAGAGGGAGATATCTAAGAGAACAGTATGTGCTGTTCCTGCCAGAGGCGGGAATTGGAGTTTCATTCATCTGCAGGATTCTTGGCATATACAAAGCAATTACTGAAAGGAGGAGTTGGTGAAGGGCATGCACAGGGCAAACAGATGTGAACTCTGGTGAATGGCCAGGAGCCTAGGAAAGTCTGGCTGCTCAGGCTAGAGAATCAATGTGCAATACCTGTGCAATACCCGTGCTGTTCCTGTCTGGTGAAGTCCTGAAAGATTCTCCTAATCCCTGCAGGAACAAACATGTACAGGGGACAAGTTGTTTTGGGAGGGATGGCAGGTGATGCATGCTGAGATCTCCTTCACTGTTCTATGTCATAACTTCACAATTATACAATTATACAATCAATAAGGAGATTTCATAGTAAGTGCTTCAAATTATTAAATAAGGTAGTGGATGAGGGAAATGAGATTCCTTCTTACCATACAGATTTGTGTTCCTTGTCAGCTTTAATGCCTAATTTTGCAGCAGTAGCCTACTTCCCAGTATCTACCGTAGCTAAGCCACCACAGAGCACAGAAGATGCTGACTGGGACAGTAATGCATGCTATATTCCACATGTGGCTGAGCTGGTAAATTCTGTACTGATAAACAATTTTGTAATTGAGAAAATGAGTCTAATTGCATCACCACAGAAGTTGCACTGGAGGTGGCACCTTGTCACAATCTTACTTATCTTTGGCCAAACTGGCCATTTTCAAATCACAGATATTTCCAGCAACTTTTGAGATGTAAATTGCAAGACAGTAGCCTCCTGTTGCACACAAAAAGTAATTGAACCATGAAAAAGTTTAGGAAATAGAAGTCACTACCAACCTGAAAACATGACTTTCACATTATGTAAAGCAATTGATCTCCATTACACAAATTTTGAGGAAGATGCTTTTAAATGTCAAGCAGCCTGAATTTCAAGGCAAAAAGTAGTCTACATGACTCAGAAGCATTGCAGAAATGCAACTGAATAATTTAGACATTGAACTTTCAAGTAGCTGGCCAGCAGGGACAGCTGGCCAGCACTACTGTATTGTCAAATGGATTTCCTGAGTCATAATATATAATTTTAGGAATTATTATTGTGCAACCTGTTACACTATGTAGGCATAGACAACTCAGTTTTGCAAACATTTCTTTTAGTGCCCTAAAAGTAATGTTTATAGTCTGTCATTTGTTGCATACATTACATTGGCTTCTAAAAGATCTGGAAAAGCCTATTACAGCTAAGCAGAATTTAATCATTAGGAAAATATTTCAAGTCATTAAAAAAAGCATATGTGCCTCGGAAAACTTGATATGTGGGATTCTAGTGGAATGATGGGGAGAAACAACAATATTTTACTCATTAAATAACTTCTCTGATGTCGTCTTCTGAACTGTGCATGGATACAAAGCAGTTCATGGAAAACACATTTGCATCAGATTCCAGGAACCGGATTCTTTTTAGTACTCTTTGGTGGAAAATGAAGGCTTGGCTGCTTACCAGATTATTTGCTCTATGATAAATGTAGAAGTTTTACAAGCTCTGATGGATTTTTGACAATCATTCCTAAGAAATTTAATCATCACTAAGGATGTTGCAAGAAACTGAAGCAATGCTACTAGCTAAGTTGTATATTTGAGATATCAATGTAGAATTTCCATGAGAAGACTAAAATTAAGCACAATTTTTAATAGTGAATGAGAATTCCAATTATATGTGATCACGATGTCTTGGTAGTTACATAACAATGGCACATTTTCAGATCAGTTACGTTTCAAGCTGAGTAATCAGTTGCCATGCTTGAAGTAGACTAAACTGACAAAATCACTACAGTGAACACCACTCCCAAAGTTTTATTTGCACCTCTCTTTTGGTCCCTGATATCTTAATGTTTTGTAATAGTCCCAGGCAGCTTCTCTTGGCATTAAAATATGTAGGGTTGTTAGAACAGAATCATAGAATCATCTGGTTGGAAGAGACCCACCGGAGCATCGAGTCCAACCATTCCTATCAAACGCTAAACCATGCCCCTCAGCATCTTGTCCACCTGTCCCTTAAACACCTCCAGGGAAGGTGAATCAAACACCTCCCTGGGCAGCTCTGCTAGTGCCCAATGACCCTTTCTGTGAAAAATTTTTTCCTAATGTTCATCCTAAACCTCCCCTGGTGGAGCTTGAGGCTATTCCCTCTCATCCTGTCCCCTGTCACTTGGGAGAAAAGGCCATTACCCTAGTCTCTACAACTTCTTTTCAGGTAGTTATAGAGAGCAATGAGGTCTCCTCTCAGCCTCCTCTTCCCCAGGCTAAACACCCCCAGCTCTCTCAGCCGTTCCTCATAAGGCCTGTTCTCCAGCCCCTTCACCAGCTTCGTTGCTCTTCTCTGGACTCGCTCCAGAGCCACAACGTCCTTCTTGTGGTGAGGGGCCCAGAAGTGAATACAGGATTCAAGGAGCAGTCTCACCAGTGCTGAGTATTTTAGCTTCATTATTCCCAGGTTTAATACTACTGAATGGTACCAGTGTTTCCAGATATCTGTGCAACACCATGTAAATCTAGGCAGTTCATTACATAATCAGGATTACTCAATTCTCTTTTTTTGCTGATTTCTGTCAACATGGTCTCCTAAATACTGTTACTATGCAGCATACTTACTACATGGTGGCAATCTGCACACAATGCTAGTATTACAGTGAGTATACATGTTGTGGTTTGAATCTTCATGATAATTTTTTCATAAGTGGATAATCTAATGCCTCATGCTGAAAACTTTTTATCAATGGGACTGATACAAGACTTTTTTTCTCTATCTAGCTGCCTACTTTGACAAAACTGGGAGATATTTTGCATCTCTGCTCTCTGCAGCATTTTGACTGAAGTGGAAGGTTTTGAGGAAGTAGACGGAGTGACAGTTTTTTCTGACAGAGATACAGACTCAAAACATAAGTTAATAAGACATTTCCTTAGGAAAATTCCAGTCTCTTTATCTCTCACTGAGTGAGTCACTTTTACACAAGAATGTGTTTTCACTGTAAGCATTTAGGCTCTGTTATTCTCATATCTCTCCTGAAAAGATTTACTGCCACAGAGGAAATTCATGGAGGAAATAGACACTCTAGGAGAGAGAGTTTTGCAGTGGAGACTGTATCATCAGAAGAATGATTTTCAAGATGCTGATGATCCTAGAAAGATGCAAAGTGACCAGTTCCTCTGCTGGGTCTCCATAGTAACTAATGCTGGAGTTCTGCTAAGAGAGGGCAGTGAGGTAGGGGGATTTTGTTTGATTGTTATGGGGCTTTTTTAAATAAATATAATAGATAGATCCTAGATACAACCAGAGTTCAAGTGGGCTTGAAGTGTTGCACCATGGGTCTCAGTGAATCTTACAGGAAAAAAAATCCCAGAGCAGTCAAATCAAGGGAAACAGTATATATTGACACTTATTTTATAATGCGTGAAAATCAAATAGTCCAATTTCCTCATCACACCTGAAATGATTTCTATCTAGCCCCAGTGTTTCTGACACAATCTCAAGCGAGCCAAAGAAGGTAAAAGTATGTCTGGCATCCATGCAGCTTGGATTATCATCTTATGGCAGCATAGCTGACATAACTAAATTAATTTGACTTAAGAAATCAGAGGAGTCCTGAACTGTTGTCTTGTAGATGACAAACCAGTACCTTATCAGCTAAGCTACTGAGGTCCAGTCCACAGCACTCTTAAGTGTGATTTCATCTAAGTAATGTGTTACTGAGTGTAATGTCGAATCTATCAGTTTGCAACCTTATCTAATTAAAGGAAAAGAAAACTAAATGTATATGAACAGACAATTAAAAGGCTGTAGCAGATTAGTTCTCCACATTTTTATAATAATTTCAAAGTGATTTTATCATTCCTTTGAGCTGAAACAAGCATCTTTTATTAAATTTTTACAAATTATATGAAGATAGGACAGACACTCCTATTCTTTCTTGCAAAAATAAACTGCTACTCAATGTTTAAATCTATCCATATATTCCACTGTTTTTATTAGAGGACTGATGTCCAAATTACACCAACTTATATCCACATAAAACCTTTGTATTTCTCATTTGTTGACCATAGGCCAAATCATACAGAATTTAGTCTATCTTAATTTGGGCCTTACTCCATGCCAGGAAGATTTCAGTATTTCTTTAAAATATAATCTGTTCTTCAGGTATATTTGTACAGGAAAACAAAGGACTCATCTGAACAATTTTGCTTGAGAACATATCCTTTGGGATTTTCGCTTTTGGATTTGTAATGGCCTGTATCACTTGATGTTGCCAGCAGCTGTGCTTTCAAGAAAAAATGCCGTGCAAATGCAGTATAACTCCTACTCTGCTGACTTCTGGTCATCTAGACAAAGTTAGCACTCAGACACTATGGGTCAGACCATAATTTAGCATCAGAATGAAAGATTTCCTTGACCTAGAAATACCTGTTAAAACTGTATGTAACCTACTCTTTTGTGAGTGTCACATCTTTCCCACGACAAATCTTAACTCCTCTCTTTGTTAGCATTACATTTTTAATTACTTAAATGTTTTTTCCAAAGGGATCTAGACACTGGGAATCATACTTCCCAATGGAAGTTACTGGGGTTTATGCTCCTCTGTCACCCTTTACAGTGTGAAGTGGGCTCCTAAATCACTTCAACATTTAGCATCCCATATGAGAAGTTAATTATTCCAGCTCTGGATGGGGTTTAATTTTGGAATTAAAGGTCTTAGTCTCGTATGTTCAAAGCACAATACATATATCAAACATTATGGCATGTGTACATGAAAAATAACCTGTGATATTCTAGTTTAAAAAAGGAAAAGTGACCAAAATTAGCAGAAGTCCCTCGTCCAAAACCAAAACTGGAATAGATATTAATATCAGACTTCAGAAAAAGAATTGTCAAAAGGAATTGTCTTGTTATCCCATTGCACAGAGATAAAGTTTGGTTTTCTACCTTTAGCAGGCTAGTCAGAATGTTTTCTAAATTACTATGTAGAGTACTAATCATTGTGTGTTTTAAAAGCCAAAGTAGAAATAGTGGAGCTCACTCCATCTCAGATAGATACTGCAAGTTTATCTTACAGTGCCTGTTGAAAAGTATTTGTCCCACAAGTAACAAGAATCCATCAAGCCTTGTAAATTTTTTTATAAAATAAAAACTTAAACCTCAACAAGTCTGATTGTTTATTTACATACACAAGCCAGGCTTTTATCCACCACAAGATAGAGATATAATTAATTGACTTCCGCAAATATGCAATCAATTGTCATTCTTTTGCTCATGTTTTTTTTCTTTTTTCTATTTTTTTTAATTCCTAGTCATGTTCATATGTTTCCTCACATAGACATGCATCTTTGTACTTTGCTGAACTGATTACATCTCTCATTGGAGTTCAGCACATCTTTAATTATTACCAGATCTTCCAGTATTTTCAGAAGATTCCCATTAGAAAGATCATCAACTATTTCTATCCTTTTTCTCCAAAGGAAACTTTGAGCAGACAATCTCACCCAATAGTAACATTGACACATTGACTTTCCTCAGCCACCTCACTCAGACTACTTAAGTCTGGCTCCACCATGGCTGGGAGCCTTAATCAGATATCATACTAATGAAAGCTATGTCAGTAATGATGTCAGATGAATGGTGGTCACATGGCAACAGTCTCATTTGAAGCAAACAGTGCCACACTTGTTTTTAGCCAGCTTTATGACTCAACTGAAAAATGACTTTGTTCACAACGAAACACCAATAATGTATGAGCTGTTACTGTAGGATTTTAGCACATCTACTGTTTTCTCAATATTCTTTTAATATACCTAGCTAGACAAACAGCGTAAATATCATTAAAATAAGCAGATGAAAGCTTGGCAATACTTTCTAGCATTTCAAATCCTCAAAGCAATGATATTATAGAAAACATACAAAGGAGAAAATATTTTATTGTTGCATGCTGATTTAGCTTAAAGCAGATTTACACATTTGGAGAATAAGGAGACTCAGTCATCAGTCCTGCTAGGTCCCAAAACCATGGATTTCCTTTCCCTGCTTGGATGTTAGTAGTCTGGTAGGACATAAAGAGGGTAGAATAATCTGGCAGAGCAGGAGGGAAGCCTTTGCCTTCTGGCCTCACTCACACTGTGACAAAGCAGAAGTCTTCTAGCATTTTATTTGAACTCCCTTTGGTTTTCTGGCTTAAAAACGTCCCTTCCTATTTCTCATATGTATAGTTAGCACTTTTATTCTCAACATGGAATTAGAGGCAAGTGTGATTTTGTCAGCATGAAGTACTGTAAAGACCACTGATTTCTCTGAGACCCTGACACTGCTTAGAAGCAGGCAGTGGCAACACAGCAGTGCAGCTTTGCTGAACGTCATAGTCTAAATGGCTGATCATTGACTGGTATCCATGGAAAGTAAATGCCAATTTCAACTACCAGAAATAACTGTAATGGAGAAAAATTGCAAGTAACCACGTCCTGAGGCAGGCAGCTACATTTTCCCATTACTGTTTAGCCTGCAATCTCATAATCAGCTAAGATAACAGGCTGGTATGGCTACTGAAAAGTAAAAACCCCATGTCACTCTCTGACTGCTCCTCCTCGGCTCCTTGCAGAGCAGGTGATGTGTACAGCTGCAGGACAAGCTGGCACTGGGTGGCACAGCTTTGCGAGGGCATATTCTATCAGACAACATGTAGGTGCCAGGACAGTGGATGAGAGCCACTGCGAAAGTGGGGAGAGCATAACCGCCTCTCCATAACATCACAGTTTTATGCGGTTTAAATTCATCATGAAGCCGCGGTATTGGTTTGTAGTGAGAACCTGAAGTCCAGATGGGGTAACAGACTTCTGTTTGCTCTGTAGTACTTCTGGTTTTTTGAACCTGCTGGTCAGGAAGGTAATTAAACATTATTGTGTTTATCCAACGGAGGAGCATGAATAATAGAAAAGATTACAAAGACAAGTTAACTAACACAATCTTAAATTTAAAACATTAGTAGCCAGAAAAGTGTGAAAAAATATTTCAGTAAAAGTCTGTCTTGGATGAATAAGTGGAAAACAAAGGTCCTCAAAGAGAAAGGAACAGAAATTCAGATGTTTGAAGAAAATTCAGATATTTGTTGATAATCAGTTATTCCTAACTGCTAATAAGAGAACATGAATTATGGATGCATGATATAGCAAATTCCACCTATAATGATATTGCATTTTATATATATATTAGATATGCTAATATGATACGATAGGACAGGATATAATACTGTATTTATATATATATAAAATGTATATTGTATATTAGCTGAATTTTAACTAGTTCATGACCCTTGAGCTCTATTGCCATTGTCTTTGTTTTAACACAAAAGTAAAAAATTCTGCCTCCTAAACTCTGAAGTTCCAACTAACTATAACAGATTCTGTACACAAACTGCATATCATTCAAACAGCTAAGCCTGTAGCACTGCTAGTTTCTGTTGCCTTCTGGCACCACTTAGCAAGTTCTGAATGAATGAATTCTCTATCCATTGATATATACTGGGGATGGGGGGAAAGAATGCAGGCTCTGCATTAAAAAATAATATGCGTCCTTCTTTTACCTTCCTTTCTTAGCTCCTCTGCAACATAAATAGTCCTCAGAAAGATGCACTTATTTCATACTGCTGACAAAAAAATGCTATATTTCTATTGGGTTTTCTTTTTCATTTACACTTTTCCCTCTTTTTTCAGAGATCGTGAATTTTTTCAAGTCAGAAATGACCAGTCTTACCTATTAAAAGAAGTTGCTTTAGTTAGATACATGTTGGACCTTTTGACCAATGCAGAAATCAGAGCACATGGCCCAGTAGACCAGGAGGCTAAGCATTTTTGGTTTTTTGTTTGTTCAGGTTAGTATTATGCCAATCAGGAAAAAATACGTGAACTAGCAGAGAGATAGCAATTGATAGCTCACTTAGAACAGTTTAAGAAGGCATAAGAAGGGCTGGAGCAAATGCCATCTAGAAGTGTCCCAGGAGAGGTGGGGTATGACCAAGGCAGTTAAAACACAATTGTGAATCCATATGAGCTTTGAAAGGTTATGATCCAACTCTAAGAGAGTTGCTCTAGTAAGGTTTGTTTGGTATGTAATCTTACAAATGTCTACAAGCAACAGAACCCAAGTGTCTTTGTCTAAAGTTAAACCATCAGCATATCCTCCTAAATAAAATATTTTTGTTGTCAGTTTTGGATCTTAACTACAATACTTGTTTCTATCCTGCAACATTAGCAGAAGGGGCAGATTTTGACAAAGAAAAAGTAAGAATAACCACATAAGGAGCAAGGATAACCATATCAGGGCATAAGAAAGGTTTAAATTAATACAGTACACTGTCTTTGAGAGCAGATAGTAGCAGATGTCTAGAAAAGAACACAATAACAGGCATGCACATCATGATCATGATATCTCCCCAGAATACTTTTCCATTGTCCGTTAAAAAGATTTGTACAAAAAGTAAATACAAGGTGGCAGATCTTCAGTACATTGATGCAGATAGTATTTGAAAAGGCCACTATGAATATGTCTTATATCCATTGCTCTAGGCATACTTTTATGTATTCTACTCAAACTTGCATAAGTAGCATTGCTAATGAAGGTTAGTGGAATTATGTGCTGTCAATGTAGAAATTTTTGTTTCCCTTTTAATGTGAGAAGCATATAAAAGGCTTGAAATTAGGTTTATGTTGATATAGTAAATGCAGTGCACTTAAAAATACATAAAGTATTACTGATTAACATGAACATTATTATACATATGTTTTATGTGATCACTGACTGCTCCCTTCAACCAGTATACCACATTAAAATTGTCTTTTAATGGAAGAATACTGTACAGAGACCAAAATAGAAACTGCTAAAACAAACAAGATAATTATCTAAATTTTATAATATCACTCATAAAACGTCTGCTTTTTCCCTTTATGAGCTTCATAGATTAAATTTAGGGCAGATGTTTCATATAATTTACTCAGAAAACAGGAAAATTATTTTTTAAAAACTCATAAACTCTACAAAAACACAATTGAAACTAATCTAAAACATATGCAGTCTACAGGTTTAAAGGAAAAGTTAATTATTCTTGAAGCTATGGATAGAGATGCTTAACAGATAAAACCATCTCTCCCACACATTTTATAGTATCAAATATTCTGAACTGCTTTGGACAAGCAGAGGCCCCTCTAAATTTAGGGTGCAGGAGGTAGCTCTGGCTACTTTCCTAAGACAGAGAGAAACTCAGAGTAACCTAAATACTGTTTCTTATTGCATAGAAGCCAATCTGTGACATCTTAATTGAATTACAGAAGTACCTGCTGTAACATGAATATTGTAGAAGAATACCAGGTAGAAGTGTCACACATTATCTATTTGTGTATTGTAAAAGCTGGGACAGCTAATATTTTTCACTTATATATGAATAAAAAGTGTCAAACCAAAGAATCTGTCACGTACAATGGGAATAATATCTCGATGTAAAATAAATCTGGCTACTGTGTTGACAGTCATCGTAGGTTTCAGGGTCACACAAGACAGAATAAATATTCTAGGCCAAATTACATGTTTAGAAAATATCCAAAACAACAGGAAAAGAAACAGCTTCTCGGTCCCTAAAGTTCAGAGACATGGGGTCCCACAGTTGTTTTGGCCTAAATCCCACCCTGCCTCAAATGCAGATCAGCTAGAGAGCAAATCCTGCTGCTGGTGGATATGAATACTTTTCATGCAGCAGTGAAACTCTCCTTTCCAAGAGTTTACCCCTTTGCACATTGTTCCTGCTGGCAACACATCACAGCCTGTTTTTGTGAGTGAGATAAAGAGGATTTGGCATGGGAAATACATACTCTGTGTGAGATACCAAATAAAAGTAGCAAAGGAACAGATGAAAGCTACCGAGTGTTGCTCAGCCATACTGTGTATCGTCTGAAAAAGACCAGTTAGCTGCAAACAGAACAGCAAACAACAAGCCTATCTCAGGCTCTTGGGGTAGTAGAAATTAGCTCAATGAATTCAAATGTGCTACATATTTCCGCTGTTATTGAGTATGATTCCTTTAAAGGCAAATATTTGCCCTCCGAATATTGAAGTAAATGTTTTCAAATGTGTCAGCATAATAAAAGCTGTGGGCCAATTTCTCTTTCAGAGCACATGTGAGGTCACAACAATGCAGGGGTAAAAGCGTAAACTGTTTATAATTTGTAGCATTAAACCAGCACAGAACAAGCAAGCTCAAATACCTGATCTGAGGTACGAGAAACAAGAAGTTCGTTTTGATGTGGCATAAACACATGATCTTTAATAGTTATGCCAAGAGTCTAAAAAAAGCTTCAAAAATAGTTAGTCTAGTTCGCATATCAGTCCTTCCACAGGCCATAAATAAGCTTCAAAGAGTTATAAAACCAGGCAACAGACACCAAATGTATGCAGTCTCAGAGCAGTCCTAGTAATAGTACATCACCACCATTCTGCTGCACAGAAAAATTAGGCAAGTATTTTGTTCATATGTAAGTGTGCACACACATACAAGCATTCACCTTAGAACATTTCTATAGTTTATTAGGTACTGGCACTAAATAAAGTTTGGTAAACATTTTCATTTCATGATTGTTAGTGGTAAAGGGAATATTTGTGGTGCATGGTCACTAAGCAAACAGAGTGAAAATACTTTTACAGTGAATATAAACGGTTTTATGGAGTATCAGAAAGCAAGAGGAAGCTGCAAATATAGAGCACCAGCAGCTGTTCTGGGGCAAGGCAGCTGCTCTGGATCCAGCTAGTAGCAAACTGTATTTGGGTGAACAAGTGGGTGTGGGATTATGTAATGGAATACAGCAATGATTAAACTGGCATAACTCATAAATGGGTGGGAGGACTTATTTCTCTCTTATTTTATTTGTTAATACAAAGGGGGAAAGTGGCCCCAAAATATTCCTGGATAATTGGTTGAATAAAACACTGGATTTATCTCAGCTATTGACACTCATTCTCAATCCATTTTCCATGAATATTCAGTTTACTGGTAGGAGAGCTTGGAAATAAAACAGAAACTAGAGCCTGTGCAAGAATATATGGTATTTCCAGACTATAAAATCGAAATTCAAAGAGATGCATTTGTTCTGCTATAATAAATTTTAAAAAATGCTACAATACTATGCACTAACACAAATTTATTTATGAACGCTAAAGACAGGTTTGCAGAAAGTCTTCAGCAAATACCTGAGAAAACAAATATGCTAGAAAGCAGCCATGATGACTTGTAGGAATTTATCAATTTAAAAATTAATATTCTATTTGTAAAATTTCTTACTTAGCTCCAGTCTAACAAATATACTAGACTGCTACACTGCTGCCAGGGCTAATGTCCCAGCAAGCAGTTGTTCCTTCACTTGTGGTTGCTAGAGTGACATTTCATTGCCAACAGTATATTTTTTGTGGTAACTAATGACTGCATTTCATTTTCATCCTCAGAAACATTCAGGTACAAAGCAATGCCACCAATCCAATTGTCTATGTTGTGATAAGTTGGTATTCACCCTGGGTGCCAGATAGTGTGTGCGTCCCTGTTCAGAAGGAAGAACTACAGCTGCTGTAAGCCCCAGGCTCCATTACGTGTACTCTCCAATGGATTTCCACAACTGCTCCTGTTATGCCTGTCAGTAGTTTCCTTTCTGTGACAACCAGAAGCAAATGGGTTACATGTTCTCCAGGCAGCTACTGTAATCTGATGTAGAAGGTAAAATCAGCAGTATCAAAGCTGCCCTAGAAGTCATGTAACCATATTAACTGGAAGGAAAAGTCGTTTTTAACTTCAGCTACCTGAAGGGAATGGACACAACTGTGACTTTGACTTGTTCCTGCAACACATCTGCACATAGATAAGTTCAGCTGGTTGTTTCAGCTGAGGTGAAAAAAAGAGGTGTAGGTCTCACGAGCCAGTGTGTCCTGGGTACAGCTGGTCCAGAATATCCCTCAGCAGGACTGGGAGAAAAAAGTATGCTTTAATCCATACTCATTGCTAGATCTTTGTGAGCTGATGCTTTTATCCAGCTGGAATCTACCTTATTTTTTGACAAGACAGAGAGAGGCTGATGGGTCTACCTCAGGGCTGCATCCACTTTTGCAGTAAAATCTCTTTCATCTATTTACATTGTTGGTTATTCTACTCATGATTGTAGTACTCCAAACTTGTGATGAATTATATCTATGTATGAGATGGCTCTTTGGGGATTCTTTGGACAGAGTTTTCAGAAAAACTCAGGATTGATAATTGTAACTAACAATAAACAGAAATAGTTCCTACGATCTGAATCATGTGATAAACAGCCAACATAATCCTTTGATGATGTTCCTGGATATCAGCCAAATTTCTGCCACACTTCACATTGCTGTCCTTGGCCTATCAGCCTAATGATAATAAACTCAAATATTTCAGTGTGGTTCCTATGGTATTCCGGTCTGAAAAATGGTTACATTTTGCCCATTCCTCATCAGGAAGAATAAATTGTCTGTGGACATCATTAACAACACCAAAGAAACTGCAACCTGATCTTCCTGGACTGAAGTGCTAATTACTGCCTTTCCCTCAATCACCTGTCTCTTGGTAATCAAGGATATGCTTGTTTATACTTGTAAAGCACAAGTACAGACTTATGGAGACCTATACCAAACCAGCAAAACATAAGCATCCCTGCATTGTACTTTAGAATTTTCTTTTACTCTTGTTTAAAAGAGTATAACTATCAATAATGCTTTGTTCGATACGCGTGTCTATAATAATGTATACGAGGCATTATTATGGTGTTCGCTGTGGAAATAATGCAGTCATATAAAAGACACATTGCTCAAAATGAAACCTAAGATAAATAAAGGAAGCTATAAAATGCTCTGTTGGGCCTGCTTCTGGACCTATTTAAAGTCAATGGCAAAGTTCCCACTGACCTCAAGCAGGAACTAGCTTCTTTGTCTCTTTCTAGTTTTGTTTAGAAAGAAATATAAGGACAGACTTGAAAGGTAAGATGAAATATTTGGGGAGAGGGAGAGAAATAAAGGAAAAAAGAAATCAGAAGGGGATGAGGGAAAAGAAAGAGCTGTATTCCTAACATTTTGCATAGGATTTAACAAGAACTGCTGGCGGGGGGTGGGAGGGGGAGGAGAGGAAGGTGGGAAGTGTCAGATTTTCCATCTTCTGGTTTTGCCAGATTATTTCAGTATTTTAATGCTCACATTTCTCCCCCAATTCTTTCCACCCTCTTCTCTACAGGCAATTCTACTGGCCCCAAAATGCATGCAGTGCTTCTGAAAACTAAAAATGTGTTTGCCATTAAACACTATGTATAAAATCTTACAATGCTTTCAAAAAAATAACACTCACCTCCAAAATGAGGGGAAAATGGTATATAATCATACATATAATTGACAACATTCATTTCCCCAATAATGAACTTTGTCAGATTTGTCTACATTGAATAGTCATTCCTGAGGTGCGTGGCGTTAAAGGGCACATTCACTGCTGACATGAACGCTAACTACGACCACTTCAGTGAAGTTATCTCCAATTAAGCAAACCATTACATTTGCTTCAAAGTATGCAATGCATTTTAAATGACGAAAACAAGACTAGGAAATACTGACTATTTCTATGAACTCTCTTTTGTGCATGCCCCATGGACAGACCCCTTCCCCAAAGCAGCCAGTTTTAAGCTAAGTGTTGCCTGAGCAAAGCACAGCAAGTGCTGGTGCTGTGTGTCCCTTTTACTCTCACAATTAACGAAGGGCTGCTCAGCAAAGGACACCAAAGAGCTTGCTGCACTTAAATGGCTAAGGAGAGGTGATAACAGCCTTCACTCCGTTAAGGCTGGCTGCCCAGCTTTACTGAAAATGTAGTGACAGATAAAACATAAATCAACATCCTTATCATCCCAGCTTCCTTGCCTGCCAAATGGGGGTTTAGTTTATCAGCGACCCGCAGGCCCACTGGTGGCCTTTACACTTACAACTGGTCAGCAGGGTGGGACTGGGTGGAAGCTAAATGGCTGCTCTAAAACGCCTTGGTGTAAACAACCCAGGGAAGGACTTCCTTGAACTGCCAGTTACCTGAGTGTAATCCATCTCACTACAGCGCCTGCCCCAAGAGGGGTAGTGTCTCCAGGAAAGAAAACAAATAAAAGGCACCCAGCATGTCCCAGCTTGGGCAGAGGCTGGGGAATACCATTCCCTTGAGGGATAAGGAGCCATCTGCAAGAGGACCTCCTTACAGCAGGGCTCAGGAGGCAGACAAGTGCCTCAGAAGGAATCATAGAATAACCAGGTTGGAAAAGACCCTCCGGATCATCGAGTCCAACCATTCCTATCAAACACTAAACCATGCCCCTTAGCACCTCGTCCACCTGTTCCTTAAACACCTCCAGGGAAGGTGACTCAACCACCTCCCTGGGCAGCCACTGCCAGTGCCCAATGACCCTTTCTGTGAAAAATATTTTCCTAATGTCCAGCCTAAATCTCCCCTGGTGGAGCATTTCCTCTTGTCCTGTCCCCTGTCACTTGGGAGAAGAGGCCAGCACCCTCCTCTCTACAACCTCCTTTCAGGTAGTTGTAGAGAGCAGTGAGGTCTCCCCTCAGCCTCCTCTTCTCCAGGCTAAACAACCCCAGCTCTCTCAGCCGTTCCTCATAAGGCCTGTTCTCCAGCCCCTTCACCAGCTTCGTTGCTCTTTTCTGGACTGTCATCACACCGCGTGTGTACAACATTTTCTCTGACTCCCTGTGAGCCTCATTGTGGAGGCATGTCTTTCAAAGGTGCCAGTCTCATCTGAGGCTCAGGAGATGACTGTATCAAGGGTATATTCAACCCCCACTGCAAGCCAGTGGACTTCTTTCCCTGTGTTACAAATAGGTTGCTCAATGCACATGGACTTTAAAAGTATTTGTGTTGATTCATGGCATTGCTGTTAGATTTTTGGATTTAGCTCAGCCTGGAAAACAAAATCCAATTAAATTGGACCTTGTTCATGGAGAGAGTGAGAGTTTGGCTAGGAGAGCACCCCAGTTTCTGCTAGTTACTGGTCGGCATTGCCATAATCACCCTTGTGCAAACACTTAGTGAAGATGAAATTAGCATTTGGAGTAGTGATTTATTTCTACCCTGAGATCTACTACAGTAAATAACTTCTTGGGAATTTAAAGTGAAGCAACTGTAGCAGTGGTTTTATCTCACTACCAAAAGAAGTGTCACATGCAGGCAGGTCTGACAGACACTAGTTTGGAAAAGGCTGTGGTGCTGCACTCTGGCTGGAGGATGTAGTCCCTAATGGAGCCCCTCCAGAGCACAGCATCTGCTGCAGACCACAGTCCAGCCAAGCACTGCTAAAGATGGCCCACTAAGCTGGAATGCAGACCACAGAGTGGAAAACACCAGATTATGAAATAAACACAATAATCTTTTAATCTATATTGCCAAACATGCAGAGACAGAGCTTTTCTTGGAGGGCTGTCAGGGCTCGGTAACAGATAGGCTCTTGTCTGTAGGATTGCCACAGAAACTGAGTGGAAATACAGGAAGTACGTGAAGGAGAAATATGTTCTTCCAGAAATCAGCACAAACATAAATAACTCAGAAGGAATAGTATTCTTTCGTCTACAAACCTGCAAAGGTCATTCAGATGTTATCACTGGAACTCTCAAATTTTGCATCATCAAAACATTCGGTAAAAAATGGAATATACATCTATGTATGGTAACCAGCATCATAAACTGTGGTTCAACTTTACGCATGCAAATATCTCCCTGGATGTGTCACAGCCATGATTAGTACTAAGTTAATATTTATTATGTAGCTAAGTGCGAGAAATGAATACCAAATTATTCAATATCATGAGTTTGGGGTTTCATATATAAAACATAATTGGTTATTAATTATAGCTTTTTCACTTAAAAGGTACTGGAAGAAAATGTTATTTTAGAAAATGGACACATTTCCTGACAAAGCCAGAGTTTCACAATTTTGAAAGATAATATTTAACCTTTGGAAAGGCCAAAATTCTTTGAACTGACGCAGAAGTTATAAATATAGATCTTGCCAAATGTAGAGTAATTTTTGAAAAATTACACTTTTTCACAATACTAATACAAAAATTCTTGGACATGAAATGGAGAACTCTGGAACAGGAAGGAGGAATGATAGATGCTTTAAAGAATGAGTCTATTTAGAAGCAGTTTGTCTGAATTCTGTAACATATGCTGACAATAACATATTTTCATTCTTTACTGCACTGTGCTAACTCCTTCGTGAAAGAAGTATATTTAGGCCAAGGCATTCTAAAATATATCTTTTAAAAGTGGATAGTGCTTGCTTGCTCCTATATTTTAGGGGGGAAAAAAAGGACAAAGAACACTGTGAGAATGTGAACATGTGTAATTCTATTATATTCTCATACTGAAGTTGATAAACGCCACTGAAGAATTGTCATTAATAATGAGTATTTACCATTTCTGCTGCTTTCCATACTTTTAGTACAAGGAACTCCATAAATGTATACTTCTACAGGTGGTAAAAGAACTTTCTGTGAGACAGACTCCCCTATATAGTGGTCTCATTCATAGAATATTATTCAGAAATAATCTTCTTATTCAACTTCATAATTTATTTTTTTTACTATTGAATGTTAAAGCATTACACAGCTGTAACTTGAAAGCAAATTCTATATTATATACTCCATAAACCCAAGACTTTCTAAGATGTTTAGGTTCTTGTCCTTACCTCTAAGATCAACAGCAATTTTATCAAAAACTTCTGCAGCATGCTTTTGAACTATGCTACAATTTGCGAATGTTAGAAGTGTTTATTCCTAAATTACTTCTCAAAGTAGTAAGGTACATGACTGAAGATTGTGTTTTATTCTCTCCTTCTTCAGACATACTTATTTCATTCCACCTCAGAAAAGCTACATTTCCAAACTGTTTCTATTTCAGGATATGTTGAGGAAAATTCCACTCAAATGCAGAGTATTATATTAGCAATGAAAAAAAGAAGAGAGAAGCAGAGAGGAAGGAAACAACAAATAATGAGAACATAACATCTGTAAAATGCACCAACAATTCCAAGCTTGCAATGGGCAGTCATTGTGCAGGCAAAGAGGAAATTTCATTTAAAAGTTACAAAAATGACCTTGCTTTGAACCAAGTGAATGTGATTACTTCTAAACTGAATGGAAAGTTAAGAAGTTTGGATTAAACGTTTACCAGTGCCAATGTCCCAGAACTTTCTTTGCCTCTACTTTCTCCTTTCCTATGTTTGTCAGCTGAATTTAATGTTCCCTTCTTTCTGTGTTCTGGTCTCTTTGACCTTAATGTGACATTTTAGTTGGGTGATTAATTGCTATTAAATGGCACTGCATTTATTAAATGGAGTCCTTGTCTGTGTAAGAGCACAGTTACAATGCAACGATTCAGTTTGATAAGCTTAAATATACATAGTTAAATGTGGTAATATCTAATTTGTCAAGGTCTTGTGGCTAGCTTTTCTGCCACACAGTAAGAAAGGAGATGTGATTGCACAAAAGCTTAATATTCAAAGTATAAATGTCCTCAGTAAATTGATCTTCTCCATCATATAATCTTATTTCAGAGCATTCAGGAGACAGTGAAGTTCCACACAAGCCTAAGTTGCCTTAATACTAGGCCTGAGGGTTCTTGCCCATAAAAATAAAAGCTATGAGACAAGATTTGTATGTCTCTTTCCCGCAGACAACAGCTGATTTGCCTTGCCAGAACATTTCTTTCTGGGTTAATTGAATAAAAAAAAAGAATAAATGTCAGTAAAAGGATGAAAGGTTTATTGAAAGGGAAAAGATCTATCTATAGTTTGAACACCTAAGTGAAAAAGAGGTTGTGAATATTTAATTTAGTAAGAGAAACACCAGCAGCTGGCTATGTAATCAACCAGGTTACTATTCTGTCAATTATATTCTCCCAACACAGCTTTATTCTTTGTTTCCCTAACTAAGCTAATTTGGAACATTTTCTTTTTTCTTTTCTTATTTTTTTTCCCAGACTACACTGTTTCATCAAAACAAAATGTCTAGAAAAAAAAATACTTGGGTTTGATTTAACATCTACTGGGAAAAAAGTTCAGGCCCAAGGTGGATGACCTGGATAAAATCAAAATGGGAGAGACTTTCACAGAAAGCTCAAGTGACTTGAATACTCATGGGAAAGAATGAGAGCATTTGGGTCTAGTTCCTGCCTGATTCTTATGTCAAATCTTTTCCCCTCTGGTTAAACACTAACTGGGCTGGCGAGAGGAAGAACAGAAGCTTTTCTCAGGTTATTGTCTAAGTCCTTTTTCCTTCTATGTCCAAAACATGTATCCAAGATCCTACCTCTGCAGAGACAAAGTCTGTCTTTACAATCCTCTCCCATTCCACATAAAATAACAACAAAAAAAAAAACATAGGTCAGCTTAATATGAGAAACAAGAGGCCTGCAGCTTTATCTCAAATCTGTAGGTAGTTTTTGATTCTTCAAACTGTAGTAGTGTTGTAGAGACAGGAGGCATTCACCTCATCCTTCATATGAGAGTCTGAGCAAGACTAGTGGAACCACACCCTGAGTTCCCCAAAACAGCAGCAGAGACAGGCACCAGAAAAAGCCCCTAATCAAAGGGACTGGAGTGTGGCTGACACACTGACACTGACAACCATTCTCATCACCCCTCCTGGATCAATGGACAACAAGATGGGGACCAGAGGGGTATAGCCCCTCCCACTGTAGGGGACGATCAGGTTTGTAACCACTTGAGGAACCTGAACATATATAAGTCCGTGGGACCTGATGAGATGTATCCCAGAGTCCTGAGGGAATTGGCTAATGTGGTTGCCAAGACACTCTCCATGATGTTTGAAAAGTTGTAACAGTGAGGAGAAGTCCCTGGTGACTGGAAGAAGGGTAACATTGTGCCCATCTTGAAAAAGGGTAGAAAAGATAATCCTGGTAACTACCAACCTGTCAGCCTCACCTCTGTGCCTGGGAAGATCACGTAACAGATCCTCCTAGAAGTTCTACTAAAGCACATGGAGGACGGAGAGGTAATTAGAGGCAGCCAGCATGGCTTCACGAGGGGCCAGTCCTGCCTGGCTTTCTATGACGAGGTAACCACATCAGTGGACACAGGAAAACCAACGGATATGATCTATCTGGACTTCTGTAAAGCCTTTGGCGCAGTCCCCCACAACATCCTTCTCTCTAAATTGGAGAGAGATGGATTTGATGGGTAAAATGTTTGGTGGATAAGGAATTGGTTGGATGGTCACATTCAGAGAGTGACAAGTGGTGTTCCTCAGGGATCTGTACTGGGACCAGTGCTGTTTAATATCTTCATCAATGATACAGACAACAAGATCGAGTGCACCCTCAGCAAGTCATAGAATCATAGAATCATAGAATAACCAGGTTGGAAGAGACCCACTGGATCGTCGAGTCCAACCATTCCCACCAATCTCTAAACCATGCCCCTAAGTACCTCATCCACCCTCACCTTAAACACCTCCAGGGAAGGCGAGTCAACCACCTCCCTGGGCAGACTGTTCCAATGCCTAACAACCCTTTCTGTGAAGAATTTTTTCCTTATCTCAAGCCTGAATCTCCCCTGGCAGAGCTTGAGGCCATTCCCTCTCATCCTGTCCCCTGTCACTTGGCAGAAGAGGCCAGCTCCCTTCTCTCCACAACCTCCCTTCAGATAGTTATAAAGAGCAATGAGGTTTCCTCTCAGCCTCCTCTTCTCCAGGCTAAACAACCCCAGCTCTCTCAGTCGCTCCTCATAAGACTTACTCTCCAGCCCCTTCACCCAAAGTCTGTAGATAACCCAAAGCTGAGTGGTGCAGCTGTCACACCAGAAGGAGAGAATGTCATCCAGAGGGACCTGGACAAGCTGAAGAACTGGGCCTGTGTGAATCTCATGAGGTTCAACAAAGCCAAGTGCAAGTTCGTATACCTTAGTTGGAGCAATGTGCAGTTTCAATACAGGATGGGGGATTACTTGATTGAGACCAGCCCTGCAGAGAAGGACTCAGGGGTGCTCATTGATGGAAGCTCAACATGAGCCGGCAGTGTGTGCTTGCAGCCCAGAAGGCCAACCATGTCTTGAGCTGTATCAAAAGAAGTATAGTCTGCATGTTGAGGGAGGGAATTCTGCCCCTTTACTCTGCTCTTGTGAGACTCCACATGGAGTATTGTGTCCAGTTCTGGAATCCTCAACATAAGAAGGATACGAAACTGTTGGAGTATGTCCAGAGGTGTGCTACAATGACGATTAGAGGGCTGGAGCACCTCTGCTGTAAGGACAGGCTGAGACAGTTGGGGTTAGAGCACACCTTGTAACAGCCTTCCAGTACCTGAAGAAGGCATACAAGGAAGATGGGGAGGGACTTTTTACAAAGGCTTGTAGAGATAGGATGAGGGATAATGGCTACAAATTGGAGATGGGAAGATTAAGACTAGATAATAGGAAGAAAGTCTTCACAATGAGGGCGGTGAAAAACTGAAACATGTTGCCCAGGGAAATTGTGGATGCTGCCCTCCTACCCACCCCCCGGCAGTGTTCAAGGCCAAGTTAGATGGGGCCTTGAGCAGCATAATTTAGTAGGAGTTGACACTGCCCATGGCAATGGGGTTGAAACTAAATGATCTTTAAGGTCCTTTCCAACCCAAACCATTCTATGATTCTATGACTCTACAATTCTATGAAATGGATAATGTTTGGGCATGCATCCTCAGACCTACTTTAGATCTGAAAGAAATACCTCAGTATCAATGATAGTAGGAATTCAGGTGCAAGCTTTCAGCAGACAGACATTTATACATAATCAGAGAAGAGCTCCCACCGTTCTGCTGGAAAACATAAGCATGAGCACTGTAATACATGTGTACATAATTCACATGATGGAGATTTAAGCTGAATCCTGTGCACAGGGAGATGCTCAGACACCCTTCCTGGTGACATCAAAATAATCCTGCCTCAAGGCCAGGCTTCCATAGTATAGTGAATCTAAATGAACCAAGAAAGGCCACAATCCTGACTACCTCTGAAAGGATTATAGTAGTGTCTTGACTAATGATGACAGTCTAATGATAAGATTGCATAAGAAAAACAATCTCACAATTTTCATTAAGGATTAAGTTATCATACTCCCAGTTGCTCCCCTGTAGATTTGTTCACCTCCATCTCTCATTAGGATCAACAGGAAAACAGGCACATTAGTACTGCCTAGAATCCTATGCACTCATTTGGCAGACGCATGTTCATATTTTGAAAATTCTGGACACTTGGAGATATGTCAGACATTTCTAGAAACTAGATTCAACAAAGTAAACTGCATTTTAGTCTGGTCTAGGATCTTCTGAAAAAGCATTCATTCCCTACCTTATTTGCAGAATATAAATACTTTTTCATTGGTGTTATCTGTTATTTTTCAGGATTCGGACCAAAGATATAGTTAACAGTTTGTCCCCATGATCTTCAGAACAAATTTCTAGAAAAAAATTTGCAATTTTACAAACACAATTACTATCTTGATCTCAAAAATTGTGGAAATATTTAAGTGTCAGAATGTTCTGTTTCTAAAGCCACTTTAAATTTACCTTATAGGGTTATTAAAAACTGATATGGTTATTAAAAACTGGTCAACATCAACACAATATTTTTCATCATTTCATGTATATCTAAATCAATTGTTTTGATTGAACCAAAGGAAAATTTTACTTCAAGAAAGAATTGTAAATATTCTTAAATATTTTACAGGTCACAAAACCCATTTTGAAACCAGATCTAAACTTGCATTTTGGCAGGTGGTAAAATATGATATTATAGTCTGTAGAGCATTTGTGAATTTTCAAACTGTAGATAGGATGTAGGCAGAGAATTTACCCTTCATGAAAGATATGATAGGCTACCTGATTTGGTCATTCAAAATATAAGAACAAATTAATCTAGAAAAAACAAGACAGCTTATTTTGTAGAAATTAAACTAAGAACACAATCTGTCATACATTTTTCTACATACAGTAAAAAATACCCAGACTGTAGACCAGCATAGTAATTTGCAAGTCATAATTTAGTGTTCTTCTCTCTGCCTAAGTAAGTGATCAGGGCATTAACTGAAAGTTTATGAAATGGAGGAGTATAACGTTATATGACAACATATCACTAATGGTTTCAAATTACAAGCAAAGCTGGATGGGAAAAAATATTTTAAAGCCTTCTCCCCTTTCTCCCAAACACACACACAATTTCCTTTAGAAGAAAATATGATGGAAATAAATGTATTGCTTTATGTTTCTCAGGTGTGTCAAATGGTATTAATTCTAAATCTTCTGAATTGTAATGTGACCATTAGAGTAAAACTTGGCCTTACAATGCTTTCCTGTAACTCAAAGGTCTGTTCAAAAGTAACGATGTTGAAAGAATTATTGCCAAGGCCATAACTGTAATGAAGTATTATCACAGGCATATAATATTATCAAAATATCAAACTCTACACATGTCAACAGTCACCCAACATGATTAGAGGCAGATCTAAACTCAGTTTAGGTTAGTGCAAGCAGTTGTTTACCTTGGCAGATCGGGGGGAAGGGAGGAAATGAAAAACCCCAGTACAGGGTGCCATGGCCTTTTTGTGGACCTGAGAGAAAGACAGGCAGGGAGAGGAACTGTGCACCCTGCAATCAGATCAGATCAGAGAGGGAGCAGGAGGTTAGTGTTCCCCTGTCCACCAGTTCCTAGTAAATCTGCTCCCTCCCAATAAATCCCTGCTTTATTTCTTCAGTCTTTCACATTTACATCTGGGGGTGGGAGGTGGGGAAAGAGAAAAACAAACCCCTCTGCCCGCCATCACCTCCAGATCACTGGTGGCTCCCTGGAGCCCACAGTAAATTCTTTTCAATCCCCTTCCCTGACTGATGTCACCAACCCAGGCAAGGTTTGCAGCAGATCCTGATGCCTATCAACCCACTCCCAAGTCTACATCCTCTCAGAAACTGTCACACTGCTACCAGGCTTTGCCCAACCATTATTTCTTCACTTTGCCCTAGTGATTTCCTCTTGCAAACCTTTGTCTACAAGACTACAAGATGCCAACTGTCCAAGGAACAGAGCACATATTAAATTGAAACAAATCTAACATTAAGCACAGTTAAAGGTGAGGATGTCTAGGAAAGGCATTGCCTGCTGTCAGATTTCAATCCTTTTGAACTACAGCCTTAGACAACCATCCTCTGTGCCTCTTATTTATGAGGTGAATTGAGGATATGACAGCTTCGTCTGCTGGTGCAACAGAAAAAGCACATCATTCACTTTGAACTTTGTAGAAACTTGGAAAACTTTCTTGGGTTTCTCTCAGCATAACCGCACTCCAAGTACCGTATTGACTTGCAATAGCTTCTGTTTATGCAGTGCAACAAGCTGAGGTCAGTGGGAAAGTGTCAGCTGCAGCGTATGACTTCGCTTTCACTGCATCATGGAACTTGGCACAGTCTCACAATGACAGATAACAAACTGCATTCTATAGCTTTCAAAACCCTCAAAGGATATGTGGCTGGGAAAGGCTTGCAAATGCCTTCTCTTGATTAATAGTCACAAAACTGAAGTGATCATAATTTAGTCCTAGCAAAGAGATGTACTTCTTTGTAGCAGCAATAAAGAAGGACACAAAAGCCCACAAATATACACAATATAGAGAAATTATCTTTAAAGAAATTCATGGTCATCATGCCAGACACTAAATGAAATATTTCTCTCATTTCTTGTCTCACCACAGCTTCCTCCCACTTGGACACACATGTTAGACATTCAGTTAACCCCAAGCATAGCTTTCCTGGCCCTATCGCTGTATCTGCACTCCCCATCACGAGGTTATGCTAGACTACATTTTTGTAATGTAAAAAGAGTGACATCATTTTTTTTCTTAAAATAGCTTGTCTGTTAGAACACTTCAATTATACCCAGCTCAGCTCAGTGCCAGAATATGCTTGTTCCTGTGCACTTTTCTGTCCTATACTCAGAACACTGTTCAGAGCCACTCCTACTTGCAGCTTAGTGCTATATACCCCATTCTGAACCTCTCATTTTCTATCTTCAGCAGCTGCATTTGTTTCTCCATCTATAACTTTCACCGACCTCCTGCTCTTGCATTGCACTTCCTGGGAAGTTTTTTGTTCACGAACCCAGCAAAGGAATATGTTATGACAATGGAGTTTTAAGGAAAGCTTTTTGTTTTGTTGTGTCATGCACTTTATCCATTCCATTTTGTCATCTGGTGGTTTTCCTTTCTTGTTCTAGCCCATATTTCATGGCTAAAGCTATTTCACAGGCAGCCGTGGAAGTAAATCCTTTTTCAGATAACTTTTTTCATCTGATCCACCTTCCTATCTACTTACAAATCCATCAGGGCACTTTATTTGGCTGCAAACCTGCATCATATACTGAAATACTTAAAGACTGAGTTACAATGTCATGATATTCACCAGCCTGAGGGGAATTGCAGATTTTTTTTTTTGTCTTTGCAGTCAGTGAATTCACTTTAGGATACTGACTCAGACTTTGACTGTTGTGAAATGCAAAGGAAAATAAACCTGCAAGACACACAGAGGACCTTCATTTGTGGAATAGCTATCCTTTTTTTTTCTTTGGGAAAGATTTAATTGTTTAATTGTTCTTTAGATCTAGTAAGCAGTTGCTCTTTATGTTTAATGCATTCAAAAATATGTTATGAAACCAAATAAAGGGCTAATTATCCTTGCAAACTTTCAGTCACTTTCTGGAATCTTGTGCTATGAAGTGCCAGCACTTTGATTTCACGGAAACAATCTCTTCTGTACTTCACAGTCTTCCATACATACTGTCTGCTTGGCCTCAGTCTCTTCACTGGGCATACTGGGTAAACAAGCCTTAGTGAAATTCCTATTCAATCCTATATCTTGATAATATACACAAGTAGCAAGTGGCATAAGGTCTAGAAAAATATTTTAATTAAAGCTGAGTGTTAGAATTAGACTGCCTTTGGATTTCCTCATGTTTTCTAACTCTTCTGAGTCAGTTCATAACAAAAAAGTTGACAAGAGCAGAAACTTTGTTTTTAATGATATCTTGCAAATACTATGGCACATAAATAATTTTGTTTGTTGCTTACTGTAAAAATACTGCTATGGGTGTGCAGTTTCAGGGTATTAACTGTAGAAATGTGAAATGTTGATAGCTTAAAAGATATTTATGATTATGAAAGTACTGTTGGAATACAGTAAAATAAATACTATGGCTGTTTCCTTTTTTCTTTTGCTGAATCAAGTCTTTTGCAACGTGGTCTCTGTTTTATCAGAAAGTACAAGATGCTCTTCTTAAGACAGAAAGCACAGCAAAATCCTGAAAGTAAGTTGCATAGTCTAGTGTGCCATATTTGCCTTCTGATAACCCTTGCCAACAATATCTAAAAGTAGTCATTTGACTTTTAATGACAGCCACTGTTCATGTTATCTCTACAAATTTCCTTCTTGAAAGAGCTGGTCCTCTTACTGTTTAGATACCACTGCTTCTGCATTTGCAAGAACAGAGGGGGTGTAGCTGGCCTTGGTTCAGTTCTTACGTAGTGTCTGCAAAGATTTAAACACATCAGTGTCAGCTAGACTGAATGAGCCTGAATCTATTTCAGAGTAATTGAAAGTTTCACTTCCATTTGCCCAAGAACTCTATTTATTTGGTTTAACATCACTAAAATACCCTCAGCATTATAAAATTAATTGCAGTCTTGTTATCTTTCTCTGATTGCACCCCCTCAATGTCAGCAGTCTCTGAAACGTATCTTACACAAATCTCAATCCTAAATACCTACTTTTACAATGAAATCGTGTGAGTATCTTATACAAAACTATAAGATATGTATATTCCGTATGCAAATAGTGGCATGCCTATTTTTTAATCAACATTCAGAAGTAAAAGGGAAGCTGGGAGGAATACCTCTCACAGAAGCCTTTGAACTAACTGAAAAACAAATCATATTTACTTCTAAGTAATATAAGAAAACCTTCCATTATACTTTTTTTATCCTACTATATATTTTTAGGCCTACGACATTGCCCAAAGAGCCTTTATTCATTAAAAATCTTATCAGACTTGTTGAGATGAGATTCACTCATGTCCAGATGAAAGGTCATGAGACTGACTGTTGTCTTTTAACAGAAAATAATTTAAACTCAGAAGAGCCATTTTAGCTGCATCTCAGCATTTACATCATACTGCTTAGTCGCTGTTCAGGGCTACGCTTCTTGTCCTATTCACCTACTGTTTCTATGCCACATCAGTACCTCTTTAAGGAAGGAATCCACCCAATAGGATGTTTCTGTAAATGGATGTTTACTCAGTCATTTTTATTTTAGGGAGTGTACAGAAACAGAGTTTCATGACTAGGGCACTGGCTGAAGGCTGTCCCCTGTGTAAGGGCTGAAAATGTATTTCACAGTTGTAAACAGCAAGTAACACTCTTAACACTGCTTAAAAATTATTCTGTTCATGAACATGTACATTTATATCTGTTTTGAAAATAGATTTTTGTATCTCAGTATTGAGTTTATGTTTTATCACGTTTCAAGGTAATAAAAACATACAAACTTCTCGTATTCTTCAACAGTCAGCTAGAAAAGATATTGCCTTCAACAGTCAGCTAGAAAAGATATTGTCCCTCAAATCTACTAATTAATAAGTCCTTCCAAAGAAAAACCTCAGAAAAAATAATGTAATGTCCTAACATTTACATCTGTGTCAAGAGTCTTCCCGTATTTCATAGGATTCAGAACTATGCCTTTCAGACTGACTTGAGGATATTTACACAGCAGTCTCTATCCTGTCCCATTAAAGTTATAAGGTCCCTTACAAGTCCATTAATGTGTCATCGGGGCACTAGAAAATATGTCCAAAAGTAAACATTCACTCTAAAAATATTAACATCTCCTCCTCCATGCTTTTCAAGGCCATGAATGCACCCATGATAAGAATTTGCATAAAGAGAAACCTAAATTTTAGTTTTTCTAATGGAAAATTAGAACAAAATACAAGATAGTTTAACTCCTTTAATATGGATCCTTTCTTTTCTCTTTCAAAGGCTCTTCCTGGGAATACAAAAAACTTTCTATTAATATTGTAGACAATATACGTCTTTAGGTCTGCTTCTAATAACATAAATAAACTCTTCTACAAGCTGTGCTAAGAATCTCTTTTGAGAAGCATTGACATTTTTGCACTATTAATAGAGCAGTGTGAGATTTCAGATTTAACTAACAGCCTTCTGAATTTCAGTGTATCTTTATCTAGCAGGGTATTATAATACTATGCTTCCATGGCCAAGAAATGTAGTCAAACTGAAACCACACCTGCCTGTTATCATTAGTCATGAGCAGGCAGTTCTCAACCACACTTTTCTGCAATTTGTAGGGAATTATTTTTGAATCTCAAAGAGAAAGACCAAAATAAGAGGGCAAACAACTTCATGATTCTCCTTCATTTTTTTTCTATTTCTTCAAATATCTCCAACCATCACTTTCCCTTCCTCTTGCCGAGATTCTCTGTTTATCTCTTTTTTTTGCAATGTATTTTTTAATCTTTCCCCAAATTTATTTCATTTTCCTTTGAGAGTACCTCTTTGCTATCCATACTTCTACCTATTTTTAATTTTCTATCCGTACTATAAGAATGCCTACAATTCTATTGAACAATTGTTTAGACTTCTTTAATAGATTCCTAACACCACGAGGGGCAGGACTGAAAGACTGACATTTTGACCTCTCATTTACTGCCAGATGAGCTATTGAGTGTTCTGGATACATTGGTTCTCCTTTTCCTGTCAAAGCAGACCATTCTTTTGCAGGTATTATCTCATCAGTCTTTCAGACAAGCGTGCACACTAAAATAATCTGGTTCGTGAGTGATCATTATTTTTTCAGTTTTGTTCATCTTATTCCTTAAATGAGTTTAGGTGATACAAAAGTAAAAAAAAAACTAGAGGTCTGAAGGTAAGAGGAATTGCTGTGAAAGAATGAAAGAAAAAAATCTTCTCTGCACTCAACTCCCTTAAATTGCTAGTCTGAAAGTCTCTTTCAGAATGGGAGCAAAGGTTCTTTCTTCATTCACTTTCAGTTCTCATTTTCACAGTTGTATTCTTTCATGCAAGGCTTGGTTTAAAATTGGCAACATGGAGTCAGGTAACACCAACTAAAATGCACAAAAAGGTACAAAAATTGATATTTTCACAAAGTTGAAACATGCTGTTGAGAAGTTTAACAATTTCATTTTTTCAGCCAGTATCAACTGAGAGGTAGAATTTATTTTACAGTGAAAATCATTGGTCTTCCACAAAGTGGTGATTAAACTGTACATTCAAAGCAAAATGGAAATTCTAGTAGAAAAATGTGATTGAAAAGCACTTTTTCAGAGAGTATGTTTTACCACCTGGAATACTGACTTCAATCTACAAAATATTATCCACAATAACGAGAATTTCTGAGAAGGCTTAGGACACAATTTGGAAGAAACTAGGACATAAAAGGAGCAGATGAATAGAAACTGGTTAGAATAGGAGTTGCTGGAACTGTCTTTCTCTAAGCCTTATTGGTTTTATTACTGGCACTTAACTTTATCTCAGATATACCTAAATTTTGTGGTTTTATTTTCTTGCCTTTAAGCTGAATTTTACCTGTTTTAGAAAAATTAATAATTTTCCTTTCCTTAAAGCCAGAAAATTATTTCCTGAGATGCTAAAGAGAAGAAAATATGCCTATAACAGGATCATAATATAGGACGGGTCCTAAACCATGGTCAGAAAACCAGTCAGCTCCTCAAAGAGTCTGAGTAGGACACAGATTATGGTTAGCAAGACAAACAATGAGCATTTGGTGAGCAGGCAAATCAAAATCAGCCGAGCTAAATTCAGGCCAACATAAGGGTGAAAAGGTTTGCATCACTCCAGTATATCTTAATTATCCAGTCTCATTTGCCTATTTTTTAGTTCTAACTATTTTTAGCTGATATCTTTGTAAGCTTAACCTATTTTCTCACTTTAATAAAGCAGAAACTAGGAGGAAAGACCACAAGACATAATGTCTTTTTCCTTATTTTCACATTAGCTTGAAATCAAAGATGAATCTGAAGAACTTTTTTGAGGTTGTTCAGCAGTATTGATAAACAGTTTAAGTCATGTGTATCTAACAGGAAAATAAATGGAAACATTGAAAGGATGTTTAAAAGATCAGGGGAGATTATATTATAAAATAATATTTATACTTTTCACATACCCCAACATAGTCAGAAAATTATTATGACTGTGTTCCAGGTTTCATAGTAAACCCTTTTTTGAGAGAAATGAGTTATTGCAGGCCTAAGAGCTATGTGGCTGCTGAAAGACTATCAACCCATGATGGACCCTGCCTCCAGATGAGTGCTATCAAAAACATGGTAAGACCTTAATATTGAGCTGTAAAACTCAAGGGAGAATATATTCACATGAAGTGATTATCTCTTATGTTTTTGGACATTCTAAAGATACATTACATTCTCCTAATAATACTTGCCTTCTTTCTGATATGATGTTTTGGAAGAACAGCTTGCACTTATAATCAGTGCAATTTATCACCTATCCCCAAAGTACCCTGTCGTTGAAATGCCTGACATATATATTAGGTGTTGCGGATTTAGCAAAAATTGAATTATAAATTGCCTTGCCAGCTTTTGCCTCTGGAAATAATGAAAAAGTGAGCTAAAGAAATGTTCTCCTGAAGGATTTACTTTTAGTGGCTATAGAGAAAGAAACAACAAACATGGATAGACCAAATTTTATCATTTTAAGCACTGAATAACTTGGTCTTAAGAAAGTTTTCATTCTTTTCAATTTTATTTTTTTGAAGGAAAGAAGACTGCACTGAGAGTGCTCAAATGCCCCTGAAAATAATTGAGAAAAGGGAAAAAAAAGAAAAAAATGCTAACAAGACATTAATTTATATTCAGTAAGCCAACATTAGAATTTCAAAGTCTCATGCTTAAATGAAGGACACCTAAATGTCATCCAAAATACTTTCTTTTCTCTTCTCTGCTAAGTGTTGTCTCTCAATGAATTAAATATTTTCAGTGGTCTTTTAGAATTTAACATTATCCCACTCCTCAAAATAAAAGGGTCTTCAACAAGTTATCTAAATTAGCAAAGCTATACAGAATCCATTTCTACCAAGTATTTCAGTCTCAAATGTGCATATTTAGCCTAAGTGTTGATTATAAAGGTATTCAGCAACACAGTCAGCTTTAGTAATACTGATTTTAAATCAACATCTAACATTTCTTCATGAGCTCAATACTTGTCTCTTAACAAGTTTCTGCACAGAGAAAAGTGCAACTTGTGTTCACCTACAGTGACTTAATTTAACGAAAATTCTGTATGAGTGTACATACACATATAGATAACCTGCACTCTGAGTAAATTTGAGAATAAATTTCTGTATAGAAGCTGAGATTAAATTATAGCTCAATTTGTTTTTAAGGACTTAAGTTTTTACCATCTTTTTAGATGTTTTTGCTTTAATTAACTGATGTTGGAGCATAAGTGTGAATTCTCAGGTTCTTTGCCTTTGTAAGTTTAAATAACATCCAGCATTTTGGGTACTCATATTTTTAACGTAAGTGAGACCAGAACACAAAATCTTATTGGAGTGTGAGGTGGGTGGGTGTGTGCAAAGAATGTAAAAGTAGATATTACCTTCTTATTATATTAAATATCCTCTTATTAAATGAGCTGATCATAAGCTTCTTCAGTAATGTCTTTAGTATATTGGACAAAAATTGTATGAATTGTCTTTTAATAATTAATGTGTTCCACAATATGACTGCCAGATTACAGTCACATGAAATTCACACAGCAGTTTGACTGCACAGGTTAATAAAATCTAACTGTCTACACCATGCAGAGAGGGGTGCAGACAAATGGAGTCAAAAGTATTTGTTCCTAAACTTGGTTGAGAAATATGAATAGTATTAACATTCACTCAGTTCAGTTTACAAAGTGACTGCCATTTTTTAGGAAGTGATGCAAAGAAACTACCAACATAATAGCAAAGAAAGCTGTAACTTCCAATAAGATGAATCCTTAACAACCTCAATTATTAGAACCGATAACCACTGAATAAGAAGACAAGAATGTCCAACATCTTGAGTGAATAAGTAAAAAAGTTTGATAAAGTGGAAAACAGACACACAAAAGGGATGACTAAAATAAATTATTTATCATGAAAATAAGATCTCCACGGTAGGCAGGATATGAACTTACAGGAGACCCAAAAAATTATATGCCGAAGTGGAGTGCACAAGTCTTCATCCTTTTCAAAACTTAAAGTAGTGCCAGGGTTTGAAAAAAAAATTAAGTTGAAGGAAAGAACACACAGTTGGAGAAAGGAGGAGTTTTCCTAGTAGCCATGTTACATTTTGTTACATCATTGTTATAGGATGAGCTTTTAATGCCTTGCCATTTATTTTTCAATTTTCCATGGCTATGTACATGATTCATTGGTCACTGTGGTTTACTGATTTTGAAAAAAAAATAAAAAATATAGGCAAGAGGTCACGATATAGAATACATATAAAGGCTTGCAAGTAAAGAAACGTGCTGAAGAAATGTGTTGTCGTTGTATAACAACAATACATCCTGCAGATTCATCCTATGGTGGCCCTGCATGACACCTGTAGCATATAGAGTCACAAATCATAGAACAGTTTATGTTGGAAGCGACCTTAAAAATCATCTGGTTCCAACCTCTTGCCATGGGCAGGGACACCTCCCACCAGAGCAGGCTGCTCAAAATATTAGCCGGAGCTAATGATGGGCCCATTATAACCCTCCTTAGTGCTCATTACTTTAGAGGAGCTTTTGAAGGTGCTCTGTATCATTCTCTAGCTGACAGCCTATTCAATGAAGCTTAGCAACTCCCTCTGAAGTCCTGTTTCTCTGTTGTGGCTAACAACCTGGTTGGGGTCATGGAAGGCACACATAGATCCTTCACCTGAATGATAGAAATACTAAAGGAAATAATTAACATCTACATGTGCTACAAAGATTTCGAAGAAAAGTAAATTTACTGTTTTTCAAGGTTAATTTTTTTTCTGCATTGCGCATAATCAGCACAACGATGAATCAATGTTGTTAGCATTGCACTCAGATCAGTGGAGACATGAATGTGCATGATGTGTTTAGAAGTCCAGTGGCTGAATTCTACACAGATGCTCATGGCAAAGCCAAGGGGTCAAAATAATATTCCTGTAATCCTAGCTTATGTTATTGATGAACAATAGATTTCTTCCCTGATAGATGCAGCACTTCAGAGTATCTTTACATTAGAATGATCTTTCATTCTCCCCTTTTAAGCTTCCATTGTAAGATCACTACAACTCATTTTTGTTCAGCTTTTCATATTTAATCATTATACATTTGATTCACAATAAATTTGGTGGAGGAAAGCTACCATTTACTATAAGCATGGAGTATTCCTTTTAAATTTAAAGATTGCATGTATAATATGGAACAAGTGTGCACTACCCACTTACTTTCTATTTCTTGCATATCTTATTGCATGAAAAATAATAAATAGCTCTTGAAATATGCTCACTTATCTTCCTGCTCCTGCAGTGACCCTAGTGCTGGAGAAAACAATATATTCCAGGTTGTGGGCCTGCTAGCTTGGTCTTTACTTACTCCCTCATTTTGAACCTGACTTTGCCCTTCCCCAGATTATATACCAGTTCCTATCTGATCTCAAAACTAATCTGAAAGCTGTCATATTTATTTTCCCCTAGGCTTTGTTTCACACTGTGGTTTCACCCAAATTTTTGAGTGATTATTTAGTGCAGTTGCATTTGTATATATTCCAGTAACTTCTTTAAATCTTCTGCAAAGTACAGAGATAAAATTATATTTACTTGCATCAGATGCTTTCATTTTATAACTAAAAAATTTTGGTGAAAATTATGGGTTTTTTTGTCCAAGAAAAATAATCTATTACCATATGCATCTTTTCCCTACAAGTTGAGAGCAAGAGACATAAGCATGACGAATAGGAAACAATGTAGCTGTGAATAAGAAAAAATGAAAAATATTGCTGTGAAAATGCTGAAAATTGGGCAGCAAAAAAAGCATCCCAAACTGTGAAGCTGAACTCTGAAACTGCTGCGTACTTCACTATTTCCTAATATGTATATTTACAGATTTCTCAAAGAATGTGCATTGAAATCTCCAAAAAGGTGATCTTTGTATATGTGCTTGAGCACAATTTATGAGTTTTGAAAATAGCAGTTTTATCAAAGCAGTACTTTAAAAAAAAAAAAATAAAACAACTTTGAAGGTTTGAAGCTGTTGTCCAAGCAGATTTGGTACAGTGTAGCATCTACATTGAGGAAGGCATTAATTTGATTAATGAACTATTCAGGTGATTCAAAAAAAGTCAAGAAGTCAACAAAATTTATCAAAGTTTAAAACATTGGAGTTTAAGTACATTTTTTCTCACAGAATCACAGAATAACCAGGTTGGAAGAGACCCACCGGATCATCGAGTCCAACCATTCCTATCAAACACTAAACCATGTCTCTCAGCACCTTGTCCACCCGTGCCTTAAACACCCCCAGGGAAGGTGAATCAACCACCTCCCTGGGCAGACTGTTCCAGTGCCCAATGACCCTTTCTGTGAAAATTTTTTCCTAATGTCCAGCCTAAATCTCCCCTAGGGGAGCTTGAGGCCATTCCCCCTTGCCCTGTCCCCTGTCACTTGGGAGAAAAGGCCATTACCCTTCTCTCTACAACCTCCCTTCAGGTAGTTATAGAGAGCAATGAGGTCTCCCCTCAGCCTCCTCTTCTCCAGGCTGAACAACCCCAGCTCTCTCAGCCGCTCCTCATAAGGTTTGTTCTCCAGCCCCTTCACCAGCTTTGTTGCTCCTCTCTGGACTCGCTCCAGAGCCACAACATCCCTCTTGTGGTGAGGGGCCCAGAACTGAACACAGTACTCGAGGTGCGGTCTCACCAGTGCTGAGTACAGAGGGAGAATAACCTCCCTGGACCTGCTGGTCACGCCGTTTCTGATACAAGCCACGATGCCATTGGCCTTCTTGGCCACCTGGGCCACTGCTGGCTCATGTTCAGTCGCTGTCAACCAACACCCCCAGGTCCTTCTCCTCCTGGCAGCTTTCTAGACAGACTTCTCCTAGTTTGTACCTCTGATTAGGGTTGTTGTGCCCCAAGTGCAGGACTCGGCATTTGGCCTTGTTAAACCTCATGCCATTGGACCCTGCTCAGCCGTCCAGCCTGTTCAGGTCCCTTTGCAGAGCCTCCCGACCCTCCAGCAGATCCACACTTCCACCCAGCTTAGTGTCGTCTGCAAACTTGCTAAGGGTGCACTCGATGCCTTCATCCAGGTCATTGATAAAGACATTAAACAGGGCTGGACCCAGCACTGAGCCCTGAGGAACTCCACTTGTCACTGGCCTCCGTCTGGATTTAACTCCATTTCCCACCACTCTCTGGGCCCGGCCATCCAACCAGTTTTCCACCCAGGAGAGTGTGCGCCTGTTCAGGCCAGGGACTGACAGTTTCCATAGCAGAATGCTGTGAGAAACTGTGTCAAAGGCTTTACTGAGGTCCAGGAAGACCACATCCACAGCCTTTCCCTCGTCCAGCAGGCAAGTCACTTTGTCATAGAAGGCGATCAGGTTAGTTTGGCAAGACCTGCCTTTTGTAAACCCATGTTGACTGGGCCTGATCACCCGGTTGTCTTGCATGTGCTTCATGATAGCACTCAAGATCACCTGTTCCATGACTTTCCCTGGCCCTGAGGTCAGACTGACAGGCCTGTAGTTGCCTGGATCCTCCCTGTGACCACTTTTGTTCAAGGAAAATTAAGAAACAAAAGCAAAAATAAAGAAAGAGGGAATAGTCCACCATCATGTCAACAGAAAAGACAAAAGTCGTTCCTTCATAAAGCAATTCACCATTAAAAGTGCTTAGTTGTGTTCTGGAGAAAATGAAGCTAAGGTCTTGAAGCAGTTTTTGTCTCCTTAGCATTTGACCAATCCCTATGGGTTGGATGGTAGCTGTATGGTAGCATTGTTGATGGGGCAATGAGACAAAAGTTTGTCTCTATTACATGTCTGAGGCCACATATGTGTCTTTGTCCTAAGCTAAGAATAAACCCAAGTCATCTCAGTTTGAGTGGAGTTAGTTCTAATACATGGGAATTAAAAGGCCAGTATAAAGGAAGAAATTGAAGTATTAAAGCACTGAGGAAAATTTGGTTTTTAACAGTCAAAGCCTCAATATTATTTTGCAAAAGGCTGAGAAATTTGACAATGTATATTGTTACCACAGCAGAACTCACTGCAAAGCTGCAACAAATCAATGTACTCTTACTTTCTCGTATTGTCCCTTCATTAGCCCAGAGTCCCAGAACAGTCTTCATCTACGTTATTTTAAATACAGTACAGTATGGTGGGCAGGAAATATTTCAGTCAGCTCTTCTATGTTCAAATAATTTGAAAGCTGATTTATTCCCCTCTCAAGTCAAGCAGTCTCCCATTAAGGAAATCTGGGTTTGTCTTGAGATGCCATTTGGCAAGTTTCAAAGCAAATATTCATGGCAAAGTTATAATCCTTTGAAAACAGAGTTTTCTACTGGAAATGCTGACAGGTCCTAAAGCACAGTGGTGTGAACAGCGTTGCTGTAATAAGCAGTAATTTAAAAGCTGTGTGTGCTATTAGTGCTAGTAAACAAGTGACTCTGATGGGATTTCAAATTAGAGCTTCACATAAACCATTTGATATTAACCCTCTTTCTTTTCCACCTCATGGCAACAGGAACACTATATGACAGCATAATATTATTGTACCTCACTCATTTGATAGCAACAGGAACCAGATAAAAGCAGAAAAAATTTGCGGCAATAAGAAATCCCATGTTTCAACAAATGCCTCTATCTAACATTTTTCTAGTGGTGATTACCTCTACAGATTTGCACCAGTGTGTTGGTCATGGCATATGGAAATGAGATAATAGGGTGCTAATTATACATCCTATTCTGCCAATCAGCAATAATGCATGAAGACCAACTCAAAAATAAACCTCTACTACTAAGCCTAAACTATTTTGCATAGCCCCAAGTCAGATGCTGGATTAGATTTTCTTCATAAGTAGACCTCTAATCAAATTCTTTGGAAAAACAACTGGTAAAAAATCCCGGAAAAAAATCCACTGTGTAAAGGTGGCTAATCTTTTTAAAGGGCACATAGAAATCCTCCTAGGACTGGGTCTTACGCACCACTTCCCTCAGAAAACTGAGAGGAGGGGGATGCACTAGATCAAAGAGACTTTCCAGGAACCCTGCTTCCCTGCTACGGGAGCAAGGTTGGCTGGACATGCAGGCAGTTCCTAAGTCTCAGTTCACTTAAACTAGGTGTCAGGATGACTGTGGAATTAATGTACTAACACAGCCCCACTACTGGTATTTAGGATTTAGATAAGTAAAATTCAGATTACACAGAAGGTGGCCATAGTTCAGCTGGACTGCTGTAGGTATGAAGTAGAAATACCACGATCCCCATTAACCTCTCTTTCCCCAAAATTACAGATGATCAAAAAGTAAGATATTTAGGATGAGTTAATAGTGAGGTAAATGTGCATTGTAACATGAAGGCGGACCTCTGTTACAAAACACACGAGTCTCACCATTTCCTTGCTCTGTTCTCCCTGGATAGAGCAGAAGTAGTCACACTGCCCAGAAGAAAAATTGCTGCTTCCTGCTAACCTGAAACCAACAAGTGCTAACCTATTCTCCAGTGACATATTTAGAATATGGAAGAGCATTTGATTATAGCCTTTAAATCAAGAACTCTTCTAGTGCCTAAAGAAAATAAAACATTTGAGCATGCATTTATACTACCTCAGAACATCAGAGAGGTCTTGTGTCATATTCTCATTCACACATGCCGTGGTGTTGTACTACATGAGTTTAAATAGCCCAGTAACTCAAGGAGAGAATTTCATCACCATTACTTACATTGACCTCCTACAAGCATAGAAAGAAACCACAGCCCCTCCTCCCTCTGTTTCTCATAGACAAGTGAAACAGCTTTTCACAGAAAGGTAACTCCTATTTGATTTTTACTGAAAAGCCAACAAGTGACAAGCTATCCTTTTTATCATAACCCTGTCCACCTTAGGGCTTTCTTTAATCTCCAACAATTGGTAAAACAGAAGAACTTTCCACAGCAACCCTGTCTTTCCCCTTCTATCTGCTCCTTAAATATCATGTTTGTCTCAGTTGTCTTTGAACTACAAGACTGCACAAAACCCTTAATTTACCTTATATTTCCACACAACTTACCAACAACAGTTTTTCTACATATGGTGCAAATGCTATTCACGTAGCTCTCTCTAAATGCAATAACGTGTAATCAAAGTAAAAAAATCAATGCCTGTAAAATTTAAAATGCAAAATACATTTATCTGAAGAACAACTATAAGAATAAATAATAAAGAGATAATTAAACTCTTCAAAATATTTCTACTCCATGCTACTAATATTAATCAGGCATTCAAGTTGCACTAGCATTTTATGGAAAACTTACAATATATTTTGGTCTCTATAGCTAGTTTCATGACAGTGTTAATAAAAAAGTTAATTATTCTTCCAAGTAATATACTATGAGAATAAGCATAGTTAGCTTTTATGGAAGTCATTTGCAGCTTACAAGCAGATTTGTTATGACTACACAAGGAAAAAGCAATGAAGCAAATAATCTCTAAAGAAACAGTTATCTTATCTTCCTCCCGCTAATTAAAAAAAGATGAAAAAAAGAACAAGGAAGAGCAAAGGAACAGAATTCTTCAGCACAGTTAAAACGTCTGCATTTTCCAAGCAGGCACTAATATGTCTTTATAACGAAAGATGAAAAAGTTCTACCATGACTCTCTGAAATTTCTAATAGACAAAACAAGTCTGTGACAAGTCCCTTAGTTGTTAGCCAACAGTCATTTATACACTAGTATATTGTTGCCTTTTACTATGTTATTTTTAATCCTTACTTGATTTGACCTTACTATGCTATTTATAGCCCTTTATTCTTTTGTTCATAGGTTTATTATTAAGGAGGAGTAGTGACATCTAAACATAAGGGGAGTATGCCCTTCTTGAAGGTGATACTATTGCAAACTTTACTATGGATTTGGTATTTTCAATTGACTTTATTTAGTTCTTTGCAATTAAGTAAACTTCAGTTAGAATGTATGATATATTTCAGTAATCTGGAGGCTGCAGTATGTTGCAATGTGGAAGAAGTCACCCTCCTACATTTTATTGTAACGCAATTCCACAAGAATATTAAAATACTTCCCTCAGTTCTCTCTCCAACTCCCTTTCACCTAAAAAGATTTAGAGAACTCCTTGCCATATCTATTTGCCTCAAAATGTTTTTTCCTGTTACCACATAATGATGACAGAAAAAGTGCCACTATGGCACAGAAAAAAAAAGTTTCCATTTTATTTCACCAAATGGCAGAATTCTGTGTCTCAGAAGTTGACTCAGGCACTTTCTCCTAAAGTCAAGTACTTCTTTTTTTCTCCATAACATAATGCAGTGTCAGTCACTCTAAACCTGATAAGTTCTAGCTCATACATCAAGTCATCAAGTCAGCATCATTGCAACACGATGCAATTTGAGTAACTTCAGCACCTACAGCACATGAAAGTCTGAATTTTCTTCATAAAGTCTAATCATGTACTTCTAAGAAAAAAGAGAAATAAATCCTTAGTTTAACGCTTAACTACTAAATTAACTGATCATAAACATACAGCAAACGGTCTCAATATTCCATGTATATTTGCAGGAAAGTTGCTCTCCAGCTGAAACAAGTCAGAACAGCTGTACATTTACATTGTTTTGTAGGTTCTGGTTTGTGCTAGGGAAGACAACATGCACCAATAAGCAATAAGAAGCTCTCTGATATAAGCTGTGGCATTACCCACTCGATAAGACACTTTGATCCTGTCATTTGGGAGCTGCAGCTTCACAACAGTTAGGTATAAATCTCTGTGCATACCCAGCTCTGCAACTCATTCGGTCAGACAGAGAAACACTGCAGGCTCTAATTTATCCAGTTTTAATTGATTGTGATTGTTTTCTATAAAATGCATTTCAAATTAAAGAGGATAAAATTGTTTGCCTGTCTTTTGCCTTTTTCCAGTCCTGTAAGATGTAGTTCTGTTCATCATCCTGCTGGTTCCCTATATCTGTTGTGTGATCCTGTGCCCCATTCCAGCACGCCATTTCTGTCTCATGTCTCAAGAAACTCCTGGTTTCATTACTGAATGCATACCCTCAGCAAACTTAGTCATGCAGCCCAGACTAGTGTTTTCTTTAATTTTAAAGCACATCTGAGTTAGTTTACAGTTGGAGATAGATACATTAAATCAGGACACAGCAAAAGATTTGACTCTGCAACAGATATCTGTTACTGGATTGTCTGGCTAACCTTAAAGAAAAGTATTTGCTTTTTAAAACATTTTAGAATAAAAATCCAAGATGCGCTTCCATGGCCTAGAAAGATGGGTTTGTTTCTCATTCTTCAGTCTCTCCATTTTATTTTTTTTTTTTTTATATTAAGGTTAGGGACTAATTCCATGAGGCACTGAGCAGGCCTGAATGTCATTAGTACAATAGTCATTAGAGATATTCAGGCTTTCATTGGATACAGTCTTCTTTGGATGCCAAAAAAAAATTCTCAAACCAGAGAACTAACTGTTTTTTTACATCATTGTTGGATATCCATTTCATTCCTTCAAATAAAATAGGAACACTCTTTTGCCTTAAAGTTTTTATTGTAGAATATTTACTTTCCTCTCTACATTATTCTCTAAATTTTTCCAAAGACTTCTCAATCTCAGTTCTAAAACACAAGGGACTGTATCATTCATCAAAGCACACTTTGCAGAATTAAATACTCATTTACAGGATAAAGGTAGTCACTAGTATCTTGCTATAAAGATAAGAAAATAAGCATCTGCTCATTTGAAAGTACAATAACAAACCTGAGCTATCAAAACATGACACATGATGTTCCTTGCTTATTCGGTTTGTGGGATATTTACCCTTCTATCAGACAAGTGTATCTTCAACATATGCTTTCTATACAGCCTACTGGTGTAAAAAATAATTATAATGTTTATTAAATTAAAATAATGAGGTTTATATGATCTTTCAATAATGCAGACAGGCAGACTATAACTGTAAACCACACGCTGTATACTTTGGGCTTTTACGACTTTTAATTTATCAAAGGAAATAATTAGCACACTTTGTGGCAGCCAGTGATGGAATTTATTCATTTGGAAGCCATGAGTTTCCTGTCATTAAAACTACATCATGTCCTTCCTTTTCTATTAAACTTCAACTGAGGGCAGTAAGAAGTCACTAAAAGGAAATGAAGAGGTTTTTTGGCAACATTCACATGCAATGATTTAATACTGCTAAAAGATAGCAACTCATAATATATGCCAATAAGGGATGAGGGTTCCAATTACCACATTATTTCCTTTATTTGCTGCTTTGTCTGTGGCTTAATTAACAGAGATTTGCAAAATCACTTCAATGCATTTATTTTCTCTTCATTGGCTTGCTACTTTTTTGATTCCTTCTTTTGTAGCAAATAAAATTATTTCTATCTTTAACCAATACATTTAGATTTATACGTCATAGGATATTATTTTTTCCTTTCATAGTTATCAATCATTTTTTTATTAACTGAAGATTAAATTGGCTAATATTAATGCTTTTGTTTTTCTTAGTTTTTTTTTTCAAATATAAGTAGCAAAACATCTGTGTTTTCTTCAAGAGGAAAAGAAGTAAAAGTACCAATGAAAGTTACCCTTCTTAACACATACACACACAAAACACCCTCTTCCTTCTGCACACAGATATTAATGGCTTCTGCAGAGCAAAACCTGCGTCACAGAAGTAGGTCAGTCCAGACAGGAACTGGATGAAGGATACACATACTTTTTCTTCAAAGGAGGTCTAAAATCAAATTAGCATAGAGACATACTTACCCTCTCTTTTGCAGGAGTGGGTGGTCCTTCCAGTTCATGAGCAAGGTACACCACCACCACAAGCAGCCAAATGCTAGTTCTTCAAGTATTTCATTAAATGATGGCTTGAAATGTGAAGGAATAGATGATAAAAGGTACTGTAAGACTGCTAGTTTTTATACCTAATAACGTTAGTGAAAATTACCCAGAATATATAAAGCAATTTCAGCCAGTCCTTAGCAGCTTAGTGAGGAAAAAAAATCTGCAAATGCTTCACAGAATTATTTATTTCTAATGTCTGTATTTGCTGTACTCAGTTCAGAAAAATATCAGTACAATTAATTTATTGTTTCAAACTTCAAGCTACATGATTTACTTCTATAGCTAGGATCTAATAGATATCTTAACTGAGACAGATACTAGATATCCAGAATACTTATTATCAAAACCTTTGAAGTTTGAGGTAAGGGTTTTTAAAGCATTGTGCAGATAAATGTAAAAAGGGCTTTTACTGTGGATCAATGGAAAAATTTTCCAAATTCAAAAATATTTCCTCATATACATTAAAGTTAGGGACTAATATTGCTGCTGAGTTTGCAAATTAAGACGTAAGATCAGAGCTAGCTAAGATTGTCATATTGTCTCCTCTAATTTGGAAAAGTAGAACTCGGCTGGAGAGAAACCCATAAAAGAGACTTTATGACTCTCTTCTAGGCTGACATAGAAGCCAATGCTCCAATCCCTTCTCCCAGCCTCTCGCAATTACATTTCCGCAGGAAGAAAGAAAAGGAATTAGAAACAGGATAATGTAGCTTTAAATCATTTCTCATAGTCTTTGCCTTCTAGTGAGAGCCCTGAGCTTTTTTAACATGCTTCTTATAGTGTTCAGCGTGACACAACAAAGAACACAACTCGTTTGAACCTTCCTCAATAAAAAATCATTTTGTTCGGACATCCTACAAAATGAGCCTCCTAAGCTATAGTGTCTCCTCCAGCTGACAAGGAGCAAGCATTGTAAACACAAAGATCCCTTGCAGACACACTTAAGGCAACTGTGACAAAACACTACATGTCATTAGTATGTCACAATAACAGACAAGCACGTGCCACTATTAGAAAGTGACATTTCTGAAGCTGAGAAGTATGTTGTCATCAAACTTTAGAACTCCTGAGTCATCAGGGGATGTCTTGGATGATTCATGTTGCTTGCATATCAGCAGGTATGACATTGCCCATGAACTCATGCAAACACAATATGATTATCTGTGTAGTTCAAATCTGAGAGTACATGACCACAGACAGGTTAGTATTCTAAAGAAGTGTGAATATTTCTGACCTGACAGCACTAAGAAAGGCTGAAGATTGTAGTTGGCAAGAATACTTCTCCTTCCTCCCCATGACTGCCTTGGAAAGAGTGGCATCCAGGTATAAGCTTGCTAAAGGTCACACTTACGTTTAGCAAATACGACAGTATTCCGTATGTGGAGAACAATTGTATCCTGGAACAAGAAGTATGTTGAAAACTGTATAAGCTTACTAAAAAGAGAGCTCCTGAATAAAGATGTTGTAGAATGGTTTCAGAAGTAGTACTCAATTTCAATTTGCAACTCTCTCACAGCAGTTTTACGAAGTCCTGACGGGTCTGTAGTATGAATTCGAAGTTTTAGTAAATTAAATAACTACATAAATTCCAGCCAAAATCCTGTTTAATTCCAAAATTATGAATCTCTATTGTTCTTATTTGAACACATTCCTACTTTTACAACAGTTTTTCAAAGGGTTTATACTCTAGAATCACATGCTTTAATATTCATTTAATTTTGTAACTGTCATGGTGACATCCTATAATTATTCTATCTATTGTTAGGACAAGTAAAATGGGGAGACTAAGGAAAACCAGCTTTATTAATTTTGGATGTCCAGTGGTAGATATTTAGGACCATTTCCAGACTGTGTAGCCTTAAAGCCATTTAGGGAAATTAAACAGTGGAGAATTTCAACTTCAAAAGTAAACAAAATCTGAAATACTTTGGCTCACAATTAAAATACTTCAATAATGAAATACTACCATACTACCTTAGGCAGCTGTAGTTCATAATCTTAATGTTCCTATCTCAATCTGCAGTAGAGGCATTCTGAGCAAAACAATAACAGCAAGAAGAAACTGCTTTATTATACAGTGTCTGACTACAATGTTGAAGAACACATAGCTGGGCTGGAGAGTTCAGCCCATGCAGAGGTGTTCAGTAAGAGGTGTAAAAATTCAAGATATAGTTCCTCTAAGATATTGTGGCTGAGACCAATGGCATGAGGTTCAGCAAGGCCAAATGCCGAGCCCTGCATTTTGGGCACAAGAACCCTGTGCAGTGCTACAGACTAGGAGAAGTCTGTCTAGAAAGCTGCCTGGAGGAGAGAGACCTGGGGGTGTTGGTTGACAGCAACTGAACATGAGCCAGCAGTGTGCCCAGGTGGCCAAGAAGGCCAATGGCATCTTGGCTTGTATCAGAAACGGCGTGACCAGCAGGTCCAGAGAGGGTATTCTGGAGCGAGTCCAGAGAAGAGTGACAAAGCTGGTGAAGGGGCTGGAGAACAAGTCTTATGAGGAGCGACTGAGAGAGCTGGGGTTGTTTAGCCTGGAGAAGAGGAGGCTGAGGGGAAACCTTATGGCTCTCTACAACTACCTGAAAGGAGCTTGTGGAGAGGAGGGAGCTGGCCTCTTCTCCCAAGTGACAGGGGACAGGACAAGAGGGAATGGTCTCAAGCTCCACCAGGGGAGATTCAGGCTTGAGATAAGGAAAAAATTCTTCACAGAAAGGGTCGTTAGTCTGCCCAGGGAGGTGGTTGACTCGCCTTCCCTGGAGGTGTTTAACGTGAGGGTGGATGAGGTGCTTAGGGACATGGTTTAGAGATTTGTGGGAGTGGTTGGACTCAACGATCTGGTGGGTCCCTTCCAACCTGGTTATTCTATGATTCTATGAGTCTGCCGCTGTACTCAATGCTGGTGAGACCGCACCTCAAATACTGTGTTCAGTTCTGGGCCCCTCACCACAAGAAGGGTGTTGAGGCTCTGGAGCAAGTCCAGAGAAGAGCAATGAAGCTGGGAAGGAGCTGGAGAACAAGTCTTTTGAGGAGCAGCTGAGAGAGCTGGGGTTGTTTAGCCTAGAGAAGAGGAGGTAGAGGGAAAACCTTATGGCTCTCTACAACTACCTGAAAGGAGGTTGTAGAGAGGAGGGAGCTGGCCTCTTCTCCCAGGTGACAGGGGACAGGACAAGGGGGAATGGCCTCAAGCTACCCCAGTAGATGTTCAGACTAGATATCAGAAAGAAATTTTTCACAGAAAGGGCCATTGGGCACTGGAACAGGCTGCCCAGGCAGGTGGTTGAGTCACCTTCTCTGGAGGTGTTTAAAAGACACATGGATGAGGTGCTCAGGGACGTGGTTTAGTGGCAGATAGAAATAGTTGGACTCAATGATCCAAGAGGTCTTTTCCAACCTGATGATTCTACGATTCTATGATCTAAACTAAAATATTTTTGTTCTCAGGTATTTAATTTTAAGAAAAACGTGTAAACAGCTGCTGTGTATAAAAACAACCTGGCTGAAATTCTCCCCATTTTGTAAACTAGGGAAAGTAACATTCACTGAAGATGTGCCTTCAAAGCCAAACTCCCATCAGCTGCAGGAGCAGTTGTAAGCCCTTACCACTTCAGCAAAGGGGACCTCAGTGACTCAGGTCAGAAGTCTATCAAATGAAAGTGTATGGTAAAACCTAGTATCAGGCAGAAGTAAGGAATCACTTTCTCACCAGTGTGCAGGCCTTCAGAGCTCTTTCAAGTGCTTGCGCTACTTCCCACTCTCCTGCCATCAGTGAATACCTCCATCCCCAGTCTTCTGTCTCTTAAGGAGAGAAAGGCAGTGTTTTCTTCTCCCTTTTCAGGGAGAGGTTCAAGAGACATTTTAGTCTTGTTAAAACTCAGATGAATGGGAGGACACAGGAATGTGGTGCTTTCTTCTCCCACTATCACGGTCCAGCTACTGTTTCAATGTTTTGTTTTTCACCCTAGAATGAAGACAGATGGTTTGTACATGGCACAAGCCATTACAGTAGGCAAAGGGAAGTGTCTCTGCTTCCTCAGAGGTGAGGTTCTCAACTCTTCCAGGGCACTTCTCACTTCCTAGGTTAGAGCTAGTCTGAAGCAGACTTGCACAAACAGTGTATGCACTAAATACCTCAGCCATCAGCTCCACTGCTGTTTGAACCTACTAGTTGCTAATGTGACATAACCTGAGAAAGGTAAGTCTCTCCACAACAGTTGACAGAGGAGTGACTGTGCCTTGAGTCATTTGTAAAAGAAGAATGAACTGAGAAAAAACAGCTATTTGACAACAGGCTTAAAATTGCTAGTCAGGTCTGTCTGTACAACCAATGGAAAAAGTTTAGAGGTTCAAATAAGACTGAAGATTACCAAAAGCAAGTAAGCTTCTGGAGCTGATCTGGTGAGTTCTGGTTGTCAGACCTTGCCCTGATTCCCCTCCTGGGATCCCCCAACCCATGCAGTGTTCTGATGATAATCCTCTTCACTTCCAGCTTAGCTACCAATTCTAGCATGAAATGTGAGGATCTGGGTACTCAGCTCCTCTGCTTTCTTTGTGTTTCCAAACTCCCGTACAATACAACTTCTGCTTCATTTTCTGCAGAAACTTCATGGGGGAGAGCATAGAAGGGGAAAAACATTTTACAGACAAGGTGAAGAAAACTCCTAACTTTTAGCAGTTCTGTCAATTTAATCCTTTCCACTGAAGAATCCTGCTTGGTCTTTGCAGTAGATTGTCTTTAGCCACCCAGAACATAACCATGATGATGATGCACCTATCAAAAGAACAGGACGTATATTCCATTCCATAGCTAACATAGAGGCTGTGGATGCAGGTGCATATGTTCCCTAAACTGCATTGTCTTTGGTACAAAGATTTAAATAGTAATGGATGCAAAAGGAGAAAACGTCCCCCATGTCACTGCATGTGAAATAAGTGAGAGGCATGACTTTGTACATCTGTGTGGACATTGGCTGAGTGGGCTATAGGAAAAGTTTGTAGGACTGGAAAAGAGGTTTGTGAATAAAATATAAGTCCACAGTGCCCCATCAGCCAGTTTCATCACAAAATGTAGGTCGTTCCACTTAACCAAGAAAATAATCCACAATTCCTTGCTTATAATGGACAGATTCACATCAATATGTGAAAGTGATCATCAGAAAACTAGTTTAAAACTTTAGTAAGAAACAGAATGATCAATCTTATGATATAGAGGACTTGTCAGGAATTATTTTAGAACTGTTTCAGAAATTACAATAGAGGTTTAAAGAAAAATGGAACTAGAAGAATTTTAAAAGAAATTTATTGAATGTATGTATTTAATTTGTCATTTCATTTAGTAGCCATTGCAGGATTATTCAAAAACAGATGAGCAAGAGAAGTGACAGGATTCAACTGTAAAAGAATATGTATTTTACATGGCCCTAGTATTTCTGAAATAAAGTGTGAAGTCGTATTACATTGCTTGAGATAAAATTCCTGGGTTTCTGTTTAATCTTTGTAAAAATCCTTTTAGTTGTGTTATTTAAAATAAAATGAATAGGAAGAATGAGTAGTAGGCACATGTAGACCTGCAGTGTCAGAGTGATGCTATAAAATCAGCCAAACACAGTGACAATAAGATATAGAGTCATTTCTACTGAACAGCAGAAGAAACATCGGAATTAACTAAGAAAACTAAGTAAAGACTTCATGGTACTGATGACAGAGCAAATATAAAGAAGGAAGAAAACCTCCAAGAAAACACTATTGTGTTTCGATTAGCAAACAGGAAATTAGAAAAACTCAAGACGTATAAAATAGAAGGAACCTACTTCAGTTTGTAGTGAGGGAATATGATGATTCAGGTTTTAAAGCTCTTGTATGTTTGTGTACACAAAACTTAAGGCTATAGGTATGGCTATTACAATGCCACTGAGCAGCATCCTTTCAGGCAGATGTAAATGTTTAAACAGAGCACTACATTGTGATAATTTTAAATTATTCTGATAAAGAACATCAGAAGTGAGCAGCTGATTATCAGCCAGGTTGTTCTCAGATGCAAAAGCACCAAATCATACCACTGCAGTAATCTCATATCACATCACAACCAGTTTACAGTTGCTCCACCATACATGCTGACGTAGCTTCACACTCAAAGTTAAATCACATTAGACATCATGTCACAGGACAGTGATGCAATATGAATAAGATTATGCATTAGCTTCAAGGCTTCATTAAAATTCTGATGTCATGAGGATCACACTGATCATATTCACATAAACAATTTGTTTGTATTCTGTCTCTCAGTTAATCCTTATAGAAAATCTCTTCACCTACTCTTGGGAGAGTGTGTGAGTAAAATTCAACTACAAGTTATAAAAGAGGGTACACTACTTCAGAGAACTCTAAATCCTTGTGACACTTAAAATTATCTCAGAGTTGGAATAACGACTCTCCATGGAAAAAAACCTTGAGAAACTCTTTTTTTTCTCTGTTGCAGTATGATACTCTTCAGTACATGGTGCAAGTATGAATGCAAACATGAAGCTGTAGGCTCTGGACTCCATGCTCACATACAAGGCACTGAGGCACTTAGCACACTATGACATAAATGGCCAGATAAGTCCTTTTTTTTAACAGTTAAATTTGCTGCCAGCTTGCCCTATAGATTTAAATAAACACTCCAAAGAGAAGCTGAAGTTCAGGCCTTTTATGAACTTAAGAGCCTTAAGTGTGCAGTGTTCATGAGGATTCAAATTCAGAGCCTGACATATATTCAATCTTAGTTATCCTAGTTATTTTTGTTGGCAGCAGAATTGGTGCTAAAATCATAACACATTCCACTTTTCTCATTCTATTCCAGTTTAGTTTATGGATTATCTAAAAGGATATCCATCTACAGTTCAATGAAATTTAATGGGTCAAGCTATAACTTCCCTGGAACTCCGCTAGTCAGATCTCGAAACTGTTTTAAACTAACTTTAGTGAATGCTTGAGATACTGAGACACTAGTTTATTTGTTTAGGCAATAATTGTCCTTTACCTCCAGAGAAGCCCTAAAATTGCTTCTATGTTTAGAATCAAGATTGGTCTGTTAAGGCTGCTTGTCACAAAGTTTCACCTCTTTAAAGAACTATTTATTCCCAGTACCCTATTTCCCAATTTAGCCCATTATGGAGTTTGATGGATGCATCTCCCTGACACAATACAGCAAGAACACTAGAATCCTTTATCAGATGCCTTAAGCAGTACAATTACTATTTAGGGATTAAAGTGACGTTGTTTGCTAAAGGTTTATTGGCTGCATTTCTGAATTAACATTATTATTTGTATCTATCAGATTTTTTACCGTCTCATTTGGGAAAAGATTTTGTGAAAATAAATTAATGTAGAAAATATTAAAAGACCTACTCTCGTCCCTAAGCATACGCATGAAATTCTGCTGGCAGTTACTGCTGTTAGTGGCGTTGGTTTACACTTATGAAATTTTTTTTAAAAAGTAGTTTCTGGTCTTGTTAATGGGCTAGAATAAGGAATGATTCACTCCTTCAGCAATGGAAAATCAAGAAGTATTTCTTTATAATCCCAGCACTACAACAGATATTGTCTGTGCAAGGGACGAGTCAGAGCATTTACAGCTGCAGAAAAGTAGACTAAGAAAGGGACTTAAGAAGTCATCTGGTCTGTGTCTTGCTTCAGGATACGATCAGCTCTGGCTGTGTTATTTCTGAAAATGTCTCTTCCATTTGTACCTAAAGACCCTCCAGAGCTGAGATACACAGAACTTCCTCAGATAATATTTTTTTGATGATTAACTACCCCAAACTCACTGCCTACTAATTGAGAATGAATCTGCCTGGATACATTTCAGATCTATTCTTCCTTGCTGCAGCCAGCATGGACATGGAGCTCAGATAATTACTTTCCTCTTTGCAGTCCTCCGTTCAGAAACAGTGGCGGTGCAACTCCTTTGGGAGACATGGTGGACTCTTTCTGCTTAGTGCCTGCAACTGTCTGTAAGGGACTACTGCACAGTTTAGGAAGCATAGCTTAGGTATGGTCATGGTGGAAAACAAAGGAGCAGGAGAGGAGATAATATCTTCCTTATGATGTAACTCACTCCTTTAGTTCTCTTCATCCTGTTCATTCTATTCCTTTCAAGTTACAGTGACTTATTCTTGTAGATAACTTCATACCTAAACATCTGGATACAAGAGCTGTAAGAACATTTAACTCTCATTTAAACTAAAACTGTAGCCTTTGCAATATTAAACTCAACAGCAAAAATAATAAATAAATTCACAGGTGTATGCATATAACACATGACATTTGTTGTACCAGCGTTTCATTTTTCTAGACACTTTAAACATCTGCAAGTCTCCATTAATTCTCAAAAGACTCTCTAGAAGTACCACATTTTATTATCCATTAAACAATGTGTTAACAACCATATTCCATTGGTGCATTTTTAATTTAACTATTATAAGCTGACAGACTTCATAGTAGTCTTCATAGCATTTAACAGCAGCCATCTGATTTTTTTAATCCATTGCTTTGTGTATATTGGTAACTAAGAAACACATAAGTCAGCATTTCATTGCAAATGATTTCAATGTATACTCACTAAACAGTGGCCAGTCTCAGGCACTATCATTACCATTATAGCAAAAGAAAAGTCTGTGTGCTTTGCTGTAGAATAGTCCTAGGAAGATTTTTTTTTAAAACAAAAACAAGGACAGTAGGTTAGACAAGACAATCTTTTCTTCCAGGCAGCCAAAATTTGTGCCAAATTCTATGCTGTTGTCCAGTGCTTTCCTGTTGGTTTAATCTGTTTTTTTGAGTCTGTAAAGAAATATAACAATTTCCTCATTGTGAGTATCCATTTTTAATTAACATGACTTTGTTCCTATTATCAGGTTTTTTTCAGGTCCTATGTGAAGTTCCTGTACTAATATATCTTAGTTTCCAGTTTCTCCTATTGTGACACTCTACATCCTCACACTTCAGAACTGCTGCTCAGTCCTTTTTTCCTCTCCTCTCCCACTTTACAGCACCCTATCTCACATGCTGTCCCAAATCTCTCTTTACTTCCATAGTAGGATTGGCCCTTTGGCCTTAAACTAAGTTCCTACACTCTGCATTTTCATTCTATTTCATATCCATTGGAAACATTCCAGTTCTGTATGGGGGCATGTAGTTTCTGAAATTTGTGTTCTGCAGTTTTATAACAAGGCTTATTTGCCGAATTAACTGAAAATATGTTAAAATTGCAAGTTGTTTAGACTCATATATTAAACTTTCTGTCTATGTTTTTTGAGACTTTCAGATTGGTGGGTCTTGAATCAACATTATACAAGGGTCTTCATTTCTTTGGGCTTTTACACTTAGAATCATAGAATGAGTAAGGTTGAAAAAGACCTCTAAGATCATCAAGTTCAACTGTCAGCCCAACACCACCAGGCCTACTAAACCATGTTCCAAACTGTCACCACCAGATATAATAACTCCACCACTTTCCTGAACAGCATTTTCAAAGCTTGGCCATTCTTTTAGTAGAGAAGTTTTTCCTAATACCCACCCTAAACCTCCTCTGGAATAACTTGGTGTCATTTCCTTTCATCTTATCACTTGTCATTTGGGAGAAGAGAACCACCACCCTGCTACAATCTTCTTTCAGTTAACTATAAAGAGCAATAAGGTCTTCTCCATCCTCTTCTTCTCCAAACTAAACACCGCCAGTTCCCTCAGCTGCTTCTCATAACACTTGTGTTCTAGACCCTTCACTGGCTTTGTTGCCCTTCTTTGCTCACACCCCACCACCTCAACATCTTTCTTGTAGTGAAGGGCCCAAAACTGATCACAGTATTCAAGGTGTGGCCTCACCAGCACTGAGTACAAGGGTACTGTCACTTCCCAGCTCCTGCTGCCCACATTATTTCTGATACAAGCAAGAATTCTAGGAGCATTCTGGGTCACCTGGGCATACTGCTGGTTCATATTCAGCAAGCTATCAACCAATACACCCACATCCTACTGTTTCTCAAGCCTGTAAAGTTGCATGGGGTTGTTGTGACCCAAGTGCCAGACTCAATGCTTGACCTTGTTGAATTCCATACAGTTTTCCTCAGCCCGTTGATTCAGCCTGTCCAGATCCTTCTGTAGAGCCTTCTTTCCTTCAAGTAGATCAACACTCCTACACAACTTGATGTTGCCTGCAAACTTACTGAGAGTGCACTAGATCCCCTTGTCCAGATTGATAGAAAATTTAAACAGAACTAGCCCCAACACTGAGACCTTGGCAACACCACTTGTGACTGGCCACAAACTGGATTTAATTCCATCCAGACAGTTTTTTGCTCAGTGAAGAGTACACCCATCTAAGCCATGAGCCACCAGCTTCTCTAGGAGAACTCTGTTATCAGGTACTTGATATCTGTTTGCAGTCAAGCAATCCAACAGAGCTCTACTTCATACAATATCTGGTCTGGCCAGCACAGACATAAGACTCTGCTCAGGAAAAGAAATTTAATTTGATCCTTACCAAAACCTCTCAAAATTCCCTCCCTTCCCCCATTAGAACTAAAGACTGAGTGAACATGAAGAGAAACATGAAGTTACTGTATGTGTACAGTTTGCTGAAATGAAAGTGATGGACTGTTTTGTTCTGTCATCTAATGGAAATCAGCATGGTTTGCTCAAAGCCAATAGAACCTCATTAAGGTAATATCAACAGCGGCTAACAACTTAGACTTCTCTGCGTTTGCTAGATACTTCTCAAGTAAAATCCACTGGATCTAAAACTACAGTGTCTCTTCATTAAACAATTAATGTGAGCAGCCTCCCTGCTGCAAACACTGAGATGCGCTATTGCCAACAGTTATTTGTTAATAAAACATTAAGAAGTTTTTGCTCTACCATTCCAGCTTTAGGTGGCTGAAACCTTAATGCCTACTAAGAAGCCTAAGCTTCTACTTAAAATAACATAAACAATTGACATCTAGCAGAGCTCTCATGGATAGTCTGGTGTCTTTATCTATAGCTAAAACAAAAGGTATGTCTTGTATAAGAATGTCTTGATTGCTGTTTACTACTGCCAGGACTTGTAGAAAAGGTCATTGTTGCTGAGTAATAAGAGTCAGAATTTACTTTTCTTTCTAGTTTCTATCCAGATTGGGAAAGCTACTATAAAAAACAGTATCAGAGAAACCATGCGAAAGATGAGCAGTATGGCTCTTATCTGTACTAAATTTTATGCAAATTCATTTATCTTTGTGTGTATATTTATGGAACACTATGCCAAATATTTGGAGTCAAGTTGCTACTAGGAAACACCTTCAGATTAAATGTACCCACTTTATAAGTATTTTCAGCCAAATTTACATTAAGTTCTACCTAACAAAATCTAGCTGTTTTCTTAGGAACATGTAAAACTACCCAAGAATTTATTTATACATCAAAGTTAAAATGGAAATTCCATCTAATTTACAATAGAATATAAAACAGTCCTTTTATGTGCAATTCCTTATTCCAACATTGATTGAGTTTCTAATGTTGCGAGACTTTCTAGATACAGGTCACACTGAAATCCTGTGCCTTGAAAATGTTTTAACTTTTAAGTAAAGCTTGAAAAGTTAATACACAGTCTTCTGCCTTCTACAAGCATTTGCATTTTAGTTCAGTTTCATTTGATGTAGGTGCTGAACATATATAGATATGTCTAAATTTTAGTAACAGAAAATCATCATGAATATTTAAACTGATGCAAAAACACGTACATTATGACCTAGACAAATATTGTCAAGAATTCAAAATAGATTTGTCTTCTACTGGCAAGATAATCCTAACAATATCACATTTAGGACAACTACTGGAGGTATTTCATGGGCAACTTTTTAGTCCAGGGCTTTGATGTTTCTTTATATTACAATTAAAAGCTGGTGTATTTCCGCCTGTGATTGTTTGAACTTCTGAAAGACTTCATATTAGATAAATACAGGGTTTAGATTCCTGATGTACTGTTTAGACCCTTTATGGATTCAGTTTGCAATCCCTAAGCTCATCTTCAACTGTTTGTCCTTTCATAAACAGCAGTCTTCAAAGGACTATGTTTTGAAGTAAGGATTATTTGACTTTAGGTTCTGCTTCTGTCGAAGGGGATGGGTTGTCCTGCAACCTTGCCCTCATTTTAGTGAAACTCACATTCTGTTTTTTTTGAAAGAGATAATAATCACATCCTGCTAAGAACAGCTCTTATTTTCCTTGAAGAGCGTGTTAGCTCTATTTCACTTGGTACAGCCTTCTCTTCCTTTTATTTCAACTGCCATTCATCAATGTCCTCAAAGTACTACAATTCAGTTTATTTGTGGTATTAGGACTCTTTGCATGTAGATTAAGATGATTAAATTTTAGATAACCTGTTTTCATAAGCAGAAATATTACAGCCTAAATCTAACAGGGAGGAGAACCCTTATGAAGAGGAGAAACTCTTGTTTTAAAAGATCTTTTGCTTTAAATTCTGACATAGTTATTTAAAAAGTCTGAATTTATGTTCTTTGAATTTCCTTAGGTATAGTAGAACTTTGTAAATGAGGTTCTACATGTTCCCAGGCATTCATGTATTCATTTGTTAAGGTTGTGGCATAATATTCAGTAGAGAAAGCACCAGTTCATACTTAGTTGTCAATATGCTTCTTCTTTCTGAAGTTACAGAAGATATGAAAGTAGTTTGTTTTGGCTTTTTTATTATTTTAGGTAAGATTAATTTATGTCTTTGTGTGTGTATGTGCTAGGATAGTAGCTATTGTATTCTTTCTATAGTTGCTGAACCTGTTATTACCTATAGTGTATTAAAGTATAGTTGATATACATACAGCCATTGTGAGATGAGGTTTACTTTTCAACCATTATTGATACTTGAATTAAATCAAACTTTGTGCCCTAGGAAAACTATCCCTGCAACTATGGAAACTTCATGGAAGAAAAGCTTGCCGTGGGAACCAACGTCGAGAGATGATGATCTGTTCTTTTATCACTGCTTTTCTAAAGAGGAAAACAGTGTCTTGAGCAGAATTGTATGGAGTGGAAAACACTTTCTGATCTTTCTCTGAGTCTGTTTTCAGTCTGAGGAAAGTCTACTCCACTGCCATTGTGGATAAAATTAAGGTAAAGGGACCCAAGACAGAAGCGTCAGCTAGTGCTTGACAAGAAAATTGGAGGTTCCTACAAGTGGAACTAGTATATGAGGTACATTTTCACTCCTTTGCAGGATAATTTATGTCTATTGGTTTCCTTTTCTTTTCCAAGGAGCAAAGGGAAAGGAGTTTTCCTTTACCTTAAAGCTACATGCACATTTCTTGACCAGAATCTCTTCTCACTCTTTGCAAATCACGAAATCTGATCTAGTGTTTGAAGAATTTTCAGAAGACAGCTCTCATACCTCAATTGTTCTTTGGTTGCACATCAGTACTGCCTTCATTATGGTTGAAATTTAGTGGTAATCATAGATAAACCCTTTATCACGCTTCACGTGTTAGTCAAACACATATATACATTGGATTTATTCTTTAAGGTCCATGGAGACATTTCCTTATATGTATTCTTTCCTTGACTTCTTTGTAGTCTATTACAAAACAATGGATTACATTGACAACAGCCGCTTGAACTGGTAAGCTTTTTCTTGCAATTTGTTCTTTCTTGGTTTGGAACTACAGGTTAAGGTCAAGAAATTCTGAGGCCAGAGTAGACTCTAAAGAACATCCCAATGAATTAGTCCTAATTTATTTGACCCAGGTGTTCTTGTAATTGTGATACACTGAAAAATTTCAGAGTGCTTAATGACTCTTAAACTTACTTTTCCACCTGCTCCTTCTGGCAGTGTGGTATTGCTCGGGTTCCTCATGTTTCTTTGTTTCCTCAGGTGTCTTTCTTTGTTTCTGTATCTAATTAAGCACATTGCAAAAAAAAAAAAAAGAGGGTATAGTAAAATTTAAAAGGCTGGTAGTGAGAGTTTCTCACATTACCACCATATGCACTACTAACACACAGGTGTACACCAGAGGAACAGGTAAAGCATGGTGTGAAGGATACCAATAATGAATACTTCCCCAGATGCAACTAAAGGTCTGTTATACATACTATGTAGCTCATTTCCTTCCTGCATCACTATCAGAACAGGTTAAAACAGAAATCCCCGAGGAGCGCTCTAAAATGTCGGTGTATCCAGCCATGTCTCCTTTGCTGGGGTGAAAGACAACTTCATTTCACTAAACAATCTTATATCTGTGAACTTTAGCAGTAAGATCTTTTGATGACTAATGCCAGAACCTGCTTAGAGTTATTCTGCAATCTAAGCTGCAAAGGAGACCAGTTTCATCACATTTTGAAAAGTGTCCAAGCAGTTCATGATGTTGTTGATGTGAACAAAGACACTTTCATCAGAAAAGCAGCAAAAGAAACCAGACATGAAGAATATTAAGGAATGGAAGAGGAAAAGCTAGCAAGCTGAAGCCAACAACTCACATTAGGCTAGAATGATTTTCCTTAATGACTGCAAACTGCACAGCCTGGAAGAAGCCCACCCATCAGTGTCTTATTGAGCAGTTTTTCATAAATAAGTCTCTGTGTAGCTTAACAAGAGCTTACAATTGGTAGATGCTAGAGTCTGTTTTATAATGTCCCTCACCTGTTACTTCCCCAAAATGATAAAAAATAACAAGAATCAAGATTATCTTCTTACAGAGTTTCAAATATGCATCAAGTTATCTTCTATGTTAAAAATGCCTTCTAATCTTAGGGCATTCTGTCAGATCTTTAGATTGACAATCATTCTTACCAAGGTCTATTTCTTTCATTAAGTCCAGCTTGGACAAACCACTTCATAATAAACTCCAGCCAAATTAATGAACTCCAGTCTAACAGGTGGTTGATTCTCACTTCAAACTGACTTTGCTTTTGGTTTTCATCCTAATCTCTCTGTTTCCAGCAGTATCTCAGCATCATATTATTTTCAGATGTAACCTATTCCTGGACACTGATTTTAAATCCTGCTGCCATTGTACCATCCCAAAATAGTCCATTTAACACCTTCCATCTTTCAGAAAACTTTACTTCAGCCTTCTGTAATGTTGTTGCTCATTGTTCAGTGTTCACGAGGAACTGTTGTCACTTGATGCTGCTAAACATATGTAAGAATTTCCTCATTGCTGCTCCATGACTACACTTCAACAGTGCAATTGGCTGTTACTTTGCTGAGATTCAACTACTCTGTTATCTTGGTATTTATCAGTCTGAATTGACTAATGTCCAATGTAGCAAAGAGTACAATCATTTATTCAAGAATGTGTGATGTGTATACAGTGTTATCGATGTGGGCTCAACTGTTTAGATCATCCAAAGTCATGACTTCCAGTTCGTTTACCTTATTTAGTATCTAGTTTAAAAACGCATTGAAAAGTGACCATGATTTCATGTATATTTGTTTCATACCAAACACTGATCTTAAGCATTGGTTTCATTTCCATAAGGTTTTGTAACATAATACACATAACTGTTATAAATGTTATTTCTCCTTAAGTATTATTTATATATGGTTTTTCTATTATCTGTCATAATCTTCTCCAAAAGGAACATCTGTAAAACTGATGAGAACACCTTTTAGTCCTATTTTCTTTTTCTCTCTCAGAATCATAGAATAACTAGGCTGGAAGAGGCCCACCAGATCATCGAGTCCAACCATTCCTATCAAACACTAAACCATGTCCCTTAGCACCTCGTCCACCCGTGCCTTAAACACCTCCAGGGAAGGTGATTCAACCACCTCCCTGAGCAGCCTGTTCCAATGCCCAATGACCCTTTCTGTGAAATTTTTTTTCCTAATGTCCAGCCTATGTCTTCTTCCCTCCTTTTTTTGCTGAAGTATGACATTCTGGCTTTTGGCCAGAAATTCACATGCAGTTTTCCAACCAGTTCATGTAAGTTTGTTTTTCAATCTTGTAACTATCTGAAAGATATAGTGGAAAGAAAATAGAATGAGACAAAACACAAGTAGAGAATTGTGAGCAAAAGAAATTACAAATTTATTTTGGAAGCCCTTGTTTCTTGTTACTTCCTATTTATATCACCTCTACCATCACCTGCACTTACAAAAATGGAAGTGCAGCAGGGAGCAATCAATCTATTTGCCCAGAAAAGAAAATATCAACAGTAGTTGGGTATAAAACAGCACAAGGTACAAGGACACTTTCCACTAGACCAGATTGCTCAAAGCCTCATTCAGCCCAACCTTCAACACCACAAAGCATGGGGCTTCCATGACATCTCTGGGCAACCTCTGCCAGTGCCTCACCACCCTCACAGTAAAAAAATTTCCTCCTAATGCCTAATCTAAATCTACCCTCTTCCAGCTTAAACCATTGCCCCTTGTTTTATCACTATGCTCCCTGATAAAGAACTCCACCCTGTCTTTCCTTAAGTACAGGAAGGCTGCTACAACGTCTCCCTGAAGCCTCCTCTTCTCTAGCCTAAAGCCCTACTCTCTTAGCCTGTCCTCAAATGCATTTCAGGATTTTCTACTACTTTACATGGGGTCAGGGATGGTCTCCTCCTCTGACTACCCATTTGGAGCTAATGCATATTCTAGAATTCATTTCAGCTGAAAGGAACTTAGTTCACACTGTGTTCTGAGACCACTTTTGCAGAGCCAGCCAGAGTCCAGCTTGGGTGGAATTTCTGCAGAGTTACACTGAAATGTCCCCCTTGATCCATCTTATATTATCAGTATGGACAACTCCAGAGAAAAAGGAAAACAATGATGACCCATACTAGAAACAGGAAAAGAAGGGCAACATGTAAAGACATTTGCTGTGTCTAAAATAATGAGAAGATTGAATGTGGGCTTAGAAATGTAAATGTTTCAGGTAGTCAAAATTTGCAAGGATTTTTTTTTCTTCTTGACTGTTTTTTGCTGTTTTTTTATAAGAAAGTTATTTTTTTTATAATTAGCTGTCTTACGAAACCATTCTATCTCCTCCTTATATTTTCAGAAGAAAAGCATACATAAAATGCAACAGACATAGAAGGGAAAAATCATTTTTAGCTGTTGGACTTTCCGTTTTCATGAGAAACTTTATTTCCTCTCTTGAGCCTATTTTACATGGCAAAAATGGAAAAATGAGGGAGGGAGAAGAAAATAGAAGGCTAAACAATAACAACACAGTTTATTTAAGGGGGTGGGTGCAGGAATGTAAGCAAAATTTCAAAATTTATACAGATTGAAACAAAGATGTTTATTTTTAAAAACTGGGTCTCCTTTCCATGGGTTGAAACAACTGTTTTCATGTTTTGACCAATTTGGACTCCTCAGGTTTCTAGAGTGAGTGTGTCTATTTTCAGGTGGGTAATGAAAGGGAGAGATTACACTTAATTGACATTTTTGTGTATGTCAATATATTTTTTAATCCCTGTAAAAAAAATTTAGAAAGCTGACTTTCTACTGAAGAGGAGATATTTTGCATTAGTAAGTGACTTGCTAAGAGTCTGAATGAACAAATGAACTTTAATTACAGATTCAGCAGGACCTCAGTACCAAGTTGATCCTCATCCATATTGATAAACTTTTTCAATATTTTCACAATCAGGCTGACAGATGTCAGTGTGCCAAATGTTTTGGATTTTTGTCCTTCAAACAGTACCATCTTCTCCGACATATTATATCCTATTATTTAAATGCATGTGGACAATTTGGTGACTCATACTCACGAGTGACAGAGTTAGGGAAATATTTACAATTTTAGTGCTGGACTCATCAACTTCTGTGTGTTAAAGACTATAATTATCTGGACAATCTATTTTCTTTTTCTTTAGAATAGCTACATATTCTCACACATAAATAAATAGGTATTAGTTTATATGAAATGTGCTAAATGATGTCTTCACAATGTTGCACTTGTATTTCTGACGTACTTGCCATCCATCTGCTAAAATACCCCTTTAGGGCTGATGGCATTAAATAACTTCAGAAAGACCTTCTTACCCCATTGAAAAATTGAATTGTATCTTCTCATCTATTATCTGTTTCTCTCAAAATTACATTGGCTTAGCACTTAGATGGCTAACATTAAGTTCTATGATAATAAGCTTTTAAATTCAGATATTTCAGAATATTGTTGATTTGGAAATCAAACCTTCATGGCAAATGAGGAAAATAAAACTCATTCTCACAATTTCTAAGGAGCACTAACATTTCTAGAGTATTAAATGACATTCTTAAGTATATACAAGTTATCTCAGGTCACCTTTGCAAAAGAAGTCTGGCTGAAGGAACGAAGTAGTATGAAAAATAGTAGTGGGGGAGAAGATAATCATAGAATCATAGAATCATAGAATTACAGAATCATAGAATAACCAGGTTGGAAGAGACCCACTGGATCGTCTAGTCCAACCATTCCACCAGTCTCTAAACCATGTCCCTAAGCACCTCATCTACTCTCACCTTAAACACCTCCAGGGAAGGCGAGTCAACCACCTCCCTGGGCAGACTGTTCCAATACCTAATGACCCTTTCCGTGAAGAATTTTTTCCTTATCTCAAGCCTGAATCTCCCCTGGTGGAGCTTGAGACCATTCCCTCTTGTCCTGTCCCCTGTCTCTTGGGAGAAGAGGCCAGCACCCTCCTCTCCACAACCTCTCTTCAGGTAGTTGTAGAGAGTAATAAGGTCTCCCCTCAGCCTCCTCTTCTCCAGGCTAAACAACCCCAGCTCTCTCAGTCGCTCCTTGTAAGACTTGTTCTCCAGCCCCTTCACCAGCTTTGTTGCTCTTCTCTGGACTCGCTCCAGAGCCTCATCATCCTTCTTGTGGTGAGGGGCCCAGAACTGAACACAGTACTCAAGGTGCGGTCTCACCAGTGCCGAGTACAGGGGGAGAATAACCTCCCTGGACCTGCTGGTCACGCCATTTCTGATACAGGCCAAGATGCCATTGGCCTTCTTGGCCACCTGGGCACATTGCTGGCTCATGTTCAGTCGGTTGTCAACCAACACTCCCAGGTCCTCCTCCTGGCAGCTTTCCAGCCAGGTTTCTCCTAGTCTGTACCTCTGCTTAGGGTTGTTGCGCCCCAAATGCAGGACTCGGCATTTGGCCTTGTTAAACCTCATGCCGTTGGTCTCAGCCCAGTGGTCCAGCCTGTTCAGGTCCCTTTGCAGAGCCTCTCGACCCTCCAGCAGATCCACACTTCCACCCAGCTTAGTGTCATCTGCAAACTTGCTAAGGGAGCACTCGATGCCTATAATATGGTGGAGTTTCTAAAATTTTGGTTTTACTGCATAACACCCTCATAAATTCTGTGTACTTGGATGATAGTGTTTTAACAGCACTGATTGCAAATTTAGACTGGAGAGCTCCATCCTCTCACAAATTATTATCCATGTGTATAATTGCTTGTATCCGGGAGAGCTATTATGATATGTGCTTTTTCATTTTAGAATTCAAAGAAAGAAAGGAGAAGCTCATAGTCCGTGTACCCATACAGTTACAGAGCTTGGCAGAAATTACCATTATCCTGCTCCATGTATAGAGCTTTCACTGAGAGCTCCCTTCATTCAGTAAATGAAGATGAATGCTCATGAGGAAAAAAAAGGCTTGCTGTGATCAGCTTCCCAAAAATAATCAGAGTGAGGCACGCAACCTGAACATTAGGGCTCTTAATGGTTGCTTTGGAGTGAACTGAGGAAGGCTAAGGATCCTTGCCTTCTTGCACTGAGTCATAACTTTTTAAACAAGGCTCTAAGTCAGAGCTATCAGTCCTGTGGTGCTGTTTTCCTGGCTCATGATAAGCCTGTCTCTTTCTATCCCAAGCTTGGGCCTGTGATCTAACATAGCAATGACAGCAATTGCTAGCCCTCAAAACATCTTTGGCAACTCTCATCTAATACAAGTCACTTATTCTTTGTGAAAGATGAGTGATTCATGCAAGTAACAGACTGCACATTAAGAGCACATTGTTAAAGTGTGCTTTAATTAGTTATGTGGCATATAATGATGTTGGGTCAAATAATAATTTAATTTTTGTACACTATCCTTTTTTTGTATGTCACCAGTGGACCACCCTCTATGATGAAGGATCTCCCAATAACATACAGGATATTTACTCAAGAACATGAGGAATTTCACTATTCTTTTTCCACAATAGCTCTTTACGCGTTTTTAAAGCCTTTTTTGTGTTATATAAGAAACTTTGAAAACTGTGGCCAAAACCTTTGTGAAATATCACTGGAAAAAAGAAAACAGAGGCAGACCCCATGCCATAAAATTAAATGAGCTTTTTTAGACATACCATTTAGCTATTAATTTTTACTTCCACATCATAAAAGCCTGAGGCTATCCATTTTTACATCTCTAAGTACAGTGACGTTGGTTCCTGGAAGAAAAAACTTGGATTTGTTTTTTTTACACCAAATACTGTAATAGTGTCCTGATTTAAAAGAATAAAACCAAACACACTAAAGTGTATCCATATATAGGATGGATTTACCTTAAATAGTTAGGACAGTAGTAGATAAGAAAAAGTGTTTTGCAAATAAATTTTAATGTGTCCTTCATAAAATAAACCTGTAAGCAGAAAGGCTGGCAATAAACTCTGAAGTTTAGCTCTTCAGATTCTGAGTTGAAGTCCTTTCCAAGAACAGATTATTACCTTATAACCAGATAAGAAATAATAATCATCCCACTGAAATGAGGTGGTTGTGTCTTTGATATCAACAGTATTAGATTTTTTATACATCAATTATTCTGCTGCTCTCGTTCACTTTATTTACAACAGTCTAACAGGCTGAAGAACAATGACACAAGAACTTGAAGATAAAGCTGCAAATGCATTGATTTCAGCTTCTGTGTTAGATGAATTTGAATCTACTCATATGCATGTAAACCCTACATCCCTGTGACCCTGGAGAGAACTGGTAGCTTGAGCAGAACCCTGTAAAGACGTAAAAAGTCACTCCATTTAGAGCCAATTACAGGAGCTGAGTCCTGGGTAAAATGGACAAATCATTATTATTATATCTCCTTGGGAAATTAAGGCTCCTATTCTGTCAGTCTTGTCAGTGACCTTCAAGATCAGCGGTGGGACTGTGTGGAGTATGACAAGGTGTCTTCAGAAGGGCTCAAGAGGATGAAGATTAAGAAATTATAGAGCTTGTGTGGTATTAGGAGTTCACTTCCCCTAAATAAAATGGCAGGCCTACCTTCTTTACAATGCAATATTTATGGGACACATTTCTTTTTCTTAGTTAATCCTTTGTGACCTGTCTCCTAGACTGAAGTCTGCATTGGAATGTCTCTCCATCATTCAGACCCAGCACAATCATGATGAAAACATTCATGCTGACAGAGTCAATGTGGAAATCCTACTCTTGCCATGGTAATCTTGATATATATTTCTCTCATGTACGAAGTTTGTCCTTGTCTTCCAAATTCTTATCATCCTGGTAAACTAATAGTCTAGATTTTAATTTCTTTATAAATTAGCCCTGATTCTCAAATCATCTCCCTATGTATCTTAATATGTAAAAGCAACAAAGAAACTTCTTACTCCTACACACAATTCTGTGATTGTTGCCTCTGTGTAAACAGATCCATTTTAGAATATTAGCATTAACACACAGAATTGTTCATAAACTAAGCTTTAATTATTTGATTGATTACTCCTTATGTTTCTCCCTAAATGTGATACCATCAGGACCTGGTGATAGGAATTTTCTCTTCCTAAGAACTATGGACTTGGATCCAAGACTCCCACATGGTGAACTTTTCCTTTCAGTCTTTGTGATAATTCCCACAACAGTCATTGAGGGGGTTCACTCTTTTTCAAAGACTCGGATATATGATAATAAGAGCTATACCTTGTATCAGATTTTAATTAAAAACTAAGAATGATATCATCAAGGTTTCTGAAAATCTTACTCAGCTTATAGAAATCCATACCAACTAAGCATTCTTCATTCTTCCACTTTTATTCTTTCACATTTCCTCTTGTCTAACACTACAGCCAGTGTCTGAGGGTTAACACAGCTGGTTTGCAGCATGTACAGGAATACTTGCTTTGGAACTCTAAAAGTTTGGTATTTCAGTATCATTGTTAATGCTGGTTTTTTATCATTGCTGACATGAAATAATGAAGTACTAAAGCAGACTTAAACTGGTTCATATTAGTCAAATTGTCAGTTTGGAGTGCTTATCCTCTCTCCCATTTGATTTATAGGTCTCATAATTTTCTCCATCCACAAATTAAGACATATCAGTAGCGTATTAAAATGGATTTTAAAGTCAACTGGATATACTAATGAAAGTATTCCTTGTCATGATACATTTTGCAGTTTTAGTTAAAGAAAAGCCATCTTGAAGGTCTCACTCTGAGCAATCAAAATTGAGGAAAGGGTTTAAATATTAAGATGGTGTTAAGGAGGCTGTCCATCCTCCAAATCTAGACTCTCTGTCCACAGAGGCAAGTCAGGCATGTAATATGGTCTTGTAGACACATTAATGGAAAGTAAACAACATTTAAATCTTCTCATTTTTTTTGCTTAAAATATAGTTAAAAACCAGAGTAACAATTAAGGCTGTTATTCACTGTGGTAACAAACAATGAGTAATGACCTTTCTCTTTATTTGCAGATGAGCATAATTTTTTTTCCAGATAGTCTTTCAAAGCAGGAGAATAATTTATTTGCCTATAGTTAAATTTGGAAGAGCCTAACTCCATCCACTGATTATATTGGAGACTAGCCTCTTAAATTAGACATATAAAGATTGCATATCTTTGTTACATGAAATATTAGATTAATATAGAAGGTCATATCATAGAGAATAAGATCCCTGACACACAGTAAGGATATCAACACATAAAAATACTACTAAGTGTGAATGATGAATCAATAATAAGTCTGGCTGTTGGGTGAAGGATCTTTTACATTTACTATTAATAAGTAGTTCATTAGTATGATATAAACACTGTATTGGTTCTCAACAAAACTGTTCTGAACACATTTCCAAAGCATATGGTGAGGCCAGTGGCACAACTTCAAGTCAATACATCACTCAGGAGTACTGAAAGAGACCTCTTATTCTATTATTACTCTCAAATTACACTACTCCAAAAGTTAGCTAATTAGCAGCCAAGTATGACAATTTCATCCTGTGATGGTTTCCTGTCTGTGAAAGGATATCAGTTTAAGTACTGGTTGCTATGATTTAGTATTGTATATCAGAAGTGGACTTCAAGGCACTTGCAGATTGTCTTCTTGAGGACTCTAAGTGTTTTGCTGAATACTTTCCAAAGAGCCTGACTATTCAAAAAATGTGGATACTGACTTGGCTATAGCATATGCAGCAGTTTTTGTAGCTTCTTGATATTTATATTGGTAAGAAAAAAGATGGATGACTAAACTCAGAGTAAAATAAAAACTGATACAAGAATTAAGCTCAAGTAAAATTCAAAATAGTGTACTTTTTTTAGGCTAGAAATTCTGTGTATGTGTTAAGAAAGCAGTAAAGAACGATAGAATGAAAGAAGATCTTGAGGAAGCATACAGAAAAAATAGATTGAATGATTTTAAGGAAAGTAAGAGCTGCATGAGAGAATTGGAAATTAGATGGCAAGAAATACAGCCCAGAAAAGACAATGATAACAGAAGGTACTTATTTCAAGAAGCTTCCTAGCAGTAGTACAGATCGTCTTTTTCTCCCCAGCTTCATTGGAAAGATGACTGCACTGACAGTTGATATTGGCAATAGTTTTTGTATTTTACCAATAATGAAAAAAAAATTATGCTTCTACGTCAATCTTGCATGATATAGTAGGTTCACTAAAAATAAATCAACTGATTTTACTGTGAATAAAAACTAATCAACTACACCAAAAAAAAAACCCATTAAGTTGCTATTCAGTTTAATAAAAATGAAGTTTCTCCTGGTAGTGAATTTGGAAAATGGAATTAACTTTTAAACAAAAGAACAGCAGAACATAAAATATAATTCTTTCCTGACTTCTCTTCATGGATGAACCTCCCTGTATTTCATTAACAGAATTATGGAGTTTGCATTTGCAGAAAATTTTATCACAAATTGTGTCCTCTACATAATAAGTTGGGTTTTAAAACAGTGATTTAGACCTGATAATTATTACCTATATATTTTATGATATTAAGGTTATAAAATAGGTAGTTTATGACATTTTTAGAAAAATGTAATTAACTGCATGAATAAATGGGCTTGAAGACTCTTATTTCAGATATGTGAATTCTGATAGTTTGGTTTTTATGGATATTCAAAAAAGATATTCTTTTGTTTCTTTATTCAATTTCATTTGGTTTCTAAGCTGTTTTAGAGCCAAAAGTAAAGCTTTGCCAGTGTTATCAATTTGCTTCCAACTTTGAGTCAAAGCCACTAACTATCACAATTTCTGTAGAATTTCTGCACAGTCACTTTCACTAGATTCAGATTTATTTGCCTGGTAATCTTGATTCATTAGTTTTATGTTAATAAACATTCTCTGATCTAATGGGTGAAAGAGACTGCATTAATCAGTCCAATTAGAAGTGGCTCAAAAATGCGGATTTTGAAATCTTTATGGTTTTTTCTAGGCTGTATTTTATCACTTGTTTTGAAACAAATGGTACATCCTCAGTTTAACATCCGCAATCAAGAAACAGAGAATCTAGAAAGGCAAATATTAACACGATACTAAAACAAAACAGATCTTTCCCTGTTGTTTACTGGGGAATATTAAAAAGAATGTACTAGCTTTCAAGAATTCACTTATTTGTGAAAACTCGTTTACTTTTGCATTTTTTATAGGTAATACTAATCTTTGGGCTCTTTACCTGGTAGCTATCAGAGCTGGAAAGTCTGTCTACACACTTTTTATCATCTGATCACCATAAAATTCTGTTGCTGTTTTTTTCAATTATTTCCCTCAAAACTTCTTTTTCCTAGAGATGACTAGATGTGTGCTTTCATTATAACCATCATTTAATACCACAGCATCTATCTTGCCTCTTGTCTCCTATAAGGCAACTTGCACAAAAAAAAAAATCTTTTTCATCGTCTCTGGTAGGAAGCAGATAAGATTTGAAAAATAAAGGTTACCAACAATCCTTTAAGTAGGTTTAGCTGTGAACAAATATCCTAGTACAATTATTTTTATGCAATTAAATGGGAGTTGAACTGTCTAATATAAATGAGCAGGACTGAATACTGATCTCCTCCTGTGCAGTCAAACCTGACAGCAAGGGTAGATTCAAAAACCATAAACCTGATGTGTCTAGGTTGCACAGAGCAATTTTTCCTATTGAACACAGAGACCAGTTATATAGTTCTGTCCACATTTATTTAGGACTGCTGAGTATCTGGAAGCCCATCCAACTCACCTTGTAGAGTTGTCTGTGTCTAATGAAGATTGTTTAACTAATATTCTTTATTTTTCTAACCTTTGGCTTTTATTCATAAAAACATTTAAGCCTCCTTGAATATAGCTGAACCCAGCTGACATGTTTACTAACAGACCAATTTTTGCCTGCCCAAGCTTTTAGTCTAGTTTGAGACCATGGTACAATAATAAATATGAGTGGTAAAAATTGTTAGCAATGTGCCAATTAGCAGCAGCATGAAGAGAAAACTGACAAAATTTCTTGTTCCTGTCACTTTTGATTTTTTGTCCCAGACACTGTTTTTATGCCATTCTTCAAGCTACTGGATATTTCCAGTTGAAGAAGCAGTCAAATAAGTTAGAAAGCCTGTTAGCTAATGTCTGACAATCAGCCTACCAAAAGCAAGTGGCTTTCATTATTTCCAATAGAGACTGAAATTTACAGGATTAAAGAAATTGATTCCAATTATTTAGGATCCTATTCCAAGTGCATATAATAAATCAAACCATAAGTGGCATCAGCTTCACTGAAATACAACAATTGTACCTTTACTGCAGAAGTATATGTGCTTAGACATTGGCAATTTCTTTTTTCAGGGGGAATTTCAGGCATGTAATGGAATTCCAGCTACTTGTAGAGAGTCCAGCCACATGGTCATAAATAGCATTTTGTGGCATGTAAACTTTGGATGACTAAGATTTGGTTATTAAATAACATAACACTCCATACCTGGAAATCTTTTCAAAGCTGAGTGGTTCTTTTTATTCTCTATATATCAGCTTCCTAATGGCTTTTCAACAGTTTGAGCCATTTTCTAAAATTACCACAGCTGTTCCACATTAGTTATGGCGTTTTGTTGCTAAGAGACCTTCTGCTTCCTAAGTATTACTAGATCTTTAAACTAGATTCTTTTTTGTTCTTGGTTGCATGTTCACAGCAAAACACTGTCATGAAATGAGACCTGATATATATTCTCCCTCCAAACTGGTTCAAAGGGTGCAGAAACAGTGTTTTCTTAAGGGATGTTGCCTTAGTCATACTAACTAAGCAAGTCTCTTTTTTTGAAGCCTCCTGTATGCATTGTATTTTCCCTGTCTTTTTTCATTTCACACCAAAGATGTCTGTGTTTTGTATTTGTTTTACAGTTTTGACTGTAATCATGATTCCATTAACAAACATTTTAAAGCAGAATCCAGGAACTTCAGCAGTTCTCTAGAAATTCCACGTAATTTCTCCAAGAAGCCACAGCACATACCTAAGAGCAGGAAGATTTGTTGGGCTCAATTCACTCCTGTTCACTTCTGTTCACTGTGTAGTCACTTAGGTTAAAAAGGCATACCGAATATGTTCAGCACTGTCTCAGTCTGATGGCTAGTCTCACTGGACTACAAGTAAACAAGGACAAATATCAACAACCTTGTCCCAGAAGGAACAATAAAAGAGTAGAATTAGGCTAGAATAAAGGTTATGGGAGTTGAAGAGAGAGTATATAATAGAGGGAAATGGGTAAGGATTTGCAAGAACACTTGCATCAGGAATTCAGTCTGGAGTAGGCCAGTCCTAAAAGAATGATTCAAAATAGATACCTGAATAAACCTCAAATGCTGAACTGATGTTTTCTTTCATGACAACCCCACGCCTCCACCTAAGCTGGGCAAGGGCAGTAATCTTTAGCTGAAAGACTGGATGGTGTGTGAGACAGAGATGCTGGGCTGCCAGCTCTCAGTCCAGGGGGTGGAAAGCAGAAGGAGACAGGTTATCTTTAGGCAGATTTGGAGAATTACTTCCAGGACAGGAAAAAACTGCACATGGGGCTTCTCTGGCTAATGCTTCGCAACAGAAAGAGTAACACATTGGCAAAATTACAATTATTGAAATACTAGAGCTTTTTTTTATTGTTAATTTTGCATCATACCACTGAAGAATTGGCTTTCTGGTTCCAGAGCAGCAGCCTAAAGTGCAAGTCCTACCTTGTTCCTTTTCTTTCCCATTCAGTGCTTCTTGACTACTTAACTGGTAACAAGGGGGTAATTATCAGGTAGCTGAGAAGCAGGAATAATGATAAACAGGGTGTTTGAGAGGAACATCCATCTGGTACCTGTAGTCAGAGTAGGATGAAAACATTAATATAATTCAGAATAATTTCATATAAGAATAATTTGAGGTTATAGTGTGATTAGGAAATAAGTCGTCTAGGAATTAAGTACAAACAGGGAAAATCAGTGGTTATTGTGATGTGGGAATTGAAAAAATTGAGCCCTCATACCCGTATTTTCAATTCTGTCAAATGAACTAAACCAAAGGATGAGAAAGAAAACTTTTTTGATCTACAGTTTTAAGACCCCAGAGAGATAATCTAGCATTTAACTACCTTATTGTTCACTGCTGAACCATTGATCTTGATAAAGGATTTCAAAGGTTTGACGTGACAGAAAAACGAAGTAAAATGGAGTGTGAATATAGAATATTATAGATTCATAATATTGTTTAGGTTGGAAAAGACCTTTATGATCACCAGGTCCAATCTTTAACTGAACACTGCAAAGTTCACCACTAAACCATGTCCCTAAGCACCATATCTATATATCTTTTAAGCACCACCAGGGATGGTGACTCCACCACTTTCCTGAGCAGACTGTTCCAATGTTTGACAACACTTTCAGTGAAGAAATTTTTTCTAATATCCAATCTAAACCTCTCCTGGCACAACTTGAGGCCATTTGCTCTCATCCTATCACTAGTTATTTAGGAGAAGAGACCAGCATCCACACTGCTACTACTTTATTCCAGGTAGCAATGGAGAGCAATAAGGTTGTCCTGCATCCTCCTCTTCTCCAAACTAAATAACATCAGTTCCCTCAGCTGCTCCTCATCATACTTGTGCTCCAGACACTTCACTAGCTTCACTGCCCTTTTTTGTACACACTCCTCCACCTCGACATTTTTCTTGTAGTGAAGGGCCCAAAGGTGAATACAGTATTCAAGGTGCAGCCTCACCAGCCTCACTCTGGCTGAAAAGATTGCGAAGCATATTGCTCAGAGGTGGAGCAGAATCTTCGCCGTTTGAGATTTCTCAGAATAAGTTCGACAAATATTTGCTGGTGACAGCTGTAACAGATCCTGCCTTGCATGTGAGAAATAGTCCTCTTCAACAGCATATGATACTATATCAATACCTAGATGGAATTTCTTATAGCTCAGGAAGAGGACTTAAAAGAGACTCTGAAACCTACAGGTTTTTACAGTTATCAGTTATCCATTAGGTTGATCTCAAGTGTTACTATAGGGATAACCCATGCATATAAACATGAGTCAAGAATATGTGTGATAATTAACTCCAGGTACTACATGATGTGAATGCAGTGGAGTAGGTATTATTGATGTAAAATTAGAAGGTCAAAGCATATAATAATTTTTATAAATGTGAAAGGAAATATTTGACAAGAAATAAAGCTTTTCTGTTCTAATACTATATTCACTATGGGAAGAGTATGGTAAAATCTTTACCGTTTTCTTGACAAAAATTAGACTTGTAAATGGTAAATAGGAATCCACAGGATTAATTATGTTGTATTTGGCTACACGATGATATGTGATGTTGAAATACGAACACAGGATTGATATAACCTGGAATAACATTTCAACCACAAGGGAACATGATATTTTTGCAAAAATAGACTTGTGATTCAGATAATGGTATTTCCACAGTATTACTTATTTGTTATGTTTGACAGTGTGCTTGGCCCTGTAGAAGACAAGCTGAAAAGTTTTCCTGCCCTGGAACTACACAGCCTTAGGCCCCAATCCTAGAAAGATTTATGTTTGAATAACTTGAGTAATCTCACTGGGATTTAAACATAATATTAAATTTACAAAACTGGTGCACATGGCCATGGAGTGGGATTACAGTCCAGAACATGGAAGGAAACATGTAATAGGGTAGTAGTAGTTATTTGACCCACATCCTAAGTGTCTTATTGAGCATATTGAAAAAGTTGCATCTCTGCTGCAAGGAACAAATTTTCCAAAAGCAGATAATCTGTAAATCAGTAAAAACAGGGATCATAAAGTGCGATGATCTCAAAAGTAACCTTTGGTTTTAACCTAACCTATCACCAGTTAAGTGGCATTCCAACATCTGACAATTTTATTGACAATCATGTGCCACTCAAGCTGGACAGGAGAGTTCATTGGTCTGGATACTGAGAGACTAACTTATTTGAAGGTTTTTAAGAATCTAATTCCTATTTTCTTGGCACAGACTGCCTAAACTAGAAGATTCAAGCAGTTCATAACCATCTGTACTGTTAGAAATACGTCTAAGTTGTCTTTAAGCATTTTCAACATACAGGTACACCCATGTTCATCCAAAAGTGTTTATAAAATATCAGAAATTCCACTTTATTTTTTTTCTCTATTTTAGCTGAAGTTGAAAACTTCTCCCTTGTCATCATTCCATTCAAAAAAGACAAAAGTAACTTCTTATCCCAGCTCAAATTGTCAGTAATCTGAGTTTTTTTTTTAAAACTATACATGAAAAATCATACCTATATACATTTGAATTGTGAAGATTTCCTTCATGGTTGTTGTGGTTAAACCTGAGCCAGCAACCAAATACTACAAAGCCACTTATTCACCTCCACCAGAGGGAGGAAGAGAGAGTTAGAAGGGCAGAAAGGAGGTAACTCATGGATTGAGATAAAGGCAAATGCTGGTAAATGGAAAAACTATATTGTTTTTCCTCGTCTGCATGGAACTGAATTTCTAATTGCAAAATAAATAAATAAATAAAACACATTTTGAAACTCTTTCTCCCGTTAGTCACAGGAATTACTGTGAGGAAATCTGAAGCTATAACTGATTATTTTATCCTACTAGCAATATTAGCTTTCCTTCTTCCTCAAGAATGACCTGAATAGTTTTAATTTTTCCAGTTTTGAGACTGCAGACAGTCAATAGCACTTTTGACAAAACTACAAGGTTACAGGACTAGGGAAATTTTATATATATATTTTACAGAAGAAGCAAGGAGCATGAAAGCTCTGAATTCAGGAAGCACCTTTCTGCTTTACAATTAATTCTAAACACCAGGACAACCCTTTGTATCACTTTCTGAATGGAAAGAACTTACTTATTTATATTAATTTAGTGAATAAATAAGTGTGCCCACCTTCTACTACCTTCTTTGGTTTTCAAGAAACCACAAAACATTCTCTGAGATTTTGTTACTGTTCTTGTTTCAAAAGATAAATGTCCACAGCAGTATTTTTTTCATGGAAATTACTTCTAACCATCACAAAGTTAGAGATTCCAGACTTTGTGTATTAGCATTTGAGAAGAGTACTAACATCATTTTAGAAAGCATACCTACGCAGGGAGATACTTCTGCCAAATAGCAAAAGGTTTACTCTTTACAGTTCTTGTTAATGGATTTTCTCCTTTATGAGAAAAAATGTGTTTCATGCATGAGGAAAACAGTATATGAGCATAGGGTTCTTTGCCTTTTGTGCCAAGCAGAGCACAGATGCAGAGCACAGATACAGATCACAATGCACACATTGGATTAATATGTATGAAAATAATCTTTCTTACTTTCTCCCTGTTCTCCATGGCAAATGACCTTTGGCTTGTAAAAAGACAGTTCATACACTGAAAGCAAGAAAACTCCTAGTTTCCTACATTTTGCTGGTGAAACTGATACAAGCGTGAGCACAAGTTTCTTATTTCAGAGAAGCTGAGAGTTAATTATCTTCTGTAATAAATCTACATAGATCTCTATAGCTGGGTTCGGATGAAAGAAAATAACAAAACAGCTTACAATGAGTTATCACTACTGCGAAATATTTTCCCTCAAAACAAACCTTCAGGAAAATTTCTTTATCTTACCATAAAAAACAGACAGTTTATTCTACTAATTTGCATTGTTTCTGCACTGAGACAAGCCTGTGGAAAAGTAGAACCTTGCTTCTAAGATAAGCACCCAGTGTAAACCTGGAGTACACAAGAGATTTAGAAGCTTAAATACAGGTTCTTTTTTGAGACAACAATTCTTAAATTAATTTCTGCAAATAGCATAAAATTTTAAGTAAAAATTTTCACAATACTTCATGACAAAGAATGAGGTATTCAAGAAGAGTAATTAATATTGAAAAACTACCAATGTAATCTCCAGACATAATCTCAAGAATTGATACAGTAGAACACTGGTCTCACAGCAGAAGAAGTAATTTTTCTTGCCAGGTAATAGAATCAAGAACTTGCATAATAACCCTCCGAAGCCTATGACCATGAACCAAAGGCCATAATGAAATAATAATCCCAATGTAACTTTCCAAGGCATTGTCTTTGCCAGCCAGTCAAAAATATATACTGACAGCTTTCCAAAAAGATTTGAGAGAGAAAAAGGGAAGAGGTGGAGGAGAGAAGAATAGTACAAAATCCAGGCAAATAAAATTTAAAGACTTCCTGGTAAAGGCACGGTAATAAAATTATTAATTGAATGTTCATTCAACCTCTTCATGATTGCCTTTAAATAGACTCCAGACAACAAAGGTGTTAAAGGGCAAAAGTAGTCAACTTTTCAGGCTACCTTGAAAAAATTATTTCAATCATGGAGGTAAAGTAACCACCTGAAAACCTAGCATACTTGAAGCCTCTTTATTTTATTCATAATCAGACATATATTTAGATTTAAAATACTGTGTGAAATTTATACAATCCTGAAATATTACTTTTTTTTCCTCTTGCAATGATCACGAGTGCTCATCTTTTTTTTAGTGCCCAGGTTGTTCGGGAGGTTTTTCCTGCATTAAATACATGGAATAAACCCTATTAAGTTTTTGCATAGAATTACAAGTACCTATTTAACTCTTCATGATACTTATACCCCTGAAACACTTAAACTCTTTCTAAAACATTATTTATCTTCCAGAAAAGGTCTTGAGCAGGGCATCCTTGCTAACTTGCTGATAGATCATAGAGAAAAATTATACCTTTTCTGTGACAGAAATGCTGTCAAAAAAAATAGAAAAAAATCAAATTGTGGTCAATTTTATGTATTTCCCATTTCAAGTAGAACTGGAGTTTAAATTATTTTTTAATTATGTAATGATTTGTCAAAGAAGACATAGAACTTCTGTTTCTTTAGCTTCAAAGCCATAACATCATCCCACTGAAGTCGATGATTCCCACTGAATACAGTGCATCAGGGATAAAATCATTGGAGTCACTTATGTCATAGTATGGGAGCAAAGAGGGGAAATGGCTGTGATCCCACAGTTCTCAGGCTGCCCTAGGGCATAAAGGGTAGCCAAAGTACAAAGTAAACTTATTCTTATTCAGTCACTTGATATTAATTTAAAATAAAGTTAAATATTTATAATTCATGTTGTTAATACTGTGAGATTTTTTGACTCTTTGTTATCAGCTAAAAATACACTACATTTTCAAACTATGTTTGCAACAGCTAGTTTAAAGGAATCAATTACACTATTGTGTTCCTTTGTAAAGAGTTTGATTGAAAGAAAATATTAGAAAATATTATCATTACATATTTTAATGCAACACTAAATTCAGTTGTGTAACAGAAGAAATTACAAGATGGAGTTCAACTGCAATGAGTTAAGTGTGTTTCATAAATTCAATAATTGAATAAGCATGATGAAGAAAATGCCATATTTGGGTAACAATCACATTTCACTGGTGATAAATCCCATATTATATTTCTTAATAGACTGGTAACATCTCCAAGTTAACTGCCTGTTTTTAAAGCCATGTCTTTGGAAAAAAAAAGGTAAATGCTGATCTGCCTCCTGCAGAGTGGTCTTGGATAAGATAACACCTAATGCCAAATATTTTTAGAAACTTAACTAATGGATAATTCAAATCCTTGCTCTCAAAACAGTCTGATAGTCTTGAAAAAGTGTTGAGTACCTGCATACTAGAAAACAGGTTTCTCTGATAGTTCTAGTTTTCCCTTATCATTTCTCTTTTGAAGTTTTAGCACAGAGGAAGAAAAATAGTGTGGTATCTATGAGCTAAGACTACCAGTCTCCCCTTTAATTCAAGGGTCTATATGCTGATATACCAGTAATAATCTACAGAAGCCAGAACTGCAAGCAATTATATGATTTGTTAAATGTTAAATACTTGCCTTATACTCTATTATGTTAATGTGCACATCTTCCTGTTGACTGATACAAGTACAGGTTTTCTATAATTCTCCTTGCAAGTGAAATTGGCAGATCTGCCAGAATTTCATGATTCCCCTAGTTATATATTACTCTAGAATTTAGCTTGGAGTCACGTACAATATCTTCAATTCCTCTTATTGAGTGCAGACCTAAATGTTTAAGAGGCCTCAGGGATGGTGAAAGACACTGGAAGGGAACACAATCCCTATGAAGATGATGAAAATATTGAAGATCAGCCAACACAGATAATAAATAACATAAAAGAAAGACCCTGTTCTATAAAGTTCCCTGAGAGTTATTCTAAGCACTGTTTATGTCAGCTATTTGGCCAGGTAGTGGAAAGCAGATACACATCATCTAGATGCAGCAACTAAATAAAGATTTTCATCCAGAGTGTCTACCATTTCATTGTAGTGCTTAGTAGAGAAATTTAATTCCATAACACTCTGATCTCTTTGTATATGGCTTCATTACATTCACAAACATAAATTCAGCACCTTTTGTTGACTTTCTCTGAAGGCTGCTCTGGAGGATGGAGTACAGGTGGATCTAGCATCTTCCACTTGAAGGGGCAAGTTTCTGGCTAGTCCAGGGCAAGAGATTGAAAAGGTCTTAGAGACAGTCTGTGGTGGTGCATAGTGACAGGCAGCTGGGCTTCCAGGCTCCTCCCATCACAATACACAAGCCAGAATTCAGGCAAAAGAGCAGGAAAAGGAGTCAAGTAATTTTTAAAACTCACTAGGGATTCTTCCAACAGAATTATTTCAATTGAACCTAACTGTAGGAAAATATTATATTTCTTTCAATTAGCAATTCTTATTGAAAGAACACTTTCAATGTATGTATATGTATATTGAAATGGAAGACAATGGAATATTTTTAATTTAAAAAAAAAATAAAACCTCCGAAGTTTAAACAAGTCTTCACTACTTCTAGAAACTCTTTGTTCCAATTTTAATAAAATTAGGATATGCAAAACTCAAGTTTTTCCTTACAAACTCTCTGCGGTGAAAAACGGTGAAGAAAATGTATTTTAAAGGGCTAAGTAATAGAATCGTGTTATTTATTTAACGGACTATTTCACCAGGTCTCTTAATGAAAAATAATTAAACTTTTGCTTTCCTCAGTAAGCTTACTTTATTTCAGGTACCTTAAGTAACTACATTTATTGTCATACGACTAGCTTTAAAGATAAAAACCTTAGCTTTCTTCTGGTCTAGCTGACATCGTTCAGCCTGCAACAATCTTATCTCTGGCAGAACTTTAATGTGGGTTAATCAGCACAGGTTAATTTGGTCTGAGTGAAGATTATTTTTTCTTCCTCTTTAGAAGCTGCAGCTTAAGGGTTTATGACTGAGAAAGGAAGCTCAGAGATGCTCACACCAGGATGCTGCCTTGAAGAAAGTTTGCTCATCAGTAAACAGAAGAATTTCTATCATCTCTCAGTAGAGAGGAAATAGGTGAGCAGTAGTGCTTGAGTAAATGTTAATTGAATTTAGAGGAGAAATTGAACCCCTTATGCTTTGAGAAGCTACAGTACAACTTGGGGATGAACTGGAGTCTCGGATTCTGAAAGAAAGAAAAACATACTGGAAAGGAGGCGTTTATTTCGAATTTCTTGCTCCCTGAAGATGTCTCAATACTGAATTACAAGATCCCCATTTGACTTTTGGGTTGACCTGAAGTTGCATCTACAAAACTTTCCTTTTGAAGAGATTGTTTAACTCTCTGAATCACTGCATGAGAGTAGAGATGTGACCTTGAGGAATAGTTTCCCATATTGGAGTCTCAATATCAGCTGTTGCTCTGATAAAGAACATGCGGTCTCTACAGAGGTGGTAGAAGTCAGTGCTGCACAAGCTTGAAAGCCTTCTGATTTGAATTGGAAACAGAATATGTTACCTTTCTAAAAGGAAATACCGTTCATAGACTTGATCATTGAATGACTTCACTAAAATGCCAAACTAATATAATCAGAAACATTTAGCTATAATTTTTGCAGAGCTCATTGATAGTATAAGCTTCTCAACTCTAAATGTGTTTTGCATTTGTATAAGGTTTGAAATAATTGGGTCTGGTCTTAATCATTCCAGTGCCACAACGAGTCAGAGTTGGTTTATTGCCTTAAAGAACTATTAAAGATTTGATTGATAAATACAGTATGTTCTTTAAACATACAGAGGGAGAAAATATTAATCAAATTAGTTTCTTACAAATAATACAAAAAGTTTGTTCATAGCCATGGAACTTTGTGATTGTTCTGGAGGAACTTTTGAGAATCAGATAATGAGGATTCCCATTTGCTGTGCACTAACTGGGTCTCCTAGGACTGAGCACCAGATGGGGAAAGAGCAGGTCTTTCTCCTTCACTGATATCTACAGCTCAAATCCTGACCTTTCAGCATCAAAACCACCAAAAAAGTATCCATTAGTGTCAATTCCGTATTTGCTTCTGAACTTCATAACTCAAAAATGGTGCATTTTAGCCAAAGATGTTAGACTGAAAATGGCTAGGGAGATGGGACCCTCAAGAGGTAAGACTTTCAAAAGGGTAGGTATCTTCAGTGTAGAAGATACCTAAAGAAAAAAAGCCTGAAGATTAATATATTTAGGGCTCAAAGTCATTGATTTCTTATAAGGTAAGCACAGAATTTTTATTCAGCTGGTCTCTCTGAGTAAGATCAAGAGCACTCCATGAAATTCGTATAATGTTGATTTAAAACAGGTAAAAAGTACTTCTTTTCTCAGCAGGTGGGGAAATTTTGGGACCTATTTTCAAGACAGGATGTTGAAGCAGACAGTAGAAGGATATTCAGCAAATTCATTAAAGGAAAACAGGTCCATGAAGGGACTCTAGAATGACTGGGAAGAAGTGAGATGAGATACATCTGTAAAGAAACAAGGCTAGGCAATTTAACTTGTTACCTTCCAACTCTAGTCCAGTAGAAGTTATACTCCTGTGTACACAGTTAGTGCTCTAGCTGCTAAATTAGCCTTTCTTTGAAGCGGTCAGTCATGCTTATGTCTTGGAATTGAGACCCATTTCTGAGACCTAAATGTGGGCTTAGCTGTCCAAGGATCTTCAGAAAAAAAGAAAACCTGCCTTGTGCTCTGGTAGTAGAGTATTGTCATTGGAGGAGGCTTAAGGCTGGTCAGATGATCTGTATTTTCAGCCAGTTTTGGCACAATTTCAGCTTGCAAGTTTAATAATTCACAGAAAATTCCTTGAGGCTGACTGATAAATGGAAAAAATGTTTATCCATTGAAGTAATCTTTTCAAAGAGCTGTATAAGAATAAAATGATAAAGATTGTCTGTAGGTGGGATTAGGCTGAAGAGCTTTCTAGATCCTGGAACCACATCCATTTCACAAATCTGTGTATACAGTTTAGTGCAGCAGGGGGCAAAACCTCATTGCTACTCTAGAATAGTGGACAAAGATTTCAACCCCTTTTAAGTTTTAAACATATCTGTTTCCAAGATAAGGAACATAAGGCTCACAAGTTGCACAAGACTTTCCAGGCTGGGGGCCTTTGTGCTGGAACAGACCAAGATCCTGCCAGTAAACATGGTCATGGTAGGCTTAGAGCTGCTCCAGTTTTGGACGGATGCGTTGCTCACACCGAGTCTGAAACACAGAAACTAACAGTCCCTCTGAACTTGCAGCTGGACCTGGATGCCAGGACACACCTACCAATCAGATCTGTGGTGCGGTGGCAGATACAGCAGCAACACAAATTCTTGCATATAGTGAATAGGCTAAATGGATTAAATGTAGATTTTTTTCAATGAGTGCAGAAATATTTGAAGCAGTTCTTAATCTCTATAATAACACCCCTGTTCCTGGAAAAAGGTTAATATCCTGCCCAATCTCTGCCACTACTAAATGAAATTCCCTGTCTCTGAGCCTGTCCCCCAAAACACTTATTTAAATGTTAATGGTTCCACAGGATTCCTTGGTTTTCTATTTTCACATCCATTGGAACATCAGTCAATTAAAGAAACAGATAATGGATCCTTTATCACTAATTCAAAATTCCCTTTCCATTCTCCTTTGTGGAACCATTTAGCCTGTCTCTGGTATTGTTTCTCTCTGTTCAGCCAGCTTATCCAATCTTGGCCATTTCCTGCACTATAATCTTCCGTGTTTGTGACTCTTGGAGGACCCGCCCTCCATTTTTATAGCCCCACCTACTGGAAAATTCTGTGCTCATTATTTTATTTTAAAGCTTTCCAGTTTTAAACAGTCTGACTTACTTCCTCTCCACCTATGATCTGTTGTGAATGAAAAAAAAAGAAATATATGAAAAAAATGGTAGTGTATTTGTACTGATACTCCTGAATACAAGCCTATATCACAAATGAATCTGAGCTCCAAAACTTAACAAATAAAGATGCATGGAAAAAGAAATCCACTCTTTTCTCATTTTGGAAATACCAAGTCACTGTAAATTCACAAGTGGGTTTTACTTCAAAGCTGCATGTTGTGCAAAAGAATGAGTTGTTAGCTATGACATTTAATAAAAGGATTACTGTGAACTTATTTTAAAAGGTAATCTTATTTCTGTTACACATGGTGACTCATTGGTTAGAAACATACCATATAGAGATAACTGCTCAGGGTGTTATTCATAATCAGTGTCTGACGAATACTGAGCAGCAGGAAATCAAGACAACAGAGGTTGTCTGCTATATTCATTCTGAGGGCACAGGACAAGAGTGTTCAGTTTTAATCTTTGACATTTCAGTGGAGGATTTTGAAACAGGCAGCCAGATAAATATTTTCCTGGAATAAATAAACTGAACAATAAAATGAGGTTTGGGTAAAGCTGTGTGTAAGTTGTAAGTTAGTGTAGTTTCACTGCAGCAAAAACGACACTTAAAACTTCATGCAAGACTATCAGGGACCTGGTATCTAGAAGAAGAAAGACAACCTTTTTTGTAACACCGTCAATTTCTAAAATAAATGTGGAGGAGGAAAGGAGTAGAAAATAGATAAAGATTAATTTTGCAGGAAAGAACAGTGCATCACTACATAAGAATGCAATGGCTACTAAATGTGAAGTGAGGATTTGTTGTCCAGGGACATTGTCTCAAGAGCTTAATGTGACAGACCCTGCATGAAGCTGCTACAGCAATGGTATGAAACAATTATGGAACACTTATTATATAACAGTAATGGCTTGAAAATCTTTTTTTTTAATTAATGTGTACATACTGTTGTTCGATCAATATTTGAGCAAAATTTGTGATAATGATAAAGCCTGGCCTGAGAAGTTAGGTCTTTCCGTGGCTTTCCATGGATTCAGACTGAAGTACCAAGACAGACTGATTGATGAATCCACCTGTATGTTTTTAGTGAAGAAATGTATACTCAGTTAGTACATCTCTGCATTAGGAAAACTTTTCCTGCAGTGTGAGATGCTGAAACTAAAAAAGAGATTCTTCCTGAGAAAGCAATAGTTTCTGTTCAACTTTACAGAGATATATCATTTGCTACACCTGACATTTTTGAGCCAAAAAGATGATCACTCATAATGATCCAGCAAACTGGATATTGTGAATAATTAGGGGGAATTAAAGAAAGAATCCAAGGTCTATTTAAAAAAAGTAAGTTTCTGAGTTAAATTAGACTCAAGTTTATCAGAACAATAAGATGGCAACAGCCCTTCCCTTGGATATCAGCTAGTAGAACATATATTTCTGAAACCCATGCCATGACTGCATGGTCAAGCAATGGTATCTTCCCTTCATGTGTCAGTGCAAATTGGATAAACACCTCTCCCAACAGCTAAAATAATTAAATTAAAATAAGCCTAAACTAAGATTACTTCTGTATTTGTAAAGAGAAAAAGATCATCAACAGCAAAATGCTCAACAACCTACAGTTGTTATACTAAACTGAGTGTAGATATTTTTGGCAATTAAAATTGTGGCTTCCAATTTTTTTTTCCCATTTTGGTATCACACAGACTTCTTTGGCTTATAAAATCACTTGTTCACCTGCCGGTTTCAGTTGGCAGGATTCTTATATGTATTCAGATATGTATGTATAGGTATATATTTCCCCTATTAGCATGTATAGAAGACAGTCTTGACCCAATCCTTGTCTATCATCACACACTTGCATGATCTGCTCCATTCCAGATGAGTTTTTCTGTATTTGGAGAAACAGGGAACAAACCTGGATGGCTCTGCCAGGGAGAGCTGCGGTCCAGCAGAAATAACACTGAGCAGGACCTGATACTCCCAAAGGACCTGACTCTATGTGGTCAGTTATAACGGTTCGTGTGATGTGAAATATTGCCTCTTTTATCTACTTTTTTGCCTATGTTGGCCTGGGTATTGAAAAACTGGTAGTACAATTATCCTCTTATCCTCTCATTTTTGATGAATTACCAATGACTGTTTGGGAAAAAAATAAATGGCCTGATGGTAACACCATTGCTAAGGACACAAGAAATAGGTGCAGTAACTTTGAAGATTTTTAGTTGACTATAAAGCTATCTCAAAATATGATTGGAAGGCTTCATATAGTAAACAAACTTAACATTAGCACCTAAGCTTGTGCTACAGGGGCACTGGAGAACATGCCACAAGGACAACAATATTGTGGATGTGAATAAAGGGAGAACTGTAAAAAAAAGGCTTGTATTTGTAAGATCTATCATGTTATTGACAATGCATTTTGTAACTGAAATTTTCAGATTCTATCTTCAGTCTGAAAGAAAAAGTTGCAAAATAAAATACAGTGTTATCCTTGTTTGGGTAACTATATACATTATATATTAATGAATTCACATTGGGTTTAGGGACATGGAAGTTCTAAAATTATCTTAAAAATATTTTACAAGAAGTATCTATTATTTATTCTTCATTAAGCAAAGACATTTAGAGACAGCTAACAAATTTGCACTTATGTACTGAAGCTCCTACAAATATAATTCTGCAGATTATCAATACTGGGAACATGTGCAAAAGTCTTTTCAGTAGAAAAAGTTTAAAGACTGAATCATGTCATTTCTAGAAGACAGATCAAGCAGTGCTGGCCAGATGGTAGAAAATATAGGCAATCTGGCTGGTTGTACTGTGTCTATTTAAAGACAGAACTGGAAAATAAATGGGAAGTCCAACACTTTCACGTGTCACAAGTGAAAAGGCATAATACTGCCGTTGTACATAAACACTGGGGGCATAGTGCTTAAAACGGGACCTATAGACAGTGTACTCTAATTACTTGTGCATGTTACAGGTATCGTTAGCATTGCATTATATAATTCAACAGGTTAGCTTTTTCTTCCCTTCTTTGTGTTCTTATGAAGTTGACATATCATTCATTAACATCTCTAGCATCTAAACATAACATGAGGATTCAAGTAAAATGCTTTAATGATGTGGTTGTGTTTTTCACTTAAGTAACAAAGTTATGAAAGAATGAAATATTTTGTTATTCCAGCGTTTGCACTATTCTTGACTTTCTGCTGGAAAGTTTCAAAATGCTACATGTGGTACCTTTCAAAACAAAACACCAATTAAAAATAACAAAGTGGAACACGGAGAAATTCATGTTCCATGGAACAACAAATTGTTTCAAATTGGTGGTTCTGAACTAAATTGGAAGCACTACAGTTATTAAGTTTGCTTTCTCAATTAATCAGGAGAAAACAGTTTCTGACATAAGTAATTTCTTAGTGCTTTCTGTGTGTATTTTTATTGCTTGTTTACAACACATATATACAATACAGAATATAAAATGTATTAACATGGATATGTAGAAAAGGCATGAAATCATGTATTTCTTGCAAACCACAGCAAGTATTTTCTAAATGCTAAGATTCAATGTGGTCTACAATAATTCCTTTTATTAATTTGTATTGTAATTTGTTCTTTTATTATTGTACTAGTTTCATAGTGCTCTTTTTTTCTTTCTGTAAATGGTATAAATATGTATTGAAAACCTGTATTGGCTTCTTTCATATAAAAACTTGAATTGACATTCTATGCAAAAAACATGGAACAACTTTAATTTGCAAATTTTTGTATTATGCAAAATTGTTCAGAACACAAACTAAAGGCATAGCGGTAATAGATATATATTTTCATGGAGCTTGGTGTCTGATTCTAGAACACAAAACTATACTCTTCTGTTACATGACAACTTAGTTTGTGCTTTACATGTTTCCAACTTTAACTTATGAGGTCTGCTCTAACAATTTTTGGAAAATCTGTTCATATTGTGGTTTACTCATTTTGGATATGAATCCAGCATGAAGCCTACTCTCCAAGAAATAAAACTTGTTCTAGCTGCTCATAAAATTTTTCCCAGAACTGTTTATAAAACCTAGTAAAAAAAGAAAGTGCTCATTATTTTTGATAAGTTGTGAACGACTGGAAATACATATTTCAATCACAGAACTAAAGCTATATGCAATAGACGAAAAAGGATATATATGTATTTTTAAACTGATAAGTGTTTCTTAAAAACACAAATTTTCATGAGTCACTTACCTCAGAGTTTAAAACTTCACCTTTCTTTTTGCTGTGGTTAAATGGAGAGAAAATACTCCAAGTCTCAGCAAATGTCAAAGCCAGCTTTAAAATATTGGGATTTAAAGGAAGTATAATACCAATAAGTCTAAAACTATTAGGGCTTCCTAGTGAGAATATACAGGACTGTTTTATGTAGTTTTTGACAGAGAACTTAAATTAGCCCTGTAACATGGATGGTGTAACTTTTCCTGTTGCCTGGGAAAGAAATGTTGTCAGGCTTTAAGTTGTGGTGATGGCACTTAGTTTGTATAAGTCTAATAAAAGGGCAGAGTGTATGCATGTTTCTCTGATTTTAGATTTTTTTTTCTCTTGGTCAGAACTTTGAAGTCTTTTTAAAGCTTTGTTCTCTTCCTCTTTTCCAGGCTAATAAAAAGAATTATTATTACTACCACATTTGTGTCTCTTGGATTTTATTTTGGCTAATGCGAGCATTTTTACAACATGATCTTGGACAAAGGAGCAATTAGAATTAAGGAGACTTATCCAACAATTACAGCACTTATTGCAATTATAATAGTAACTTAGTAAGTTGATGACTTACTGAGTTACCCAAATGATAGATTTTTATTTTGCTTTTAAAGTTAGCAAAAGCTTAATGCTATAGTTTTGTAATGAGCCTGTGGTAACCAGATTTGTAGTCTGAAGCCTTCATCTGCCACACTGTTAGCCATCAAAGGAGCCCTGTCCTACCAAGCTTTCTATTTTCACAACAGGATATCTGGTTTCTTTTATGAGGATACAGCTATGTTAATTTGGTTTAGTGGTTTGTTGGAGGTAAGCATGCTCTTCACAGCACAAACACCAAAATCCCCTTAAAGCAGTTCCTTGTTAATAGCTGGGGTCTGATTGGCAGTTTTGCATTGTTAAGTGTGATTTGGTTGGATAAATATGTTTAGTCTAGTAAGCACTTTAGTGATTGAGTGTCTGTTAATGGATAAAGGTGGATTATGGCAAAACCTCTACAGGCTGTCATTGAGCACTTAAAGTTGTGAGATGTCATTGGGGAAATGGAAAACAAACCATCAGTGTGGAAAAACTCACCAAGTATAAAATATTTTAAATATTTGGTGCTATTTCAGTATTTAGCTTTAAAATCATATTTCACTTGAGGAAAACAAAGCAGAGCAGACTGTGCAGCTCATAAACTTCTTGTTTGGCCTTAAAGCAAGCATACTTAATACATGTGTCTGGGCTTATTCAGAGAGAGATCTTTCTCAGAACATCATAGTCAAAAAGCCACCAGGTGCTTGCAGGATAAGTGAAGAGTGGAGGTAGCTTTTCTGAGGAATGTACTGTGAATCTTCTAATGCAGAATAAAATACCACACAATTTTATGTGGTTTTATAAATCAGTATGCTTACTTGCCATTGTGCAAAGCTACTTTTCTTTTCTTGTAATAGCACCTTCTCCAAAACCAAGATTTTTGCAAGACCACCCTATTTCCTTCTCCCTCCTTTAGGCTCAGAGATGAAGATCTTTCTCTTACTTTTAAGAAATGTAATGTGATCCCCTATATAAACCACCAACAAATGTCAGCTTTTTCCCCCTCTACTCAAGTGTATGCAACCTTTTTATGAGGTGCTAAATATCAGCTTACCTGGGGACTTGAAATGGCCTTGAAGGCAAGTGGCAGATATTCAGGTACATACATAGAAACTCACAACTTTTGGTGAGTTTTAAAACCTGTGTGTCCTTATTAATGGCCATGGTGTAGTGATTCATGAAGTTTGTTTATCATACTATGAAAGCACTAACAGGTGTAGTACACACCCAGAGGGTACATCTGAAATGCTTAGAAAAATAGAGCTTCAATATTAGTCTTTTCAATATAAGTCTTTTTAAGCTGTTTAACTAAAAACTTCTCTGTCTCCTTTTTTGGGGGGAGGGGGGAGAGAAAGAGGTGCGGAGGAGAGAGGAGGGGACTGTTTTCAAGGAAAACCCTGCAACTCTTCCCTCTGTCCTCTTTAATTCTTTTCTTATCAAAGACATATCAGGCTGACCCATGCCTTACAGTTTATAGTTACCATATGTCAGTATAGAATCAAGCCCACGAAACTTAGAAAAACTGTAGTGAAATTTTTAGAGTGGAAAACTTCCTCCCAATTAGTTTTGAGGAACTACTCGCAGTTTCACCATAAACCTACATGTTTCACAGAGTTTTTTCATCTGGTTAAAATGACCTGCACAGGAGGGTTACCCTTTGGTCAAGTCCAGATTAACTGAGGGGAGAGGGGATGGCTTCTCCATTAGTTGTTAGGTGCTTTTCCAAATAATACATTAAGTCTCAAATATATTCAATTGGCTTGAATGGAACCTAATGACAGAGTAAGTTCTTCTATTGTATTACCCTAAAGAACAGGCTAGATGGTCATAAAAATTATTTCTCGCCAAGTGGTATCTTGGAGACAAAATTCTTCACTAGGATCCATGCAACCATTCCCATATTGCAGTAATTTAACCAAGAGGAAAATGGATTTGTTGATTTAATCTTTTTCTATGATTCTTGTCACAACTCTTCTTGCTTGAATGAGAGTACAAATCAGCATCTTAATTAATCATTTCCTATAGTCTAATTTCTTTAAATTACAGAAATCTTGCTCTTAAGTGTCAGATGTTAGCAATAATAAGATAAAGAAAGGGAAGAAATTAATTATAAATATATATGTCATATATAATGTCAAATACATAATATGTCATATTATATATATGCTTCTGGTTTAGATAATGCCTGTAGCCCATGTACAAAAAGTACATACTACCTAACATGTTGAACTGGTGGAAAATGGGGAAGAAATACAGCTGAGGAAGTTAAGACAGAAAGATTTATTTTTTTTTTCCAAGCCTTTAGCAAGTTTATGTGCCTTCATATAGTAGCTCATCTTTACTCCAAAGAAGAAAATGATAGCTTTGGTTATCTAAGTAGCACAGTGGAATACTGTTCCTTGTACTAAAGTGTGCTGCCATAATTAAAAATTGTACTTTTAGAGAATTGTTTGCTGATATTACAATTCAATCAAAAGCTAAACTGAAATTGTGGAAATTCTTTGGAGAAGGGCTGACATTTGAAAAAAGGTTGAGAAAAGAGTTGATTGACTAAGGACAAAAATAAAACATCTGGGGAATCCAGGAAAACATAAGATAAACTAAATTACTGGACCAAGATTTAGGATCAAGAAGAAGAAATCTAGGGGAAGGAGGACCAACATTGTGAAAGTTCTATTGACAATCAGACAGGAACGATTATTAATGAAACGGGCCATTTTTGAGAGAGAATGAACAGTAGGAAGACGGAGCATCAGAGACTGGAAAGTAGTAGAATAGTAAAAACATGGAAGAAGAAAGGAAGGACATATGAGGAATGAGAAGTCAATAATATAATCTTGAAATTATGAACAATATTTTGGATGTGAAAATTGCAGACAGATAAGGCAAAAATCAGTCATATGTTGATCAAGGGTTTTTTTAAAGAAACACAAAAGATGCAGAAGGTAAACAAAAAAGAAAGCTATCTGAAGAAAAACATACATAAGCAAAAGATTCAGTGAGACAGCAGGAAAAGAAACTGAGTAAAGACATTCTGTGGGAGAAAGCAAAAGTTAAGAAAGGATTGATACTAAATATAATCAACTATTTTGTAGTGAATCTTTTTGGCTTTATATAATGGAGCTTGGAAGAGAATAACAAATACGACTTTTAGGAGCTTTAATGCTCTACATGAAGAACCAATTCACTTCAGAAATAACAGGTCTTTTTCTGAGAATTAGATGTAGCTGCAGGCACTTCAGTTCTCTTGAAGATTTTTTTTGCTGTTGCTTCTTGAATTTTCTGTAGAAGTCATGATTTTGAAATTTAAAAATGCTTTTCCCTCCCAAGTTGCTGCATAGGGCTTTCACATTAAAGACAGGATGAAAAATCAGACTGCCTAAACACGGGAAACAATAAAAATTGCACATAGGAAAGAGCTCTAGGTGCATGAACTAATCAAACAAGAGAACACAGGCATTAAAGAGCAGGTAAGGAAGTCATTTTAAGCGATGTAATTTGAAGTAGTAACATATTTAAACAGGACACAAAATTTTTGAGCATAAATGGTTTCTTAATATTAAATAGAAACATACATATATACACATGATGAATACATAAATACCAGGTGATGTTCTTAGTTGAGATAAGTGGGGTTTTGGTTTTGGTCTCCAACCCTGGCAAATAGCTTTCATATCTTGCTCCAATGGTATATCATTTTTCCACTCTGGTTAGTCTTAACAACAACATTGTACTTCTGTAGATTAAAAATGTGTAGGTTTTGCAGGCCTTTGTCACAAATACCCAGCAGGCATTCAAACACTTTCAAGCAATAAATAAGACCCCACAAACAAAAAGCAAATTAAATCTTCCACTTCTATTCATAAAAATATATATGCAATCTTACTTAACCAGTCAGATGCTTGTTTGTGACATGTGAAATAACTTGGTGGTCTGAGTCCAATTCCAATTGGACAGCTGTTTGGATCATAAAACTCCCCGCTATAATTGGCTTTAACTGGCATCCTTGTCAGCCAAATAGCCAAATTTTGTAGGGGCACAGAGGCAGAACAGCCTTTCTCATAGCCTAGAGGTGGTTCTTCTAGACTAACCATGTGGGTGGCCTGCTGATAGTGGTAGAATTAAAAAGAAAAAAAATATATACTGTTGGAAATTTTTATATTGTATCTTTTTTTAGAAATCAGGACAGAATTCCACTACTGAATTTCTCATAAATGTTAAATTTTAAAAGTGCAAAGCATATAACATTGAAAGCTATTTTGGAAAGTATCAAATAAATTGTCCTTTGGCAGCCAATGACAAAATAGATTTATGAGACTAGAATTTCATTCAGCGTTTAAAGCAATAATTTTTTATTCTTCTTTAAAAACAAAAAACATTCAGAACCAGACTGGTGTGTATTTTCATGGAAAAGGAAGTGCCACAGTTGCCACCTGGTTAAACCAAGATCTCCAAATTTATTCTATGCTGGGATAAGTAAATTGTAGAATTGCAATAAAACACTTGTGAAACATTTGAATGCATGATGAAGTAGCCCAATAAAAAATTAAGAAAATCTCAACTCAAAATAGCAACAAATGAAGCAAAGCATGCCTCATCCAAATGGAGAAATTGTTTAGAAACATCATGCCTGAATAAATGTAAACAGTCTGCATTCACCTTGACTGATTGAACTATCATCCATAAGATACGTTAGAAATATAAACTGATAGAAGTCCTCTCAGAAAGTGTCGTATAAAGTAACTGAGCCAGTTCTGAATTCTGTGAAATGAGTAGTTCAAAATGAATAAATTGTTTCAAAAATGGCACCAAATTCTCTGATTCTGTTTAGCATGTGCAGTACCTTAGCACGAAATATAATGCACAATGTGTCTGAAATTGTAAGATTTATACTCACTTTGCACTGGTGTAAATGCCTGTTCAGGGTACAAGGTGGTGGATATCTTGGCCCATAATGTAGAATAGTTCAAGTGCTACAAGTGTTACTGCAGAATTCATTCTTGAAAGCCTGCCTACTTTTTTGCTTTCTCAGTGACCGTGCCTGCTTCTTAAAGAAAAGACTCTCTTATTTGCCTTTTATATTCTGTCCTGTGCATGAGAACTTAATAAGCTGAAGGAAAAATATAATTTTCATAATATGCTGTGGGGGAAAAAAAGACATGTGTTGTTTTTTATAGATGAAAAAAAAGAACAAAAACACTGTTAAGTCAGATGGGCAGATATTTGTACAGCTCCCAAGGCCTATCTGAAGAGTACTGTGTGAAAACAAAGCCTGGTGAAGAGGAAGCAGCTGCAGGGGTGATATAGAGCCCTTTCTTATAAACAAAGAGCATCAACAAATCTGTTTGAGCATGAATATTAGATTTGCTGGCTTTTGCTGACATCACCATGTGAGATAAACATATTACAAGGAGCGGAACAGTTTGTTGCTTGAGAGGTTGCCAGATGAGATAAGTGAATGGCAAAGTGGCAAATGAAGAGAAGGTGCCCATCCTGACAGTCTCAGCCGTAGCTGAGGGTTGTGACTTGGTGAAGTGTTGTAATGAACACGACTAGGCTGGAACAAGTGGATAAAAATGAACTATGAACCTCTTTTTTTGGAATGATGAAGAGCTAACAGCTGCTTCCATCTGGGAACTGTGTAAAAGTGCCTTACAGCTGTACAATAATAAACAGCTAAAAACTCTACACAGCCTACTGCTCCATTTACATTCTTTCCCAATCTTTTGACTCATTAAACTGTAATCTTCTTCCTAATTATATTTCATCAATCCTTTGTTTATGGAACTCTAGATTAAACGGCAAACATATTGAAACAAAAATAAACTTATAATTAGTTGTCTTCTCCTCATCCCTCCTCTCTTTGTATTAGCAAGTGCATCATTATCAAACCTCATGGGTTTGGTGAGACAATCAGTATACATGGTGCACTTTTGGCAGCAAAGAATAAAAAAACATTTGTAGCTGCATAATATGATTTACCAGCTCTAGGGCTCCAGGGTCTACACTTCCATAAATATAAGTGACAAATTATCAATAAATCATTCCCCAGTCTACCACATTGCATAATGTTTATTGAAATCCAATTCTAATAAATATAAAAGTCATCTTTTTTAACCAAAGCATAAGAAACAAAAATGACAGCAGTTACAAACAGAAATGAAAAATGAGAAATAAGCCCCTTCATAAGCAATGAACCTTTTTTCCCTAGCATCCTTGTTGCCTCAGTGTTGTTGGCCTCTAAAAAAACTGCCTTGGAACAGACACAACTTTCAAATGGTGATTTTATCTTTTTTTATTATGATAAACACTGTTTTTCTGGTTTTGTCTGTTATGTATATGACTCTCACATCGGATTCCCAGTTGCTAAAGAAATAAATCCAGTTCACTTTTTAGGACATTGATGAGTGGCTTCATTAGAATTGGTAAAGTTCTTCCAAATGAACCCTGCTGTAGATCAGCTCAGCACACCGAAACTGATGTTCTGAAATTGTGTTGGTTTTGTTCATTGTAAGAAGTTATTTGAAGTGAAACAAAGTGAAAAACCCAGAATATTTGCACATGAATTAATTTTTTCATTATTTCTGTATATTCGAAATCACAGCTCACAAGAGTTATACTTGGGGAGGAGAGAGGTTATTCCAGCTTATGACTACACGAACTGGACCGAATATTGCTTTAGAATGTAACAACATTACTAAAGACTAATACAAGAAAGTTCTTCTGAAAAATTAAGACTTTATCAGATTTCCCACCCACATAAAATAAGGTAATATACATTTACATTTCTTGAAACAAATTTTTGAGATATCTTACCTGTTACAGGTGCTGATTAAAGCATGAGATTATCCTATCCCACCATTTTTATGCAAGTCAGCATCTGAAAATAATTTACACAAAGTAGTCATTAGACCTCTGTAATGCTTTTAAAAGTCAACTTAAATCTTCATTGAAACTCCTTGTCCTTTTGTGTTCTGTGAACCAAATATCAGATACCCGGATTAAGCTTAACTAACATCTCTTCAGAATGATTACATTACCCATTAGTTTTCTGATCTTTCTTTTTTTCCACCAGAAATCATAACTGTCTTTACATCATGAAAAAGATTTCTGCTGTAATATTTCATTTGTCTTACTTAAATATCTATTAGATATATCCTACTCTCTAGGGAATGTGATCTACATGTTCAGTGATTTGTTTTTATTTATGTAAATGAATTGCATCTAATTCAAAGGAACATATCCATTTAAGACAGAAGAATTCTATTCCCTTGTAACTTCAGTAGAAGTTTGCTTTGCCGGAGAACTGTAGGGCTGGACCTAGAAGTTTCCTGTCCAGATTAAACTGTATTTACTATGCAGACTTCCTCCTGCCACATGATTTTACTGATGCCCTTCCATGTCATGTTTTGAGGACAGCATAGGCCAGTGCAGTAGTGTGGCTATGTTTCTAGAGTATAAGAGAGTGAAATATCTCTTTCTCTGAAGTTTTCACAGAGTTTTGGTGGAAATGATTCATTTCCCATATGTTTAAGCCCCTAACTTGTTGATCTACTGGAATGGTCCTACTAAATCCATTCACTTTGTTCCTATATAGAAGCATTTGTACATCAGAACCTGAAAAAAAAAATAAAATGAAAGAAGGAACACTCCAGGCACTTGTAAAGAATGAAACGAAAGTCCCTTGTTTTAGAAATGGTTCCTCTTCTGACACAAAGTCAGTGTGATAAATATCACATTGGCAGCATTCAGCAGGGTGTTTATAACCAGCAGCTTATTGTTGCCCAGGCAGTTTGTGGCTGCCAGGATAGAAAAGCTGATCTAAAATCCTCATCGTCAAACCATACTGAATTAAATGAATTCAGCCACAATCTTCTTCCCACTTATCCCATCCTTTTCTGAGAGAGTGTGCCCTCATGCTCTCTTGGGAGAAGAAGGGATTCAAGTACTCAGTGTACCAGAGCAGCAGCAGCCCAGATCCATAGGAAGGAAGCAGCTGCAGTGCAATCGTGAGTCAGAGACTTGATGCCAGCTCAGCATCTCACATTTGGTGATGTGTGAGGAAGTGGGAGAAACTGAGACCACTGAGTTGACAGCCTATTTCCATTCACTGAAACAGGATGTAATGAGAGATCTGAGAAATCTGGAGTTTAAAATAAAGTCAAAATATAAACTGATGTATATATATCCTGACGTAAAGAATGACATCTGTGAGAGAGTCTGAGCAATCTGCGTGAGGATATCAGAAGACTAACACATGACTTTCATAGATCTGAATGCCAGAGCTATTACTCAACATTCAGATATTTCTGATTTCACATGATATACCCTAATGAGGTCATAGCCTGGAACTAAGGGTAAAAAAAACAATATAAAACTCCAGATTGATCTTAATCCCAAGCAAATCCAGCCAAAAATTATTATTTCCATAGAGAAAAGCAGACTTGGCTGAACTGCTGCAAGAATATTGCACTACCTTGAAATAGGTATTCTGCATCTGCTTTTCAAGGAAAGCTCTGAAAACATTGTTAAAAGCTAAGAGAGGAAAAAAGAGAGAGATAAATCTAGCTGGCCATCTTGCTGTAAGTAAAGGAACTCATAAAATATCTGGGCTTTACAGAGCTCTGCAGGTGACTAAATAATTGCAATAAATGACATAGGTGTTTATCTTCTTTCATGGATACCTCAGTTATATTTTCCTGAGTATTTCCTCTTTTGTTATACGCAAAAGTGAGGGATCTGCATTTATGTTTTTCATTACAAAGGTAAAATAAAACCTTTGACAAAATTCCCTAAGTAAAATAAAACCTTTGACAAAATTCCCTAATTAATGCTTAATTATTAGTTGAAGACAACTCATATCTGGCAAAGGTCTAAGTTGACCTCTGTGTTATTTATAATCAGTCACTTGTAATATTTCATTGGATTCTTTTTTTTTATTGATTGCACTACATTTAGTCCAGAAATTTTCCAGTTTATTGCAGCAACAGCATTATCTGATGTTGTCCTCCAGTGATCTTGAAAGTTTTACAGAAGTCACCCATTAAAAATTGTTCAGTTAATTACAACATAGTGTTCTCTTTCGAATAAGTTAGGTGTTAGTTTTAACTAGTTACATGTTGACACTAATAGTTAAATTGTTAATTTCAGAACCAAAAAACAAAAGCCAGCAAAAAAGATACTTCAAGGCAACTTAACAAATATTTCATCCTCATCTTAAAGTCTACAACCACTTAGAACTTTTCCAAGGGTTTTAAGTCTAGCTATCTGATTGCTGGCTTATGGCCCATAAAAACAAACAATGCTTGTTCCTGAAGTTCGGTAATTCATAAAGGAGCTACGTGCGATTAATACATTTCCAAAAATTACTTTTCTTGACTGTGCACTAAAATCTCTTTCTCCTGTCAGAGCTAAGAGCAGGGTACTGTTTGTCATCTAGCTGATCATACTGATATGACACATCGATGTTAATACTTACTGTATGTGTGTTGATATCAAGTGCTGGCCAGCCAAGAAACAATTAGAGACCCTACAGTGTAAGCACCTGAGCGCCATTAACCTCAGTGGAAGTCATTTGTGTCTGAATTGGAAGAGAAACTTTGGCCTTGAATTTGTCAGAAAACTGGAGTGTATTTTTATCTTCTTACTATGGTTTCAGTAGACATAATATAGCAATCTGCATGGCTTTGCATAAATCCAGCTAGAAATGAGAGTACTACCCTCTACACATCAATTTTTCCACTTTTTTGGCTACAATACTGTCTTGCAAATACATTGTTAAATCAATATAAGCCAAAACCAAAAGAAAAGTATTAAAAGTTCATAGTACACCAGACAGGTCTATATGCACAGGTGGGCTCAGCTTGCATGCCAGGTTGCCCAGACGTGACACCCAGCACAGCAGGAGGCTGTATATCTACCAAAAGCTCATGGGTTCATCCACTATTCATGGACATTGTTGACTGATAAACCTTGATGAGGGGCAGGGCTATTTGATAATGTCAAAAAGAAAGTATATCCAGCTCAAATTGCTGTAAGGAGAATGAAATCAGTGAGACAGACCTATGACTGTGATAAGCCATGTTGAAGGCCAATGGTAACAATATTGCATAGTGAATACTTAATGCAATACGAACCACCCTCAAATGTAGCCTGTGTGCTTGAATACAAAATGCAAAAATAAAAATTTAAGTGCCCAGATTCAGCTACAAAAGATTGTTTCTTTGTCACATTTTGAGAAGTCCTAAATATTAACATGCTGGCGTCAGAAATGAACAATTGTAGGAATAGCTGTCATGGTTTCCTTCTTCTACTAGTTGGATTGCACTCAAAGACAAGCTGTGAGAAAGGGACTGGAAGCAGTTTTCTCAGGATGAAGTGCCTATTGCCAGCTCTAAGGATAAAGCAGGCAGTGGAAAAGCTTTGGAAACTGGACATTTTTTGTTGGATTTTTCTTTGCAGATTAAATTCTTTTCTTTGTTCACATGCAGAATATTTATGGGCCTCTTGTCTCCAGGATAAGACCTAATATATCATTGTATGCATTTAGTCTCAGTAACAGTTAGTGAATATTTTCTTCTCTTACGATCTTCATAAATTGCCCCAATATTATATTATAACTACTTAGTTAAATGTCTCTAAGAACACTAATCATCATCTCACCTTATATGATTCTGGAGAAGTAAACAGATGTATATTAAAAAATAACATTATGAGTGACTAGGCAGTTGCAGATTTGTTAGAAAACACATTTTTAATCAAAACTCCCTTGAAAACAGAGATATCATCCATAAGGGAAATATTTCAGAAAACTCAGTAACTCCTTGTTAATTCCCAGGCTATTTAACTCATTATTTTTCTGTGTCCATATAGTACCATTTTCAAGAAAAAAGGTTGAAGCTCCTGCTCTAGATACATGGTTTTACACTGTTTGTACTAACATCTCAGGTGGACTACTGAAATAGTATTATACTGAAATACTTAAATATTATCCTTCAATAATTCTGTTGTCCCATAGTTCTTGGATACATAGAATTCAAACCTATCACCAAATTGAATCATATCACAGAAATTACGTGCATACAATCACCTAAACCATGTCAAAGACAAGGTAGTCCTATTTCTACTAGTTCTACCAAGTCTACTGTCCTAAAATAATTCTAAATCACCTGCAAATTGTCACAGCTGTACTTGGCCATTGTCCTGACCTTTTTACTAGTATGGGCATCAATACAAAACCCTAAGGGAGGATATTCCTAACTATTCTCCAAGGAAAAACTGACCATTTAGTCCTGCCTTTTGCTTCTTATTGTTTAAGCAGTTATCACTTAGTAGTCACTACACAACAAGCCCTTCGCTATTACTCTGTAAGTGCACATCTTCTGTAAGAATATCTGGCAAAGGAAACTGGAAGTCCAGCTACATCATAACAGCTGGATGGATACCTCATTCTTTCAAAGAACCTTGTGGGGTCTGCAAGTCATGCCATCTGTGAAACTTACAGACTCTTCCTTAAAGCATAGTATCTACATAGCATATTCTACCATGTTCTCCATCAGTTTGTCTAGGCTTACATAAAGACAGTATAGAAATATAATTCTGGATTAGTAGCTGACAGGATAGTGAAGATTTGTGTCATATTTTCTTAGTATGGAAGCCAGCTTAAGCAATAGTTAACACACCCCTACTACCAGTACAGGTTTTTCCTATCTGAGTACCTCTGGCACTCCTGGAAATATCAACTTGTTCCTAAAAAATTTTTCCTTCTTAATTTGTCACTACAGAACAAATCTCTTGAATTCACGTCTCAGGCAGAAATTATTTGAGTGTATGGTCTCTTGTGTAATGAATATGAGTGTAAGGAATTCACTTTTCTTTTTGTAATGATCTGGATTTTCCTTGACAGGTCATTTTATATCAAGATCATCCAATGTCTCCAACTTCCCTTTGAAAGTCTTTTTTCTTCTGATTCACTGGCAGGATGTTTTTACTATTAACATTTATTCTTTCAGCCAGTTGCTCAACAATTTTTGTCCTTTCTAAATGTGGTTTTACATTTAAGACAGTGAGTTTACTTTGAAGAGAGTATAGGCAAGTAATTGTACATGAAGATTTTGAAATGGAACATATTCCACATCAGAAAATGGACTTTTGTATCACTTAATTATAAATTAATCTTATTAAAAAATGGTGGCAGGAAGTGTTAAGAGAAGAATTTTTCCTTGTCTACTACATCTCTCAAAAGTGTTGGAAATTATAGACACATAAGTGGTTTTCCGCCTTATTCAGAAAAAGGCTAATGACACTTGAGCTGCAATTCTCAGCACTCACTCAGTCTTAAGGTTTAGGTCTCTGGTACACAACCTCTATGCTTTTTGACTGAAATTGCTCAAGAATTCAACTGTATGTCTGTTCTCAGCCTTCCCTATTCGCTGTCCTTTGAGAAGTAAAACTAAATTCAACCTGCATCTTGGTGTTCTTTCTTTTATTTCCCCATGCAAGACATTCAGATAGTCAGTACCTCAAACAGGATTCTGAATTCTGCTTCAAAACTCTTTAAAACACAAAAAATTTTAGTTGCTTTGGTCTTCCAAAAGGTCACTTAATGCTGCCACATTTTCTTCAAAAGAAAAACATTTCGGTGAAATCACCAAAATCTGTTAAAATCTCTGCAGAGTTTTTCATAGATTATTTTATATACTTTAAAAGTAAAGATTAAACTACAGAACAATTTATTTCTGCTTTGTTTAATTATATAAAGAATCAGAACAATGAATGCAACATTAGCTCTATGAAGCTCAACATAACTTTAATTTAAATTTAAACTTTGACTCCATCCTTTGTGTATCCTTCTATCCCTTGAAGTTCACATCATTAAGTAGCAGGCAGACAGTCTTTGTATCTTAATCACCATCAAGTGTGTATTTTTTTCTTTATATTAATTTATATAAACTAAATTTGCTTCTAAATCTGTTTTGTTTTGTGGTGGTTTATTTGCAGAAGTGTTTTTCATGTGATGTCTGTTAACAGTTCAACCTCATGCTGGAGTAAGAGGCATTTTACATTAAAAAAAGAGCATCTAATCTGTTATTTGTACAAGGACTTGCAAATATTTTAAAAGAGCTGGACAGAGTAAAGTACTTGCACAAATGTTTTGAGCTTTGGTTTATGGCAGTGCTTGTTTCGGCTATTTGGAAACAAAGGTGTTCATTTACATAAGTAGAGAAAGTGAGCTGTGGAAAAACAAGGCTGAGTCTAAATTTTCAACAGCACTGGGTGAAAGCTCAGCCTTAATTAAAAACAGCATTATCTTGGACACATTATTATACTTCAGTTTTAGTACATTATGCATTCTAACCTCCTTGCTACCACTCATGACATTAATACCAGTCCAACTCAGTTTTCCAATCAAATTAAATTATGATGATAATATTTAATAACCTCTAGATATTAAGTGGAGTAGAAACATTTCCTGAGCTGCTCTGAGCTGCAGCATGCTGCGCAAATGAAGAACAGTTTTGCAACAAGATGAAGCACAGTAAACAAGCATAATTTATTCTCTTAGAGGTTTATATATGAATATCACTACTTTCTCAATCCTTCAACTTTTATCAATAGAGTTAGAGATGCTATTTTACAGAACATTAACAGCAGACAAATATAAGCACATTAAACTTAATACTGAAAAAAAATTTAAAAAGCAACACTTGGGTGCCTAATGTACAAATATAATGTCTGCTCTAAGATACATCTACAGAGTTTAGTTTCTCCAGGGGATCCTAAAACTAAGCATCCAGATACAGAAGACGCTCTTGAACTATGTCAGCATCTGCCATATAATTATACAGCAATACCTCAATAACACTTTACTGGGAAGCCTTTAAAATAAGACTTCTTTTAATCTTAATTGACTGACTTTTTTGGAAATTCGAGTAGGTGTATCATCATCCTTCGGTCATATTGTCTACAAGTAAAAGTTATGACTGTGCATTGTTGCGTGATTTGATGATTTTATCATTAATTTCATAGCTTTATTACTTGTTTTAAGGTACCAGCTGCTGAAATTATATGGGAAGGGTAAATCTCAGCTTTTTCTTCAGTCTCTACAAAAAAACAACAACAATAAAAAAACACAATGTGATTTTCTTTTCCTAGACATCTTCCCCACTGAAAATCTTAAAATGCAATGCTTAGTATTTCCAAAAGCAGAAGCAGCATAACACTTCCCACTTTTAAAATGTGGCATGTTTTAAACTTGCATTAAGGAAGATGAGAGGCTAAATCACAAGTCTTCAGTAGTTTGGGTTAGCAGCATCATGTAGGGTTTCATCTTTTATTCATAGAAATTCATTACAAACATTCTATCAGTTTTGATGGTGCAATAGTATGGTCAGAGAGAGATGCACTTTCCTTTGCACCTGCCATGGTAGAGACAACTCAAGTAGAACAGCTCCTTTGATGTCTGATCTTGCTAAAACCACAAATGTAACTTGATCTTGGCATCAACCAAAGGAATTACTCACTACCATTACTTTCTCTCCCATGTATATTTTAACATTTTTTACCAAATCTTTGCTTGCCTTTTTTACTCCAGGTTGAGGATTTACCTCCTTTGCCATATTTTCTTAATCTCTCTGGTCCTTTGTATTTCTTCTGGCTTTACACCTGGCAAGATCTTTCAGTGCAACATCATCAGTGAATCTATATAGCGTGAACTTTATTCCATTTTCCAAATCATTAAGATGGCAATTGAAAGTAGCTCTTACACTGATCCTTCCATTGACTTGGACAGCCACATATTTTGCCATTTATAATTATTCTGCTGTCTAATCTCTGTGGCCCCGTTTATATACAAGGTTGAATCATGTTTTCAACTTACAATGCACAAGACTCAATTAAGTACTTTAGCTAGGACAATGTAAGCTACTGTATCCCATTCTTTCATTATTTTTTAAATTCTCCTAAGGAGCATAAAAATACATTGGCAACATTTATATTTATTCATCTAATATTGCATATTCCACAGGGCTCTCGTAATAATTTCATTTTTGGTTTTCTTTCTTTTTCACATCATAGCTTAAAACTAAAAAAAAGAAGTATTAATAGTCTTCACACCACATTAAGATGAATATTTTATCCTGTTTTATGACTGAGGAGGGATTCAGTGAATTGCCTGAGGATATATGCCAAGACTGTGACGAAAAGGATAGCCAAACTCAGAGGTACTATCACTACAGTTGTAATACAGTAGTACTGTTAGGGTCAAATTCACTATTTGTCTCCTTGTTTATTTCCATGTTCTTCAATGTTTAATTATTTAGCTTGGAGTTGAGATTAATTGCCAGATTTTGTATCCTCTGCTGATCAACCAGTCTAGATTTTGTTTATTTTTACATTGATAATGTATACCCTTTTAGATTACTCCTTTGCTTTGTACTAAGAAATATCCATCAAATATCAAATACTTTTCTAACTATTTGAGAACACATACAGTTATTCTAAAATAGGATTTTAAAATCTTGGATGATTTACACAGAAGTATAACTAACCATTGATGTCTTAGGAGAAAATTTCATCTTGAACAGACTGTTCTTTTATGGTTTGAAGTAATAAAGACTATTTGAATAGTATGATTATTTTTAGCTAAAATTACTTCTTTCATTGAAGGTACATTAATTTCAGTGAGAATACATGACTTCTGAAGTCAGGTAATGTGTACCAAAACATAACATGTGAAGAAAGAAGGAATGCCAGATTTTCTACTCACCATTTTATTGTGAAGTTATAAGAGTTCACCTATCAGATAACAATAACAAAGTCTTTCTGAGATGCACACACCTATTTTGTGCTTGATACATTGTGTTCAGTCAGTATTGCAAGATGTCAACAGGCTGTAACTCTTGTCTCTCACTAGTTCCTTTTCAAGAACAGCCCCTAAAGGATACTGTGGGATTGAAGTACCAGTGATTATACTGGATGCAATTCACAGGCTGTGAAAGAAGTTGGAAGACAAGGAGGAGACAGCTGCCTGTCTCACAGGGAGTCTGTCCCAAGCACATCGAGAAGAATGAGAGTTAAAGCTTAGGAAAACTATTTTTGCAGACAAAGCACAGCAGGAGGAACACCTAAGTCTTAACTTGCAGGTCTTTCCTTACCTTAGGACAGATAACCAATAGAGGACTTGAAGAAAAAGAGGAATGGCGCAAGAATTCAGAGATTAGTTCAATTCAGCCCCTACAGAATTTTCAGGGCACAGCTATGCTTTTCACAGCTCTTTTTTTTTCATCTTCCTCTCCAGTGCACTGTGGTGTGAAGTGAGCATGTCCTTCCCAATGGTGCCTCAGTTTGGGTTTGCTTTTTTTCTCCCCCTCTTGCAGTTGTTATTATGGCAGAAGTTGTGCAAAGAGGTTAATAGCATGCAGTCATTAAATTCCTTTTACTCTTGGCGTTGCATCAACTCTGTACTACCGGCAGCAGTGGTAGACAGGGTGATGTTTTTCCTACGATTTCCACCATTAACAACATAGCTGGAACATTATAGGGCAAAACTGCATGCCTATCTTGTAAGAGAAGTATTTCACTGAAAAAATCTTCACTAACATTAGTAGTGATTCTTGTCTGCCTATTGTTCTAATGCATTGTATTGAATTAGTTGGCATTTTTACGACTTTTATAGATGTGGAATGTATTTCTTTAAATCCCTTTAAAACTCTCTAGTGGAACACAATGCATTATATACTTTAGAAGTTACCCAGGACAGCAATTGTTATGTGGCTAATTTTGCCACAGTATGTAGTAAACATACTTTGATACTAGGAAAAAGACAAACAATGTGGTGTCTTAATAGTAATGAGATTATTTAAAGGGAAAAAGGCAAAACAGAGAAAAGTGCCAAGACTCTGTGAGAAGATGTAGAAACTGGAGGCAGTAACTGCTCTGAATTTCTTTCCACAGTGGTCTTAAATACATTTTTGTCTTTTGCTGTAGTGATAGGTAAGCAGTATAGGTGACATCCTTTTTCCCAGGGACAAGTTCAGTTCCCATAAACACTGCCTGGTTTTGTCTTTCCAGAGTTGGACTAGAGACAAATCTAGTTAGTATAACTGGCTTCAGAAGGTCATATGCAGGTAGCTGTGAGTTACATATAGATTTAATAGCAAGAACTGTTCTGAAGAGGCACATGAAAGAAACACATCCCTCTCCTCTCTTTGCTGTAGATTTAAAGACATGTAGAATTTTATTCATAAATAATTATTTGGGACTCAATGAACTACATAATATTAAATGAGCTATGAATTATTAAGAAAAAAATACATAAAATGTGTTAAAAATAAAGTAAAATACCAAACATTTCAAAGTAACAGCTTGAATAGTCTGTTTCTTTTGCTGGTAACCTGGAAGGCATTTGCGTTCTAAGAGGAAAGGCACTGTGAACAAGAAGCTTAGACCTGGAAAAAAATACGACGTACTTTTCATATGAGGAAAAAAAAGCTGATTTTCAAGAACTGTAGTTTAAAGCAAAAGATTACATGTTAAATAGGCCAGAAATTAAAATGGACAAGTGTTTTGATGATTGAGATAACTTTCTGAAATGCACTGTAGAGTATGTGCCTGTGCTCAGCAAAAACGAAAATCTTGAAGGAGCATGTAAATTTTTTGTATAAATTACAAAAGGATACAAATACATTAAGGAGATCCCAAAATTTAAAATATTCTTGAAATTTTTTTTCTAGATTCTCCTTAGTCTAATAAAATTAAACCCAGAGCAATCTCTCATAGGTTCTATGCTGAAGTCATCAGATGTTGAGAGTGCACTTTAAAACTTTCTTGCAATGTGGAGATCTCCTGGCTTCCTAGAGCCTGCTGTAAAATGCTCAGTAAAACACTTGCAAAACTTCTGTGCAGACTGGGTTGGCTTGTCTATCCTCAAAGATTGTTTCAATCACTTTTTTAGGATGTTCACGAAAGTTCCTCCTTTACCTTTGGGGTGAATGATTTCAACTACGTTTAATGATTATACTTGGCTATCTCCAGACATCTATTCAGAACATTCATCTCACTCAAGAGTTCTGTCTATCAGTAAGTCCTTCAAATGCCAACTTGGAAAAATATCCTGACAGCAAGTACTTCAGAACATGCTGACAAGTCAAGAAAAAAAAACCTGTTCACTTGTGGTAAAATTGACAGTAGTGTAGATAGGTCTCATGACACCCACTTCCAGCATTGACATTCTGCCTCATACCATTATTTTCCTATGATTTTACTTGGGAACAGACCACAGTGACTGAAATCAAAATAAGACCCTCTGAGTAGAGAGCCTTAGATTTAAACTGAGGACTTCTATCCTTCCACTATATCTTTATTTCTATTGTAATAATCTTTTTTCTTTCTCATCCCACTTGCCAGTGCATACATACCTGCCTATACCTCCGTACTATGGTAATAAATTGGAACATTTCCAAATGTGCTCTTTTTTAGTAGCAGACCACTGCAGAAGCTGTTCATGTAATGTTTAGTAAATTCAGTATGGTATCCTGGTTTATTTTGATTGTTGAAATACAGCTGAACCTGAATTTAAATAAGGCTGCCTTTTAAACAGCTTGTCAGTTCTTGATTTCTATAAATATGGGGGGGGGAGGGAGGAGGTGTACATAAAATATATGAGAAAAGATCTTGCATAATCATAGAAAGTGACTGTCTCAAGATATAGGATTCTTTAGGAAATCATTTTATGGGGAATGATTAGGATAGATTAGTAAGAAATGCTTTCATCTTAGTTTTTTGCTTGTGTTGCATTTTAAAATAATTAAGAACCCAGATTGTTTCTGGTTTGCACCTTTGTTTACTGGCACCCAGCAAAGAGGCCTACACTTTGATTTTAATCATGGCCAGACAGTATAAGACCTTGGTCTTAAAGGCAAATGGAGCAACAAGCAGAAACCCTGCTGTGTAATTTCAAAGCAATGTACTTCACGCTGCTAACCCTACAGTATGATTTCTGTTCTGCCAACGGCTCCAATAGCAGAAAACTTCCAATTTGCACCTCTTGCATAAATCCACATTATGCCAGTAGGTTTAGAAGAAAACCACAAGCTTCCCAGTTCAGCAGTCAGAGGTCTGTTAACAGATCTTTAACTATGATCTATTGTGTAGGAAAGTCTGAAATTATGGATGTAGAGTTTCACTTTATAGAGCTCTCATTTGTGCTATGCAGGTTTTCTTGAGATAATTATAAGTGTTTATTTTGGCTTTTAACAACTTTAATTACATTATTTAGCATGTTCTGATGTTGTCACTGAGGCAACCATTACTCTTGCACACAAGTTTTACTTAATTGGCAGTGGGAGGAGAAAACAGAGTTTAAAGAAACTAATTGCTCTAGACCTCACAGATGCCAAGTTGTAGTTTTTTTAATTAAAAGCTTTTACAATGTAGTTTACAAATATAAAAGCACTATCTCTTGGAACTACCTAATACAGTATCTAGCTTTCATTTTTGCTCCCATTTTAAGTGGCTAAATATTCTGGAAGTTCAATGAAAAGATGACTGCAAAAAGTATTTCAAAGGATAGAAGACAGAGATTGGAAATATAAAAATAGAGTTCAGTAAGGCACTTCACTTACTTTTGGATTCCAATTTATAAATAAACTTGGCTGCCTGTAGAGGGTAGCTCAGTCTGTTAATTTCAGACCACCATTTAAGTATCATGCTGTGCTAAATTGCATTTGATGGTTTTATAATGGCATGACTACAATATATTAAAATGAGATCTATAAAGTGGGAATTTCAACCTCTGTCTCTAGTGGTAAAAATTACATTCAAATCTAGCAATTCTTTCCACTGATTCTCAGGTATGTGTCACTATTTCTATTACACAAAAAATACATTTTATATTACAATTTAAAGTGTTTATACTTCCCAGTGTAAATGGTTTTGTGATTCCTAACTGATGCTTGCAATTTTTTTTTTACAAAATCACAGAGTATACTTCTTGACACACTTCATCCCACTTTAAATTCCTGAAGTACGGTATTACAACTCTCTATCAAATGCAATTGAACAAGTAGCACTTGATGAATCATAATAGTTTTTTTCCAAAGGGAGTGTTATTTCTTGATCTTTGGCTTGAAATGACATAGCTATATGGCAGAAAGGTAAATAATTGCATCAGGGTACTGTCTCACAAAAAACTTCATGGTCACAGTGGCATTTTCCAGTAAGCAAGACATCTCCACCCCTCCTCCAGTGACCCAATGAAGTTAAATGCCTTTTGGAAGGTTAAGCTCTGTATACAGGGGTCATGGGACTGGACTGAAGCTGGAGGGTCTGTTTATTTTCTACATGTGTTGAGCTATGTTGTTCTCTGGGTGTGAACATAACTTTCTAACCTTCACAAATTATCCCAAGGAAAAGACCTTGTTGACTAAGACTGAGTTTGTCCTGAGCCATTGCAAGAATTGACATCTTTTCAGATGATACATAGTAACTAAAGAGAATACTTATTTAACCAATGAATTGTATTTTTAACTCCAGCGACCAGCAGTAATGCCTTTACTGGAGTAAAGGTGCATTTACTCAGATAAGTTTACAAATATATCTTGGGGGAAAAAATGCCACAGATGTGTCACTCAAGCACCCAGTGAACACAATATTCCACTAAAGAACTTCTCCTAGCCTGCTGTAATGCCCTGAGTCACGTCATGCAAAACGAAACACTGAGAATGTTTTAATAAACATCCTGGTTCATGTCATAACTCCTACATGTTGAAACAGTCACACTATGCAAAACTGCATGAAAGCAAAGATATTCATAGAGCACCGCTTTTGAAAAAGTTGTAGCTATGTGGATTTGCCTGAGTCTGCAGAAGTTAAAACTGCAGATTTTAAGTAGCAGATAATATAAGTTAATATCTTCACTTACAGGAGGCAAGCGAGGATGTATCCATATCACTTAGATACTAAGTTTCTTCTCTAGACAATTTTGAGGATCTTTGTGGTATCCTATTTTTATCTCCTCCAAGCCTCATTGCTATATCCAGTGTAGAGTTTGAAAGGCTTTTTTTAAAAGCCATCTTAAAATCTTCCTCTAAAGCAGCTGATTCTATATAATAATGAATATTTGCACTGGTGAGTGCACCAGGTTAGTGTGCAGCTTACTATTTTTGCTGAGAAGCTCGAAATTTATCTTGTGCCACATTCATTAATATCAGCAGTGATTTTGTTAGGTTTTTTTCACTTGCTTCCCTAGGGAGAAATATTCACTTACATGTGATACTGGAATGCATATGCTATGATTGAGATTAGATTGAATAACTTCTGGTTTCAGGTAAGAAAGTATCTTCTGGAAGAGTGTTCATCTCCAAGTCTGACACTGCAATATGTCTATCCTTTGAAATAGCTGTAATATTTACAATGTATTATTAATAATGAATTTAGTAATAATCCTGTTGCTGACCAGACAGTAAATTTCAATAACCTATTGAATGCATATTCTGATAGTTGCTGGGAAATGAGACATTATGACATAGTGGCCAGCTACATAATATTCTATCACATTTTCTAATGTCAGACTTTGGATCATACAATATGTATTTAATTGTGGAGGTTGTCAGGCTCTTGATTTGTTCATGGCAGTAGAGAGTCTAATTTTTTTAGTACTAATTAAAATATGCCATTAAGAGTCAAATTTAATAAAGCAAAGACATTCAGAACTATATTCAAAGTTAATGATTAAGAAAATCTTTCATGACAAGAGGTTACACTGGTACTAAATAGTTTCATATATTTGCATTAAGCAAATATGTATTGTTTATCTTCTAATTTGAAGATAAACAAGAAAACTGGTTTGGAACAAGTGAAAGAATTTTAATGTACAATATCAAATAATTTTTGCACCTACATTTCACACGCATTGCCTACCATTTTTGTGTGTCTTACAAAACAATGGCAGTATTAACATTTTTTTGTAACTGTCAGTGTCAAGACTAACAGCTGATACAATTCTTATAATACAAATTGGAAAAGATACATAAATTATGCTGACATTCTAGTAGTAGACTTTTCCCCAGAAGGATTTAAAAGACCATATTCGTTCTAATGATGCCAATTTTCAGCTAAGATGTCAGAGCAGTGTTCAGAGTTTGTTTCTAGTCATTTGGGACTTCCTGGATGTTTGGCAATTTGTAGAAGGAAAAGTATTCTTTGTACTGACACTGTTAAATTCAGTTATCTGGAAATCTCATTTGAAAAATTCAGTTGCTTGTTCTTGTTGTGAAATGTTCTCTGTAGCAATAAATTATTTCCTTTGATGACTGAAACAATTATTTTATACAGCTCACATGTCACTGGAAGTGATTCATGTAATTAAGATAGTGTCCTTTGGAATAAAATTGGGTTTAATTTAATTTCTCTATTGGTATATTAGAATGTGCAAGTTTTCTAATTATATTTAGACTCCACTGCATTTCCTAATTTTGGTCCAAAGTAATAAAATCCCAGCATCACCCCATAGAAATAAACAAAATGTTGTGTATTTTGAAAAATCATTCATATGCACAAGTCTTATATGGCATTCAGCAGAGGAGTGTGCATAGCCTGCTACCAAAAAAACTGATGTTATATCCTAACAACCTCTTGCAACACACCTGGGATCACAGAGTGGTAGCAATGCTCATCAATGTGATGATCCTGATCAGCTTCTATGACAAAGTGACTCGGCTGCTGGACAAGGGAAAGGCTGTGGATGTGGTCTTCCTGGACCTCAGTAAAGCCTTTGACACAGTTTCTCACAGCATTCTGCTATGGAAACTGTCACCCTCTGGCCTGGACAGGCGCACACTCTCCTGGGTGGAAAACTGGTTGGATGGCCGGGCCCAGAGTTTGGTGGGAAATGGCGTTAACTCCAGCTGGAGGCCAGTTACAAGTGGGGTTCCCCAGGGCTCAGTGCTGGGTCCAGCCCTGTTCAGTGTCTTTATCAATGACCTGGATGAAGGCATTGAGTGCACCCTTAGCAAGTTTGCAGATGACACTAAGCTGGGTGGAAGTGTGGATCTGCTGGAGGGTAGGGAGGCTCTGCAAAGGGACCTGAACAGGTTGGACTGCTGGTCAGAGTCCAATGGCATGAGGTTTAACATGGCCAGATGCTGGGTCCTGCACTTCACAGAATTACAGAATCACAGAATAACCAGGTTGGAAGAGACCCACTGGATCGTCAAGTCCAACCATTCCCACTAATCCCTAAATCATGCTCCTAAGTACCTCATCTACCCTAACCTGAAACACCTCCAGGGACGGTGACTCAACCACCTCCCTGGGCAAACTGTTCCAATGCCTAACCACCCTCTCCGTGAAGAACTTTTTCCTAATCTCAAGCCTAAATCTCCCCTGGTGGATCTTGAGGCCATTCCCTCTCGTCCTGTCCCTGTCACTTGGGAGAAGAGGCCAGCACCCTCCTCTTCACAACCTCCCTTCAGGTAGTTGTAGAGAGTAATAAGGTCTCCCCTCAGCCTCCTCTTCTCCAGGCTGAACAACCCCAGCTCTCTCAGCCGCTTCTCATAAGGTTTGTTCTCCAGCCCCTTCACCAGCTTTGTTGCTCTTCTCTGGACTCGCTCCAGAGCCACAACATCCCTCTTGTGGTGAGGGGCCCAGAACTGAACACAGTACTCGAGGTGCGGTCTCACCAGTGCCGAGTACAGGGGGAGAAGAACCTCCCTGGACCTGCTGGTTACGCCGTCATGAGCATGACAGTGTTTTTTTGCTGGTCTACACATATATTAATATTTCACAGAGAAGAAACAGGAAAGCCTATGCTGCCATTTCTACAGTTCCTGTGAGATGCTATAGACTTTGAGTATATGTAATTTAATGAAGACTTGACTTTAAAATGAAACTGGGATTTTTTTTTTTCCAGCAAACCACAGTATTTTGCTTCAAATGAAATCTTCCCAAAAAGGTATCTTTAATTTTGACGTTTCAAGTAGGAATGTTTCTAATAGCACTCTATATTTCCTTTTTTCCACTTAATAATTCTGACAACAATTTCCCAAACTGTTTTTAAAATAAAAGGGGATCACATAAGTTACAGAAGTTACAGGTAGTTCTCAGTGCCTTCTTAAGGCTACAGCTTCTTTAAACCTCATTCTTTACTTTTTTTGTCTGTTTGTTTTATTTCTTACTTGTGGTCTTAACAAGAACCATTCAATAAATTATTGAATACTGAAAAGTATTAATGTTCCATGTGAAAGGGAATAACAGTTAATATTCTGGGCAACTAGAGAGAAAAGTGGCTACAACATAATCTAACTGCAAAAATTCCCAGAGATTACAAAACTAAGCCTTTGGCCAGGCAGCAGTGCTGGAAGCTCAGAAAAGTTGCAGATAGCACAATTATTTGAACTAGAGCTGGTGGAGTAATGAAGAAGACAAATAGTGCAAAACAACAAAAATAAACCTGTAGAAAAAGAAAGAGATAAGAAAACAATATAGATAATAAAGTTTTTCCACTGCTTAAGTTTTCCACTGCTTAAGTTATTTAGACTGAATTTACAGGAATGCAAATATTTACCCTGTTGATTTTATATTTATAACATTGACAGAAAAACACTAAATGCCAGGAAAATCTTCATTCAACAATTTTTAACACATCTATTGTAAAAAATCAGAAATGAGAAAATAATGTAATTCATTAAAAGTTTCCAAAACCTACTCTCTCTTGCCAATCACTCATTTTTCTGACAGTTATGTTTTATAAAAACAACAAGCAAACTTGAAATTTTAATCCTGGAAAATGAAAAAATCCTGGATTTTATATATCAAATAAATTATGTAAGAAATATAATGATTTGGTGCAGAAAAAAACCTACAGTCTCCACATTGTGTGAAGCATAGTTTATCTCCACCATTATCACCAACTGGAATGGAATGAATGTTTGCATAATGTAACTATTTACGCTGTTAGAGACAGAGGTGTTCAAGAACCTATGGTTGGATGAGCTGGTTTTTTATTCATATTATTTGGGAGAGTTCTGCACTGGCGTTACATTTGCAGTATAAGTTTAATAACTTATTCCAAATGATGACTGAAAGCAGTAACATTGCTAACAGTAGCAAAGAAACAAAAAAAAAAGAACTGAGAAAAAAAAAAGAAGCAGAATTAAATCTCTAGACTACAGCTATAAACTGAACATGGCAAGCTTTTGGGTAGTTGTTTAATTATCATACATGCGTGAATTTTTTGCAGTGATTTTGTTTTTTCCACAAAAGCACAGGGTATGTGAAACATGCCAAAAGGGCACCCTGACCGCTTTACATTCTGCTATCCTAATAAGGATCTTCTCCTGGACAGCTGATGATTGCATAGTGTAATTATAGAAACAGGGATAATTGCAATATACACAGGCAGTAGGGAATCTGCAACTCAACAGGGGCCAGAGCATGATGATCCTGCTGACTTCAGCTCTTAATTGACTTCAAAGAGGGTTAAAACTGAATCACAGCATTTAGGATAAACCTTTCAACAGGCACAAATTTGGACAAGATGATCCAATACACTTGACAATCAAACGATTGTGCCTTCCCCTATCTATTCTGCTCTGGTTTTTCTACTCTGTCTCTACCTCAAGTAAGAGTAATGGTTATGTTATGATTTTAACAGGCACACAAACAAGTCTTAATGTTATCACTGGAACTAAATGCTGTATGAACACATAAGTATAAACAAGTTCAGTATCCATGATCTTGAAAGAGCTTTATCCACTATTTTGGAATTGTGTACAAAGTAATTTAAATAGCCAACCACGTCTGTTCTTTGTTGGAAAAACTGGGTCAAAAAAGAAAGTACTTGCTTGTGCCCAGGTTGCAAAATGGAAAACAAGTGGTTATATCTTGTGTTAGAACTTTATTTTGTTATAATTAAGTTCAAGAGTGCACAAATGTGTAAGATAGCAAAGCATAAAACAAGAGACTGAAGCTATTTCTAGCACGTACTGATGGGAGCAGATGTGGAGGGAAAGTGTTGGTGCTGAAGATGCAACATGCACAGTACTTGTCACTCTGGCTCGTGTCACTCTTGCTTTCAAAGCCAATCCCTGCTAGGTGCTGAAGGTCAGTCATGGGCACTCCTAGGGCATGTCTGCTGGTTCCCAGTTTCAGAACCTTGTTCTGCACACTCCCAGACCACTTCATGGTGCAAACTGAGGCCCCTGTTGATTTGGCATAAAATTTGCTTCAGAAGTGCAGTCCTAATCCAAATGAGGTGACGGGCACTTTTTAATAACATGAAAAAGCTAGTCAGTCCTCCTAAAAGTTAGGAAAATATGACTATCCAAGCCTTTTGAGTGGTCTTCCAAGTGATAGGCTTGTCAATTACATGGATTTACCAATTAATAACTTCTCTATATAGGAACAGTAAATGTGCCTTAACATAATTTTATTTTATTTTTTACAATATGTGTTGAATATGCAGTTCTCCATGTAGTTCTGTGATTCCATAGAGATGGAATGTTTGGAAGAAAAGCCTGCCACAAGTTAATTGGATTAATAATGTTTAAATTATTACAACTGAGAAAAGCTTAAGTGTGTTTTGCTGGTGATAGTGACTCTTTGTCTTACCTGGATGTGGAATAAATAGGAGAGACACTGGCATAAGCTTGAGGGAGTCCAAGATACAAAACTGAGATGCAGCCAGCCTTGTAGAAAGTCTAAAAATTAATTCAGTTTATGTTACTCTGAGCCATGTCAGTAAAGCCAGGCTTCAAGGGCAGTCATGGAACTTCCTTCCCTTGGATTGGAAAGGTCACTAAGGAGCATTTAAGGAACCTAAACCTGGAAGAGACCATCCTTCATTTCACCAGATTCTACTGCTAGGTAGTAAATAGCAAAATGTTGTTTAGCAGTAAGAAAGAAGAAAGGCAAAAAGAAGATGGAGCAGAGAGATTAAATGTGGTGAAGGCAAAAAAACTGACTGTATCTGCAGGATTTTGCTATGGATAGTGAGAGCTGAAAGTGGGAGTGAGACATATGCATGTGAAAGGGAATGAGGACATAAAAGAAGTAAATATATGGCAGATAAGCAAAAGACTCCAGGAAATTAAGTGCTAGAATCTTCAAATTATTCATTTGTTGTGGAGGAGAACATCAGAGAAAGAAAAATATTTTGATGAAGGAATATAATTACAATAATATTTTTAATATTAGTAATAAATCGTGGATTTCTGCTTAAGTGGTTTGAAACAGAAAAGGATTGGTGTCCAATTACACTTAGGATCAAAAACTTAATAGTTTTAAGATCAAGCCTGATGAATTTATGCAAAGAAATATACAGTGTGATTGCATATGATAGCAGAGATTGATTTTAAATCACAGAAAATTCAGGGTAGTATTTCCATATGCCTAAACCTAATAAACTATTAAAACTGTCTTCAGTTTCTTCAGAATGAGAAGACCAGAACTTGTCTAAAGCAAAAACAAAAGTTTAAACAAGTGAATTTAGTCCTGTGGTTATATTGTGACTTTTTAGAAAAGTTTTGTTACTTCTTTATTTATAAATGCAAATTATCTAATTGATTTCTATGTATGGAGCATAGGTCTTTTTCATTTTCCAGTAACTCACAATACTGTGAATGTTTTCATGTCTTTCTTATGTAATTCTCATTATGTTTTATATTGAAAAGTATTGGCAACAAAAGCACTGAATACAATACAAAGATATTATTGACTTTGAATAATTCTGTTGTTTTGTATAAGCTATTTTTTCCTCAATGGGAACAGAAAATATCCCACAGGAAAAAACAGTATTTCAACATTATTTTCCTTCAGAAACAGAACAAAAAGTTAAAATATCAGGATTTTTTTCTTGGAATGAAATGTTACAAAATAATTCAATTTGGAAATGTCTATGTTTAGTTTTGACTTACTAAATCAAAGTGCTTTATTTTCTGTAGCTGAACTCAAGCACTGTGTTTCAAGTCAGTTCAATATTAATCTGCCCTGGCCTATTGTGTCTCATGGGAATCTGAGTAGTGCCCCCTAGTTCCCATGCTTTCATACGGGCTAAGCTTCTTGGCTAATTTTTTCCCATTGCACAACAGCATACAACGATAATGATAAGCCATATGGCTTGGCCAGAGGGGAGCTCATGATGCATAATGAGACATAAAATTTTGCAAAGTGAAACTGCATTTTTTTCCTTAAAAAGCGTTTTCATGATTCCCAAACCATTTTCTTCAAATGTGGTTTTGCTAGAAAAGATAGAAAGGGAGGAATTGCTTTGATGTACACTGTTGAAAACTTTGTGTACATGAAAAGTCATGGTATTCCAAGAGTTAAGAAACAAGACTACTTTCCTGTCTGTCATAACTCTTTTTAGATGGGGAGGAAAATGGCCCCTACATATCTTGACAACATAGTAGAGAGGACTGCAATCTACATAAGTCAAGGGGAAAAAATGTGATAATGCAGCAGATGGGGAATGTGTTCCTATGGTGACCAGATACACTATATTTTCTGCTAAGATATACAAGTGAAAAGCAACGTGTACTGCAGTAAGGGAAGACCAAACACTAATTCTTCCTAGATTAATTATAGTCAGGATGCTGCTATTACTGATAGCTGATATTAAAACCTATTTACACATTTCTTGTTAAATATGTAGTATACTATGATTACCAGAAAAATTGAATGAGATAAAAGAAAGAGTAAATATTAAAGAATTTTAATTAGTTTAGTATTTTTGCTTTCAACTTTCTCCCTTACAAAAAAAAAAAATCAGCAGTAAAGATCAGAACTATAGTGTACTTGGTTAACTGCACAAGCAGATTGGAATAGCTGAACTAGAGACCTAGAGGGAGAGAGGACATAGAATCATAGAATCATAGAATCATAGAATGATTTGAGCTGGAAAAGACCTCAAAGTTCATCGAGTTCATACCCTCTGGCCATAGGCAAGAATATCCACTACATCAGGTTGCTCATGTACTCATCCAATCTGGTCTTGAACACCTCCAAGGAATGAGGCTTCCACAACTTCTCTGAGCAACCTTTGCCATGCCTCATCACCCTCACAGTAAAAAATTTCTTCCTAATAGCTAATTTAAATCTACCTTCTTTCAGTTTAAAACCATTACTTCTCATCCTATTACTACACTCCCTGATAAAGAGCCCCTCCCCATCTTTCCTGTCAGCCCCTTTTAAGTACTAGAAGACTACTGTAAGGTATTCCCAGAGATCTCTCTTTTCAGGGCTGAACAAGTCAGCCCTCTCGGCCTGTCCTCATATGGGAGGTGCTCCAGACCTCTGATCATCTTCATGGCCCTCCTCTGGACTTGCTCTTACAGATCCATGTCCTTCCTGTGCTGAGGACACCAGAACTGAATGCAGTACTCCAGATGAGGTCTCACAAGAGTAATGTAAAGGGAGAGAATCACCTCCTTTGACCTGCTAAACACTTATTTTGATGCAGCCTAGGATATCGTTGTCTTTCTGGGCTGCAAGCATACATTGACAGCTCATGTTGAGCTTCTCATCCACCAGCACCACCTGGCCTTGTTGAACTTCATGAAGTTTTCACAGGCTCACCTCTCAAGACTGCCAGGTTCCCTCTGGATGGCATCCCTTTCCTCCAGTGTGTCAACCACACCACACAGCTTGGTGTCACTAGCAGACTTGCTGAGGCTGCCCTGATTCTCACTGTCCATGTCTCCAACAGAGAGAGATGTGTAACAACACCAGTACCAATAATGACCCCTTAGGAAAAACACATATTGTCGGTTTCTACTCTAACATTGAGCCATTCACCACAATTCTGAGTGTGACCATCCAGCCAATTACTTATCCACTGAGTGATCGATCTGGCAGATCTGCGTCTTTCCAGTTTAGAGGTAAGAATGTTGTGTGGGACAGTGCTGAATGCTTTCCACAAGTCCAGAAAGATTATTTCAGTTACTCTTCCCTTGTCCAGCAATGCTCTGGCCCCAACACAAAAGGACACCAAATTCATCGGGCAGTAGTTGTCCTTAGTAAAGCCATGTTGGCTGTTGCAAATCACCTCCTTACTTTCCATGTGTTGTGAAGAGATTTCTTATTATATTACAGGAAGATACGTTGTCAAATGGATGATGGGGTTGCAAAGGTCAGGTTTAAGAGGTTAGGAAATGCCAGCAGTAAGGTTACTTGTGGCCTTGTTCTTATCCTTTGAGATATAGTTGAATAATACAGGTTTTCTTACCTTTATGCCGAAAGAAAAAAAATATCTATGCAAACAAAAAAGTTGTGTCAAATGGTTTCTGCAGTAAGTTTTTTAAATTTTGTCAAATTGTATTTTCCACAGAAAATATTAACATTAACTAAATCTAAAAAGTACTTGGATGAGAGGATGTCTTGATTTCAAAAGGTCCTCGGCAACGAAGTGGTATCTACCTCTCTGCCTTTATTTAAGAACAGAAAGAGAGATTCCTTCTTCTGCCCTGGACAGAAACTGATCAGCTAACATTCGAGGCTCTCTGAAGAACTGAGCTGACTTTTCATGCATATCATGTGACTAGTCTTGGCATTGTCTTAATGGCATTAGTAATGTTTTTATGTATGATATGTGACAATATACTTCCTATATAGTAGAAATAATAATGACAATATAATAAAGTGGGGGAAGATCTGTTTGGCAAGTGAAGCTAACTAAAAATATTCCTACAAGCACTAAGAAACTTCTGCAGGGTTAGAGTTGAAACATGAATAAAATTAAAAGGCACACTCAATGATATTTTCCTGTATGAGTCACTGTGAATGTGTATGAATAGTGAGGAACTGGGATTATTGGGGAATATCTAGCTATTCATTTTGCCATGAGCCTGAGACAGCTCATTCAATGCAAATGAAAGGCACGTTTGCCCCTGTCTGCAAAATGAGCTATACATTTTGTTGAAGAATGCCACATGTATAGTTTTGTAATGGCAATGTTATAAGAGGGAAAGAAGGGGGATGCTAGTCATTTAATTGCAAAAGAAAACCCTTTTTATCTAGTTTTCAGTGAGGCAACTATATAGATGCAGTACACTTTTAAATTCTTCTGCTCAGAAATGCAAATGACTTTATCCAGCTGTTAAAGAGGGTTCCAATTATCAAGTCAGGTTGAAAAAAATTGTCACATTTCCTTCTGCACAGCCCGTTACACTTGCATTTCTCTGAACCTGCTTCAGCTGCACTTGCTGAGTAGTAGTAAAGGAGCTTGTCTGTAATTACAAAGGTGTTAATTTCAGCATTGCGTGTACTTTTTCCTTTTACTAGATTGGCATGAACATTTCACACTCTAGTGTGTGTTGTAATTGGAACAAACTGTGATACCTACTACTAAAAACTGAGCTCTTTGTAGCCATTGCTTGTCCCTTCCATTTAAAATTCCCTAGCCACACTTCTGCCTCCCAAGCTGCCTTTGAAGGCAGATTTATGTGTTTTAAGCACAATTCAAGCATATTGCAGGCACAGCAGGAGATTGTAAACAATCAGAAACTGAACTGGGTGAGTCCTCAGCATATCAATGTGGTAAAACCTGAAAACCACCTGCAGCTTAATTGTTTACACATACGTTATGGATGATTCAGCATTGCTAGTAAACATCGTTAAGGAACATCAAGCAAAACACAGAGCTGTGTAACCACCCTATGTGGATATTTGCTGTGTACATGATTCACTGCTGTGCTGAAGACAGGGCTTGACTGGCTCCTGGAAGTTTCACCCACTTCTTCCCATCATCTTTATTTTATATCACTGACCTCACAAAAGCATATGTGTGGGCAATATGAGAAAACAAACTCTGTTTTTATGTAAAATTGTATGATTATGTATGCATCTTTGTCACGGTTTAGCCCCAACCTGGTTAATTTCAGCAGCTAAAACTGTGTAGTTGAGCTTCCAAAATCCCTTCCCCCACCCCCAGGAAAAGGGTAAAGGGAAATGAGAGCAAAAAGACTTGTGGGTTGGAAATTAAAACTACAGTTTTAATGAAATATTAATAATGAAAATAATAATAAAGTAATAAAATATATACAAATATATGAGATCACGCTCTCATCCCACCCCTTGATGCCTGTATGTCACCACAAAAACTATAGCACAGACACAAGGGAAGCTAGGAGGGACCTGGGCTCAGGAACTGGACTCAGGAACTGGATTCAGGAACACACAGATCTGGCATCAGAAACAACAAGTGGATAAGGTTCTCACTGGATGTCAGCCATTGCAGAAGAGGGCACGACCTTCGTGATCTCTCAGTTTTATACCAAATATGATGCATGTGGGATGGAATACTCTGTTGGTCAGTTTAGGGTCACTTATCCTGTCTACCCCTTCCTGCAGGTGTGGCCCTTTTTAGCCAGCTTGAGGATGGCGTTGGTTACTATAGGAGTAAGTATAAGCATTGGCCTTTTTGCATACCAGTGCCCTGTGTTATCACTTCTAGAGATAAACTGTTGGGAAAACATGCTGTTTGCTTTCAGAAAATGAAATTACTTGGGCAAGATTGAGTTAGAGTCACAAAATTGACTCTAATTTAGTTCAAACCATAGCAATCTTGAAGGACTGCCACTTGGTTCTGAATTAAACACCTGTTAGAAAAATACTGTAGATAGACATAATATAAGGCTCATTTGCCTTGGTCCATCAGGTTCAACAGTATACACACCAGCAGGAAAGATATTGTAGTCTGCTCAGCTTTTTCTGTGCTACAAGGCTTTTTTGACCTTTTGCATGTGTCTAGGACCATGTTCCTACTGGAAGAGGAAACAATTATGCTTTGTGCTAAGCTCACTGCTGATAAAGTGTTTTGGGATTCCTCTGCCATAGTGTAAAACACCAGGCCCTCGAGGGACTTCCAGATGTCCTAAACTATTTTAGAGATAGGTTCAATTTGATTAAGATTATGATACTTGTAGAGTATAGCGAAGAGTAGGATGTGTAATGATTAAGGTGGTTTGGTTTAACAAATTGGTGAGACCGCACCTTGAATCCTGTGTTCAATTCTGGGCCCCTCACCACAAGAAGGATGTTGAGGCTCTGGAGCGAGTCCAGAGAAGAGCAACAAAGGGACTGGAGAACAGGCCTTATGGGGAGCAGCTGAGAGAGCTGGGGTTGTTTAGCCTGGAGAAGAGGAGGCTGTAGAGAGGAGGGTGCTGGCCTCTTCTCCCAAGTGACAAGGGACAGGACGAGAGGCAATGGCCTCAAGCTCCACCAGGGGAGATTTAGGCTGAACATTAGGAAAAAATTTTTCACAGAAAGGGTCATTGGGCACTGGAACAGGCTTCCCAGGGAAGTGGTTGAGTCACCTTCCATGGAGGTGTTCAAAGGATGGGCGGACGAGGCTCTGAGGGGCATGGTTTAGTATTTGATAGGAAAGGTTGGACTCAATGATCCAGTGGGTCTTTTTCAACCTGGTGATTCTATGATTTTTGTATTTCAAAGATGTTAGCAAATATTTGTGAATTTTCATTAAAAGCCTTCTATCTTATTTTAACACTCTGTACACCTGCAGAACTCATTTACATTCTTGACATTTTCTCTTTTACCAACTCTAATTATAAAAAGTTATTTCTGGCTTAATCATTATTTTTCTTCAGAATTCGAAGGCTTGTGTGTCTTAATGGCAGTAAGATTTCTCTCTCTCCTCCCAGTGCTGGTGTTTTAGAAGCAGCTTTGACACCAATATTTACATATATCACTAAATGGCAACGGCTGTGTACCTTGCAGTTGGAAGAAGTTACTTTATGACTATTCATAAATTACTTATAGGACTGATTTACATGACAAATACCGTAATAATCAATAATTGACAGCATATTAATGTTGATATATTGTCCCTGTTTTAACGTTGTTTTAATTTTTCCTCATGATTAAAATTAGATTATATCAAGTTCTCATTCACATATAAGATAAAAAGAACCAACAAGAAGTGTTTTGGTTTTCCTCTTCAAACCCCCTTAAACCTCATAAGTTAAGTCATGGGAACCTATAAAGCTCCTTTAGTGAAAACACATATACATTGCATACATTGCTGGATTTGTTGAGGTCATTTGATATGATCTATGTTCTGTAATGTGTGACTACATCTCATACAGAGCTTTGAAAAGGTAAGCTATATTGAAAATGTTAAGCATTTTAAATGAACACTTTAAAAAGAAATTAGGCAGCAGAAGCATATACCTATAGCACTATTTACCATTCCACTCAATATAAAGAATGTATATTTGAGAAATAGTTATTGTGAAATACTCTGTTCAGTAAGCTGACCATTTATTCCACCTTAATTTTTTTCCATTGTGTGTAATTTTGTCATAAAACCACAGACAAACTCTAGTTTGCAATATATGTGATCTAATTAAAGGTAAATAATAGACAGAATCAGGAGGACTATTTAGTTACATGGAGTTGAAAAATAGGGTGAATGTGAATGCTGTTTGGTATTAAATTACCTTCATCGTTTAAAAAACACCTGGATGGGTTCAAGAAGTAAAGTAAGGCTGAGCAAAATATGAATTAATGAATAACACATTTCTGTGATAGAATGTTTTTGACTACTATACAGACCTATAAATAAAGCATGCTATGCACATAGTTGGCACCCACCAATTGACTAATGTTAATGTAAGTAGACACAGATTTCTAGAGTCTTTTTATATAAAATGTGGCTAGTTACTGCTTTCTATGCTATGTTAATGAACGCCAGGGAGACTATCGGCTATATTTTAACTTTTTGTTTACTTCGTCAGACTCATGCTGAGAGAGCAGTAAGTGCCATTCCCATAGCATAGGGCTTACCATATAAACTTAAAAGGTCCATACTTACACAATTAATCACATTTTTAAAATTATTTGCTTTCCCCTCATTGAAAACAATAGGCTTTTGTTATATTTAACAGCTTATGCACAAAAGAAATGCACTAGCTGCTCTAATACTGTAATTGCATAACATTGCCTATAATAAATCACTGAGTTTTACTATGTCTGGACTGCAACAAGCTCAAGATTATCTAAGATGGTGGAGGATTATTTCCCACTGGAAGAAGAGACTAGGCAATTTAGCAGCTATTTTTTTTGAGAAGTAAATACATTGGAAAGCTCAGCTGAGAGGTTATAAAGAAGAAAACTAGTTCCTGGCAGTGAAGGAAACACTTATCCAAAAAGCCTCAGTATCAGCAGCAAAGAAAAATTCCACCTGAAAAACAACAACAAAACAGTAACAACGGGTAAGAATTAAGAGTATGTATGGCAATAGTAAATAAATGGTAAAGATAACTGAGTTTCTTTTTGGTTTGGGTAGCAGTTAAATCAGCATCCTAGGTGTGGATCTGGAATATAGAACCTGAAGGACTTTCTGCACTTCTTAACATTTAATAACAGGAGATGAGGATAAAAAGAGGCCGAATTCTTCCCATGTTGGAGAAAAAAAGGATTATCCGTGCCTCTCTTCTTCAGAAAGTAGAGAAGCAAGAGAAAATAGAGTAAGATGTAGATATAGATACAGATGTAGAGATAGAGATAGATTAATATAATAGAGTTTAAAAAGTAATTAAAGGGGAACAGAGGAGAGAACTAACAGCATGGAGAAAATAGCACCTGGCAATGCCATGTTCTGCACCTGACTGCCTTTGCTTGGAAGAGTAATAGGAACAAAGGACATACTTAGCAAAGCATCAGCTCCCTGGTTATTTAAGCCTTAGGAAAGAGTATACTGGAATAAGTTGAATAAATTGACTTAAAAGAGTGGTAGGCTAGTGAGAATCTTTAAGTAAATAGAACCACTAATCATAAGATTAATAGAAAGAGTTCCATGAACTCTCAGAAAAAAAGGCAAGTATAGGGGACAATAAGGAAACAATTCCAATTGCATTTCAACCAAAACATGTTTGTTCTTTTACATAAAGTAAGAAAAAACAATACCAACCTCTACTAGTTCATCTCATGAACTTCTGCATTAGATGAGGAGGGAGAATTTGAGCTTAGCTTCTGAGAAAAGAAGAAAGAACAGGCTAGACGGCAAAGAAGACTAAACAGACTACCACATAAGTGCACAACACATTATGTAATATTTTGAAGATATTTGGGACCACATTAAAAAGAAAAAAAAACTCGAGTCCCTGGTCTCTAAAGTAGAATTCTGAACTCAGAGTGATCCACAATATGTTAGGAGATGATATCTCTTCTAAGGACAGGGGTGAGTCCTACATATCATATGGCTGTATGTAAGTGATCACATCTATGTTGGAATTTCACTATACAGAAAACTCGCTTGCATAGAAAGAGAGACTTGGGCAAGTAAAGCAGGTCTCAGTCTTGTCTTTTAAAGTTCCAATATGTTCTATCCACTCATTAGTTAATGTGAACTGAGATACTAGGCATTGGAAGTTATCCTCTCCATTATAAGTAACAGACCCAGTGAATACTCCCTCATATCTACACTGTTAATTCATCTCAAGACCTGTTAATCTTACATTATTTTGTCCACAATCATATAATGCAACAACATTAATTCTAGCAATGGAGAATGGTTCTGCCCAACTTACCTTGAGTCTCATGGTGAGTAAACTCTCTCAGCATGTTGGAAAAAGTCCATTTGAATGTTCTCAGCCTCACCAACTTGGGTGTCCCTCATTCTGACATCCTACCTTTCATATTCAAGGTAGCTACTTGCCTTACTTTTCTGAGATTTCAGCCACCTTTTGTGAGAAGCCATTTGGTTAGTTTGTGGCTGGCATGCACCCCAAGATGCTTGCTCAGTTGAATCCCCTCAGGAGGCTTAAATCTCTGGGTGCTTCCTCACCTTGTCAGACTGGTGTAGCTCAAGGTATGCTGTACTCACCATCTAAAGACTGATTACATCCAGGTAGGGTGGCAGCAGGCGAGCAGGTGCTGGCAGCGTAAGGCAGTCCTTGTGCTGGCATTGCTGAGACACTGAAGGACCAAGAATGCATCACCAAATACAAGAGAGATTGAGGCAGACTCCATATGAGCTCCTAAACCATCTTCTCAGAAAATTTGTTTTATTCATTCTTGAAATGAAATTTATTGCACATATTTGGAATCCTATATAAGTAAATGGGGTCAGAATTCGGTTTTGACTGCTTTTCTGCACTATGTGAGAGACAAGACTGATTTTGAAGGATTTCAGTGAATTTACTATCACACTCCGAAGGGTTATAAGAATTTTGGGATCCATTGCAGCACTGTTCACAGTGACCTTTTCTGTTATTTTATTGAATATATGGACTTGGATGTCAATTTTAATAGAGAAGACAATTTTGTTTAACACAGAAATGTATTTTTAATAGCCAAACCTGTAGCTGTGAGTATTCCTTGAAAGTCTCAGAAACATCTCTGGAAATGCAATTGAATTGATTTTAAATCCTGGAAAGGACTGAATGTCCATATGTCCATGGATTATAAGATTTTTTGATACCACACAACCTTGAAGTAGTACCACAACACAAATTAATTTGACAAGTACTCATAAAGAGAGACGGGTTTTTTCACTTTATTCCAATGATTGAAGAATGGAATTAGGAGGCAGGACTTGGAGACTTGTATTCTCAACCCTGCTGCTCATTTATTGTGTGACTGCACAAACCACAACCGCATTAGAAAGCTGAGACATTCTCTGAATGTGTGCAGTGTAGTCCCGTAGTAGCACTCTGAAAAGTCTCTGTTAAAGATACAGCCCACCAATCAAATGAGCAGATTCAGATTCTGCTGCCAAGCTCACGGCTGTTCATTCTTCATCCAGTATTCTGTGGTCACCAGGGGAAATATTGCACTTGGAGTCACAAGAAGCTTCTGTGGCTGCAGGTCCCGAGCGACTCATGTTGTTTATTTTCTTTTTTAATTTAGTGTGGGCTGGAAGGCGTGGAGGGTACTTTCACGTGAGTCAAGCCATTTATGATGCAGGGAGTAATATTGGGCTGATTAGAAGCCATCACCCAGAATTCACACCCTGTTTATTGGTGGTGGTGAAGCCCTCACAGAGTAGTAAACATAAAGTCTAGACTGCTGTTTAGGTTCCCCACCAGCTGCATCAAATAGGCCATCGAATTAGTTTGAATTTTTTCCCCATCGTTTTACAGTGATTACTTCCTGGAAGGCATTATCTTCAATAGATTCTACATCAACTATTTTAGATGAGTTTTCATATTTGTTATTTACTGCTTACAAATCCATTTGCATTTAACAGTGGGCTAACAGTATGATTTATTAACAGGTCAATAATGTAAGATCAGTATTCTAGTTTACTTTGTTGTATGTTTGGTTTCCTTATTACACTTTAGTAATGCTGCAATAAAGAAAGCATCCTGGGGCTTTTTCTATTTGTTGTGTTAAACCTCTTTGCTGCAGGATATTTGGCAGTTGTCATGTAAGTTCCCTTTTAAAATGCCAGCTGCACTTCTTGCTTATTAATTTCCTCTATCCTTAAATGTTCCTCAATAAACTAAATAAACTACTTTTTAGAATTAACATATAATGTAAAATTTGCATGATCCCTTCAGTGTGTCAGAAGCTTCTGTACCTTTACTTTCTTTCTGATGACAAAATTACAAGGTTTATAAGAGCTGTAGAAGTCTTTTTCAAAACATGGAAATGTGCATTAATATGTTTTCACATACTGCACCAGGAATTGTTTGCTTGGAACAAATAAATTGAAATTTTTTTTGTATCCTCACTGAACTGTTCTTTCCTCATTTTCAGTTGTATTTCCATTCAAAAAGTATCAGAAATTGCTGCTATATGGATAAAATTGTAAGAAATAATTTTGAAGAAACATGGATAAATAATTTTTTCCTTACATAAAATATCTAGCTGGTGATAGCAACTTCTGCATGCAATAATCTAGTCAGTATAATAATTATAATAGTGAAGTTAATTATGGCAACGGATTTAAATTTGAAATGAGTAGTTCTGCTAAGCTCATTTGCATTATTAAATGACATACTTAATCACACCAAGGTTTTAGTGCTATTTTCCTACTATAAGAAATCTTGTATATTGGAAAACAGCACTTCAATGTGTAAAGTAATAGAAGCTGTGTTGCCTAATTTCTTTCATAAAAAATAATTATTTAAAAAAAAACAGACTGTAAGGAGCAATGTCTCCATCCCCCAGCAATATCAAGCATATCTTGACCATACCTAAAGAAAGTTTGTCAAAGTGGTTTGCTGGTAATTCTCCCTATTCCAGAATCCATTACTTTTCAGTCTGTTACTGGTGGAGAGGGATATTTTTTTCTTTATGTCTGCAACAACTTTTCTGTGTTGGAGTAGTTATTCTGTACATTCTCTGTCTTCTTTTGTTTCCAATTTATGTTTTCTGGGCCATTGTCTGACCATGTTTGTCATTCTTTTCTGTTCTGCCAGTAACATTCTATTGGTCCAAATCTTTTTATGCCCACCATAACCCAATTCAAAGTGTTAAGTAACATGTACAGAGTTCCTCACGAGATGATACACCTTCACAATTTTACCTCATATATCATTCAGTTGGACACTAGCTCTTTTTATGTCTCTACACTTTTTTTCCTCGTGTTTACACCCACCACACACCCTGCTGATCCACCACACAGAACTGCTTACTGTGGTTTTTTTCCTTCCTGCAGTTGTATGAATGATTTATTCTATCTCCAGTGTAGTTCTTTATGTTGTACTTTGTGAATTATATCCTTATTACATCAGATGACCTCTCCATTTTTGTTGATATCACCTCAAATACACATCTGGACTTTCCAAGTTGTTTGATGGCTCATAAAAACTAAGATGTGTGATTACTCAAGATTCCTTGCAGTGGCAACTCTTGACCCCAGATCCCACATAGATTACCACAGACCCTTGGGTGATAGATCCTTCCAGTCTGACAATTATTTCAATCCAACAACTATTTACACGGGACAGTTCACCCATTGTTCACACACTTGCCAACATTTTCAGTTCCCCTGTGTTTCACTGCTTTACTTCTGAGAAGGAAATTTGAGATCATGTCAAATACTTTACTGCAGCCAATCTGTATCATATCTACTACTTCTTCCTATTCACAATGCCATTACCAGTAAGAATCCGATAAATATTTCTTGATATTACTGACAAATCCTTTTGAGTTCTTAGTCATTACCCTGTACTCTTAATCTTGCTTACAGACATTATTTATTCTGGTATTTTCAGAAAATGGAATTCAGGTTGATTGGTCTATAAGTCCATTATGCCTCATTCTAAAAAATAGGTAACATCATCTAAAACCAGATAGTGGAGTGCGCTTCACTGCCTGCGAAGGGCTGAGGTGGACCTACAGTCCTGGAACCAAAATCCACTAGAGTGATGAAACTCCAGCCTTTCCTCTTCACACCACACCAGTCTGCCATGCAGATTGTCCCTGTGCATTTCTACACCCTCCCCTTTTTTCTGCCTGTACTCTACTCAGGAATTGCCCTAAAGAATATTCACTTGAGGTGGCTGAAGCTGTTATATAATCTCCATCCTACACCTGCTCTCCTCTCTTTTTTTCCTTTATTTTTCCCAACTACTTTTGCTTTTTTGAAAGCCAAAATCAAAGAAAGCTGTTTCCATATGCTATCTGAAAATAACAACTCCTCAAGTTGATCTTCCTTCCTGAAAAAAAGAAATATTGTTGTCTTGGGCAGTCTGCCAGGAAAGACCAAGATTCAGTCAATTGAAAACATCACTAACAACAGAGAAAGCTCAGTTACCGAGAAACTGAGGAGGAGAGCATCGAGACAGGCTGCAGCTTTGAGAGGTAAGGTGATGTCTTTAGCATCTTGGATCCATTTCCTCAATAGTCTTACATGGAATGAAGAAGACTTTAAATATTCAGTTTTGTGCCAATGAAGAAAAATGAAAATGAAGATGATGCATGCTATGATACATTTTTGTGAGCGGCAGACAGACTAAAGAGGGAGGCATGGCATTAGGTTGCCATTGGGCCAGTGAATATTCATTCTATAGGCTTGTTTGTGGTCTTTAGTTAGGATAAACTAATGTATTTGCTATAAGAATTTATGATAAAGAAGATATTTAATAATTAATATCCCTGTGTACTCATGTTATAACAATCTGTAATATTTTTGTTTAAAATTACTGTTCTTCAGTTGTTTCTTGCCAGAAACATGGAATGATGATCCATGAGTTACTTTGCCAATTATTTAATAAACATTCGCAACCTAACCTTAAATGAATAAATGACTAGTGAAATGACTGGAGCAAATGTCATCAATCAATCTCATATACTCAATATGTAAGCTGTTTCATTGGAGTAAAACATATGGTTGTAGTTTAAAAAGAAAATCCTTTGGAAAACTTCATACAACATTGCTTAAATTGAAGCTAATCTTTGACATAATCCAATATGGAGAGAGTGAGAGAGATTTGTTTCCTTCCAGTGTGATTATAGAGTCTAACTTTGAAAGAGTCTTTTCCAAATATTTCATAAATCACAGTAAATTACTTTAGTGGGAAAAAAATAAAGGGAAAAAAAGAATTAAATAACATGTCATAATTGTGAAGGTTACCAGAATTAGCGTTATCAAAAATTATCACCTAGGAAGCAAGAGCCCATATTTTCCTCTCTCTGTAGTGTTGGAGGCCCAAGAACATAAGTTAACCCTAAAGATTTAAATCATCAGTTAATAAAGGGAGTGACATAAAATTCTTCGGACATAGCTACCTGTAGCCCGGGCTGCAGCACTGGCAGGAAAGGAGGCATCAAGGCTTTCCATGTCCTTGCTGCCAGGACAGGAGTAGGAATAGACCAGACTGTGCAAGATTCCTTGTCCTCTCTCCAAAAGTGCTTGCCATCAGAGCAGGCTGGGTGAAGTATAGCATACTGGGCTGGCACTTACTGAAGAAGGCAAGAAAATCAAGTGGAAGAGCAAATTACAAGATCTACATTAGCTTTTGAGGCAAAATTTTTCTCAGTTGTCTTTTTCCAGGCAGATCATTACAGGCTGCTCACATGTAAGTTTTCTCCATGTTAAGTAAAAGCATCAATGTTAGCCTTTCCTTAGTTGTCAGGCAATATAAAATATTCTTCACAAGCATCTGAACTCGCTTCTGCTCCCAAACTTCACAGCTCAATGGAATTAAATATTGGAAATAGTTTCAAATGTAGGTAATTTTGTTAATCTTTGTTTAGAAGTGGAAGGAGACCAAAATTAGAACTGAAGTATATAAAAGTGGATATGAAAACTGCAGTTGTGTGATGTATGATGTGCTCTGAAAGTCACCGATATTTATATGCACTCTACTGAGAGTTATGTGTCAAAGTTGATGTGGAAATTTCATTTACTATCAAAGGGAATGCCTTTTAGGATATAATCTCATGAACTGACCCATGCCGTCTTTTTAGAGCGGCTATTCATATTTTTATCATAACCTTTCTTGGATATTTTCCCACTTATCTATATCCTAGAATGAAAATCTAAGCAGAAAACTGATCTAAATAGTTTAAATTAAAACCTCAGTTAGAAGAACAGAATGTAATAATCAATATATAATCTAAGCACTTTTCTTTAAAGATTAAAGAAAAGTATTTTCACTAACAATTCCTATGGGGAGCTCCTATTGTTGACAATGCATAACGTATTAAACAGCAAAAGAAAAGTTGTCATCAGTTTTTCAGCAAATAGGGGTGTTTTTAAATCTTAAACAATATTACAGGCCAAAGTTAGCTAATTTTCTGCTAAAAGGGACTAAGTCACTTCAAAAGAGGATAGATACATACCTAGATCACTCAGGCTTCATCTATTAAAATCAAGCAATATCACTTTTAAATAGTACCCAATTAATTCTTAATCTGGCAGTATCTGTCTGGAAAAGCACTGCATTCTCCCTGCCTCCAAATAGTAAGGAAAAAGTAGTAGTTTTATTTTAAATAAATAAAGCATTAATCATTAGAGCAAATAGAAAATATATCCTCTTAAACATAGCTTTTTTAAAATATGTAAATTTGACAAACACAAAAATCAAAATAAAATACAAAAGGGAAAATATTCTGGTACTTCTAAACTCACATAAGTGTGACAAGCAGTATAATTCATCAGTTAATTTCCAGATGTTATTCCTGCCTCATATTATGCCAGAGATACAAATTCTCAGTTGCTTGGGGTCTCAGATTCTGGCTTTTCACACAGAAACAGAATATATAGCTTTCTTACAAGCAAGTCAGATTGCTATAGAGGAACACAAATACTTGTGAATGTTCTAAATGCTTGAACTTCTTCGGTGAACTTTGGAAAGCACTGGAAATCATGATTAATGTCTAATCAGAGTCATTGTAAATGGAACTGAAACCTGCAAGCTAAATTCAGAAACTTCTGGCATTCTGCAGGTTGGGAATGCCACCATAATTGTTAGTTGCCTAAGTGAAGAACCTTCTCAGGAGTATTTAGGAACAGGGCTGTCTGCCACAGCTAATAACTCACTCAGTATCTGCCCCTCCAGATTCATAATGCTCTGGCCCCAACCACACGCCTGCTCTGTATGACAAAGCAGCTGATGAATGGTAAGAGCAAGCAGAAATAGTAATGAGTCTTGGGATTCAGGGGGACACTACCCACCTTATGTGTTGGAAGAATTTATGAAGATAACATGACGTACTAATATATTTTTACAGCCCAAACAAGATATTTTATGCCAGCTGTGGGATCCACACATAGTTTATCAATATGACTTCCAAGACCTTTCCCCTTTTTAGTCTGTGCTTGTACATAGAATTTTTATGAAAGTAGGTAAAAGCAAGTTGCTAAATAGAAAACTCGTGAACATGAAGAGAAACTCCTTTTGCTTCTTTTTCTGATCTTTTTAGATCCATTTTGAACAGTAATAAAGAAGGCACAATTATGCACTTCTCTTTAACATTATTTTCTCTCCTGGTGCATTGGAGGATGCAAAAATATTCTGCACAGTCCTATTATTGTACGTTTCACAGGCTTTTCAGCAAATTTTAGAACACTGGTCAACATCATCAGATCTTATTTTTTCCTTTAAAATCAGTGCAGTTGACTGAGTAGGAAAAGTTACTTGCAAAACTGTAACACTGACATGTAGCTCTTGTCGGACTTCTGTAACTGTAGCTGCTATAAAATATGAGCCAACTATTTGAGAGATGGGTGAAATTTAACAGATTTGATTTACTTAATGATGATCAATGGGCTTATTTACATGTAGCTGACTTCCTGCTTTAGCAGTTAAACAGAAGTAGTAATTTCAAAGAAGATGTATTTTTAAAATGCAGTAAAAGTATTTGACCACTAGGCCATGAAGTACATAATAGATAGCCTGACATTTCTATAGACTATTCTGTACAATTCACAAAATGGAGTAGTTATCACTGTGTGACAGCAAGGAATTCCAGATTTCAGAATAATCACCCAGACAATGGTGACACAAGATTCCACATCATATATAAAATATGGATTTATTCCAAAACACATGCATGCCAAATTCAAAGCCTTTGTAGCAGATTCTTCTCCCAACCTGTGATCATATCACACCTCCAAAACAGGCCCAAGGAAGTGGATTGCACTATATAGATTAGTATTTCTTTTCAGTGGGTTTTGCAGGCTTGAGCTGTGGAGTGAAGTCTGGATGTTCAACGGCTACACAATCAAATAAAAAGAAAAGTGCAGAGTATTGCAAAACCCTTTCAAATAAAATTAATATACTAAATTTATTAAAATATTTCTTTCCTTTTTCCTTCCCCTTTTCTTTTCTTCTTTTTCCTTTCCTAGTAGTAAAGGAAAAAAATAAAATAAACTGCTATGTTGATTTCCAGGTGGATGACAGTAAACACACAGGCTAGCTTTGTTCGAGTTAGATTGAAAGGATGCAAGGTTTTAAACCAAGGAAATGAGTGATTCAGGATGACCAGGAAAATGGATACTCTATACATACTTTTTTTTGTTTTGTGGTGCTTTATAATGCGTAATCAAATTCCACAACAGTAAATGTGGATTAAGTCAATGGTGAAAACAGATTGTTAATGAAAATATAATAGGTTTATGATCATTTCCCAGGAGATTACTCCTTCACTGTACAACAGCTTATAAATTTATAGTGATCTAAAGTGAAATTACATTTCTTGGAATTTTCAAAGCCAACAATGGTATTCAGCCCCAGATTTAAAGGAAACCATTAGTCTTGGTCTGTCATGTGCATCAAGGTTTAGAAGGCAGTACACTGTTACATCACTGAACCTCTGCCAAATATCCCAAAAGGAAAGCAGAAGAGCCATACATCTGGCCTGCAACTCTACCAGCCACACTCTCATGTCTGTGGCCCAGGCAGATATGGTAAAAGGCACATACTGAATACCTTTGCTCACACTGCAGAGGTGAGAATGTGATGGCAGAATTATGCCGAGGCCTCTACAAATTTCTTCTGGGAAGAATTTCAATAGTAACTGACCATTACCGTGACCCCAATCCCACATCAAGGCCTCACCAATGCTCAGGAGTGAGGCTACACATAACTTAGTGTAGGATTGGAGTCCAAATACAAATTGAAATTTGCTCTGTCTTCCTGTGCATCCCGTATGTTTGAACCACATTGTCAGCATCTGTTTAGATTAATTTAGTGAGTCAGGAATTTTCCAACGAAACCATGTTTTACTAGAAAGACGGCAGTTTATCAAAACTGAAAATTTGTGGCATCATGCCAGATTTTGTTGAAAAGCTTTTAGGTCCTTGATAGTTTTCAGTGAGAGAAAGAACCTGCAGCCCTGAACATCTAGTCTAAGTCACCACCCCAGCTAATATCACAGAATCTTCTGTAAACTGTGTATCATACTTCTTTTATTCTGTGGACAAACCCTTCTTTTCAGTCTGGAAATTTTATTTGACTGAAGAAGAGTGTGGCTCGCTGTTTGTGCTTTCTGGACATCTGGAAACCTGAAAAAAAAAGAAGAGCTCCACCAGGCTGTTGAACATCTGGAAATTGTGAGCAAATGACAATTATATGCAAGCAGATCAACTGCATGGCACATGAACCCATGCTTCCACCAGGACTTTCACCCCCGAAACTGGTGAAGTCCAGTTCCCCCAAGCGATGTCTAGTAGCCACATCCAAATGAACTGGCTTTTATATCTCCAATATGCCACCCTATTAAGCTACATAATTCTTCCCAGAGCAGAGTAACTCCTGTTGGATGGATTGAAAAACATACCATGTATGCTTCTGGATGTGGAGCACATATCTGACACTCACATGTCCCTCATTTGTGGGAATGCTTCCAACCTGCAAGGTCTGAAGTACACTATCCAGGCAATCTTCTGCGAGCTGTCTGCTGTGAATGCTGGCACAAGGCACATCTGTGTATTATCCCCACTATACAACAGTTCTACCATATGTATACTTTATCAAACCTGTTAAAATCACCTTGGCCAACTTTCAGCAATATACACCTCCAAACATCATTAATTTCCCTGATGTGGCTAATGTTTCAGGAAGCTAAATGTTTTCGGCTCATTCTAGTTAATTATTTGGAATAAGAACTGTCTCTATCTATGATGTTCAGCACAGTAAAAAACAACAGCAGTACTCCATAAATTGGTAATAATAAGCATAGAATCACAGAATTATAGAATCATCAAAGTGTGAAAAGACATCTAAGTCCAACCATCAGCCCAACATAACCATGCCTACTAAATCATGTCCCAAACTGCCACATCTACACATTTTTTTTAATACGTCTAGGGATGATAACTCCACCACTTCTGTAGGCAGCCTGTTCTAATGCTTCACCACTATTTCAGTAAAGAAATTTTCCTAATATCTAATCTAAACCTCCCTGGCACAACTTGAGGTCATTTCCTCTCATGCTATCACTTGTTACTCGGGAGAAGAGACCAACACCCACCTCTCTACAACCTCCTTTCAGGTAGCTGTTGAGGGCAAAAATGTCTCCCATCAGCCTCCTCTTCTCCAGACTAAACAGCCTCAGTTCCCTCAGCTGCTCTTAGGAAGATTTGTGCTCCAGACACATAGAATCATAGAATCGTTAGGGTTGGAAGGGATCATCTAGTTCCAAATCCCCTTACATAGGCAGGGACACCTCCCACTAGATCGGGTTACCCAAGGCCCCATCCAATCTGGCCTTAAACACCTCCAGGGATGAGGCATCCACAACTTCCCTTGGCAATGTGTTCCAGTGCCTCACCATTCTCACGGTGCAGAAATTCTTCCTAATGTCTAGTCTAAATCTGCCCTTCTCCAGTTTATACCTTTTCCCTTTCATCCTTTATGAATAGTCTCTCTCCAGCTCCTGCAGTTACTCCATCATAGAAAGCCACTAAGTTGGTCATACAGGATTTGCCCCTGGTGAAGCCATGCTGGCTGCCATTAATCGCCTCCCTGTCCTTCGTGTGCTTTAGCATAAATTGTAGGAGGATCTGTTCCATGATCTTCCCAGGCACAGAAGTGAGGCCGACACATCAGTAGTTCTCAGGGTCGTCTTTTCTGCTCTTTTTAAAAATGGGCACAATATTACCCTTCTTCCAGTCACCAGGGACTTTTCCTGATTTCCATGACTTTTCAGATATCATAGAGAGTGGCTTGGCAACCATATCAGCTAGTTCCCTAAGGACTCTGGGATGCATCTCATCAGGTCCCATTGACTTATAAATGTTCAGACTCCTCAGGTGGTCACAAACCTGATCCTCCTGTACAGTGGGAGGGGTTTATCCCCCTGGTCACCATCTCGCTGTCCCATGACCCAGGAGGGGTGAGGAGAGCAGTTATCTGTGAAGGCTGAGGAAAAAAGTTGTTAAGTACCTCAGCCTTCTCCTCATCTGTTGATGTGTGATCACCATTTCCAGCCATCAGTGGGATACGTTCTCTTTCATCTTCCTCTTTTGATTGATGTTCTGTAGAAGCCCTTCTTATTAGTCTTTATTTCCCTTGCCAAGTTTAGCTCCAGCTGCACCTTGGCCTTCCTGACCCCATCCCTACACAACCGGGCAGCGTTCCCATACACATTCCAGGTTATCCATCCCTGCTTGCACTGCCTGGGCAGTTCCCACTTCCTCTTTAGTTTAACCAGCAGGTCTTGACTCAGCCACCCTGGTCTCTTCCCTTCCCTGCCTGATTTTCTATATATGGGGACTGAGCGCTCTTATGTTTTATGGAAAGCATCCCTGAATATTTTCCAGCTCTGTTCCACTACCTTGTCTCGAAGAACCAAGTCCCAAGGGATCCTCCTGAGTAATTCTTTGAAGAGCTGGAAGCCTACTTGCCTGAAATTTAGTGTCCTGACTATACTCCTTCCCTGTCTCATATCCCTCTGGAACTTGAACTCTACCAGTGCATGATCACTGCAGCCCAGGCTGCCTCCGATTCTAATATCACTGATGAGTTCGCTTGTATTGGTGACCATAAGGTCCAGTATTGCATCTCCTTGTGTGGGTGTCTCTATCAGTTGGACTAGGAAGTTATCTTCAATGCACTCCAGAAGTCTCCTGGATTGCCTGCTTCACCATCTTCATTGCCTTCCTCTGGTTATGCTCCAGCACCTCAATATCCTTGTACTGAAAGACCTAACACAGAACACATTACTCCAGGTGCAGCCTCACCAGCACTGAGTACAGGGTCAAAATCTCTTCCCTAATCCTGAATACCACACCATTTCTAATACAAGCCAGGATGCTATTGGCCTTCTTGGTGACCTTGGCACACTGCTGGCTAGTGATCAACTGGTTATTAACAAACACCTCCACTTTTTTTTCCACCAGGCACCTTTCCAGTCACACTTCCACAAGCCTTTAACATTGCATGGGGTTGTTGTGACCAAGTGTAGGACCCTGTACTTGGCCTTTTTAAACCTCATAAAACTTACCTGGGTCCATTGATCCAATCTGTCCAGATCTCTCTGTAGAACCTTCCTTCCCTCAAGCAGATCAGCTTGGTGTCATCTGCAAACTTATTGAGGGAGCATTTGATGCCAATATTCAGATCCTTGATAAAAATATTAAACAAGATTGGCCCCAACGCTTACCCCTGAGCACACCTGACAACTTGATTTACCTCTGTTCTCCACAACTCTCTGAGCTTGGACATCCAGACAGTTTTTCACCCAGTGAAGAGCAAACCTGTCTAAGCTATGAGCCACCATAGGAGAATGATGTGGAAAATGGTGTTAAATGCTTTAGTGAAGTCAAGGTAAATAGCCTTTTCCTCACACACTAGGTGGGTCATCTTGTCATAGGAGGAGAACAGGCTGGTTAAGAAAGACCTGCCCTTCATAAACTCATGATGGCACACATACTAAGAAAAAAATTTAGAGCCTTCTTCCTGTGATACGCCATTTATTTATTTAATATAAATATTTGTAAAAAGCTCCTCATACCTCACAGATTTTGAAATAGCTCCTTCTGTATGATGACTATATGAGTGAATGAAGATCATTCATTATTGTTGATCTATGTTTAAGTTTTTAGCAGTGTAAGCTGATTGGAAAAACCTTCCGGAAATGTGGAAGAGCCTTACAGGTTTAGTCCCTTTCTGCCTACCACTTCCTGCTAAATCTCAAGTGCATCCAGTCAGATCCATGCAGGTGTATAATATTTTTTTGATTAATTTACAAAGGTGCCAGAACCATGTTGCCAAGAGGGCATAGAGCAGCATTCCTGCATTTTTCTTTCCATAGGACAAATTCTTAAGTGCATCAGCATCTTTAAATTGAGATGTAGATAGCATCTCTCTAGAATCCTGAAATAAAATAGCTGTTTCTGTTATGCAGTGATGTCATATGTGGCTGCCATTCACTTGCTTCAGAGCTTGTAGGTGAAGAAATTTTCATATTTCTTCCTACACCTACATTTGTTAAACTTGACATCTAGTTAGATTTTAACAGTCACATGATACACGTTCTACTGAAAACACAGGATTTATTAATTTTCCTGAGTTTCAAACTGTTTTATGTAGTTATTAAGGGAAGAAAAAAATCATCCGTTTGTATAATTAATACAAGGCTTACTGTCAAAAGTAAATACACTTTTTGATTTTATGTATTAAAGGATAGAGACATACTAATACTGAGACATACACTTGGTCTAACAGAAGATTATACAGACCGTGAATAACTACATCTGACTATTAAAAAATCTACTGAATTTCTTACCAATCACTTGGAATAATATTTTCTAGATGAATGGAGAGATTTCTTTAGCTTCTGGGGACTGCAATTTTGTAACTGAACGTTATTGGCCGGGGTAGAAATACGTACATTTTTTATAGCTAGTATCAACACCAGTCCTGAGCCCATAATAACAGGATTCAAAGTAGAGGCAAGAACAGACAGATACAATAGAAAATAATTTGTATACTCAGACAGAAATATATTTGAAGATGCTAATTTTAAATTACTGTCAGAGCTGTGTTTCTTTGTGTGTGTGTGAGTGAAACCACTTCAAGCCTTTGCTTCACTGGATGTAGGAGAAAAAAAGAAACATCAAAAGTATGCAGTAAGATACAAAGGCTCAGCTGAAATTAGTTGATGATTGTATGAGGAACCAACAAATACCTTACCATGATGAACAAGGTTTAGCAATAAAGATTGGTTTGGAGTACAGATTGATTTACATCATTTATTAAGAGACAGCAACAAAAAACACTGTGATAACATACAGTGCAAAAGAATGACAAGGGAGGTGTGTGATATGGGCGCACAATCAATGACAAACAGAAATCAATTACGGTGGAGTGTTTCTCAGGATATCTCTTAGAGAAAAAAATCAGGAGAGAGACTTCTAGAAATATCTAGGTTACAACATAGAATGTTTGCAAGAATTTTATGGTGTGAGATATGAGGTAGTCATGTGGTTATACTCAAAACAACAGGAAGTTGGCTTCAGTCAAATTCAGCTGTGTTTTGCCTTTAACATTGAGATGGAGATCTGTGGAATTCTGTATGATCACTGTCAGAGAATTCCAGTGATACTGACAATTTTGTTATGTTTTGTTCAGGCTGAAATGTCAAAATATTTTTTTTGAGCATTTGAGAGACCAAAGTTTCTCATTAAGAATGAACTGTGTGTTTCTGTTTATGCCACTGGCACTGTCAGTTGCTATAGTCAGAAAACACACTGGGTGTAGTACTATGCTTTATTGAAGACTGGAGACTTTTGGAGGGTAATTTTGTCACTAAGTATCATAAAAGCATTTTTTTCAAAGTTATGCATGTATTTTCAATTTTCCCCAACATCCATTCAATGAACAAATAAAACTGGATTTTTAAGATTTCTAAAACTATTCAGGTATCTTGTTTATAATTGTAGGCCTAGCTTTTCAAAGTTAAGATTATAAAAAAATATTACTATCAATATTGGATATAAATTGTTTTCAAATTTGAGCAGCAGAAATGAAGCAAATTTTCTGCAAGGCAACATTTGAGAGAAATATATTTTGATCAGATGACGCTTTTGAAAAATACTTGACTGATTTTAGTTTTTGTCATCTCTTCTTGTCTCCTAGATCAACAGATTTGCTTAGGTCCAATAGCTGTGCCTGACGTTTCCAGAGTGGTCTTTCCACTGTGAGATAAGAATGACCTTTCAGGTAATTATATTTTTCTGTCCTACAGAAACCATGCAGTAGAATTTATGAGAGGCTGCAGCAACCACATGGACCTGGAGCTCTTTTCTGTACCTGTCATAAGCTCAATTGCCATACTTTTTATTGTGATATTATAATTGTATTATAGTATAACACTAATATTGTATTTTCTTATGGCAATAAATGGCAAACTTTAGTTGTACATAGCCATAGTAAGATGAAATATATAATACATACACAAGAAACTTTAAAGGAAGGCAAAGTGAATCACGAGAAGATAGGAATCACCAGAATTCCACTGCCTTGTACAAATATTTATTTTGTCCCTTTTTCACTTGTGCATTATTAAATAATCTTTTATTATGTTGTTAAAAAATGGTTCTGGTCTCTATTTTTTTGCAGTCTTTTATACACACAATCCCAGATCAGTGCTCCTTTTCATTACAGTGAAATTCCTTTTTTCTTTATATTGCCTCAGCATGAAAGGAAGGAAAACTAGTGACTAGAAGTCTCTACTTCCAGTCTCTACTTCCAGTCCCCATGCTCAGCATTACATCATCCCAGAACAGCCACAATTTGCAGCTCCCTGTAAACCAGTTAGCCTGCCAACTCTGGCCTACAGCTTGTTCAGCCCCAACTAAATACTCAGCAAATTAGCTGATAAACTCTAAGTGAGAGACCTGGGGGATAGTGTTCCATTGATGCTGTTGCTGGGGTGAACAATATCCAATGCGTTTAGCTTGACCAAGTTTAGTTATATCACTAAAGATACAATAAGAGGCACTTTCTGAAGAGCAGGTGGAATATTTTTCTTTTCTAAATTTTAAGGCTGTATGGGTCAGATATAGAAGATATTCTCAATAATCTTTTTTCTTGTTTTTTAGAGTTTAAAAAAAAGCAAAAAAAGAAGAATTCTGCATAGTTAGTTTGACAACTTCATATTGAAAACAGCATGTTCTGAGATTCTACATTGAAAGTGGCAACAAAATGGAGCTACAGACAGCACAGCTTGTTCTGATGACAATATCCACAGAGTTAGCTAGGTTTCCTGCACACTGAACTATAACTTTTGGGGACTTTTTCTTGTTTAGTCTATCATGAAGAGTGTTTTAAGTTCCCTTTGGGATGGTGTACATATATCACAGAATCACAGAATCACAGAATAACCAGGTTGGAAGAGACCCACTGGATCGTCGAGTCCAACCATTCCCACCAATCCCTAAATCATGCTCCTAAGTACCTCATCCACCCTCACCTCAAACACCTCCAGGGACGGGGACTCAACCACCACCCTGGGCAGACCGTTCCAATGCCTAACCACCCTCTCCGTGAAGAACTTTTTCCTAATCTCAAACCTAAATCTCCCCTGGCGGAGCTTGAGGCCATTCCCTCTCGTCCTGTCCCCTGTCACTTGGGAGAAGAGGCCAGCTCCCTCCTCTCCACAACCTCCTTTCAGGTAGTTGTAGAGAGTAATAAGGTCTCCCCTCAGCCTCCTCTTCTCCAGGCTAAACAACCCCAGCTCTCTCAGCCGCTCCTCATAAGATTTGTTCTCCAGCCCCTTCACCAGCTTCGTTGCTCTTCTCTGGACTCGCTCCAGAGCCTCAACATCCCTCTTGTGGTGAGGGGCCCAGAACTGAACACAGTACTCGAGGTGCGGTCTCACCAGTGCCGAGTACAGGGGGAGAATAACCTCCCTGGACCTGCTGGTCACGCCGTTTCTGATACAGGTCAAGATGCCATTGGCCTTTTTGGCCACCTGGGCACATTGCTGGCTCATGTTCAGTCGGTTGTCAACCAGCTCCCCCAGGTCCTTCTCCTCCTGGCAGCTTTCCAGCCAGGCTTCTCCTAGTTTGTACCTCTGCTTAGGGTTGTTGTGCCCCAAATATGATCCTACCTGACGTATTTTCAGTCTTGAGGAATGCCTACCCTTCTCTAGTAGCTAAAAATACCTTTATGAAACTAGTTGCTTAAGTTGTGACAGCAACATAAAACCACCAAATGCATATAAAATTTACCTTGAGACGGAAGACACCCATATTAACACTTTCTAGTTAAACAGATACAGCAGGGTGCCTCTGAATAAAGGAACAAATTTTTACATCAAAAATTCAGAAGTAAGAACTGTTCCATGTGCTTCATGATAAGAGCTAACTTCCTGTTTTGGAAGAGGCTACAACAGGATACAATTAGGAAACCTATGGGTTTGTTCAGCACAAATGGTGAAGGCTGCAAGTAGGAGAATAAATCACTCTTTCAGAGTAACAAGTCCCATTCTTCTCACTGGAATCTTTCCAGTAGGATTTGTACTTGGATATTTATGACAAGCTCAAGGCTCAGGTCCCTCCTGGACTCCTCTTCTAGCATCCTGGGCTCCTCTTCAAGCCTCTTGCTCTTTGCACACACATACACAACTGCCCTTGCAGCAGTCAGACTAGCAGATGGATGCCCCTCCTCATTCCTGTCCCACAGAAAGGCCAAGACAAACACCAGCCTCAGAGGGAGGGACCTACTTCCAGCTGCCATGCCACTGTGTAAGAGGAAGTAGAAATCTAGTGAACTGCCACGAAACAACTCCCATTACCATTAACTCAGTTCTCTGGGTACTCTTAATTCTTTCTTAACAAGTATGGAGTTCATTCAACTCATCAAATTTCCCAAAGGTGAGTAAGTGTGAGAGCATTCTGGATTAATAAACTTCTACACAGAAATACTTCAAGCTAAAAGCACATCCATTGCAGCTGAAATTTTGCTTTCTGTTTTTGCAGAATGCCAATGTACATCTGGACCCATGCTTTTTACCACTGGCACTAAGGTCCTGCCATACAGGTCAAAGGAATGTCATAACAACAGCAAGCAGGAGCAGGTGAAGGCTTTGCCTGCCACTCCTTAGCCATTGCAGGAGGGCACAAGGTGCAGACATACAAAATAATGTAGTGGTGCTGCTCATGTGGGTTCAACCTGTCAGTATCTCAAAGCACAGAATATCCTCTTCGTGATGCCCACTGGAAGATGAACGTAGTTGAAAGGATTTGCTGGAAACCCTTGAGAGCCGATAAGCCCTGCTTAAAGTCCTCTGTGCAGTCTGAGCCCATGTGATCTTCGACCAGTCCACCTTGCAACACCTTCTCAGGCAGAGGTTCTGGCTGACATAAAAAAAACCTTTCAGTGGGTTCAGGCTTTACACAGCAACAAAAAAAAAATCTGGCACTTGTAGCGTGCACTGATTCCTCGTTCACAATTCATAAGAATGAAACCATACTGAGACATTCAAATGGCTACAACTCCATCAAGGTATTTCAGTACTTATGGGCATTTTGCCAATACTCATTCCACCTCTTAGTGGTTTTCCTTAATTTTCACTTGTTAAAATCCAGAAAACAGGTAACGATCTCCAAAAGATAAAAATAGACATCAATTCTTTAGCATGGAGTATGTGCATTAAGAGTGACAGGCTCCATTCAAATCTTCTGGGAATGAGGCATGCCAAGTTTCATCTGGCATTCAACCACATTTGCCTATTTAGAAAAGTGGTCTCAGGAATTCTTAACCATGGTCTCAGACATGGGTTTTGACACAAATCTGTTTGTACCACATAAATCATAAATTCATTCCTTCAAATACCAAAGTCAGTTTTGAGATCTTATGTTTATAGTGGATCATTAATATTCATCAGTATTATCACCTTAAAAAAAAAAAACAGAAGTATCTTTTAACAATATTATGAGTCAGTGCAGTACACGAGAGATATTTTTGTAAGCTACAAATCTGAAGTGGAAGTGAATGTTAAATGTATGTCGCATACTAAAACTTTATGAAAAATGAAATGTACAAAAAGCTGGACCCTTGCCATGACACCCATTATAGTGAAGTCTGAGACTCTGACCCTTTGTGTTATACTTATTGTGTTTTTGACACTTTTAGTCAATTAAAATGGGTGAAGTGTAATTTGTTTTTCTTAAGTTTAATACAGCATGTCAATAGAAGCTAACCAAAATTTATAGTAGGAACACTAAAACTGCCACTTACACTTAAACAAATGAACGCAATTTATCATGGTTGAAATAAAAAGAACATCATGTGCATTTGACTTTATACTTCACATGAGCATGTTGCCAAATATAGGAAAGCATGTTACAGCTGACACTTCCAATGGAAAAGACATTTTACTTCACATTAAATATTGGTGTGAAAAATTTGGATCTTGTCCAATCCTAAGAAGTGTTAACGTTGGCACTTCCACTGTATACTTTTACTGTAAATTGTTGTAACATTTATTTGACATGGAATACCCAAAGGATTGATGAGTAAAGAAAGGAAGACTTTTTATTGTGCCATGTTCCCTTTTTCAGTCATACATACTAAGCCTTTACATCTTCAGAGTTTAAACAAGTCGCCACCTGTACTCAATCGGTGAAAGTTATTTTTCATGCAACTAGAGTTTGCCTTTTTTATAAACCTATAAAAGCACACATTTGCCATTTTATTGGTCAGCAAAGCAATGGCTGATTTAACCATAAAACTTACAAATGTTGTTTCTTTATGGAGATCTATGCTTTTTTAACCCTTTATAATTCCTTGGAATGTAAGTCTCGTTCATTTCATTAATTGTCAGAGGCTGAAAACACAAAACAAATTGCAGTATTTTTTCTTTTAATTGAAAACATTTACCTAACACTACTACCACTTATATTATTACCCATGGACTACTAAAGATTTAGGAGGAACAAAGTACTGCTGCATAAAAATTTATCCGCTTCAATTAAGTACCTGCACAAGAATTCTGGGTTCACATTATGTGAACTATAACTACATTTATCTGCAGTAATGAAGCACTGTAAAATATCGGAAAAGTGCTGAGGGGCACTTCATATGATTTACTGAACTGGTCTCTAGGTTAAGAAAGCATGCCTAAGACAAGGAATTTTTTTTATCCATATTTTTCATATTAAAAAAATCCATAGCATTTTGAATTATAAAATTAAATTTTAGAACCACAAGCATGAAAATTATTGGGGTATTTTAACAATCTTTTCTAAATACCCAATCCAAGACCTTGAATTCTGATCTATTTAAATACAGCACTTTGAGATTTCTGCATTTGATTACAATTAAAAGTGTAATGTAAGCACATAAAGATTGGCAAAGATTTTTTTCAAAGTAGACAAGAAACACAGTTGTCCTATACCAGGTAGAAAATTCAGCAACCACATGACAGCAAGACTGAAGGCAGCTTGGGCTGCAGTGATCACACACTATTGGAGATCACAGTCCTGAGGGATATGAGTGAGGTGAAGCGTAAATTCAGGACCCTGGATTTAGGGAAAGAAAACATCCAGTTGTTCAAGGAGTTAGTCAATAGGACCTCCTGGGAAACTTCCCTCAGGGATGACAGAGAGCAGACAAGAGTGCTAGCAGATTCTTAAAAGATGCTTTCCATAAAGTGCAAGTGCTCTCCATCTCCAGGTACAAGAAATCATGAAAGGAAGGATGGAGACTGGTGTGGCAGAGTTACGACTTGCTGATTAAACTAAACGGCTATAAGGAAATGCACAGGCAGTGGAAACAGAGAAAGGTATCCTGGGGAGAGTTTAGGGACACTGCCCAGTTGTGTAGGGATGGGGTCAGGAAGGCCAAGGTGCAGCTGGAGCTGAACCTGGCAAGGGATGCAAAGAATAGTAAGAAGGGCTTCTACAGGGATGTCAGCCAGAAAAAGGAAGGTCAGAGACAGGGTACCACCCATGATGAACACAGCTGGCAAACTGGTAACAACAAACAAGGAGAAAGGTGAGGTACTCAACCACTTTTTTTGCCTCTTCACTAGTAACGTCCCTTCCCACACCTTTTGAGGGGTGGAATGCAAGATGGGGACTGGGATAGCAAAGTCTTCCCATTGTAAGATAACATCAGACTTGTGACCACCTGAGGTACCTGAGCACATATGTCTATGGGACCTGAAAAGGTACATCCCAAAGTCCTGAGGGAATTGTCTGATTGAGTTGTTAAGCCACTCTCTATGATACTTGAAAAGTCAGCTGGGTAAAGTCCCTGGTAACTAGAAAAAGGGAAACACGACATCTATTTTTAAAAAGGTTAGAAAGGAGGATCCTGGGAACTACTGACCTGTCAGCCTCATATCTGTGCCAGGGAAGGTCATGGAACAGATACTCCTAGAACTATGCGAAGGCACATGGAAGTCAGGGAGCAGATTTGAGACAGCCAGCATGGCTTCACCAAGGGCAAGTCCTGCCTGCCTGACCTAATGGCTTTCTATGATGGAGTGACTACATCAATTGACAAGGGAAGAACTATGAGCATCATCTATCTGGAATTCTGTAAGACCTTTGACACGGTCCCCCACAACATTCTTCTCTCTAAATTGTGGTGATATGGATTTGATGGGTGGACTGTTTGGTGAATTAGGAATTGGTTGGATGATCACATCCAGAGGGTAGTTGTCAATACCTCAGTTTCCCAATGGAGACAGGTGATAAGCGGTGTCTGTTAGGGGTCTGTATTGGGATCAGTACAGTTTAATATCTCCATCAATGACACAGGGAGAGGGATTGAGTGCACCCTCAGCAAGTTTGCAGTTGACACCAAGCTGAGTGGTACAGTTGTCACACCAGAAGTGCAGGATGTCTTCCAGAAGGACCTGGACAACCTTGAGAAGTGGGCCTACATAAACGTTGTGAGAGACAACAAGGCCAAGTGCAATGTCCTGCACCAGGGTCAGGGCAAGCCTCAGTATTAATACAGTCTGGGGTATGAAGGGACTGAAAGCAGCCCTGCAAAGAAGTACTTGGGGGTACTGGAGGGTGGAAAGCTGGACATAAGCCAGAAATGTGCACTTGTAGCCCAGAAGGCCAGCCATATCCTGGGCTGCATCAAAAGAATCGTAGAATAGAATGATTTAGTTGGAAAAGACCTTTGTGATCATCAAGTCCAACCATACCTGTCCACTACTAATCCATATTTCTGAGCACTTCATCTTTTAAATACCACCAGGAATGGTTACTCAAAACCACTTCCCTAGGCAGCCTGTTCCAGTGCCTAACCACCCTTTCAGTGAAGAAATTTTTCCTAATGACTAATCTGAACCTCCCTTGGTGCAACTTGAGGCCATTTCCTCTCATCCTATCACCTATCACTTGAGAAGAGAGACCAACATCCACCTCACTATAAACTCCTTTCAGGTAGTTGTCGACAGTGATAAGATCTCCTGTCAGTCTCCTCTTCTCCAGACTAAACAGCCCCAGTTCCCTCGACTGCTCCTCAGAAGACTTGTTCTCCAGCCCCTTCATGAGCTTCATTGCCCTTCCCTGGACATGCTACAGCCCCTCAATTCCCTTCTTGTACTGAGGGGCCCAAAACTAAACACAGTGTTCAAGGCATGGCCTCACCAGTGCCCAGTATAGGGGCATGAGTACAGTGTGGTCCTGCTGATCACACTGTTTCTAATACAGGCCAGAATCTCATTGGCCTTCTTGGCCACTTGGGCACACTTCTAGCTCATATTCAGCCAGCTGTCATCCAGCACCCTCAGGTCATTCTCCAACAGGCACATTTCCAGCCACTCTTCTCCAAGCTTGTAGCATTGCATGAAGTTTTTGTGTCCCAGGTGCAGGACCCTTGTTGAACCTGGCCTTGTTGTACCTCACACCACTGTCCACAAGCCATCAATCCAGCCTGTCCAGATCCCTTTGTAGAGCCTCCTTACCCTCAAGCAAATCAACATTTCCACTCAGTTTAGTGTCGTCCACAAACTTACTGAGGGTACACACAATGCCTTCATGCAGATAATTGAAAAAGATATTGAACAGAAATGTACCCAACACTGAGCACTGGGGAACACCACCTGTGACTGACCTGCAACTGGATTTAACTCCACTTGCCACCACAACACCATCTAACACTACAAGTGTGACCAGCAGGTAGAGGCAGGTGGCCTCTGTCACTCTACTCCACCTGGAGGACTGCATCCAGCTCTGGAGTCCTCAGCACAGGAAAGACTTGGTCCTGTTGGAATGGGTCCAGAGGAGAGCCAAAAAAATTGTCACAGAGTTGGAACACCTATGAGTAAAGGCTGAGAGAACTGGGAATGTTCAGCTGGGAGAACATTTCAGGAAGACGTTGTTGCAGCCTTCCAGTACTTAAAGGAAGATTACAAGAAAGAATTGTACAAAACTTTTAGCAGGGCCTGTTGTTATAGGACAAGGGATTAAGGTTTTAAACTAAGGGAGGTTAGACTTAGACTAGATATAAGGAAGAAAGTTTTTACAATGACAGTGGCAAAGCACTGGAATATCTTGCCAGAGAGGTGGTAGAAGCCCCGTCCCTGGAAACATTCAAGTTCAGCTTGGATGGGGCTCTAAGCAACCTGATATAGTGGAAGATGTCCCTGCTTATTGCAAGGAGTTGGACTAGACAGCTTTTAAAAATCCCTTCCAACCCAAATACTCTATGTAATGAACCAGGATGACATAGCCAGCAGAGGACATGTTTTAGTGTCTAAGGACACATCTGCTAGTACCCAGAATATCAGATAGTGGTACCTTCAAAACATCTCTGGAGAGAGGGATAAGTTTATGATTTAAATTTTTGAAGTATTGAAGGGAATGGTGCTCCAGTAAATGGAGAAATATTTCCTTTGTGCATGCTTCTGGCCTAAAACTGACAGTATGAAAACCACATCTGAATCAAAGTCCTAAGAGAGGGATTTTGAATAGAGGATCTGCATATCACAAACCCACCAAAAACATCTTCCCTTTCTCTGTCTCTAAATTGCAAATACGGTCTTTAGGAGAGACAAGGGAGAAAAGAAACATAGGAGGGCAGAAAGTGTTTGAGTAATGGTTTTGGTGCTTGAATGAGGGTTAAACACAAAGTCAAGAAAGGAGTATCAGCAAAAGCAAGTTCACCTCAATCTTCTCTCAGTCATCAAGAAAATCAAGCAGTGATGTTTCAATAGCATGAATGAAGCAGTGCTGTACATAGTTATTCTACATGTTTAAGAGATCTCAGCAACTGTTCTCATGTCTGATGTAGAGCAGATTGAAAGTTACTAGAAATGTAGAGTCATACCACATTCTGACTTAAAAAGAAATAAATGTGGCCCTTTATAAAGACATGTTCAGATTTAGGTGAAAATTCCGAATAATTGTTAGAGGCCTTTAAAAAATCATCATACTCAGTCTCATAGAGCCATTCATTCATAACAACCTGATCACAGTGCTCAGCAATAGTGAAGGCAAAGAGATTATTCCTATCTCATATTCAGAATATACTCAAGAAAAAAACCTCTGGCTACAAGCACTCATGTGTTCTGTAACAGCTTTCCCTAAGATGTTGTGCAGGCTCCATCCTTGAAGGTTTTCAAAACCCAACTGAGTTACCCTGAGTAACCAGGTCTTGGCTCATGGATGACCCTGCTTTCAGCAGGAGATTACAGTAGATATCTAATAACTTACCCTCCAAGTACTTAACTTATGATCATATGAATAAATTCCTTATTTCAGCTGAGGTTAGGTTACTTTAAAAACTTATTTTTAAGCCAAATCATGAAAACAAACAGTCATCCATTTGAATGTTAAAAATTAATAAATTATTAAAACTTCTTGTCTGTGCTGCTCCCAATGTACTAGAACTGCAGTTCCTACTAGAAAGCAGGTTAAGATACAGGTGGGTATTTATATGAAAGTTTTCATATTTGCATCTGGAGTTCGGGAAAGAACAACTACAAGTATAACAGCGGCTGCCTGTGTTTTTTCAGGGAAAAAGCTATCTTTTCCTCTTGTGTCAAACCTGGATAGAAAAACTTGTGTTTGTGTTACTCCAGTTTCTAGCTGGAGTTAATAAAGAGTGTGCGGGAGGAACACTCCATTTTAAAGAAGAAGCACTACCTTTCCTCCCATGTCATGCTATCATCTTTAATGGCAACAGTAATTCACTTAAGCCAGGAAGACATTTTTCCTGTTTTATTTATAGATCACAAGGAACGTCTGTCTACTGCATTAATGCCTGCTAAAACAGCATGCCGCTTCCCACTTTATGGCTCTATGTCAAAACTGTCTCTGATAGCTAGTTACTCACTCCACTTTGTCTGTTTCAAACAATCTGTTCCTTATTGGATGAACCACACTATCACATGTCAGTTACTTGACTTCTGTAATATCCAACATAGGTGTCAGGTCTCTGGACGACTGTACATCTTCAACTCCCACTGAAAACAAAGGTAGATAACACCTTACAGGCCACATGTTGGACTTCCTGAAGAGCCTCTTAGGCTTTTCAATTAAAACTCTACATCTGTACAAAATGCGGGCAGCATTTTTAGCTATACATTGCACCTCTCCATTTGTGATAATTTACTACCATGCAAATTATGTTGCTATGACGTGGCTGAAGAGATAAAGAACCAGGAATACACTCCAGCTTTGCTATGTTGACTCAGACACTTGAAAACTGGACTTCTACTTTGTTGGAGGCTTTCCTTCTCTGCATTATAAATGATATTACAAAAAGCCATGTAATGTGGCTTATGGCATTTAGTGAACCAATTTGGCTTGATCAAATTTTGATTTTTTTAAAGTTTTTTTGTATGCATTCCAGAGGTCCTACACTCAGAATACAGTTGCATTTCGGATAAATACAGAAGAAAGGTAGAAAGAAAGAGAGATAGAAGAAGAATGTAAAAAATTCATTTCAGACTTGACTAAAAATTATTATATGTACCAAGTGAAATGAAGAAATGTGTTTGTACAAATACATATAAATGGCACAAATGGGGCTGCTGCACAGATATCATTGGAAAGCACTAGATAAATCATTCAACATCTGTTTGGAGACCAAAATATTTTATTGATTTCGGCAATATAATGCACCTAAAGTTTTGCACAAAATAGAGATTGTCTATAAATCAAACCTGAAATATATATAGATATCCTCTTATTTTTCATCTGTGATCTACATGAACTAGTTTGTAAAAAAATTGTCTTCACTATAGATGTCAGACTCGAAGGTTCGGTTTCTCATAGATTTACCTTAAGAGTCTTTCACCATGTCTATAAAAAACAAATTATGAAACCAAAATATTAAATATTTATTGTGCATCTACTCCTTATCTAACTAGTAGGCTTAGGTTATGCATGGTTTACCTAAGTAGCTGATCTGGTCACAAGCTCCATCTGTGCAAACAAAGCTAAACATCTCACTACCACCTTAATTGTTAGTATACATCAAGATCAACACATTTAGAATAGCACTACTTTGAGTAAGAGACAGTGTCACTTATTTAGTGTTCAAGATAGTAATTGTGGATACCACATATGAAAGCTTCTGAGCCATTTTTCCAAAGATGGAGAAATTTCTCCCCTTTGTAAACCAAAATTTTCTTTTTTGTTTCTCCCACATCAGCATCATGACTGGTAATATTCTGCTGATTGCTTGCTTCCTCAAGCAATGACTAGTCATTGTTAATGTGTGATATTTTATAGATTTGAAATTTCAGACCTGACCAGGATGAGAAATGATAAAAAGTACTCCAAAACCATCCTTCAGAATCAAAAAACCCACACAGACTCTCAGATCTCTCAGGCTGTAGACTTTATATTCCCCAATCTTTTTGTTATTATTGTCATTCTTACAATTAGCTTATGGATCACTTTATTGCTTATGTTAAGAAGGCAAGATAAAGTTCGGATGAAAATGCAAAGCTTATAGTCAATCAGACCAAGTAAGCTCTGCGTATAAGGCCGTAAGCACTCAGAAACTAGTTTGAGGTTTCTCTTTTCAAACTAGAGGATAGATTGTTGCCTCCCACTTTGGACAGGAATGTCTTGGCTCCATTTTGGTGTTATATCTATTAGGTGCAGAGTGATGAGTCTATCTTACTGCTGATTCACACAGGCTGTTCCAGCAGCAACATGTGACTGTGATTCCTCTGTGGCCCAGAGGATATTTTCCATTAGCACTAACAGATGTTACTAATTCAGAAGGCCAAAAGAAAGAATAAAATTATATGTACATAAAACATATAAACATTTCAGTCATTGTCTTTTGACTATAAGATCAATAAATGCAGGAGTCAAAACAACAAATGCTGCTGCTGGTGATATTGTTGGAAGACTTCAGTGGTAGGAAAGGAGTTGTACTTAATAACATGCAGTGAGTTAAATTAGTGATGGAAAACAGAAAATAAGTTGTGTCTAATCCTGCCTTTCTGAGGGTCACAATAGAAATGGATAGAAATTCACTGAAAGATTATATAAGGCAGTGTGCAAGATGGTGATATATTAAATCATCTTAGTTTTCAATATACGTGGAAGGGAGGTTTAGGCTGAACATTAGGAAAAAATTTTCACAGAAAGGGTTATTGGGCACTGGAACAGGCTGCCTAGGGAGATGGTTAATTCATCTTCCCTGGAGGTGTTTAAGGCACAGGTGGACAAGGCGCTGAGGGACGTGTTTGATAGGAATGATTGGACTCAATCCTGTGGGTCTCTTCCAACCTGGTGATTCTATGATTCTATGATTCTATGATTCTATGATTCTATGATTCTATGATATGGAAGCTTGTTCCTGGAAGTTATGCTTTAAATTCAATTCTGATCATTTAAGATGAGTCATTTAATCGGACCTTGACCAAGTTTAGGACCAAAAAGAGGAGAGGCTGGCAGATATTCAGTCAAAGGAAAATGGTTCTGTTACTTATGTAACAGAAGTGCCTGGTACAAATCTCAGCCCATCTCAGTCTTTGGCAGTAATTCTGACATTTTATGACTGCTTATACCTCATCTAAATACAATCTCTGGCTAGTCATTTATTGAGAATTATCTGTACAGGGTCATTATGATTTGTATAATCTGTTGATCCACAAATGCTAAGAGAAAAAAAAACCTGTTTGTTCATCTCTGCTTCCTACCTTTTCTGTAATCATCACCACTATGCATTCTTATGTAGCTGAACACCATTGTCTTTCTCCTTGGTATAAATTATTTGCTAAAAAAAAACCCTAACTTAGTGCCTTTTTTCTTTTGTTTGTTTCTTTTTGGTACAACAATGAAGTCCATATAAAAATAAACTTACACTTTTGCAAATTAATCAAAGCAGAGGGAACAAATCACCTCCAGTTCAACATATGAACAGGGCTTTTGTAAATTGTTGAGGACAAGGATTATGTTTTATGCACTGGATAAACCTTGTCATTATATATACCTATATTATTTCAATAAATATGGGTTAAATAAGAAAAAATAATGTCCATTTGGAACATGACCTGAAACTCACTGAAGTCAATGAAAATATTTCCATTAACTTCAGTATGAACTGGATTCGATTCAAGAAGTCCTGTGAACAAAAGCATTCATGATAATATAATAAAGACTGCATCATAACGTAATCACTCAATGGGGCCAAATTAAGATCACACAGGTGACCTAAACTGTTGCATTTCCTCATGCTTTTGAGGACTTGATTTTGCAGCCTTAACATTTTTAACATTGCTGTTTTGTCTGTGGTACTGGCAGTGTCACATTACATTGCAATGCAAATCAGCAGATGTCAGGCTTTAAATTTTATCTTTTTTTTTTCTCTTTTTAACAGGCAAAAACTTCTCCTGCAAGTCCCTATATCTGCAGAGTTACTTTCTGAGCAATAAAAGCCTTGTAGACATGGGAAGCAAAGGTCTTCAAAGTCAGATATAATTACAATTTCTATGAGGTACTTCATGGAATATTTATTTTCATTAATATTGGAACCTAAGTGTGTTGTTTATTGACAAAATGAAAGTAATGTCAAATATAGAACTGCATAGGGGAATACATTGGAATTCTTGAAATGTTCAATCTAATTCAACATTTTTGCCATACAAGTACTAGGAACAATCCCAAGTGCAAACCCTAATGTCTCTGATGTAAAACTGTCTTCCAAAAGTTTGAAAGTCTGTCATCTTTCTCCATATACTCACTTCATTAAATAGTTTACAGCTTGCAAGGGGATCACAATGTTGGAGTAACAAAATGACCGTCCTGACAGATTCAGACAATAAAACAACCAGATTGTTATATGAATGTTTTCTCAGAGACTGTTGCTGCAACACATAATAAATACAAATATTGAAACACCTGCATGATAAACATAATACTTTTAACAGATGTTAATCCCCCCTGAATGTGACCAGTGGATTTAGATCACATAAATGTAACTTGCCCTCTTCAGGTGTCCCTGGAAAATTACCAATCACATGATTGCTTTCCGACCAACTGCTACAAACTTTGTGCATGGTTTTGTTTTACAGCTCTCTTACCATGAGCATTTAAAAAACAATCCATAAATGTAACAAAGTGTATGTATGACACTGAAGATCATCTACAAGTTAAGTTACTTGTCTGCTGCCAGCATTAATTGGTTATATTTTCAGAAAAGAAGGTTCCAAGGGAAAAAGCAAATGTATTTTCTTAGAATCCTAGTATTCCTTGGCCATGGCAACTATAGAAGAATGTTTCCCTTCACTTGGTGGGACTTAATTGTTCTATCACAATGCTTTCTGATCACGTGCAGCTTCTTTTAATTTCAGCCAATTTAACAGAAGTTCAGCATCTTTGTAAATTAGCTATTAATGCTATCAAAACACTGCTTCCCTAGAGGAGAAGTATACAGTTAAACCCCAGTGGCTTAAACTCAAGAACCTGCTTATGCACTCTGCTGGAAAAAAAAGCCTGAATTTACACTTGAGTTTTCATCTCCAGAATGTATTTGAATCTCTGTTGGTATAACAGGTATAACAGTTCTGCATCTGTGTGCCCACGTCAGTGGTACCAAAGATGACAGTATACCTTTCCGCTATAGTGAATGGCGTTATTCAGCGTTAAGCTATCCAGTCAGTAGGATCTGGCCTACTGATCTATATAACTGAAAATGAGCAGGGTTGAAATCAGGAAATAACAGATAAATAATTATGCCTAGAAACTGAATGGCCTGTAGACTTGATCTCATGCCTCCAGATCATAGACACATTAATTCAGAGAAAGTCACATGAAGAGAAACAGAGGAAGACAGATCAGTGTAACAGAAAAATGCTGATTCATCATGGAAAGGAAAAAATTGCTTTCAAAATTAACAGGTAAACAAAGGAAATTTAATAATAAAACTTATAAAAAATAACAATAGAATTTTTCATCTCCCTGCAACACCTAGGGACATCTAAGTTGACAAAAAATGTGAGATAAGCATAGCATTTCAAAACATAGAAAGGTTCAACGGTTGAAGAATTTCCTCAGAGCAATTTATGGATGTAGATCAGGAGAAATAAATGCATCTGACAGGAAAGTAACAGAAGTGCTTGACAAAGAAGTCCAGTGAATCTCCCGTTTCTCTTGGTGACAAAGGAAAACAAGTATTTCTTAGGTGCATGTTGAAGAATAACAAGATTATTATCAAAAATCAAGACTCAATTTATTCAGCTTCAGTTGTACACTTGATTAAATAACTGAATAAAAAATGGTTGTTGGTCATAATATTCAAGAGAAAATATGAAAAAGATGTATTGCTTGGGATATGACCAACTATAGGGAGATAGCTTTTGAGTGCTCTATAATAGAGAAGGACTGAGGAATGTTTATGAAATGTTCCTATTCATATGTAAAGAAATGGATTTATTTGCTAAAAGGAAATCAGGATTTTTTTACTACATCTAATGAATTCTGCAATTATTTGGTAAAAGATGACAACAGAAGACATGGCATGTAGGAAAAACTCTTCTATCAACTTTGAAGTGAAAAATTCAGCTAATTCTTCCACTTTTTAGGACAATTAGCTCACCATAATTAAAACAGGAAAGGATAGATTTGCACAATAATTGTTCCAGATGAGCCAATGTGGTCAAAAGAATAAACAAACTATTTGGATGGGTATGTGATGGGTCAGAAGAGAACGTGGATTTTTCTAAGATAACAATTATGGTATTCAGCAACTTGAAGTATTAGAATGGGTTCATGAACAATTCTTAGTATTGCTGTTTGCAGGAAATCTCTCATATAAAGAGAAACTGATAAGATTCTTTATATTGTTAAAAGATCATAGAAAGTTGTTGATAAAAACATCAATAAGATTAACTAAAAAGACCTTTTGCCTTTGTCTCATTTAAGATAATAACAACAGAAGGTTCAATGAAAACAAAAACTAGCAAATTCAGAACTGAGAAAGGATTACATTTTATTCACCCCATCCATTGAGGAGCGATTCTAAGATATAGCACGACTAAAAAAACATTTGCTCTGTTCTGTGGTAAAAAACAGTTTCAAGAATTATTATATATAAAGTCCACCATTTTTTCAAAGATTTTTTTCTTTTTTTTCAGTTTAATCTCATTTTTTAAAACTACAGAACTAAGCTGAGAGCAGGGACAATAAACTTGCTTTGATGAAGTTGTCCTAACCACTTTGAAGAGCTAATCAGGTGCAATGGTTATTTTCTTGGGCTTCATACTTATTTTTTGGCCTGTTATACTACAGAAGACATTTTCATGCTTCTTCTGCATGCTGTCAAAAGGTTGGTGCCTTGACCCCTGACTGGCTTCACTGCTGTTACCAAAACACAGAGAATGAAAGAAAACTAGTCAGGTGTCTGGATGCAAATACATCTTAATTTTGCCAAACTGTCCCTTCTATTCACTATAATGCCACGTATTTTGCCTTTGAAATTCTGAGTACATTCCAATTTTCTATAAATCGAGGTTACTTATGGCAATAAAATATTTGCTCACAACACCACCCAGAATTAGACTATTTGCTCTCCTTTCTCCCACTCTTACATTCCTGTTAGACATTATGAGCCCATGTTTCAGCCTAATCTGAAATTGTGCCTGAGATGCCCTTGTGAGGCAACAAGACTATAGCATCGAAGCCAGGAATAGCAGAGCAGCCTTGTTAATGTCATGCTGCTGCTTGTCCTTGCAGGGATGGTCGCAGAAGGGATGGTTAGAGCTTTAAGGTCTTTCAAAATCAGCTCCCACACACAGGACATCCCCAGTCTGATTTGAGGAAGCTGAATGCTGAGCAACTGAGCATTTCACAATCCTAAAAACTGCTGCTGCAAAGGTGCCTTATGTTTGTGTTTGCAAAATAACGTCACCTTGTTTTGCACAGACTATCTGTAGCTTCTGCTCCTGCAAATGGTACTTTCAGTAAGTTAGAAGTCTCTGCTTAGGCCTGCACATCTCCCCACGATACACATAGGCTCACTCGAGCTCACCTGCATCCTCCTCACCACTTCATGGCAGCTGAAATGCTTACCTGAGAAGACTGCAAGTGACTAGCATAAGCCAGATCATAAAGGATCAAAACTCCCATTGCCCTCCATAGTGGACTATACAGAATCACACAGAATCACAGAATAACCAGGTTGGAAGAGACCCACCAGATCATCGAGTCCAACCATTCCCACCAGCAGCTAAAATCCTATACTCTGCTGGGCCTTTTTTAATTCATTTGCGCAAACTCATGACTAAATGGCCCTTGTGGCTCTGCTTGGCCAAGCCACTGAGGTTGCTCTGAGCTTAACTAGCCACTTGTATTTTAAAACTAAAGCCTTGAGGCCTTTCTTGTGTGGCTTCTCACACCTGGTAGGGTTTCCCTGTAAGAGACTCCAGCTACAACAACCTCAGTTTTCATAACTGCAACTGAAAAATTCACACCTCTCCAGATACAGGTGCATTGATCCCAATATGAGTTATGGTAGCCTATATCGATTGGCTGGGCTTTCCTGGCTGCACACGTTTGCATTTAAATGTTTCCTATCATCTCTTGAACAAGTGTTAAAGCTTTCAGATGGTGGTTTTTGTTCTGTGTCTGCAGAGAAAAAGTGTGCCAGAGGATGCCACTGCATAACAATACTCCTGGACTATGTGACTGGAGTAAACTAAGAGTATGATTAATGTCAAGCAGATAGCCTTAATATGTTAAAAGCAGCCTTAATAATTTTAATTCTTGCACCCTGTTTCCACATTATACTTCTGTGCTAAGGTTTCAGCTGAACTTATGTTATTTAGTCATTTCTGAAAAATCTACACTTTAATGGGTTCAAAGACTAAATTGAAAAAGAAATTCTGGTAATTAAAGTGCATGTAAGAGGAGGTGTTTCATTTAGGTTTTTGTTTGTTTGCTTTCATCTAAAGGCCTCCAGTGTTTTTGTATTTATTCTATAAACAGGATAATATAAAATCATCTAATTACAGCAGAAACGAAAAGTTGAATGATTTGCTATATTTGTATGGCCCTAAAACATGTTCTAGAATTGTATTTATTACTCAGGAAAAAAATCAAAACAATAAAACATCTTATTGACTAGTCAATAACATGGTATTACAAAAATCTGCCTTCCAGTTGAATCCTTGCACTTGCATAGGCACAACACTATAAATCTTGCTAAATATTTGTTTCAGAAATTGTCCAGAAGGATGAACAGATTGATTTTCCAGACCTAAATCACTTCAACACCCAACAGTACTCTAGAGAAAACTATATTTCTCTTCTTGTTGTTTGCAAACAGATTAAGATCACACACTGAGCAGCTCAGTTTTCTGGTCCTTTTACTGGTTTGGTAGTGACAAGATGGAAAAGACACAGCTTTGAAAGACTACCTAAATAAAAGTAGTTGATGAAGGGCTAAAAACCCCAGGGCACAGTGAAGGAACTAATGAATCCATTTCATTAATTATGAACTTATTAACAGACTGAATTTCTGGCCTGTGGACTTGCATGAACTTGGAAACCCGAAAAGGGACAAATACAAAGGGAATCTAGGAGTTTTTCATAAAATAAAATAGCTTGTAAAGGTTTGGGGCTTTACAAAATAAAATATTTTCTTACTTTTTTACAAAAAAGACATCAAAGTCATCAAAGTCTATATTGTCTATTAAACTTCTGAAACTGTCAGGTCAGCATTTTGCAAAGGAAAAATTTTCAGCTATAAAAGTTTCGACTTGCAAGTTGTTTATAATTTAATACCTCTGTTTAATGGTTTTCTGATTAATTTCCCCAAAGCACTTGCTGCTCTGTTCTGAGCTCACTATTTCAATTTATATTCTATAGCTGTGATTTAGAAAAATGCTATAAGATGTATTTCTTCAAATGAAAAGAGTGTTTTTTCCAAATGCACTGAAAGGATATCCCATGTGATACACCCTCCTATTAAAGACAATTTGTACTTGCAAATTAAGATTGTAATATCATGACTTTAATTCACTGGTGAAAACCTGATACGACACTTTTCACATTTGTGTTTCAGGCTCCCACATGAAATAGCATGTTTGCCAAATATGATATTCACAGATCTATAGCAGCAGAAAGAAAAAAATCTACCTTACATCATAGCTCATTAAAAAACTGAAAAGTAAGGAGTGGCTTTTCTCACTTCACAACAAGCAGCAAATACAATTATGTGTGCGCGCTCATCAGTAACACACCAAACTGCAGTTTTACTAGACTTCTAAGTACTGATTCAGTTTAGGCTGGTTTTATGTCAGTTGATCAGTTTTAACAAATTGATTTTTAAAATATGAGGGACTGATTCTGCTCCACTTCTGGCAAAGATGAGGAGTTGTCTCCAGTGTTGTTAAGTGTGAACCTATTCTACAGCTGTTACGAATCCAGACTTAGACTTGTTATCATGTCTGCTACATTAAATTCTCCTGAAAAGGTAAATGAAAAGTTAAGGCTTAATATAAATTTTCTAGAGATTTACATTCCTTCAATGCAGGCATCCAGTTACAGTGCTGTATGAAGGACTCTGATGCCCATTTATATAAGTTAACATTTAATGTAAAGAAAGTTCAGTGTGAAACATTCTTTTCTTAATGGAGGAGTGGTAAACCTATCCATTCAACTGGCAAGTCACTTCTTTGTCTTCAAAATGTTTTTGGATTTGGGGCTTTTTTAACAGGCTTAGGTTAAGAGATTAATAGTAATAAATGCCTCAAGAGAAGTCTCCTTGCAAGTGTCATATAGAACCATGGAATCTATGGAAAATGAAAAAAAAAATACCTAAACACACCCACAATCTATATCATTTACACCCTAAACATCCTTGAATTGCAAATAAAGAAATAAACCTCTTGCATTTAGTCCTTGCTTCAGAAAAAAGGGCTGTATCATTTAGAAACACCCTAGAAGCCATGTGGAAATGTAGATTTTATGCATCTTAAAAAAAAAGTTCAGCACCTATTTGCCAAAACTTTCATTTCCTATTAAGTAAATGAAAATGAATTATTGGTGTTACAGTGGTTTAGAGGGGCTTCTCCTACTCTAAATGAACACGACCTGTTGGATCCAGCAAACTCATTAAAAATGTGCTTTTACAGAGTAGAGGATTATAGGAGCTGCACAGACCTATCAGGCTTTATGAGTTTTCAGACCAGCCTCATTCACAGCGTGAGAATGAATATCTTCCAGTTCCTAGATAGCCTCCCTTCACAAATAAAAAGAACAGAGATATGTTAGGACTCATACAAGGTAAGCATAAAACATAATTAAAACTTACTTGCATTCTCAGCCTTCTGCAGCTGCTAATCTTACTGATTAGCAATTCTCCATCCATGAGTCTACTCACAGGGGGTCTAAGCTTGCAATCACTCCAGTTTTCAAGGATACTAACAAGAAAATATTCAGGTGTGATTCTGTATAGGCTGAAGACCAGTAGACCTACAGTATGAAGTGACAGATTTACTTTAAATCTATGAAATTAATAGGATCATTTACATATGAGTTAAGTGCATACTGTATATGTTCACCGGATCAACCCTGGCATTCTTTTCACAAGGAGGAGGTTCAAAAACAATGACAAGCAAAGAAGACTGATAAGCACAGGTTTCCTCTGCTTGATATCTGCAAGGTACACTTAATGGCCAGAAAGTGAAAATAAAAAGCAGGTAAATTCTGTCTTTCTGCACTACTATCAAATAGCTGACCATAATTTTCCACTTAAAATCCAGTTCACATAAGTGTTAAATATCAGTTCTGCTGGTGTTTTATGAATTTTACTCATAGCAATTACAGATGGTACTAAAATCAAGTCCATTGTTTGGACTGTTCTTTACACACCTTTTCTTGTACACATGGGTTATATGTATCTGCAGGAAAAAACATGCCAAAATAAAAAACTCTTGACAAAATAACAGAGAAAATATATGCCTGAATATTCAAGTAAAGATGGGATGAATATATAGTACAAGATGCCCGTGAATGTTCATGTTTCCTTTTCCCATTTCAGTCTGACATTTCTGAGTTATTCAAGTCCATCATCAGATCTTTCTATGTGTGGCAGCTGTCCAGCCAGTCCCAGGATTCGTGAATCACTGTCCAAATGCCCATACTACATGATGATAGTCTTGAAAATTGTTAACTCCTCGAATCTACTTCCCCCATCACCCCAATTGAAAGCATCCTAGGGGGTTTTGCCTGTGTTTATGGAAGCATGTAGCAGGTTGTTCCTCTCATACGCTCAGGATGTCTTCTTTACCCTCTGCAGGGATGCAGAGGAAAGGGAATGTAGGAAAATGGCCTCAGTTCCTGCTAAGCCCCTAAGGCAGGGGCGAATGAGAGAGTTTTCCCCACCACATACATAACTGAAATTTAAGATAATCAATTGTCAAATTCTAACACTGTTTATATACTTCTTTATGATCCAGTGTTCAAGGGCAAACATCGTACACACCTAGAAAAAAGCAGTTATAAAGGAAATCTCACACACAGGAGTTTGGTTTGTAGTTGGGATTGCATGCTGTTTAGACATGTTCTCTTTAGGGGAAGTAGACTCACTCTAATGGGTTTTGTGCTGGTTTGCCACTCTGTTTCCCCAGCTGTCATGTATCTGCATGTCCCTCTACATTTTCTTACAAAGATTGCCACCTGCAATTTTTGTGCAATAATCTTCTGTTCATATGGAAATTGTTATCCCTTGATCCATTCACAACCAGAAGACTGGAGCATCTGTCCAATGGTTTTGCCTTCCCCACTTTCCTGGGATGGGAGCTGGATGCAGCTCAGGCACACACTGACAGATCTCTGTGTGGTTTCAAGAAATTTCAACCCAAGACCTTTTTCATGCTGAAAGTATGTTTACGTTTTCAGGAATACTTCAGTGGTTATTAAAATCAAAACCTTACAGACAAGAGAATGCAGATAGCCACCGGTTAAGTTAAACAAATGCCAAAAGCAGGGAGAGATCCATGCAGGAGTTTTTGGGTACATGGATTTATGCCTTCAAACACACCTACCAAGGAATGTTTTTCATTCCTAGTTCTGAAAATCATAGCCCTCTATTTGTTTGCACATATATGGTCATGGATATTCTCATAGCATAAACATTTGTATTTCCAAGATGACCCATAGACAGTAAAAATTTTTACAGTTCATGCCTTCTCTGTCCTCAGCTATTTAAGTTTTTAAAACTCATGACTCTGATTTCTTAATTTTTAACTACTGTATGAATGATTTTATCACTGTAGCAAATGTTTCCAATGTTTTTCAAACACAAAACCACTAAGCAGTTTTTCTATTTTCTACGCTTTTCTTTAATACATAAATCAAAAGACAATAACAAGCCTAATGTCACAGAAAATTTTTGACACTTCATACATTAAATAAAAGCAGCCGATAAACAGTTTAGATGAAATTATGGCTTGAAATGTAGTTCCCAAGAGGACTGTGGTCCATAAATTTTTTTTATACTGCCTCTGTCATTGTTGATTTGAGATACGCACAAGACACCCGCAGTCATTACCAATGTTACCATTACTTAACCTGCCTTTGCTCTGATTGATATTTAGACACATGGAGACTACCAACCACCTATTTCTGTGAAAAATGTGTTGTTTGGTTGTCATCACACATGTAGCATGTTGCCTTCTATTTGAAAGCTTGACATATAATAAAAAATGGAAGAAAATCAGCCTTTAACTTTCATTCATACCTGCATCCCAGAAGCTTCTTTAGCAACTTTGCATATTCAAGAGGAGGGTGTTTTCCAATTGATACAATAGTATTTGATTGAGAACTGACCTAATCTCACTGACTCACAAAGGTGAAACATTTCAAGCTCCTCAATACCTTGCTGTATCATGGCTTTTAAAGTTCTTTGAAAGACATACTTACACTTTATTTTGCACACAACATTGTTCTATAGCTAATCACTGCTTGAAAAAAGATTCTGGTCTGTTTTTTAAAGAATATTTATATTTACTTGGCAATTAATATGCCAGTGTTCACCTTAAGCATGAGAAACAGTGGACAGATCATGGGAAACTAATCATTATAATCTCCAGCAAGGTTCAAAGCAAGAACTTCATTTCTTGCTCAGTTCTCATGGAAGAAAGCATTTTTTCAAAATAGCTGAGATTATGTAATATTGCACCTTTCACATTAATGTTTTCATCCTTCAAAATTCCACTCTGCATGCTAACACTTTCCTCTTATAAGGTCAGAACAGTTCATTGAGAGATGCTCTTTGTTATTTCTCCACTTAAGTCTTAAATAAGTGTTAAAAGACAGGTAAGAATTAACTGAAGAATTCACTGTAGACGTGTTCTAATAACAGTGAATTACAAATAAAACATCCACGGATGAATCTAGGAAAATGAATGTTTTAAAGTGAGCTACTTGAGGGTTTTATAGGTCAAGGTACCATCTTTCTAGAAGCAAAAGTGGTGTGCTTCTCGAACATTTGTTGAAAGCTATACAAATGGGCTATTGTACCTGAATGGCAAGTCTATGTTTTCAGCACAAACAAAACTAATAGTTTTTAAGAAAGTCTATGCCTTCATGAGCAACAATTCTTTTAAAAAGTATACATCCTTAGCACAAGTCCTGATGACGAATTATGCGCAAGGAGAGCTCTTAAGCAGAGTATATATGAAAGAGAGTCTACATGGCCCGGTAGATTTCCTATTTGCTGTGCTTTCAGTTCACTCCTCTAACACCTCTGCATAGAGATTTCACACCACAACACATTCATTTTTTGAAGAAATAAGTGGGTCTATTCAAAATAAACCATATTCCCACTGCTATACTCATGACATTTGTTGCCATTGTTTTGTACAGAATGTTATAGCTAGCTGATAGTGCCATTTTTTTTCCTCCTAAGAATTTTTACTAGTAGGTGCCACTGACAATGCAGAAACTGGCTGGCAGCTAGCAGGCTAGATTTGTAAAGTGAGCCTTGGGTGACTCTGTGCATACAGTGCTGTGGGGCCAAACTGAGCAGTACAAATGCCTATTGCTCTCATAAAAGTCATTAATTTTTCAACAGGTAAATTCACACCAATAAATTGGGTACATAAGTATAACACATGCAATTAGCTTGGAAAAAAATAACTAGAACTGGAAAACACCTAACCCATACTATTTGTCAAAGAAGGCTGACATTGCCCTTTTTTTGGTTTGTTTGTCTTATTTCCTTATTTATTTTAAGTATAATGGAAAGGCTGCTACTTTAGCTCCAATGCCATTAGACCATATAATTCATTCCCCTGAAACCACAGGCTTTTCCTTATTTTGTTACCTTTAACTTTTCTTTTCTTTTTTTTTTTTCTTTTTTGAGGGGTTAGGCATAAAACTAGTCATCCAGCAAAGGGTTTATCCTTTTATGGTATGAAGAGCTGAGCTTACCTTTGGGTTATGTCCAAAATAAAAATCTACAGAGAAGAAATGTAATCCTGGAGGGCCATTAATTAAACTTGCACTAGGCATTAATGTTGATAGTATGTTGATCTAGCTTCTATCCTCTCTGCTGCTCTCATTAAAGTGACTAAGAATCTTTCCTTCATCAGATCCCACTTGTTTTTACTGAGATCTCTGCTGCTTTCAACATATGGGACCAAACTTTTCTTTTTAAAAATTGGAGCTTCTTAGAGCTTCCTTTGCTCTTCTCCCTCACAGCCAAGTAACTCTTCTCCTCACTTCCTCCTCTTTTCTTTCTTACTGCAAATAGAGAAATCCACAATGATACTCAGAGCCTATCTAGATCAATATTGTTTTCAGTAGTCAGGACAGGAATCAGGAGGATTTTAGCTGCCCTCATATCTAAGCCAAGGACTCAGAATTCCTACTCTTAAGGACAGTTTAACTCTAGAAGGTCCTGAATTTAGCTAGCACAAACTTCACTGTGGTCCACAGTTTCTCCTCAGACTTGGCTTCACTACTTGACTGCACCATAACTTAGGTTAAAAGTGGCTTGCTTCCCTCTGCCTGGCCTTCTGGACCAAGCGACCAGTGAGGGCTACTCAAGAACCATGCATCAGCCTTTCTTGCCTCAAGAAGCCACCAGTGTATCTACAAGATAGGAAGAGACATCTGAATGAGACCAATAGCTCCAAGCAATTCTGCTCCTTACTGCCCAGAGAGTTGTGGGGAACAGAGTTAAATCCAGTCAGCAGACAGTCACAAGCAGTGTTCTCCAGGGCTAAGTGTTGGGGCTAATCTTGTCTAATATTTTATCAATGGACTGGATGAGGGGATTAGGTCCTCCATCAGTAAGCTTGCAGATGACACCAAGTTGGGTGGGAATGTTGATCTGGTTGAGGGAATGAAGGTTCTACAGAAGGATCTGAACAGGTTGGATTGATGGACCCAGGTAAGTTCTATGAGGTTTAAAAAGGCCAAGCACAGGGTCCTACACATTGGTCAGAAAAGCCCCATGCAATGCCAAATGCCTGGGAAAGCATAGCTGGAAAGTTGACTAGCAGAAAAAGATCTGGGGGCACTGGTCAACAGGTGACTGAATATGAGTCAGCAGTGTGTCGAGGTAGCCAAGAAGGCAAATAGCATCCTGGTTTGTATCAGAAATGGTGTGGCCAGCAAGACTAGGGAACAGATTTTGCCACTGTGCTCATTGCTGGTGAGGGTGTATTTGTATTAATGTGTTCACTTTGGAGGCCCTCTCTACAAGAAGGACATTGAGATGCTGGAGCATGCCCAGAGGAGCACAATGAAGATGATGAATTGTTTGATACACAAGCCTTCTTGAGGGAACTGGGATTGTTTAGTCTGGAGTAGAAGAGGCTGAGGGGAGATCGCCCTCTACAACTACCTGAAAAGAGATTGTAGTGAGGTGGGTGTTGATCTCTTCTCTCACATAACAAGTGATAGGACCAGAGGAATTGACCTCAATTTGTATCAAGGGAGGTTTAGATTGGATATCAGGAAAAAATTCTCTACTGAAAGAGTAGTGAAGCATTGGAGCAGGCTGCCCACGGAGGTGTTTAAAAAAGGTGTAGAAGTGGCAATTCAGGATATGGTTTAGTAGGCACACTGATGTTGGGCTGACGGTTGGACTTGATGATCTTAAATGTCTTTTCCAACCTCAATGATTCTATGATTCTGTGATTCTGGGGTAGGTTTCTTGCATCAGGCAAAGTATGCAGAGCATAACCCTGCACTGGAGTGGAGCTGAACACCTGCATTTGACAGCATCCTGCTATGGCTTAGAGCACAGTCTCTTAACAACAGGAAAAAAGCTTGCTAACAGCCCACCTCAGCTCTTAACTTAAAAGGTTAAGATTCAGTTGTTAAGATTTCTTCTCTGCACACTTAAGGATTAATTATTGCCAATGGGCTAAAAAAAATATTAGCCACAGAAGAGGTATTTTAAATTGTTTTCTTTTGATGTCAGTTAATGATTTAATTTTTTCGAGGGCTTGTGCAAAACAGACTGCTTATTCTGGAATAGATATATAAAGTGACTTGCCTATAAGTGGAACACACAGAAAGAAAAGACTTTTCACATAGTCTAAGTACAAACATGCCTGGCTTACATTTGGTCTCTCTCCTGCTTGTTCTTCCTGTGTGAGACTTAGTGTGGTATTACCCGCTTTTATTTTTAAGATTTTTTTAAGAAAAGCAACTGAGGAATGTAGACACATTCACAACTAAAACAACCTCTTTTTATTCTTGACTGCTTTAACCCTGTCCTCTGAAAACAGTCCCTTGAGCCAAGGTTTATAGTCAATCACCAAAAAAAGTGGGGGGTCCATTACCTTCCCCTTTTAATTGTAGGGCAGGGGCCTTTAACTTTCCATGAGGCTTTAGTAAGAATTTCTTATGGGCAGAATTTCCTTGAACCTGGTAATCAAGACCACAGGATACGTGTTAATTGTCTTTGACATGCAGAATTATCTACATTTACCCAAACTAATAACATCACCCCAGACATACTGTTTTTTAAATATACAGTTTTAAATTATCTATAAATTCAATCACTATTCAACTAATGTAAAGATGGACAAACACTAGAAAACCTAGAATAAATTAAGAAAAATAGGCAACTTTGTCCTTAATTCACCCTGTGTGAATTCTATTCCCTGCAAAATGAACACAGCTTGGGAAATCACTCTTGTTTATAGTTCCTGTTCTACTAAGGTAAAGTAGCACTGATTAAACATCAAGTTGCAGTCTTATTCTGAATGGGCATGCTTTTCTGGCTCAGTGCCAATAATCTTAATGATAGGTACAACTTTTTCTTTTCCCTGAACACATTTTTTTCTTGCTGTCTAGATTTATTAAATGTTAGAAAGAAAAACAAGAAAAAAAAAAGAAAAGAGGGTAGAAATGACAGAGTATAGTGGTTCTGAATCAAAGCATCTGTAAGCATTTGTAGAGGTTTAACAATTTTTTAAGTGTGCCACTTTGAAAGAATATGATCACTAGTACATGTTAACTAGATATGAGTAAGCAATAGGGAAAACTATTTGACACAATTCCATTTAACTTTCTCTTTATAATTTATATAGATAACAAGATGAGATTGATTTAAACAATATTTATTGTTCAAAATTACTTCATTAATATTTTCTTAAGATTATTAACTCATTTTCTTTACCCATTATTTAGTAGTTATTTCACATGAAGCATTTCAAAGACAAAATTGGAAGCTAGTGTGGCTAGGCACCAATCATATTTTCATGATCAAGCTGTATAATTTGATAAGAACAACATCTTTCTGTTTTCTTATTTATTTGCTAAAGACATTTATTTGTATTTGCTCCATCTCCTCATTCCCATCCAAACCTTAAGTCTTGTCTTACACTATCCTTGTGGTGCACAGCCATGAATGTTTCATACTTTATACTGCAAAAAAGGCTTCACTTAGTAACACTACTATTTTATTTGTTAAGTAGTAGTGATGTGTTTAAATAAGGTGATTATGATTTTCAGGAATAGTTTGCCCTGACATAATTTTCACATCCAAATCCAAAATGTTGTGAACATTCAATAATTCTCGCTTTTAAAAGCTGTATTTCAGCAAATATTCTTGTTGGGTTTTTTTAGAACACCCACTGGAAAATGATATCTCAGTATGAAGACTGTGTAATGGGTCTGTGTATCTCTATAGCCACAGCATCTGTTCCAAGTCAATTGAAGGAGAATCAACAGGCTCGATATTCATTCATGCAAACATCAAAGTAAGTAATCATGGAAAAAAATATTTCAGTAATATCATCTTACTAATAATCATGGTGTTGCACTGCCCTGCTCCGTGTCTTTTCCTCTGCTCTAAAACAACTGGATGGAGGACAGTACACATTACGTTATCTTCCTTCCTGCAGTAATTCTGTGCCTGCTGCACTGAGTTGTATCATTTTACTGTGAATGGCAGCACCTGAAATGTTAGTAAATAGATATGAAATGCAAAGATGACAGAACAATGTGAAGCTGGAGACAATGGGACAGTGAATTCAAGGAATAATAAAGGTTTAGAAGAGAAATAATATTTCTGAGGATTTTTTTTGTCAGCAACTACTGTTTATTACCAAAAATAAGTTGATTATAAGGTAAGAATGTGAGTGGGTTTAGGCACAAAATTGGAGCATAAATTGGAAACGATGCAAAGACCTCCTAATCTACATCAGGCTCTGCTGGGATTCTGCCCTTGGGATAATCTGCCTCACTAAAAGCTGGCTTGCCTGGAGACTCCTAAATCCTGCTGGGGATGGGTGCCCTGTCCTGCCCCATGAGCTTTCAATTCTAGCTGAGCTCTGTGCTATGGTCCTTCCTCATGTTTAAGTCATATCAAAAGCAGACAGAGTGCCCTGACATGTCTGCCAGGGTCACTGGTACATCTGGCTGTGAAAGGGGTAGCAGTGCCCACCTGAGAACTGGAAGGAAAAGGGGACTGAGAATGGACTAACACACTTTGCCATGAGTCTCCTTCCCCCGTTTTTTTTAATTCCTCTGTCATGATGGATCTGCCCAGCCTGACAGCTCCTCGCTTCACTGCCTTCAGATGTCTTTCAACTTTCCTTTGAAGCTGTGAAAATCATACCATGAATCACAGCAGCAATGGACAAAAGTGCAGACAGACAGAACAAGCAGTCAGTCTGCCAGTCCTGCACAACAAAAAGCTCTCCCAGGTCAAAGAGGTGGGTACGCTTTTCAGCAAGGTAAAACTAATGGGTGAAACCTCAATTAAAAGCAGATCCAGCCCTCTGGATCACAGTGCTTAGAGTAGTAACCATCTCTCTCAGTATTAGCCATTCTGCTTTGGTGCCTAAAGTGATCCCAGCAGAAGGGGACACAGCCTTCACCCCCTTGCCAGAAGCCCAGGTGTTCCTGCTTTTGTTTGGCCAACTTTCCATTTAGTCATAATCCTGTGGGTTTATCCTTCTGTAAATTTGGTAGATGCAAATAAGAGGACAGTAAAAAAATGGTCTGCATATTACAGCTTCTGCTATTCCAGCACACAGCCTTGAAAGATTTGGGTAGGGAGGGCTCTACCTGTTTGTTTCTATGCACATGTACTATGTACAGCAGTGCATGACTTTGCGCTGTGGTGACTGTAGTTATCAGTCAACGACTGAATATCTTGAAGACAGCGGAAATATTTTAGAGTCACAGAGAGTGGCACCAGGGGAACAAGCAGTTGCAGAAAACATTTCTACATGTAAAACAGAGTTGTGAGAAGACACTTCAGACTGTACATTATGAATTACTTAATTTGTGTCATTGAAGTTCAAGGATAAAGCAAGTGGGACAAAAACAAGCAATGTTTACATTTTGCAAGTGTTTTATGTTCAATTAAACATCTTTCCTACTATTTGGATAGTTTAATGGCACTACATTTACACCACACAATTTTGCATTATTTCTATGTAAATATTTCTTTAAAGCCAGATGGAAGTTCAAACTAGTTGTGAAAGAAACATTAAAACAAAATAAACTTCCATTTGGGAGTGATAAAAAATTACTCTAAAACTGAAGAGCAAGCTTGTTAAAATACAAAGTGAAAAAGCAAACCATGTTAAATCAAGATGAATGAACGAGGAAAAATAACATACAATGATGTCTTTTAAAGGTTTTACTTTATTGCAATAAAATCTGAGAATTACAGTTAAAAGAAAATTCAATAGGAGTTTTAATATAATCAGCATGAAGGGACACAGCAGTTTAAAAAAATCTTCTTGCACATACATATGAGGTCCCATAGTGCAACTGAAAGCAGAATTTACCCCTTCTTCCTTTAATTCTAGCTAAATTGTAAACAGTAATTTCATTCTTCTATCCTGTTTCCTCCTTGAAATCCTCTGCCAAAGCACACACTCCCTCAGAACTCTGCCAAATTCTACATCATTTGAAACTAAACTTTAAGAGAAAGAATGGAAAAGCACAATATCAAAACACTAAGCTCATAATCTTTCCTCACTCTTGTTTGTCTGACATCATTCTTCTGCAACCTTGTACCTAATTTAGACTGAAGAAACCCTCAGTGGTAACCATGGTTTTACACCTTCTACATCTATTTCCATTCCACAGATGATGTTATGTACAAATATTTTGCCAAATCCTTAAAGCAGTAACTTTCCAAGTTCTGCACAAGAGTGGAACTGCAGGTGCTGAGTAACAAAATCTTTAGTTTGAGCTTTTTAGGGGGTACGTTTTCAAACCACTTTATCTGGAAAACGGCATCTATAGAATAATTATAAGGCAAGACTGGATTTCGAAATTATCTTGATAAAATTAAGCAGTTGTTGAGGGAAAATAGAAATTTATTATACAACATAATAAGTTTGAGAGATCCCAGCTTGTGATATTTTTTTAGGGAAGGATTTACCAGTTATTGTAACACACAGGCTGAACATAGAATCATTAGGCTGGAAAAGATGTTAGAGACCATCAACTCCAATTGTACCTGAATACTACTGAGTCATGTCCCCAAGCACCTCATCTATCCACCTTTTAAACACCTCCAGGCATGGGGACTCAACCACCTCCCTGGGCAGCTTGTTCCAGTGCTTGATAACCCTTTTTGTGAAGAAATTTTTCCTAATGTTCAATCTAAACTTCCCCTGAGACAGCTTGACACCATTCTCTCTTGTTCTTTCACCTATCACTTGGGAGAAGAGAACAGAAGAGAACAACACCCACCTCTCTGCAACCTCCTTTTAGGTAGTTGTAGAAAGCAATAAGGTCTCCCCTCAGCCTCCTCTTCTCAAGGCTAAGCAACCCCAGTTCCCTCAGCTGCTCCTCATAAGACTGATTTTCCAGCCCCTTCACCAACTTCATTGCTCTTCTCTGGACTTCAATATATTTCTTGTAGTGAGGGGCAAAAAACTGAACACAGTATTCATACTGAAGAAAAATAAGTTTGTGGTCATTTTCTGATTATGCCACTACCTGTCCAACACACTTCTTCAGCTACTTTTCAGTTCTTTTATTAGTATGAATTCTGACCAGGCCCTCTGCACAGGGTCAGCCCCACTGCAGATAAATGTTTTCCAGAAAGGGAAGTAATTTTATTTCATTTTATTATTAAGGTGCTCTTTCCTGAAGGTGAAGGGTTAATGACATGCACCAAATTATACAGAAATTTCTTTAAGGAAGAGATTCATCTAAGACCTACATCTACAGAAAAGAACAGCAATGATTGATTTTCTCACCACTCAGCAGCTTCAGCAAAGCTACAAACATATATTGTTTTTACTCCTCTGGGAGTTATTTATTGAGCAAAGGGAGGCTGGATAGCACTTCCTTTGAAGTCAAACATCTTGCTTGGATAAGAAGATATGTTGCATGAAATAAAAGTAATAAAAGGACAAAATGCTTTATTAAATTTTCTTTATCACAGTATTGTGATCTAATTAAAGACGCATATGAACCTCTTTTCATCTGAGGATTAGTTCAGAGGACTTCATTTATTCTGAAACAAACACACCCCTGAAAAGCTTCCAGGATTTCCAGTGATGTATTCTTTCCATTTTCTCTGATAGGTGCTGATGCTTCAATTACCTCTTCAAGATTCGTTGTGGAAGGGAAAAATATGAGCACTTTTTGAAAGGAAAAGACAAATTATTTCTTTATTATCAAAGCAGCAAAAAATATACTGGTTAGTCATTTAATATAGCAAAACTTTGTAAGTTGTATAGACCTAACAGTGGATAGCTCTTTCCCTCATACGCAAGAGGTGTAGTATCAGATGTTTTAAAGATACCTTGCACCAAATCTCTGTGGGAAAATTTCTGTTAAGATCATCATGACTCCCAAATAAGATGGTTGGTGGACACTACTAATTTTCCTTAAGATGGTGCTAGAGGAAAATATTTTGTGGGCTACAGCCATTACCTTTCTCCAGAACCACACCATTACTTTTCCCCTAATACTTGCAGTTGACTTAGCCTGACAATAATATCCACACTGAAAAGATCTTGTTTTACTTACAGAATTTATTTCAATACCTTTTTTTTCCATTTCATGGTGTGTTTCTGTCATGTTTAGTATAAAATAAAACAGATAAATCTGATATCTCGTGTTCAGTAAAATTTAATGTACAAGCATTATAAATTTGTTTGTTTAGGTGTATTGTATTTCAAGCCTTTAATAGCAAGAATTGGATGACAAATAAATCCAGCCATTGTTACCTACATCTTAGTAACCTTTATGCAATGGAACTATAAAGCTTGCGTGAAATGCCTAAGTATGTATTCTTTAATAATAGATTTGAAGAGGTTTTGTAAAATGTTCTGTATTGCTCAGAATTTCATTGAACTAGACCTAGAGGAGATTGTTTGTTCATTCTCTGAGGGGGGGAAAAAAAAGTTTAACTGAAGGGATATTTCTCTTTTTTCTTCATTTCTTTCACTCCTAAATTATTCTCTTCCATATTGTGCCTATAGTTCCTTCCTCTTAATGTGTAATTGCTTTTGGTTTAGTTGCGTTCAACAGTCAACCCTGTTTATGTGTATGAAGATTCATCACTGAAAACATAATCTGATTGCAGTTTTTGTTTACTTATGCTTACAAATATACTCCCAATTCCCCATGTCGCCCTAATCAGCTCAATACTGCCTTAAGTTGTTATTCCTCTGAAATCCTGTATGAAGGGACTGTAGTTAAAAAAATTTGCCATGCACAAGTACTTTTGTTCTTACTGATATTAACTACCAAGACCTCTGTTCCTCCAACTAAGTCCTCTCAGTGTATTCCTTATGACTGTACACTGTACTCCTTCTTACAGTCAAACAGGACTCAGTTCTGACAAACTTAGGACTTCATCCAAGACCATCTGTTTTATCAGGCCTTTTATCGACCCTTATTAAGTCATTATTTTAAAAGAGAAAATGGAGACGCATTATTAACTTCTGCAGTCTGGAGTAAGACAAAACCATTTTCTGCTTCAACTGGCATAACATATCCATGTTCTAAGGCAATTTGAGCTCAAACAAACAACCTTTTTTAAAATTTGCCTACAGAATGTGTAAAGCAAAATAAATTTGAAGAAAAACAGATGAAACAGATTGCTGAAGTCAAAGGAGGGGATATATTTTTTTGGGATAGGGAGTTACCTACTTGTATTTGAAAATGAGGGTTTGTACTGGTAATAAAAGAACCAGGGGACATAGTAAACCCTGGAAGGAAAAGAACTGCAAATAATATCTACATTAAACTTAGCAAGAAGAGTGTTCTACAAAAAAATAAAAGAAGTATGAGCAGAATAGACTTTTCTTTTATCTAATTTTATACAGTTCAATAATTGCAAAAAATAAATCTCAGCAATATTTAGATTAATACTAAAATGAACTGGCAAATTGAACTGGTTACAGAGCAGAAAGTTATACTAGCAACAATTCCACACTTAACTTCTATGCAGGTGAAATTCCAGTAAGTCCCAGTACTAACTGGGAGATTACTGGTGCAAAAAGCAAGTTCACTGCAGTCTCTGACATCTCCAGTCCTCATCATTAGATGCACAAGACATGAAGGAGAGAAGAGAGCAGATAAACTCATAACTAGCCTTGAAGTAAATATATGCATTTATGTACATCCTTGTATACTAAGCTCTCAGCACATACTTGGAATACTATACTTGCACCCTCAGCAAGTTTGCGCACAACATTAAGCTGCATGGAAGTGTCGATCTGCTGGAGGGTTGGGAGGCTCTGCAAAGGGACGTGAACAGGCTGGACCACTGGGCTGAGTCCAACGGCATGAGGTTTAACAAGGCCAAATGCCGGGTCCTGCACTTGGGGCACAACAACCCTAAGCAGAGGTACAAACTAGGAGAAGTCTGTCTAGAAAGCTGCCTGGAGGAGAAGGACCTGGGGGTGTTGGTTGACAGCCGACAGCTGACAGTTGGTTGAGCCAGCAGTGTGCCCAGGTGGCCAAGAAGGCCAATGGCATCTTGGCTTGTATCAGAAACGGCGTGACCAGCAGGTCCAGGGAGGTTATTCTCCCTCTGTATTGGGCACTGGTGAGACCACTTCTTGAATAATGTGTTCAGTTCTGGCCCTCTCACCAGAGCGAGTCCAGAGAATAGCAACGAAGCTGGTGAAGGGGCTGGAGAACAGGCCTTATGAGGAGCAGCTGAGAGAGCTGGGGTTGTTTAGCCTGGAGAAGAGGAGGCTGAGAGGAGACCTCATTGCTCTTTACAACTACCTGAAAGGAGGTTGTAGAGAGGAGGGTGCTGGCCTCTTCTCCCAAGTGACAGGGCACAGGATGAGAAGAAATGGCCTCAAGCTGCGCTGGGGGAGGCTTAGGCTGGACATTAGGAAAAAATTTTTCACAGAAACGGTCATTGGGCACTGGCAGAGGCTGCCCAGGGAGGTGGTTGACTCACCTTCCCTGGAGGTGTTTAAGGCATAGGTGGACAAGGTGCTAAGGGACATGGTTTAGTGTTTGATAGGAATGGTTGGACTCAACGATCCAGTGGGTCTCTTCCAACCTAGTCATTCTATGATTCTATGAAATATATGGCAAAAAAATGAGAAATCTGTAAGATTCAAATACATCATGTTTGTAAAAGCTGAAGAAGTGAAGTTTTTTTCCATCATTCCATCTGAAAAATACAATGCAGGTTCTGAAAGATTTAAAGTATTTTGAAAAAAAGACTTCCCCTCTAAGCAGTGTTCATTTCTCTTTCAGTGAAGGGATGTCTGGTTGGCTTGCCAAGAAATAATCTCATTCTGTACTATACTATATATCCGGATGTCTTTTCTTCTCCACATGCTATCGTTTTCCCAGCAGAATGATGCTGGTCATTCTGGCTCTATCAAGCATTTGGATTGCCTTCCATCTTGCTTGCGTGCTCCCTTCCCAAGGAAACAGTAGTGAGGACAGTGGAAAAGCAGAGCAGCTCTCCAGCTTTTTATGAAAGCAAAGGGAAAATAGCCTTGAATTTCCAGGGGACTCCATTCAAAAGCTTGATGAACATCACCTTCTGGTTGCCAGTGGCTATTGGACCAATTTCACAATGCCTAAGAAATTGAGACGAAATGATGACACTTTGTATTCTTTTATTTTGGACAAATCTACTTCTACAAAAATATAAGTCTAATTTAGAACATTCTTTTAAAATAAATAAATAAATCGTCCTATTACAAATTATGTCCCTTTCCACCTTAAAACATTCGTATTAACAAATGAGTTTTTGCTTCACAGAAATTTTCCTTTTCTGTTGTAGTTTCCTGCATCATTTGTTGTGTTCTTTGATCTTGGGCTGTAACTTTAAATCTATTACATCTTCCTTGGGCTGTTTAGATAAACATAGCCTAATAACTTTGCATTTTTTTTCTTTAGTAACACAGATAACTATTACACATTCAGTACGCTGTTTGGTTGTGAACAATCACAAGATACTATTTTTAAAACTTCATAGAAGCACTGCAGATAGCTGAAAGCATTTAAATGATAGTGCTAGTGATTGTGAATGTGGTTGTAAAAAGACCTGTAAATTAAAGTGAGACATCTTTTATGTTTCATTATTTCAAAAACAGGTAGCAAAGAAAATATCATTAATTCACAAGGTATCAGCCATTAAATAATTATGTATTTCTTGTACACTCAAATCTCACATTTTATTAGTCAGACTTCAAGTGACACATTAGGTCCCTCTAGTATTTATACATATTACTTCTAAAAACACTTTGACTTGCAAATGTCTTTGCAGAGAGAACAAAAATCTGAGCAGGAGAGCTAATATATAGCAAGCTAATTTTAAAATAGTGAAGTATTAAGCAGACTTGAATGCTTTATTTTCTAGAAACTAAGTTAGAGATGTTATTAGTAAACTACTGAGTCAAGATGAAGCAGAAGTAAACTTATTACTACAGACTCCTAAAGTGACAGATTTCAACAGAGAAGGAGAGTGTTGGTGACTTTCATAAATAAGGTTTTCTAATATTAATGGACTTTATGAATACCTAAGAGTTCAAAAACAAAGATGAATCACAGGTTAGGTGCTAATTGGTTGGAAGATTTTGCTGAATGTGGTTTCTATGCATTCAATGACTTGCACTAAAAATTAATATTGAATAATCTCGTCCATGTATTTTAAAAATATTCCATGGCACACAAAAAAATAGTTTATTATTTTATCAATTAGAATCTTTTGTTCTGATGTTTTTCAAAGTAGGTTGCCAATTAATTGATTCAGTAAGTTCCAACTAAACACAGTTAAGCTCATGTTTTCCTTAGTATCATTCCTCCTGTTGCAAGTGATCAAAAACACAGTGTGAGTAGTTACAGACTATCTCTTCCAGTAATTTTTTTCTTTTAATAGGGACAAATATACCAGTTATGATACAGATTGTCTTAGGTGACAGCTTAGATTGGGAAATATATCTATTTTGTAGAATTAAGACACGCTTAAGGAGTGTGAGAGATGTCTATACTACTTAGACATAGATGTCCTCCCTGACAACTCTAGTGAAGACTCAATGGTCTCTTCTATAATATCTGATCCTCCACAAAATAACAACCATGAGGTTGAGCTGGGAATTATTCACTTTCCTTTCACAGTGAAGGAAATCTGCTGCAGCAATAATTTATCTTTCTACTGGCAGTAAGGAAGGATAAAATATAAACATATCTACAAAATTCCCCACATTTAGTTAGTTACTCATTTTCTTACATTGTAAGGACTGAAGAGCTAGCACAATGGAAATGAACACCTTTGTTTGCCTCAGTCCCTATTTTCATTTGCCAAACTGAATGATAATTGTGTTTCCTGGTACCCTCTAAGTTGTCATGGTACAGGTTCCAAGCAAGAGTATGATGGTTAGACCGACAGCTGGGTAATCAGTGGAAGCACAGGGAAAGTGAAAGAATAAGGAAAAACATCTCTCATATTAGCTAATCAATTTATTTAAGTTCAGTTAGTAAAGCTCACTAGTTGATAATTCAAAAGCGAATGGGAGAAAGCAACATATAGAAAGAGAGCACAGCTGATAAACCTAAACAAGTGTAATGAAGGGTCATCAAGACTATTACATCAGCTGAAACACTAGATATTCTGGATGTTGGGGAAAAAAGATCATATGAAGATAGTTAAACACTGAGACGTGTTATGCAAAGAGGCCGTGCAGTCTCTCATCTTGAGACTTTTCAGGACCCGACTGAACAAAGCTCTGAACATCCTGTTCTGGTCCCTTACCTTGCCCTGCTTTGAGACAGAGTTTGGGCTCGAGACCTCCTGAAGATTCTTCTGCTTTGATTATTCAGTGATTGCAGATGACTGCCAACAGCAGCAATTGGTGGCACCTCAGATTTACAGTGATCATGAAGAAATTTCAAGTTGTTGCAGGTAATTTTGAAATTAAGAGTAAGGACTGCTCACTTTCATGGAAAACTGTGGGAGAGTTCAACTATTTCAAGGATTTTCCATCTCATTTCAGTAGCTCACTTGTATGTGCAAGGAGAGACTAAAAAGCTCTGAAAAAAGTAAGCCTTGCAGGAATCTGTCTTTCTGTTGGCTTTCTATGACTCATTACTCTATAAGATATTTGCCTTTCACACTGTGGTAGGACACTGAATTTCCCATTTTCAAACTAAAGTTTGTAGGCCAGCTTTATAGGAACATTTTTTTATTTTAGACTGGAGAACAAGCAAGGGATGACAGAAGACCAGTTGGCAATCCATTTTTGTTGTTGCTATTGAGAAATATTTTGTAGTAAAAGGAGGACCCTCATGAACAAAAGTTCTCAGAGAAGGTAAAATTGTTATGATCTGCTAGTCCATAACAAAGTGGTGATTTTTCAGTTCTTTTATCCTCAGCTTTATGAATGGCATCGTGTCATACTGTTTCATTGTATAGGACTGCATCATAATTATTGGTATGTTTTTCATAAAGATGAGGGGAAAAATGAGTAAATAGAAATATTTCTTTAGTTAATCAAATGTGGATTTTTAATTTTGCTAAACCTCTTCTGAAATTAAGGAACATTTCTTGACCATTTTTGAGGGCACTCAATCAAAAATAAGCGTGTCTTTAAAAAGTTGGCAATGGAAATGCATGTGTGCACACACATACATATGCACACTTTCCAAAGGAAAATTTATTCACTATTTTGTCATCATCTTGATTATTTCCCTGTGTCTTATTTGGCTTACACTTACTGTTATAAAAGGTGATATCCTGGTATAAGATACAGAAAAAGCTTTCAGTTATGGTTTGCATAATGCACATAAGCAGAGTTTTCAAAAAGCCCATACTAAGTCAGAAATCAGTCTATCCCGAAAGTCAACAGAATGGGCTTTGGGTGCCTGGCACACTTAGGCCCTTCTGAGAACTTCACTGTATTGATGATTACACACACAGAAGGACAACAAGACAAGAAGCTGTAACGACCTTCTTGTCTTTTTTTTTTTCTTATTTTGTGCCTAACTCAGTATGCATTTTCACACACATACACACTAATATGTTGAAATGAATTAGAGCATATATTTTAATAGACTCATTTGCTTCACTATTTGACAGCTTTCAGGAAAGCCACGCAGCAATTAATATATTTACCTTTCCTCCCAGTGGTACTGATTGTTCCTTGGGCTTAACCTTAGACAGTGACTTAGTTAAACACTATATTGAATTTCAGCATTTCCATTTGAACTACCTTTCTGGTAGTTCACTGAAGGGTTTATAGTTATCATGAGTGACCAAAGTACTTGGATGTGCGTACTTAGGTCAGTGTATAGGCCGATACATGTGGATGGGGGTGAAATCTTTTAAAATAAAACAGCTGCAGAAGAAATGGTCAAGCCATTGAAGGCAATATGATAGCTGCTATTAAATCCCACTTTGAGAAGCTTCCTTTAGCTTTGATGATTTTTTTTCATCTGAAAAGTTGCTATCAATTTTTCACTGACCTCAACTCAACCTCACAAAATCAACCTAACTTCTAGTCTGCTCGCGTTTTTCTTGTGTGGATACAGAAAGAATAAAAAATAGTGAATTGCACTGAAACCAAAAGTGATCAGAAGTCCGAATGGTTTGCCCTAAATTGGCTTACACCAGGATCTCTTTTTGTCTGAAATTCAGCAAGGCATAAATAAGTAGTTTGAGACTTCATCTCTAATTGTAACCAAATGCCCTCTTAGAAGGGATTGAAGGTGTTCTCCACTTTTCAGAGGGTCTTGCTGCTCTCAGAATACGAATAATTTCCATAGTGCCTATTCAATATAAAGTCTGAATAACTCTTAATCTTTATGTATGTTGACAGCATCTTTATTAAGCATCCTTGTTACCATGAACTCATACCTTCCTATTTAGATGGGCAATGAAGGCACAGATGAATTAATGCCATAGAGCAACACAAGCTCTGCATCACCTGGAGTTATAATGCCCGCTTGATAGACGAACCTGGCAGCATGAGTCAGGCACAGAGTCTTTTCACTAGTGCATTTGAGCCATCTTGCAACGAGGTTGGCAGGATCACCATACCAAGAAGCAAACTCCTTGTGGCCCTCATGCTGAACGCATCTGAAAATATTGCCCCTCCTCAGGACTTAAGTGTTTGGCCAACATAGATTTCCCATATTTCAGCCTGGGAAATCTGTGCAGCGTATGTGCGCTACACTGCACAATTCAGGAAGAAACACATCCTGCTGCACATGCTGCCTTTTGATTGTTCTCTATATTCACAGTAAATCTGACTTACAGAGCTTTTACTGTGCATGTTCCCAGTGACTGGGCAGCATATGGGCAGTAGGCCCATTAGACAGTCCCCAGAAGTGTAATTCTCACTGTGCAGGCATGTGGTGACTTTGTCACATGTGCACAATAAATATGATGCTCTCTGAAAGTGTTGGCCTGAATATGAGGGTTCATGCAGTCTTGTGGTTACCACCAGGCTGTATACAACCTGCTTGCAGAGCAGCCTAGGCAGAGCATCTGACCTGCCACAGCTTGAAATCCTAACGTGTGTGTGTGTGTGTGTATATATATATACACACACACATACCTGTCCAAACAATGTTTCACAACTGAAAAAGCAAATGGGTCTAGGAAATCCAGCTATTTGGTAGCCTTAAGTCCATGAAGTCTGAGTTTATGAAGGTGTCCCTGAAGCTCACAGTCTCCTCTTCTCTCTACCTGTACATTCCAAGACACACCTCAGGTAGTGAAGGATGCTCTTTCTTTCATAGCCTGGATGACATTTCTGAAGAGTATGTGTTTTTATGAAGTCAGTGGAGTGATTGGTAGTACTACATTACAAAAAATTTCTACAACACTCTGTAGAGCTCTGAATGATAACAAACTATGAATATTTTCCAGACTGGTAAGTATGTGGAATATCTGGCTCGAGGGTTAGGCATCTATATTTTGGCTTACCCAAAATGTCATGCCTTGCCCAAAATGACAGAGAATCTCTGGAGCAGAACTGGAGTTTCCCAAGCTACTAATTTTGTTGTCTTATCGTGAATGCAACAGGTGACATGATTTTTTAGCCACGCCTATCAACACAGGCAGAGTGACAGAGATGTACTCAGGAACACACTGCTTTCCAGCCTGCTCTCTTCTTCATGGAGGCACACAGCACTCAGCACCACAGTAACATGCAGTATCAAGCAACAAGATACATTCACTGACTTGGTGTCTTTTTCATCCTGTCTGCTGTGTCTCCTATTAGGTGGCTAGGATATTTTTTAGGTCATTTTTGTTTCTAAAATATACACACGGTAGGGCATTAGATCTGAAGGAGAAAAACAGGAAGCAAACTTCACATTTTGGGCCTGGTGAGGCCATCTTTCTGATGGCTTTTAGTAATTGTGGGGTGTTACCTCACACACCTTAACTGATTCCCGGAAAGCGCTGTATCTTCCACACAATGACTTCCTCATGGTGAAAGAAATTATCTTCCCAGGTGAAAGACTGGACTTACCAGCTAGACTAGCTATTCTAGAGTTACAGCTGATGTTTTTACACGCAGTGTCCAGATGCCGTCAAACTTCCTGAAGAGACCTTGTGCCACTCCAGAGGAAGCCAGCAAACACTGCGCAGGGTGGGTTGGAGGTATTACCACTTGGTGGGGAGATCTGCTGTGGCACTGTATTACTAGCCTAAAGCTCCTCACACACTCACATCTCCCTTCTCAACTATGTGGTATTATGTTATTTCAAACTGGAGACTGCAAAGATGTGTATAATCAAAGTGGGACCATTGTCCACCAAGATGAGACAGGCACAAAAAGTTTGGATGTTGTTACACCCTGTTACAGATAATGACAGGGTCAAAGAAAGGACAGGACTGTTGCTAGCCCATCTTCATATTTTAGTTTGGTTTGGTTTAGTTTTATTTTAATTCTTGAACAAAATCCTCCAGAAGTGTGTAGTCCCTAATTTTATTGCAACCCTATGAACTTTGTGTTACATGCATGCTCTTGACAGATTTTCTTCTGTAACTCTGCATACTATACCTTTTTTCAAAATCTCCAGCAGACACCATAATAAGAGAGGCAACACCGTGGCAGATTCTAACTTTGGTGGGATTAAATAAAGTGGCATGAGGGCAAAACAAAATGCTTAAAAGCAAGTTTTATTATAAGCCTATATTAGTTTATGAGGCACTGGCAAGATTTCAGGGAGTGTCATTGCACTTTTCATTACAATCTTGCTCTGAAGGTCTTCAGTAGGTAGACATCTTTTATGATAATTTTTTTTTTTAATGTCCCTGGGATTCCACTGAGCCAGCAACGGACACCATGGTACTAGTTGATCCAAAGACTGAGCAGTTGCACCATTGACACTGCAAATGGGGATGGGGGGAGTGTCACAGAAGGAGTAGCCCATGTGACTTTGTGATTTTGTCACTGAAACCAGTTTCAGGGCACCGTCAAAAAACAGAAGCCAGATTGTGTCTATGTGGTTCTCAAGTTGGGAATGGCCTTCAAAGTCCACAAAGGATTGTAGGAAACTTTATTAAAGCAGCCGTAAGACCGTCTTACCTTACAGCAAGGACAAACCAGACTTTAAACAGGAAATTCCATAGACTACCTGCTACTCAGCTGGAACAGAAGTAATCATGCAGAGTACATAGAATAGGGCATCAGTGCCCTTTGGTATGTACAGGCTTGAGCATACACTCATAATTGGCACATCACACAGCAGGAGCTGTTCAAGTCTTACCTTTCAGCTCTTCAGTCACTTCCCCTGCTTCTTCCAGTTTTCACACTGTGTCCTCCTTTCATATCCTCCTTTCATGTTCCAGATCTTATCCTTTTCTTTTTTCTTTCCATATAGTACCTTCACCATCACGTTCTTCAATTTGCTCTTCTTTCTTTGCTCTTGCCTCTCTCTATTCTAGTTTTCCAGTACAGATTTTTTATTCAGTTTCTTTCTCTGATTCTCTCTTCAAAGTTTGTAATGTTACTCCCAATCAATAAATCTATTTTTCCTGCACTTTTTAGGGTACACTTCCATTATAAGTTTAGTTTTCACCAAAATCTTTATTTTTCTCTCCTATGTCTTCATCTCACATTCCTTTAATTTCTAAATTGTCATACTTTGCTCTGTTCCAAATGTAATCTTCTTTTATGCTGTCATAGTATCTATCCACCTGATATTGTCTCACTCACAACCTGTTCTGCTTCTCCAAACCCTCAGTTCTTTCAGAAAGTGTCATACCATGATGGATTTCCATATAAAGCTCCAAAGGTGCTACCCAGTCCTCTACAGTTTTCACCTTCATAAATCCCATTAGGAAAAAATTATCTGTTGCATACATCATCTTACCAGTTGGTGGACAAGAACTCTTATTGCTCAAGAGGTCTAAGGAGGTGGCAATTTTGGCTCTTTGAATTCATCAGGAATCCTATCCATTCATTATCTACAGCAGAATGCTTCTGATTATCACAGATTCTCTCCATTACAAATTTCTTCATCCTGGAATAATCATTCTTTTGCAGAATCAGCTCTAGTTGTTGAATAAGGAAGTAACGATACCATTCTGAGCAGATTATATAAATGTGGAAAAAACTTTGGAGAACAAATGTGCTTACAAGAAATGGCCTATGATATATTCCAGCTTTTCAACTGCATGTATTTCTGTTGAGGTTAAGAAAATCACCTATTCATCCACCTAGTGTTTTAAGCATGTCCCATATGTGATAATTGTTGATCTGCCTGTAACACTTGCAACCTCAAAACACTTAATTTTCTATGCTTTCTATATCAAATAATCACCTTAGACTGCCATACATCTCCTCTAAAACTAGCAATAAGGGTACAAACTACTTCTTGCGATCTGACAGGAAATTATTAGATGGGAAAGGAAGATGCTGCCCCTTACACAATTATCAGTTGATCCTTTTTTGAGTCAGAGCACCAAAGTGCAATCTCTGTACTTCTCTCAAACCAAAATCTGATCAGGATTTAAAACTCATAGCTCTTTGTGCAAAAAATTACACCAGTTTTGTGTACTCAGACTGCTTGTTAGAAATATGAGAAGTTTTGTCCAGCTAGAAGATATATCCACTTACAGAGATGTGAATTTGATGTTTATTTATGCTGACCAAGATTGTGAAGATGAACAATGTAAATATGTATGAATGATAATTTTTTTTCCTCTTCATAAAAGGTTCAAATTTAATTGGGTGATGATTTTATAATGACCATAACAAAGATCTAAGTCATATTTTGTATCTACAGGTGCACGTCATGAAAAACTGCAGAAGTCACTTCAAAGATGAGGATTAAGTAAATGCTAGAGATAGTTACCTACTTGCAGACCAAAAATTTGTCTTGAGTTATAACATAATAGTTCCCACTTTTGAATAGTGAAGAACTTTTTCTTTTTCATGCAATAGCAGACACGGGGAATAAGAAGATTGAAATTTAGGAAAGAATGGGGAGAGGCCAGTATTAGCTTGGGATGCACGCCTGAGCCTTCCAGTGTTCACAAGAAGGGTTTCTCAAAGCAGCTTCTTCATCTGAAAGGAAGACTGGACTCATTGGCACGGGTTTTTATTCATGTTGAAGGACCTTTTACACATGCCATTAGAGTGACTCCACCAAACAAACTTGACATAAGCTGGTAGAGCCCAGCAACACAGAAATTAACGGATCCATTCTCCATTCACGATCTCATAAACTATTAGCCCCCACTTGAATTGCTCCATTATACTTCCTCTGTAAGATCTTCAGCTTCCTTTTGATCTTTTTTTCTTCCCTTTATCCCATTCTTTGTGCAGGATACCACTTTAGGCATGTAGTATTTTAACCTGAAAAGTCTCTTCCACTGGAAATTTAAAGAGATGACAGTGCATGAAAATATCTTACAGCATGCATGTGTTGCATGCTGCGAGGGAGTGAAGTTTCTGTCTGAGTCCAAGCTATTAATAATGATTTGTATGGAGACTAAGTAACAGAAAAAATATTTAGGGAAAGATTTCTTAGTTCTCATAAGATTGATTCTTTGGTAGTCAACTTCCTTAGTTTATGAAGTAATTTAGAAAGTGCAGTGTTGTAAATTACAAAGTACAGTACATAGCACACGGGCTAAGGGCAGTTTTGTTATTATGACTGCCTGAGATCTGATAAACTATTATATCTGCCTTTATAAACACTTTATTAAATATCACACTATCACAAACCCAAGAATGTTGTATAAACGCAACTTGAGCAATCCAACATCCACTTTTTGTCATAAAAAAAAGAAATATTCTCTTGATTAGCTTCTATGAAGCATAATAACCATAAAATAAACAAGATAATCCTTGTGTAAACAGCATAGGGTATGTGGAGCACAGAAATGGATGGAGGCACAAAGAACATTCTTGGCTTTAAAACCTGAAAGCACATTTCCACTTTATTTAATCTAGCTTAATAATAGTTTTATTTGCAGTATTTTTAAGTCACTGAAAGAAAAAATTTTCCTTTTTTCATTGTATCTGACTTTGTAGGTAGCATCCCTATTCCATACAAGAAATGCAACCAGAGTTTCAAGCCCATAATTGTAAGAAATACATATTTGCTTCATAATCAACTGTTCACCTTCGGTAAGCACTTCCTTGAAGTCAGATATAATGAATGGATTTTGCTTTCTTTCTCTCATTTTGAAGGCACAAATACTTTACATTTCTACAGTGACCAACATCTGTAGCACTCTGTGCAAATCTTACTTAGTGAAACTTATTGTGCCCACCTGGAATGAAGACTCTTGTCTCCACAAAGACCATGATCCATGAGAATCCCAAGCATTTTTCAAGAGCTAGATAGCTCTCAAATATTACTAATCCTGCTAGAACCTAATGTTGGGTTGTTTTTTTTTTAATTAGAACAGTGGTTAATGTGGTTAAGATGTAAACACTGAAAGGAAACCACTAAAATCTACTTTTTTTCAAATTAATATGTGTACGTGCATTTGCATATGTGTGTTTATCAACTCATATAGAATGTAAACAATATTAGAATTTAAAATCCTGCGTTTGCCTTCTTTATAACTTCATAGCATACATCCCAAAAAGAGCAGATTTCCTGATAGCAGCTGTGGGAAGGTGTGGTGCTAATCAGTACCTAAAATGGCCTGGAGATTTTCCATATCACCAGTAGAGAACCTGTCTCTAAACTCTTTTACCTGTGATACAAAGGAAAGACCAATTCTACCCAATACAGAAAAGTATTTGAACATATTATACTCTTTTCTAAAAGAGAAATAGCTATCAAGGTATTTTTTTTTACTTAGCTTACAACAATGCTATGTTTCATCTAAGTTTCCATTTATGCTTTATTTCTGAAACCTCAAAATTTTGCCTAGTCACATATTTATAAAAAGCAGAATAAGAAAAGGACTTTAACTTCTGTTATTTACCTCTGTGTAGCACCATACACATTCCTATGTCACGTCATGTTTTCTTAGTCCCCTCGTGTAGTGCCTTCCATTTTTCTTTGTTCCCCATGTCAGCAGGATCAATACTTCCAATTCGCAACTTTCTTTTTATATTTAGAGTCAGCCTGACAGGAAAAGTAACAAAATGTCCTGTGTATCACAGTGTTCAGTGCAATTCCACCTTTGATATTGATTTCACTTATGTCACTAGCATAGCAATCCATGTGTTATGTGGTAGTCAACACACATAATTACTCATTCTTAAACAGGCACACACAGCTTAGCTTCAATATAAGAGAAGCTAATGAAAGTATTAAAGCTCTCTCCCCAAAGATTTTTGAGGGGCACACAAAAGGGAGGAGGTTTCCTCTCCCCCAGCTTTATGGAGGAGTTTCTAGCCCATGGTGTCTCTAATCAGGATTAGATGATAGTATCTGAAATGCAGGCAGCTGGTGCTCTGTTCACTGCTCTCCCTTGAAGTACTACGTCAGTAAGCTGATAACAGGCAAATATTAAAAAGCCTGTCACAGTGACAAACTCATCTCCTTGGGAGCTGTCTTGGCAAGATGAGGGTGAACCCCTGCACAGTGTGCAGGGCCTAAGTAGTCAGAGACCAGCACACATTAGGGAACCCATTACCTACAGAGGTATTAGAAAAGTGTTCCCAGCTGAAAGCCTTTATCCAATTCCAATTGTTGGTTGAACAACAACATAATTACGGGCAGCATTGTTCCATTTGCTACTGTGTCAAACAATGCAATGACTGTTCAGAATCACATTTTTTTTCCCAAGTAGCTGAATTTACTGTGGGAGTAGAGAAGCATTTACATCCAGAAAATCTGCATTCCTTAAAGCAGATGTTTTTAATTTTAATAATATCAGCCTCTAGAAATGAATATCTGAAGTATTCTGATTGCTGTGTGCACGTTAGTGTTTAGGAGTAACACTCCATCTTGATGGGTTTGCAGAAAAATTCAGGAGCCACCAGGAGAAATAAGCGGCTGTTGTGTTACTAAGAATAATACTGCATTTTTTCTTATTTGGAAGCCACTTAAAAATGCCCTCCTGTGCAGAAGAATGTCATTTTCTGCACTGTAGATAGACTGCATTGTAGACTTATAGACCCATGCCTGGAAAGTTGCACATGTAAGGTTGTTTGCGGTATATGCCTTTACTTTTCCACACATGCAACCCAGATGTGTGCATGTACAGATCATACGAAACAGGCATGTACTGTTTTTACAAGCCAGGACATATCTTTATGAATAGTACATGAATGGAGTCAGGGGAAGCCCTTCATAGGCTCCAGAGTATGCAGGGAGAGTCTCTGGCATGCAGATAAGTATGTATATCCAGTATTCACTTTTCCTACTACTCTGTCTGTATTGCAGACTGCTGTGTAGAGGTCCTCGGGGTGGCTATAAAACAGTGCTCACAGTGCCTTACTGCAACGGTATAGAGTTTAGCTCAGACTACTTTGCTTAGTGAGAAATTGAGTAAAAGTAGCCCGCACTGTGCTCTGCCTTCCTGTGCACGACGGGTAATGGTGTATGAGCTAGCTCAAGTACGTACAAATTGTTTCCAATAATAGTAGGTGCATGCAAACCTTGAATTCATACAAATAGATGCCATTCTGATGGGCAGTTTTGTTACAGTAAGTAAGAAAACTTGTACTGATGAGGTCTGTATCTGTGAGGTTTTGTGGTCTTTCTTTCCCCTATGGGTGTATTTTATAGATGTTGTTCAACACGTGATTAGGACTGACATGTTTGAACCTTAGATCATTCTACAACCTTTCTTAATAAAACTAGGAATCTGAAATCACTCACTTGTTCTAATTATAAAAAAGCACAGTGAAAAGGCAGGGTGACTTTCATTTAGCAATGTATAAGACAATTTTTAACTAACAGGACTTACTTTTGAAAGAACACATTTAGCTGCCAATGCCACCTCTGCCTTCTGCTTTCATAGCTGCTAGACAGTTAAAAAGCCGTGCTGCATGTGTGTGTGTGCAGAGATGCAGAAGGCACTGCACTGTGAGATTGCATGTGAAGCAATTGCTTCAAGCCCTGCACTTCCAAATCACTACAGCCCAACAGCAAACCACTGGACCTACCCTGTTTTCTAGGTGACTGAAAACTGGATTTAAGTGCTCAGGGTAAGCAATATCAGGACTTGATAATAAGAAAGAACCAAAACAAGGCATGGAAACAGATAACAAAACATTCCTAGCAATTAGAATCAAACATATTGGTATTGAATAAACCAGTTCTAGGATGTATGAATGCTGGTTTACAATGGAATATGGCTCTGAAAATAAATGTATTTTCCATTAAGCACATTTTGAAAGTTATCAAGATGCAGAGGGCTGTGTATTTCGATTTCCAAAAGTATCTAAGCTTTAAATCCTCAAAGGGATCTATATGCTTAACCTGCACTTATCTCAAGTATCTTTGCTACTTTGGAATCCACCCACACCCTGAAGTACCTATCTTTATTCTAGCATGCAATAATATTTTTTGAAAATGGCCCTGTGAAAATAAAGCTGAAACTTAGCCCACAGGTGGATTAACAATCTCAAACATTAATAGTTTTGGAGTAACTAGAAAGAAAATAGTGTAATGGTATAGTGGAGCATGGATGGTGGAGCATTATTTCTGACTTAAAGTTTTGTGTATCTGTAAACTGTGAAAGGCTAATGCTGGTGGCGCCATAAATAATTGGAGCCTATTCCTGCAGCGGTCAGATGTGAACCCTTGTGTCAGCGCAGCTCCCATGGAAGTCAGAGGAAGTTTCCTTGTGGAACTGGGATTTGCAGAGCTGGATCTCCCCCGACCAAGGGGGCTGGGATAGAAGATATGGGGTCAATTTTCTACCTACGTATCTTTAGAGGTACCTGCAAAATAGCTGAGTTAGCACCCGTTAAATCTTCGTGTTTCGCTGCTAAAGAGAATCCATAAAAAGAGATTTATTGACATATTTCCCTTTTGTGTTGTGCTATTCCTTTCCGTCATAAAATATTCTCTTCGGTTTATAGCAAAGCAAATATAGCAGCTTATTTCGTAAGCGCTGAGGTTTCCCTCTGTTACACCCTGGCTTTCAGACGTAATTGAATTAGCTCCTATTTTTGTTAATGCCTGCGAGCGAGCTGCTGCCCCGACCCGCAGTAACGAGGCTTATCGAGACCTGACGTGAGCAGAGGGGTCGTTATGCAGGGACCGAGATGGACTCGCACCAGCCCGCGAGCCTGCAGGAACCCGTCCAAGCGGCTTTAACTTTTATTCTTCCTGCCGAGGATTTAAAGCGGCTTTGTACAACAGTCAAACAAGAATAAGCAGCTGTGGAAAATATAACAAATCATAAGAGCGGTTTAACAGAGAGGAGGAGGGGGAGCGAAGACAAGGAGAAGCAAACTCCGCCGCGTCGAGAGCGCTGCCTGATCCCTGACCCCGGCTTTGGAGCTTCAGAGCAGCGCCGCAAAAAAAAAATCTCAGGCAGCGTTTGGACAGGGAGATTCCGCGTTCGGGTTTTTTTTTTTTTTATTTATTTTTTTTTTTCCCCCGAAGAACACTTGCTAAGGTGGCTCCTCCGGGCGGCCCCACTCGCCCTGCCGGCCCCGGGAGAGCAGCCGCGGGAAGGGGGGCGAGGGGAGCTGGCCCCAGCGGGCAGGCAGGTAGCCACCAACCAGGCTGTAATTACAAAGCAAACAAGGGTGAAATATTGGATCGGCCTCGCCCGTGACAAGATCCGCGCTTTTTGCCGCCAATTTGTTTGTGGAGCTCTATTTAAAGGCACTTGATTGAGGAAACGTTGAAAATAGCAGTTAGGGTTTCCCTAATGAGACCTCTAGAGGAAAGCAGCGGTATTCAGGGGGCTCCGGGGGGAGGAGGGGAAGCTCTTAACCCTTTCCAGCCGCCCCCAGCTCGCCGGGGCTCCTCGCGGGCGCCGCCGGGGCCACCGAGGGGGGCTATGGGGGCAGCGGGGGACACCGGGGGACACCCCTCCTCCCCCTCTGCCTTTAGCATTTCGACTCCCGGCCGGAGGGAGAGGTGGCGACGGGCCCTGCCGAGGGCAGCGGCCGCAGCTGAGCGGAGCATCCCCGGGCGGCTGGTGGCCCCGGGCGTGCGCCCCGGCGGGACCGTCGGGGCTCTGCCTCCCCGCCGCCCCCCGACTCACCGGGTCGGATCTTGGGGTGGCTACGGGCTGATCCTTCCACCCAGCAGCTCCAGGGAGGGCAGTGCAAAAAAAAAAAGGTCTCTTAGAAACGCTGAAAAGATGAGGAACGTAATGAACGAGTAGCAAAATGTGTCACACGCACATCCCCAGCTCTGGGGCCTCGTGACACTCTCACCCACGTATCCCTCGCTCCGTTTTCTCTCGCTGAGGGAGCCCCCGCGATCATCCTCGCAACTTCACCGTACGCTTACGCGCTCATATAACGCCTCTCCATATCCCATAGTAAATACAAATGAGATTTTTGGTAAAACTCATGTTGATAACATTTTGAAAGGTGCTGATGTCTGTAAGGGAGAGTGGCTGTAGTCTCCTTCAGGCTTCTTCCTCGAAGCGCTATCGCTTGAACTAGACTGAAATACTGCTCTCGTTTTCATAAATCAACTCTCGTTCCAAAAAACCGGGACTTGCTTTCACAATGAGCTGCCTGCAGCCAGCAGGGCCCTCGGATCTCACCTAGGGCACCTCTGCTCGCTCTTCTCCCCGGTCACCGCACCAGCTTCTGCACGCACCTACCTGTCAGCATTGCCATAGAACCTCTCCGTGTGTCTATATGCACACCTGGACGGAGATCAAAATCATCTTTTAGGGAATATCTAATAAAAAGGGAGTGTTGCCCCTTCAAAGAGGAAAGAAAAACGAAAAGTAGAAAAACAAACTCTTGAATTAGTAAAGTATGTTCTGCACGGTGATGTAAAATATTTATTTTGTTGTCGCATTTATACCAAATATTTTGGCCACGGCTCCGACTCCCTGCAAGTCTGAGGAGGTACATGACACTCTGTTCCCCGGGTTCTTCAGTTACTTTCCTGAAGAGAAGAGGAAATACAATTTTGTTTAATTATTTTTATTTTTAATAATTTAAATAATTTTAATAATGTAATAATTTTAATTATTTTATTTTATTCCCAGCTAGAGTGAAGCGAACAAAGATTTTGCCTATTCATGGGTCGACTGTATAATCTGTAAGAACAAATTACAGTACAGCCGCGCATTTTTAGTAAAGCCTCCTCCCTTCTGTTTATGTTATGCCATTTCTGTTTGTGATTATTTTTATTTTAATTTTATGTCATTTTTTAACAAAAGCCAGATCGTTTTCCCTCCGTGTTTTGTACACAATGCTCTCTTTCTCGATAAGATGTTCTTTCCTATCTTTTCTGGTTTACTTTTAAAAATGTTTATAGTTCCCCAAGAGCAATTCTCCAGTATTTCTCTCTTGTATTTTAAGGACTTGTCCCTGTCTTGCATTATTTGTTTGTGTGAAATTTAGTTTGAAAGGAGATCAGAGAGAGCAGGAGGGGTTTATAATAAGAGAATGACCAAGTGACCTAAAGGCTGATTATATGTCATTAACTGGAGACTTGGTGTATCCAAATTATCAAAAAGACCTCACTCAGCCAGATCAATTACACTGAGATAGGCGTATAGGAACTGCGGTCCAGGCTGATGCTTCTAACAAGTGTGCACCCGACATTTGCAGGAGTTAGATGCTGAGTTTAAAGACCAGACCATGTGCTTCAGCTGGCCCCGGGCGAGCCGAGCGGGGTGCGGGGCAGCAGGTACACGGCGTGGGGGGCACGGGCAGGACGACACCCACATTTCGGGGCGTGATGTTAAGGAGAACTTGTAGTTAATTGTCACTGCTCCAAAGGGATCTTTTTTCCAAGCCAAGCGAGGTTGCCTTTGGTCTTATGAATGTTGCTTAAACCCTAACATTGTTAAACGAAGACTTTCTATGAAAAATGATGATGGAAATGTTGATTTTTGTTAGCCTAAACCCAAAACAATACCAACCTAACCTCTGCTTCCTCCAAAGCTTGAACATCGGATGTTGGAGGATGAAATATTTATTGATGAAAGCAATTACATTCACGAGCTATTTCATTAGCTCCGAGCTCGAGAGCGACTTAAGATGCTTTTTTCCAGGAATGCAGACAACATTACTTGAAAAAGAAAAAAAAATGGGCATGTCTGTATATGTATGTGGGTGTTTATACATGTGTATGTGTAGGACAGATATATGACAAACCAAATAAATAGAGACACACTGTGAGTTCCCAGTAGACTTTTGCAAAGTCTTTATTATTGTTCTTCTAACAAAGAGGGGAACATAGTTGGAGTTCATTGTCCTTTTCTTTCTGTTACTCCTGTCTAGGCTTTAATCGCAACTCTGGAACCTCAGTCATAAATATAAGCAATCCTCGAATAATTGCTTACACATGCAGTGGTAAAACCTGTAGGGTCCCTCGCTCACCGCCAATGGTTACAACTCTCAAAATGGTCAGTGTCTTGGGTTTTCTAGGCCCTGCATGCCACCTCTTTTCTTCTCTTTTTTTTTTTTTTTTATTTTTTTAATTTTTGTATACATAACGGCTGCATGCAAGATTGTCGTGCCTGAAATATGTGGGCGTTCGTTACCGATAATAGGAACGTAAACCAGCGTTCCTCCACCTCCAACGGCAGCAACTAATTTGGGCCTGTTGGGCCCGATTCTTGTCTCTGTCCTGGACGCTGGAATCCAGGTTGCTGAGCTAACAGAGGCTATAAGTAGGCCCATTAGGCACAAGTCCTTTTCATTAACCCGCACTGACAGGTTGACCTTCAAATGATATTTCTCCGATGCCTCTTTGCAAAAAAACTTTTTCTTCTGGGTTTACGTTCTTCTGCAAACTCCTAAGAGCTGGTCCGGGAGGAGGATGCGTCTCACCTCTGGGACATGGGGCTTCGTTGTCCCCAAATCCATCCGAGAAAGATACCCTTTCCTGATACGTTCGGTCCAGGGTCAATGACATCATGCACTCTATAAATTCAAACGCGTCTGGGCTTTTCAAGCCGTACACCGGGCTGCTGAGCAACGTGGTGGGCAAGAGGAGGCACCCCCGGATCCTCCTGAGTTTAGGGGTGCCGGGCGGAACAGCCGTCGGAGGGACCATCCGGCCAGGGCTGCGCCTCAGATACAAGGAACGATGTGCCCTTCGGGTGCTTGTTTGGGTCTGAGTGGTTGCTTGCTTTAATGAAAACTAAAGTAGAAGGGAGAGGACACCGTCCTGCTGCAGGGAGCAGGGGACGCCTGGGACCGGGGTCGGTACCGGGCACCGCAGCGCTCCCTCTGCCGCCCTGCCCCCCGGAATCACCCCCCGGGGTTCGGACGCTCCTCGACGAGAAGGTGTAGAAAAGGAGTAAACGAATGAGAATCTCGCTGCTCAAGCACCGGCAGGGAACTTTTATGCCCCTGGCCTGCTCATTAAAGCGGCCGGCTCGGTGTGCATGTGGCTCTCCCAGCCAGCTAGCCCAAGAATCCCCAGCAGATGTGGGTTTCCGACCACCCAGCGTCGGCACCTCTTCCCCATTTCCATACGATTTCGTCTGGTTCAGAGAAATTAGCTTAATTTGCAATTTAGCTTAATTCGCACAGCTCTGGGCTGGGGAAAGGAGGAAGCGGGGAGAGCGCAGCTCAACTGTTTGGTCATCCCCAAATCCCACTCTACCCTCGGCCAGGAGGAGAGAAGTGACCAGGAGATAAGAGCGTCCCGGTGGCGGCTGAGCGCCGGGACAGGGCAGCGGGTGGCCCCGGCGGGCGCCCTGGTAGCCACCCCCCGCCGCCCCTCGCAGCCTCCCGCTCTCCGGGCGCCGCCGAGCACCCACCGGGGGCAGGGGCAGCCCCTGCCTCCCCTCGGCGCCGCCAAGGGCTGTCGTGGTCGAAAGGCAACAGCCATGGAGCAAAAGCGACGATGCAGCCTCACACACTCACCCCTCAACAAAATAAATAAAAAAAAAAACACACACGCACAAAAAAAAAAAGAAAAAAAAAGAAAAAAAAAAAGAAACCACAAACAGGGGGAAAGGAAAGGGCAAGACAGCTTCGGCACGGTCGCCACCAAAATTTCTTAATTACAGCCAGCTAGGAAAGTCCTGTCTGGCAGCAGAGCCCAGATAAATTGCCGCCTAACTTGCAACCATTTTGGCAGGGAAATAAGTGACATAAAGCTACAGTGCTCTTTTTCTTTTTTTAAATAAAATTATTTGTGAGGAAAAAAACTCTAATCAAATCAATAAATGGAAGGACGGCAAAACTCTGGCGCTTTTTAACGGACTCTAAGCCTAGTGCTGGAAGAAGTTCTTTGGACTGTAGCGATATTTAGCGGGTTGATCAAACAGAAAAGGCTTTAACTCCTGATCGGTCAGTCTGAGTAGTTAAAAGCTGAGGGAGGACACAAGTGCTGCATTTGCTCCAAAACTCGCTTTATAAAACACATAAACAACTGCTGGAGGATAAAAGGAAGAAATATATGTAAGATCCTGATGGGTGCTTTATCTGGAGACCCTCTTTCTCCAAAGCTAATTAAGCAATAATGATGCTAGCTTTCGAGACTGGTGTTCTGATCGATATCTCCTGCATCTTTTATTACTTTTTCTCTGCCTCATGTTTTCCGTTTCCTTCATCATTGCAGATGTTATCGGAGTGACCATAGTGTCTTGCCGCAGGAACTGTCACAGTTGCGATCCAGCCTGAAGTATATTGGGAAGCTCCTACAAAAATAAGGAGAGTGCAGAGAAATACTACCCTGTTTGCAAGCAAATCTACCTTTCTGGCCTTGACAATGCCTGCTTCTTCTTCACATCAGGGAAACTGTCGCAGCAAAACAAAACTGGAAAAGCGCTGCAGAAACTGAGCGGATTTCCAGGCTGCTCCCTGCAGACCCGGTATCCCAAGCGACATGGGTGCTCTCCTGGCAGCTCCAGGGCTCTGCCTGCTCTGTGTGCTCATAGCCTTCCTTGAATTTAAAAATCAGCCCTGGAGACACGTTCATTCCTTAGGGTGATACGCTATATACGCACACGCGTGTGCATGCATGGCTATAGATATCCATCAGTCACCTTAGTTACAACTCTGTGTGTGTGCGTACGTGTAAGATGTATGCGTATATACATCAGGTTTACATCTGGACTGGTTTTTCACTTTCGTACTCAGTTTACACCCAGACGCTCATGCATGTGTGTCTATACTTATTTATATAAGTCCGTCTGCGTTTCTATTCTGTCCGCACGTCCCCTCGCCGGGGCCGGGGAGTCGAAACGCGGGGCGGGCGCTCAGCCTTTGGGGTTACCCTCTGCAGCCGGCTGCCCCTCGGCCTCACCGGCGGAGACTGCCGCCTCCCCCAGAGCTGTCCCTGCCGGGGACCCTCCCGCAGCAGCCCCGGGTGCCAGCAATCCCCGTGCCCCGGCGGCACCTCCGAGCCCTTCTCCGCACCGGGACCGCCCGGGCTGGGCTCGGCTGCTCTCCCCGGGCGCCGAGTCAGTTCCTCACAGATGGTTTGGGGTTTTTTCTCCCTCTGGTCCCCCCCGAGGCATCCACACCGGCTCTGCAGCGGGTACGGAGAGCGCACTGAGCTGCTGCAGAAACTGGACTCTCAGGTCTTGCTGCCTCCTTTCGCAAACTCCTCCATCTCTATCTTTCTCTTTCTTTAATTTATGACCTTTCAGCTCCTGTTGACACAGTTTTCCACACTGCCTATATTGTAGGATTGCTTTATAATATACGCCGAATCAGCCTAGCCGTCAGCCAACGCACATAAGGGTGGGTATTTGATATTTTGCAGCTATTTAATAATGCTCGGCTACATTTAAAGATGACAACAGTTCGCCTCGCTTCCAAGTTATCCATTAATTACAGCTTGAGATCTATTTTCCCTTTGTAATCTCTTCAAGCTTACCAAAGCAAAACACCTAAATAGCTACGGGAGATTTCCTCCTGGCCTGGCCGTTAAACAAACATTTAACTATTCCCTTTCGATAACTAAACCTGCTTTCCGCAGATGCTGGCCTTTTTTTTTCTTTTTTTTTTTTTATTGCAGAAGCAGGAATGCGGGGAAATATTTATATATTTGTTAGTAAAATCTAGAAAATAAGCTCTGAACATGCTGTAAAAAATATTCGGTTACTTACCGATCAGATCAGTTAAACAAGCATGAAACTGATTTTAGGAGCATAAGTGAGCCGGGTGAACAGTGGTCGAGGTGCGTAGACGCAGGCAGCAAGCTGGAAGAGAATCAGTTAGAGTCGGGTTTATTGTTAGTGTTTCAATGCAATTTTTTTTTCTGGAAGAAAACACCATCCCTGGCTAAAACCTGAGCTGACTGCTCCTTCGGCAAGCCGGCAGCCGCAGAGCCAGAGCCAGAGCCAGAGCCAGAGCCAGAGCCAGAGCCAGCCTTTGCTAACTTGGATCGCAAGCCCGGTGGCAGACAAGGCAGAGAAACTTCGTCTCCCTCCTCACAGGAACCCGTGATCTTTTTGTGTATATTATCCAGCAATAAAAGTATAAGCCGGAGGGCTGCTGGGGCACGCCTGTCACACCGGGCAATCGATAAAGTGCCCTCCGAAGCCCGTTTTATTTGTTCCTCTACCGCACCGGCACGAAGCATTTTGCAAAAGCAACGTCGGAGCGCATCGAGCTCCTCTCACACAGGTTTTTGCCAAGAAATTCCTTGGGTCCATACTGTACCTGGTTTAAGATTATCCCATATTTAAGCTTTAATGAGTTTGCTGGGATTTGCTTTTTTTTGTCGTTGTCGTTTTTTTTTTTTTAATGCAGATTTTACAGTAAGGCATCTGCTGAACACTTGCACTAACCTCTGTCTCCATGATAATTTTCCCCCCCTTGTTTTAATTACATTATGGATACGGAGGGGCAGCCAATCCTGGAAGAGGAGCTCGGCAATTAGCAGGGCGAACATCAAAAAGTTTTATTGCGGAGGGCGGCGGGCCCCGCCCCCGCCTGCAGCCATTGGCGGCCGCCGCCTCTGACGACATATATTAACCCGAGCGGCCCTAAACATGTAGCTGTCCATGGAGATCGTGCCGGGGAGCCCCGGCCGAGCGGCGCGGATGCCCCAGCGGAGCTGCGGGGCGCGGAGGGCCCCGGCGCGGCGGGCAGCGATGCGCGCGGCCGCCCGGCGCTGACGGTGCCCGCGGGGGCGGAGGTTGCGCATGGAGGGGGCCCGCCTGTAAGTACCCCCAGCCCGGGCCGCGGCGGACTTGGCCAGAGCGAAGGGAAGCAACGGGCGAGGAAGATTCCCCGCGCCGGGAAGCCAAGCCATTTTGTTTTGGTCGACTTCTCTCAGTAGATTTTTTTTATTATTATTATTTTTTCTGTGTGCGCTTCCTCGAAGACCCGGCCCCGGGCGAGGAGGAGGAGGAGGCACAACGCATGAGCGGCGGCGCCTGGGGAGGGGGGATCGCTCGGGCACCCGCCGGGACTCTCCAGCAGCGCCCTATGGAGCGGCGGCGGGCGGCGGGGCAGTGCTGAGGGGCGAGCGGCGGGGGCGCCTCTCCCGCCGGTGCGGCGGGGGGTGGGGGGGCGGGGAAGGGAAACCTTTGTTTTGGGGCCCGGGGGGGCGGGGTGGGGTGCGCTAGGGAGCGGGGATGAGTCTAGTGGGCGGCTTCCCCCACCACCCGGTGGTGCACCATGAAGGCTACCCTTTCGCCGCCGCTGCCGCCGCCGCCGCCGCCGCCACCCGCTGCGGCCACGAGGAGAACCCTTACTTCCACGGCTGGCTCATCAGCAGCCACCCGGAGATGTCCCCCCCCGACTACAGCATGGCTCTGTCCTACAGCCCCGAGTACGCCAACGGGGCGCCGGGCATGGACCACTCCCATTACGGGGGGGTGCCTCCCGGGAGCGGCCCGCCCGGGCTCGGGGGGCCCCGGCCGGTGAAGCGCAGGGGCACGGCGAACCGCAAGGAGCGGCGCAGGACTCAGAGCATCAACAGCGCCTTCGCGGAGCTGCGGGAGTGCATCCCCAACGTGCCGGCCGACACCAAGCTCTCCAAGATCAAAACCCTCCGCCTGGCCACCAGCTACATCGCCTACCTCATGGACCTGCTGGCCAAGGATGACCAGAACGGGGAGGCGGAGGCCTTCAAGGCAGAGATCAAGAAGACGGACGTGAAGGAGGAGAAGAGAAAGAAAGAGCTGGTCAGTGCTCCGGGACGGGACGGGGCGGGATGGGGGAGCTGGGGAGAGGAGGCTGCTCGGCCGCCCCGTCCCCGCGCACCCGGCCCTCGGCCGGGTCGAGCCGCCGGGTGATGTTCGCGGGGAAACGTCGCGGTCCCTCGGGTCCCTGGACGTACCTGCGGGCGGAGAGCGGGACAGGGCGAAGCCCCGAGCGGCCCCCGGTGCCCGCGGCTCATCGCAGGGAGCCTCGATCCGGCCCGACGCCTGCAAGCGCTCACGGGGGGGAAACTGCTGCAGTAAAGCTCCCGGGGGAGTTCGCGATCGGGGTTGTGCCGGATCCCGGCAGAGACAGGGCTCTGCTCCCTTAAATGAAAGAGTGGAGGCGCGACACCCGCCTGGCCCAGCGCGGCTTCAAACCCTCGCCGAGTGACAGATCCGCAGCGCGGGGCTTTCCTCCCCGTGCGCTCAGCGCTTTAAATGTTCTTGCTTTTGATGGGAAGAATCGAATTCGCAAGCCAAATTTAGTGTAGGCCCTGCGGCGAGCCCTGGCCATATTCTCGCAGATTTCTGTGGCCGCAGAGCCGACGTTTTGCCCGGCGCTTGCCCATCTCCTTCCCGAAGCCCGGGAGGGGATCGTTTAGCTCGGACCATTCCGTCATCCCCATCTCCCCGTAGCCTCTAGCGCGCTCCCCGTGCCTCTGAGCCCCGCGGTTCAGCCGGGGAAGGGCAGCGGGGGCTGTGCAGAGAGGTTACCCTCCGCCGGGGACCGCGGGCGGTCGCGCAGGGGTCGCTGCCACTGGCGGGGACGTGGCGCTCCGCTCTGTCCACTGCAGCCGCGAGGGCTTCGGCAGGAGCCCGTGTTTGCTCTCAGCTTCCCTCTCGGGGCCGCGTAGAGGTGACCTAGACAGAGGAGGAATATCTCTAACCTTTTTTATTTCCCTTTCCTCCTTCTTTTTTATTTTTTCTCTTTCTCTCCCTTTGCTTCCTGTCTCCCCAGAACGAAATCTTGAAAAGCACAGTTAGCAGCAACGATAAGAAAACCAAAGGGAGGACTGGCTGGCCGCAGCATGTCTGGGCTTTGGAGCTCAAGCAGTGAGCACGGCAGGACTGGAGGAGCCGTCCTCTTGGTCTCGCTAGCGAGCTCTCCTTTGAGGACTCTTTGTATTTGGAATCGTCCAGTTTATTTATGTGCAATTTCTCCCCAACACCCCCCCCCCCAAATGTGGATATTTGAAGGAGTGGGAAAAGCATTCCATATATGAAGAGGAAACTCCAGCATGGTAAGGGGTAATGTCTCTAATAGTTTCGTGAATGTTATTTGCTCTGTATAAAAACACACGGGGAAAACAGAACCACAGAAAAGGAAAAAAGAAAAAAAATCCCTCCCTGGCATTAGTCTGTATGTGAAGTGTATCTTTAATACTTGGCCTCCTGGATATAAATATTCATGGAATTATAAAGTTATATTTCAACAGAAACAGTTGCACCAATGTTTCAGTTGACTCGGTATTTAGTGTTGTAGTTTTGTTGTGGTCGTTCAATATTTGAAGATGTTTTCAGCAGTTATTGGTTATGTGCACTTCCGTCCGTAAGGGAAAAAGTGGAATCTAATTAATATTGAAGGTGTAAACGTTGTAAGTACTCAATAAACCACTGTGTGTGTTTTTTACAAAACCTCTCAAAAAAAAAAAAAAGAAAAAAAGAAAAGAACCCAAATCTTTTTATGTTTTATACCTCAAAATGTTTTGAATAACAGCGTTGTTTATGGCTTTTTTTCATAATATTTAAAATATTCGGAAGTAAACTAAATTATAAAGATGGCTCATAAGTCTATTTTTAAACAAGTGACCGAGTGAAAGGAGGTGTAGAGGAAGGGATCTCGCCAGCTCCGTGAATGTTGAACAGAAACTGGCAGTTCACCTGAGTAGGAATTCCTTGTGGCGGTGTTCTCCATGCGGGAGACCTGCTGCAAACGGGAAAGGGACGAGGGTGCAAACCGCGGGGGTCAGAAGCGGTGGGTGTGCGCGGTTTCCTTGGGGCCGCGGTGCCTGGCGCTGTCGGGAGCCGAGCCCGGAGCGGCCCCGCGGGGGCGGCTTCCCGGGAAGGAGGCGAGGGAGCCTGGAGGGCTCTGCTCGGGGTGACCGTGGAGCAGGTAATTTTACGTCAGGGAAGAAAGAGGGAACAAGGCGAGGGATTTGCGGGAGGTGGAGGGCATATGTAAGATTTACAATGAGCTATGGTGAACTTAATATTAACTTTGTGGTTCCCAAAACTCTCCAGGGTTACATGTTTCCAGTCCACCACAGCGAGCATTTTTTTTTAAAACGTTTTCCTGACTGCAAACTTCAGCAGCCCGTGCTCTGACTCTTTTAAGCACGTTCATTTGCTTCCCTAGTATAATCTTTCTTCCATTATTTCTGTGCAGTTGTGCCGACTGCTTAACAAGGGTCCCAGTACTAGGCCAGTGTCTTTCCGCTCTCCGGTCCCGAGGCGAGCTGCAGGCATCCAAAGCTGGAAAATATGTGGCATCCCTCTGCAGGCAAGGAAAAAAAATACAAAGCTTTTTACATACAGAAATTGCTCTGGGTATTTTTGGCAATTCCTGGATAAGCGCAAGGTTTCCCACCTTTTCCATAATAGAATCCAGGTTCATAATTTAAACTTTTACTTAAATCATCTCAATTTAAACCAAGCTGACCCTCTCTCCAGGTCCAGGGCTGCGTACCTGCCTGCCTTCCGCTGCCGCCGCACCTCAGGACGTGGCTCCCGACGAGACCCAGCACTGAGCGTAGGTAGATGTGCGATTGGCCCTAAAAAGATAAGGGAGTCCCTGCGCCGTTTGTCCGTCCCGGCTGTCAGGGGGGGAGGTTGCGGGGTTACAACAACCAGACCAAAGTGTTGTGCCTTCCCTGCCTCCCGTCGGGTCGGGCGGCCCGGCTCTGCGCTCCGGCGCGGGTCTGTGTTTACAGACACTTGCTTTTGTTTACAACACTTGGAGGGAAGGATCATCCCCTCTTGTTTGCTTTTTCCTTGCCTGTTAGCTGCCCAGCTGATAAACTGGAGCATCTCGCACCTCGCACTCCCTCTGGCCCTGCCCAACCCCCTTTTTTTTTCTTTTTGTTTTCTTCGTGGCATGTAAAAAAAAAAAAAAGAAAAAGAAAAGAAAAGGGGGAGCATGGGGCGAGGGTTGAAGCGAGGCACGTCCCGGGCAGCCTCCCTGCAGATGCTCCGTCCTCCCCTTGATCGAGTCGCCGGGTCACAGCTCTCCCGGAGGATGCGCGGCAGGGCCGGGATGTGGAGCCCCCCGCCACCCACCGGCCCCACCGGCTGAAGAATCCATATCAACCCAGCAGCTTTTTTCCTATTTTTGAAACTTTAATTTCTCAGAGCCAAGAGCTCCTCTGGATCCGCTAAGGACGATCTCTTTTAATTGCTCGCTAATGAGGATGTTGTCGTTTTCTCAGAAGCGGTCATTCCCGCAGCTAAATCACGAGAGCCCTAGACAGGCCGGAGCCGACAAAAATGTAGGTTTTGACGTTAAAAGCTAAATGGGGAAGCGGAAGGTAAATTGATGGTAGACGGGGATGTCAGTGCCCTGGCCCCAGCTCTCCGCCAGCGGGGCCGGGGCTGATAACAGCCGCGCTGCTCCCGCACCCTGCCCGCGCCGGCCTGCCCGGTAACTCCTCGGGGCCGAGACATTTCAGAGGTGAAAGGCACGTAGGAGGACGAATGGCAGCTTGTCCCCCAGCCGCAGCATCTCCCTGTGCCGCGCGGGGAGCGAGAAAGAGCGGGGAGCACGGGCACAGGGGGAGCGAGAGCAGCAGGGCAGCCGTGTCCCAGCAGACAGACTCTGGCCTCTGTTTACTCGGATTTGGGACCATCTCCGTGTTCCGTGGCCGGGGAGACTCTCTGCTCTGGCTCAACAGAAAATAACCTTTTAATTTTATTTTTTTTTAGTCTCCTTGAAAAGAAACAGCAACAAAAATCTCTCGGGTGCTCTCCCAGGAGGCGTCCCCCCCAGGGCGCTCGGTTTAGGCAAAAAGCCACGCGGGTTTTTAGAGCTCGTAGAGGTTTAGGGGACAGAGGAGGCGGCGAGGGGCCGGTGCTGGGATTTGGGGGGGCTCCTTGCCAAGTGCGGGACCCTGGCAGAACCCCCAGCTCTGCCTCTGCTCTTGGAGTTGTTTTTGGAAGCGTACGGCAAGCCTGCATTCCTGGGGATAAACTGTGGTGGGGCTATTTTTTTGTTCGTTTTGCTTTGTCTTGTGTTTTGGGCTTTTTTTGTGGGATTTTGGTTTTTTTTTTTCCCTTCACCCCCTCAACTATTTCCCAGGAGCTCCTCTCTGCGTCAAAAGATTATTGCAATAATTAGTGCTAATTTGCGATCGTTGTCAAAGAGGTGTAGCAAGGCCTCCCTGGCCAAGCCGCAGACACCCCTAGAACAAGCGCCGAGACATCCGCGGGCAACTGTAAGGATATAAACACGGCCCGGGATGCCATGGAGACAACGAGAGCTTGAAAGGTGGGCGGGGAGGAAGGAGGGAGAAGGCTAATAAAAAAAGCTCTAAGCAAAATATTCTGCTTTTGCGCTTGGTAACCTAACCTTAATCCTCCTTTTTCACACGTGCTCGCCCTGCGAATCACAAATATACCCAGAAGAAACGTCCAAGTAGCGGTAGGAAGGAAACGCATTTTGCACGCCTGCAGACATAATCCCCTCTGCTGTAACTAGGGACTTATCAATGTTTTATATATTTTTAACTTGAGGGTTTGGTCGGTTGTTTGTTGCTGGTTGGGTTCGGATTTTTTGGTTTTTTTCAATCATGAAATACGTGCCTTTGCAAACAAGAGCCAATTTTTTCTCTTTGTAATTGGCCGATTACTGTTAAGCTGTTTCAGCTCGTCCCGTACAATGGAGATAAAAGCAAAGTTGTTATCTGGATTAATATATTCACATAAATTCTAACAAAGCCTGGCGATGCGCGGAGCCAGCATCTCTCTAGGAACCCCCGCGCCCCTCTCTCCCTTCCAAACCAGCGTGGTGTGTGTCTCCCTCTTCCTCAGCTTCCCCACACCCTCATTTTCCTCTAGAAATGTCATTGCTTTGATGATCCGATTGTAAAGCATTGATTACAAATTTATTCTCAGACACTATATAAGTCTTTATATCTGCTATTAGAGACATCTGGGAATGATTAGAGCCCTCCCTCCCCCGGCTCTGCTCCCTCTATCTTGCAGCGAGGAGTTAGAGACATGTTGACGTCAGATCAGACGGCCAGGAGCCATCCTGCTCTCCGCTTGGGTGTAATCACGGCGGCGCTTTCCAAGCTCCAGCCCCGGCCGCCAGCTGGGATGCGGGTGCAGCGGGACGCGGAGCTCCTGCCCCGGGGCTCCCCGATTTTGAGCCCCGGGAGGCTTCGGCTCTTCTGGAGTTCGCCGACGAAGTTGTTTGTTTAATTGTCTGTATGGGACTTTGAGAAAGCCGAAGCGGTGATTTCCCCCGGCTCCCCGCCCAGCCCGTGCTTTATCTCAGCCCCAGTTCTCCCGGCGCATTCGCTCGCACGACCGTCTTCCAAAATAAATATGGAGACACATCCCGCCTTATGTCTCGGGAGGGAGAAATGAGCCGAGCGAAGCGCGGTGCGAGCAGCCTCAGGCGCTGACACTCCGCTATCCAAAGTGGTAGCCAGGTTTACAACCAGCCAGGAGAGCTGGACGCTGCTATAAAACAAGAAGATTCCCTCTCCAAACGGCAGTGCTGCTGGCGGGAAGATGACTTTGCACCTGCTATTAAATCCTAATGAATCGCCTCTAATTGACAGCTGGGGCTGGCTCACGGTACCGCCGAGCAGCCAGCGTGGTAGCCCTGGCTCAGCGGGTCCCAAGACCACATTTACCACGCTGATTTTTCACAAGCCTTTTACTTTAAGATTTTGTAACAGTCTTTTTTTTTTTTTTTTTCTTCCGAGGAGATAAAAAATATTGATTGAATAAATACAACTTGAGCCTCCGCCGGCTGCTCTCAAAGCCTTGGACGGCTGACACTTGTCCAGATGTACATTGCAATCATTGCTGCTACCAGGAAGGGGGGGGGGGTGGGGAGTGGATGAGAAAGCAGTTGGTCTCGTCTCCAGAGGAAAGAGATAAAGTTAGAAAATTTGTCTGAAGGATTAAATTCTCGGGGTAAAACACTCTGGCCAGGAGGAGAGAAAAGAAAAAAAGCCCCGTGTGACCCTAAAAATAAACTAAAAAAAACTCCAAACACGCTTCCATCCTTTTGTTCCAGCAGAATAAAATAAAGCAAGCCCTATAAAACACCGCAATGCTCCGCTGTGTCTATCTGTAATCTCGAAAGGAAAAGAACGTTTCCTTTCTGAATCAGTGCAAACGGCATGCTGTGAGCTCGGCTTCCCACCACAGCCACCAACCCCAGGGCTCGGGCAGGGGCAGGGAGAAAAGCGAAGGAAAAAAAAAGTAAAAAATAGCTCCGTGAAATAAATTCGAATAATAATAAAAAAAATCCTAGCAAATCCCATCGCTGGGCTTCACGAGAGAGCTCTGCCTGGTTACGGCCCCTCTGCAGGACTGAGGCACCTCTTCCTGTGGACTCCCGGAGCTGCCGCTGGATCCCCGGGAGGCTGGAGCGGGGAACAAGTGGGGCTGCAGCCGGCAGCGGGGTTAGGGGAACAGCAGCAATATATCAGCCAAACAATGGAGATCAGCGCGCCCGCGTCTCGGAGCCGTTTATTTGCTAACCGTGACGGCCGTTCAAAGCAGGAACAAGCCCAAAGTGCTCAGGAGAAAAATGTAAAATTATATTTTAATGTATAGCAGTAGGGTCGTTTCCCCGGCCACATATATTGAACAAACGTGGGGATAATAGAGAGGACGATTCTCCTATAGGGGTCCCTATTTGCATGCCATATGTGGCAATAGGCTGAAACAGCTGCATACATCTAACTTTTAGAAGAATAGTCAAATAAGCAGGCAAACCCATAGCAGTCTTCTAAAACCGGCCTAAAAGGCAATGAAACGTCCTGCTAGAAAATATGGGAGGTGGAAAATAATAGTGGTAGTAGAAATAATAATAATAATAATAATAATAATAATAATAATAATAATAATAATAATAATAATAATAATAATAATAATAATAATAATAATAATAATAATAATAATACCACCCAACAAGGCTCAAGCCTCTGCAGGTTTGCTAGGAGCCCTGGCCACAGCAGGACCCTGGCACCTGGAGGTGTTCGGGGGTCCGGGGAGGACTGGAAGGAGCTGGAAGGAGCGAGCCCAGGCGCACGGCCCGGCCTTGACTGCCTCTCTCCCCAATCTGGTTTTCATAGAGCCGCGCAGTAATTACCTAAAGCCATAACTGTCTCCGAAATTATTCATTAAAGTCATTCTCGGGAATCTCACGGCCCCAGCCTTTACATTTATGGCCTTTGCACCATCCAAGCATGACATCGCCTCGTGTATTTAACATTTTGGAGAAGAAGGGGCTGGAGTGGGGGAAGATTCCTCTCTCGCGCCTTCCCCTCGGTGTGTTAGTTCGCCAGGGATTCAGGTCGCTTTCCCCCTTTAGGCGAAGGAGCGCGATGCAAGCCGGCAGACACCCTGGGAGCGAGGAGGGTATTTTGGGGAGTTGCAGCGTTGTGCGGAAGATCATGTCTGTGCCCTGTGGTGCTGTCAGCGGTGACAGATCCCAGATGTAGCCGCTACTGTATGGCAGATTGAGTTTCTCAGCAGAAAACTCTCTCCCTCCCTCCCTCCCTCCCAAACGTCTTCAAAAACCTTCTCCAGATACTGCGGGTCACTTCGGCTCAAACGGGGAGAGTAAAGGGGGGGGGAACAAAAGGCTTTTCCTCTCCTCCTCCCTCTCTCTTCCTCCTGCCGGATCTCAGGGGTGCGGAGGGGGGCCACGGCCGGGCCCTTCCCCACCCCGGGGGGCCCAGGTTCCTCCTCTCGCCCCCGGCTGGCTGAGAACACGCTGCCGAGCACGGGGAACCTCGTCCAGGTAAGCAGGGAGTAAGCGGGACCGGAGCCGAAGCCGCTGCCAGGGCCGGGGTGTCGCTGCTTGGCGAGGTCGAACGGAGGGAAGAAGGGGTGTCGAAGGCTACGAGGGGCGCCCCCTTGCCCCAGGCAAGAGGGCGGGAGGGGGTTGGAGGGCGAGGTGGGACCCCGTTCCCGAGGGAGGTGGCAGCCGGGGCCGCCCCAAGCCCCCGGCTCGCGCTCCTGCGCAGGGGGATAATGGAGCCGGGATGAATCCGGGAGCTTGAAAGGGAGACTGGGTATGGGAGGGAGAGAGGGCGGTGGAGAGAAAGACCCCGCCGGGCAGCCGCTTCCATCCCCGGTGGAGATCCGGAGCGCCAGCGGCCCCACCCGGGTCTTCTCACCGCTGCAAGCAAACGGCAAGAAGTACAGGGTTTAGCTGCGCCGGGAACCTCAGCCCGCTCTTCGCGAGACACAGAACGTGTATCAACACCCCCGTCCTTCCCTCGCCGCCCCTGGAAAACACTCACACCCGCCGCCTGCCTAAATTGGAGGCTGAGGGGCTGGGGGGGCCGTTCCTGGAGCTCCCACCCCTCCGGCAAGTGAGGGATGCTCCAGGGGGTTTTGCGGGCTGGGGCGGCGGTGTCCTCTCCTCCCCACCTTGGAGGAGCAACGCACACGTAATCTGTCACCGCCGAGGTCCCCGATAGCAGACGAGGTCCCTGGGGTCGGGGTGACCTCTGTGCGGAGCGCCCCGGAATTCATCCCCCATCACTTTCCTCTGGATGGAAGCAACCTGATTCTGCTCGTGTCCCTTGGAACGGTTCCTGCTAACCCGCTCTCGGTTTTTCCTTACCCAGATGAAGTGAAAGGCTTTAATTCAACAGCTTCGCCCAGCCCCCTCCCTTCTCTCCCCCCTTCCCACCCCCCCGCCTTTTTTTTTTTTGTTGTTAAAAAAAAAAAAGCGCTCTTGCCTTTAGCAGAAGTATAATTGTGACCCTGCCTGATCCACAAAGCCTCCTGTTGGGAGCAGTTAGCTGTGGTTGCATTAGGCCAAAGGACCTCCCAAGTGGCGGTGGCCTGGGTGTCATAGGAAGGGATTCTGCACATTGTCCATTCTTTCTCATCAAAGTCCCAGGCACCGTGGAGCCAACAGTTTGGTGTAGCAGGAAAATAGTAAACAAGCCTCCCCTGTCCCATCCCAGTCCAGCAGCCCAGCGATATTCCTGGGATGCAGAAAAGGGAACAAACTTTTTCATAACTTCAGCTCTACGGTGTGATTTACATTTCCGGCTGCTCTGTCAGAGGGGCAGTAATTTACAGCCTGATAAAAAACACTTTTACAACACCAGAACATGTTCAAGGGTTGTCTTACTATGCAAAAAGATTTTAAAAGAGGACGCACGCAAAGAAAAAAAGTTCGTTTCTCTGCCTTTTTACTCCATGGTTTTCTAAAGAAACAAATGGGTTGAATTTGCAGCATAGACAAAAGGGGAAAAAATGATGCAGGCTGAAGAAAACGGGGATGAAATTAATCCTGGCCTTTTGCTTATATGATGTGTATTTTATGTCCACATTTCTCCTGTTTCTCCAAGGCTTTCTCTTAATGGATACTTCTGTTTTCATGCTCTCAGGCCAAATCCTGCTTGTCTTGCTCCAGGGAATGCTTTCATTTGGGCACGGATCTATTGTGTTTAAACAATTTCTTTTCTTCAGTAACTCATTTCTTCTGCAGAGTCTAAAATCGAGTAGGTCTGGTAGCGTTTATGAAAGGGGAAGCATCTTGTATTCAGTTCTAATTTCTCTAATCTGATATGAAAAGCTTTTCCAAATACCGGGGTAGTAGCCTTACCCCTTCTTGAGGAGCATCCAGTTTATTCCAGTCAGGCTCCTCTACTAGGGCAGGGCAGGATAGGTCTGGAAACTAATGTACAACATCCCTGTCCTGCTAGAGACGATAAAGTTTAGTAAATTACAAATATGTGAATTTGGCAAACGGTTAAGGACTAAAATGATCAAATGATTTTTTTTTTTTTTAAAAAAAAGCAATGAATAGACCACATGTAGCAGTTGCCGCTTTCATGACTTTGGTAATTATTTACACCTGAATCACAGTTTACTCCAGCTACGGTTTCAAAAGTAAACCTTTAAAGATTTTAATTATTTCCAGTTTTTGGCAACAGAGATGAAAAAAAAAAAAAAAAAGAAGATTGTAGGTTAGCGAGCAAATGGTATCTCCTGAGTTCTCATAAAAGGCTTTACATGCATTTCCAGCCCGAAGATACAAGCATCCCCTCCGCGTCCGTCCCCCCCACCCCTTCTCCTACATGTAGGGGCGCATCGTCATCTGTGCGCGCATTTCTGGCCTAATGAGAGGCTGCCGAGGGGGCTCCCGTGAGACCATCCCGCTGCAGTTAGGTATTTGTGCCTGTGCGTGTATATATATGTGTGTACATATATATATATGTGTGTGTGTGTGTATATATATAAACATGCGTGTGTGTGTATGCCTGTACGTGTGTTCAGTCGAGGCACAACGTGGAAGCATGTCTGGGTCGACTCCTCGGCTCCTTCCTTCAGCTCTATAATAGCCCTGTTATTTTTACTAAACGATCTGCATGGCTCTAAGTGACCCCTCGTCATTTAAGACCATTTTCTATCATTGCACGTGTGCCGGAGGGGTAGAGAGGGGAGGAGGAATCGACAAGTCATTGAGAATAACCGGGAAAGCCTGTGATGTATGGCATGTTTTATCTTTATTTAGGTAACGTGTTCTCAGGATGGCCTGGGTTTCCATGCACATCCATCCTCCGGGAGAGGCAGACGGACTCGGGCAGCTCCTGCCTGCAGGGAACACGCTTTCTGCGCGTGGATTCGACACTTACTGCCGGGGAAGGGGCGGGGGGGGGAAGAGTAAAGAAGCAAACAAGAGGGTCGCTCTCCGAGGCAGAGCTGCCCGAGGCTCGGGGGCAGCACCCCTGGTCCCCGCCATAGATTGCCTTGCCGCGGGCTCTGCAGGGCGCTGCAAGCTGCCAGCACTTTCAGTTTTTCGTTCCTCCTTTTTCTTAAATTCTCCCCCGCGTCGATGCTACCTTGGCATCCTTCCCGCAGCATCCTCCTGTGCGCTGTGTCCTGGGACCGCGCTGGGATTTAAAGAGTGCTGAAACAGCCAGTTTGCCTTTAGGAAACCGGCTCAGGCTTGACTCCGAGGGCGGGGAGCGCGGGGAGAGGAGACACAAGCCGTGATTTGGTTTGGGGAGCAGGCGGGGCTGCGCCCCTTCCCTCCGCACCGCGGCTGGACGGCGAGAGCCCTGCTGCGCCCTGGCGGGAGCTCCGCAGGCGTCCGCGCATCCTCCGCTCGTCCCGTGGAGGGGGGAGACAGTGGCCGGGAAGTTGGGATCCGCCTGCCTCGGGTCCCCTTCCCTCTGCCCAGACGGTGCCAAAGTAACGACAGAGAAAAAAAAATGCCCTCGGACACGTTTTTTAAACTTTCTGCAGCTTCTCTGAAAGAACCAGCAACCTAAAATCACTATAACCCTACATCGTGTGTGTGTGTGGGACGGGGGGACGGGACCCAAGGGGCATGGATAACAGAGCCCTGCTCTCAGGGGCTCGGTCCTCAAGGTTTTTTGGTCACTGGCTCCAACTCTGTAGAACATCTGTTAGAAATGGTGTTCCCCGCCGGACAACAAGTTCGGAGTTGTTTTTTTTTTTAATTGTTCGTTTGGTTTGTTTGGGTTTGGGTTTTTTTTTTTCATTTTCTAGAAATGTAAATCACCCCAAGCACGTGCTTACTCATATTTTTATTTTTTGTTGGCCAATCGTCGTGATAG